>JAUEPR010000018.1:0-600000 GCA_030435655.1 Armillaria novae-zelandiae | reverse complement strand
AAACCAAATGGAACCCTGTCGTGAACGATAGGGAACACTAAACTCACGAGGAACTACCAGTGCGATGAACGACGTGTATTGGATGAGAATAAAGGTGGGCGCCAAGGTGGTGGAAAGAGGGAAAGAAAGAATAGCGAGATATCTCTATATAGTGAGTCTTTCATACGAGCGAGATGGAGGTATCGTACTAAAGGTTGAAGCAGAAATTAGTCCTAAATGACCCATGTATGCGTCATATGATGCTGTAGTAAGTACGTCATATAGAGGATGGGCTTACACCAAAACCATCATCGATATCGCCCATCACATGTTTCAGCATCGTCCACCCTTTGCTATACTTAGATGTGCTCACGTTCCCGACGGCGACGACGACTGTCCAAATGTTGATCCAGTTCAACAAACTTCCTTCCAGAGCATAGCTCCTGTGTTCACAGTTAGCGGTTTGTGGGAGCGACATACCCAGAGGAGCCCTGTTTGGGCGGCACCAAACCAGAAGTTTAATTCTAATGATATTATCCTTCCAATGTACGCCAGTTTGCCATTTTACCGCGCATATATGCGGTCCGCGGGGTCCACGAGCCACAAGCCGAACACTGTTGTGCTGCCCTCGAACAATAAATGCATATCATCTGGTTGTTTTGGGTAGTCTGTACCTGTGCATACCTTTTTTCTGGGTCGTCGTCGAAGTATTGAATGTCATATAGACTCCAGGACTTTCTGGGATCTTCTCTACTGGGCTCATGACGGCGACGACTTCTGGCCAAAGCTCCACCTTTAATTTTTTCCAACTCGTCTACATACATGTGAATATCATCGCTGGCATGAACAATTGCAAAAAAACTCGTTGTCATTGAATATCGCGCAGGGTCGGCAGGTCTGCGATGGCGTTTTACAAAGACTGGATCGTTGAACAACAGGAAAGTCACACTTTGAAAGACATCGTTATGGAGATCCGCTGTGTACGCGGATCAGTCGTACGTGTCTTGATCAAGCTTTTTTGCTTCGTGTTCTAACCCGTTCGTTGCCAGGTCTTACTATGAAACGGCGCGCACTTTTGCCTGTTATTGTACGTGCTAAAGCACCCAGAGCGTCCTATTGGCAGATCGCGTGCTATGGCAACCATACTTAGTCTTTATTCGTGGCCGAAGTGGCATTTCCTGGCTTCTAAGCCATACAGTCCAGCTGTGGCCCTGGGTTCCTCTCTGCAACGGCATTTACATTGCGGGTCGTAATCTTGGCGATCATATTTGTGGGTCGAGGGGGCAAGGCCTGCGGAAATGAAATCTTGTTCGGGAAGTCGTGGAAGGGAACTTGACGCTAACCTGACCAGATAAGATAAACAATTCAAGACCTCAAGGGTTTTTTACTTCGTCAGACTGGAGCTTGGTATGTAATCAGAAAAGTTTCCAAATCCGCGAGTCTGATTCATCATCCTTCAGAGTCGATTGTGAAGCCCATCTCGTTCTCCCGGAAGTGAGGGTTTTGAAGGCGGGTTGATGGCTACGCGGGTATATATCCTTAGAACCCTAAAGACTCCTTCCAACAAAGAGAACGAAACCTTCCTCGCGCCACAACCACTGCCAAAACTGATATTTTCTCTTTCGCGCCAACTAAGCGCAACCTACGAACAACAACGCTCCGTAACACACATTGTGTCGGTGTAGTGAATGGGTTTGGTGCTAGAAATGAACGCTGCTGTTAAGAAATGGGGGCACGAAGCGATGGGTCCTGGGCTATCGACGACACCTTGAACTGGCAGACTTTGTACGCGGACGAGGTAGGTATACCTAAAGAAGGTCGCATAATGATTTGAAACGACTGCCGCTTCGACAGTGGCGCCAGGGTATCATGGTATCTCGATGAGGATTCTATCCCACCATTCAGAGCATTGAGGACAGAACCCAATTTCTCTGAGAAATCAATTGATTTCAATGGCATCCTCTGTGAATGCAATATCAGAAAAATTGTATCCGCATTATTACCCTATGTTCACTGTTCAGAACCAGATTTTATCGGTTGGCCGGTTTGGCTTCAAGGTTGGACGTCGTCCGGGTTATTCGCAAATGGCCTGAAGCATGCTCTGTTCTCCATGCTTGTGAAATCTTGTCGTATAAGAGTCACTTCAAAGGAGCTCGGAGCATCTGAATAACGAAGCTGATTACGGGAACGTTACCGTTATCAAGGGACATGTACAGCATGTATCCAAAGTATATGAAGATGATGACTTCCCGTTAAATGCATTCAGGCCCTTTAGGGCGTATGTATACATCTATTAAATGGCGATAAAAAGCAGTTTTGTTAATATCATTAAGAACAACTAAGCAGTCAAAAAAGGACACTTCAGCCTTTGAGGCAGTCGACCCCGAGGACGGTTCATTCTAATTTCTAAGAAGATTAGTGTCATTTCTAGCTGGTACATGTCGTCAGACCTTTCTCGGTGGCAAAATTGAGTCAGTGTTAACGCCGAGTCTGAGTCCGAGTCCGTTACACCCCACTTACTCCTCTTTCATCTGGACGCATCAAACCAGAATAAACGTACTGTATGTTGTTGTCAAAAACCGAGCGGATCTTTGATGTTGAGCATTCGAACCTGCGGAAAGCTGAATGTGTTATTCTTCGGGATCTTTCTGCGTTTGTTCATGCCACCGGCAATGATAAATATCTTCAGGAAAAACCTGGTCTGACTATGACTCACCTACGTGAACCGTAGACGACCTCACCCATCGGAGACGCAACCGGGCTGTACTCTTTCGACCACCAAAATCCCGTATCGATCTTCTCCCGTACTCTTTGCGGAAATGTGTGTCAGGGGGAGAGTGTCAGATGGAGAACGGCTGAAGAGAAAAACACCGCAATTGATGAAGACTGACTTCAAATCGAAACTGACCTCACTGACTTTGAGGTCGAGCACAGTCTTGCCCAGATCCTCGGCGAGCTATACATTACCCCTCCAGATACATTGTCAGGAGTGCGACCACGCCCAGGGGTTATGTATTATCGGACGGGCAAACAATAGCTTTATTCTAACCTACAGTCCATCCAGTATGAGAACTCATACTGGAACGCAAGAAAGCACTCATCAAAATTCCTCTTTGTACGGCCTAGAAGGGACTATTCAAGAAGGCACCTGCCGCTAGTACACAAGGGTTTGACCCCGCACCCAGGGTCATCACAAAGCAAGAAGATACTCACCGCAGTTCGTCTTTGTACAGCCCATAACGGGCCGTTCAAAAAGGCATCTGCCGCTAGACAAGGTTTTGACTGCGCGCAATGGGCCATCACGATTCACATCGCTTCCTTGTTTGTTCCTCGAATTTTGGGGCGTCACACAATGGTCCAGTACTTCGACCGCCGACAGATGTCAACCCACCGTTTTCATCGCTGAATTTCTGAGGGAAATATTCATCCATACATCAATATTTGATTAATGGATGTTTGAATACGTAAAACTCCCAAGAGATCTGGCATATGCGAAGCGGCTGACTTCCATGGCTACGCTCTATAGGAGCATCGTGCTTGAAGTTGGCGGACGGGAGTGATAGGTTCTCCAGAGGAGGGCCTCGAGCAACTGCGCAGGTACCAAGCGCGGCAGAGTTGTGCACCCTTGAGATAAGGATTCAAGCATAGCCTAAGTTACGGGCGAAAGCTCGTCGTGGTAAGAAACCTTACAGCGGAGCGAACGCCAGAAAATCTATCTGCCCCAAATTGTCGAGGTGACCCTGGACGTGTAGCGAGGAAATATTGTCGGCTGAGCCTCCTTGCCTCTGGGAACGATCTTCAGTCAACGGAAGGTGCCGGGAATTATGGGCGAAAGATCACAGAGGGCAAGGAATTCGTGATTCCCGGACTGTTGGGAAGAGATGAAACCAGGTTCGACCGTGGAATGGATAATGCCATGATGAAAATTTTGCGGTAGTGGCTGAGCTCGTCAACATGTGCTTGATGAGGTCAAGGAGAACGTGAGCCTTTGCGGCCTGGTCTGTTCATTGAGAAAATCATGCGGACTCGTGGGGTCGACTGAAAGAGCGCGGTCATCACCTTACCCTTTCCATCAACTACCACCATGGTCGTCATTGTTCATCTGCATCGTCAACCCTTTCCTCGGCGTTTGGTACTCCAGTAGGACGTCGAAGGCGTTGTATGCCTTGGCTTGGCTGTATCGAATCGGCGGCATCAAAACATTGTCAAGGAGAACGGAAATTACTCACCGTCCACAAAAGTTCTTTCAGAATCCAGCCGATCTTTTCTCCGTGGACCATCCATACCTGATGTAAACTGAGAGCCCAGTTGCGCAATCAACAGGTGACAGTCCTGAGATTTGAGCCTGCCATAACGGAGTCGTAACGATTATTTAACAAAAACGCGTATGACGTACAGACAAAGAATACAATACAGTAACCAATGGGAATGGAACATCGCGAAGCGGGATATCCCTTAAATATTACGGTAAGGAAGAACACCCTCGATCAAAGGATCAGCAACTGACGGTATCCTGGATACTACTTGCACACGGGGCCCCCTAGGCGCCGAGATTGTTCGTATTCTGCAACCCGGATAAGATATGGTACCAGACAGTTGGAATTGAAGGGACAATCTCTGCAAGAGAAGGGGTAGATGCCCACCGTTGCGCTAGTGCTGAAAGTTCGGCTTAAACGACTGTTGTACGCAAAGATTCAGTCTGTAATTGGTTGTGAAAGGCGAACAGCATGCACTCACAGTTTCGTGCTCATTCCTCCACGGCTTGGAAGAAAATCCCCGGATAAAAGAGAAGGAATGATTGATAAGATGGTTTTCGTATGAATTCGAATGGATATGCTGATAAGCAAAGAAAGATAAAAATTAGGTGGAACAAGTACGAACTCGAGTCCTGCGCATGAGTCTCCCCGACGTCACATCCATGCGTGTGATATCGCCGATATCGCACGCATGGATGTCTGGTAAGGAGGAATCACTGAGGCGGAGAGCGCTGAAGCCAACCATGATGGGCGCAGGAAAAAAAAAGATCACGGCTGGGTACTCTTTCACAAACCCCGGCAGATCCCGCAACCGTGGGAAGATGCATTGGCGCTGTTCTGTTGGCACAGCATTCTCCCGTTGAGAAGGGGCCAGGCTTCATATGCTTCAACTGGAAGTTGTTGTCTGTCCTTCCCAGTCAGATTCGATTCAAAACACGAAAGAAAATACGCAAAGATCAGCCGTGCCCTTGAACTTGGCCAGCATATATCGACTTTCCACCAATACCATTATCAGCCGTCAAGTTGCCGCCTTCTTTCAGAAACTGTGCTGCATGAAGCAAGCCAGGAATTATTCGATGAAAGTCAGAAGCAGCAGTATCAGAATCGATACTCGCCCGTCACCGGTTCCCGAAGTTCTTAGCGGTCCTGGGAATGACATAATCCTACAGCTGAAATACAATCCAATCCGTCCCGCAAGCTTGCGTCAGATGGAAATGTCGAGCATGGCCATTTTATTATTCGATCGTACACCATTGCCGCCTTAGGCTATTTACTGACGATGACCGAAATCAGGTGAAATGTCAGCAAGGCATCATCGATAGGTGTAGCCACATACAGAGAACGTCCAGTACTAGCTGTGGGCAGGAATCAGAGCAGGTACGACATCGTTACAGCGAATAAGAAACAGCGGTAATGAAGGTTAGAAGCGGCTAATGGCACTGAAAATAATTGTTCATGTTATTATGTTTTATGACCATGCCCACATCCAACTCTCCCGTGTATTCCACAACCCCTCCGTCTAGCTCTACAAAATTGCTACTCCGCAACCGACTATTTCTTTGAACGTCGATTCCCATCTACACATTGTTTCCACGAAATAACAAAGTCTATTTACCGGTACCGGTGCGCTGCAGATGTCCATGATACTCGTCCTACCATCGACGTCCAGGCCTTGCAACGCGTTCTGTCCAATCCCGCAGTGCCACCAACTAAAGGCAAGATCTGGCCCGTCTGCAACCATCTCGATGGCAATATGACTTAGAAATGATTCCTGCGCTTGTGGCATGGCCGCCTTTGCCCGTACGGCGCACAGCCTAGGCATGGTGTCGGGTTCACTGGGCCCGAGCAGAATGAAATGGAAGATCCTTTCTACGTGGATATAAATGACTCAATTTCGAGAGAAATATCAGTGTTGGAAGCACTAGTGTCGCTATCCGGCCGTTGTCAACTGTATCATCACTAGGTGCTCTTTTGCTCGAGAGGCGGCTCTGGGAAGACGTTTCCTGACTGAAAGCGGTGGACGATGTCATGACTTTGGCTTTACATTCAGCTACCTGCATTTGACTTCCCATTTCAGGTGTTCAACTTGACGAATTTCATGTCATCTGGATCGTATATGCCTCGAGATTCCAACCTTCTATTTAGCGCCGCTTCCTCTCTTTCTTTCCCTTCTTTCATGCTATTTCCCTTTTCCCCATACAGTCATTGCCTATAAAGAACCTGGCTGGGACTACCTCTGTCAGCCATCCTTCCGTTTCTCCTTCTCCCACAAATTATGTAGTTGCGATCAGACTGTTGGTCAAAGGATCATTTTGACGCTGCATTTCTAGCACGGGATCATCCGCGTGCATGCATCAACCATAGAAGATACACATGTTACCAGGGTTTCGGTGCTAGCCTTTATTTTTCTTAAATATACCTCTTTTGACCAACGGATTCCTGTGCAGAGTGCCATGCGGGCGACGACACTGGCGGCGAAGATGGTTTAATTGGAGTGTTGACACTCCGTTGATAACATCCTACTCCAATTGACCACCAAGCCGAGATAACCGAGAACCCGATGACCGACGTCCCTTGGCCTCATCTCGGGTATCGAAGTAAGAAACTCGAGTACGGAATTGATCTTGGCACTCCGGCTTTTATCGTCGGTACCGAGATCAGGTCTGAATCATTTACTGTCTCCCTCACTTTCATTCTTAGGCTTCTGTTGCCATGTAAGTACTGATGGTGTTATGCAGATATCAACTCACTTTGTTTCTTTGTAGCCGATCATGATATGATGTCTTGAAAACGGTTAACCCCAAGAATCTTTCGCCAATATGCCAATACTTACTCCGAAAAATAAAATCGAACTAATTCTAGCAAACGCGTGTGGCTATGTGCCAAGGGCAAGATATTCACAGTTAATCTTCCCCACTTTTTGGCAATCATGCGATCTCTGGAAATCATAAATTCCACCTTTTTCAGAATGATGGACGGTGACCTTGATTGATGAAAAACACTGTCGCCCTACAAGTGGGGCGGGACAACCACGCTCGTTGAGGCTGGACTATTTGACAATCAGAAAAGTTATGATAAGCCTGTCATAAAAAAACCTCCTTCTTCAACGGAAGCTGTAATGCGATGGGTGTTCCTGGTACTATAGGTAGGAATTTGTCGAAGGTACACGATCCGGTCGAAGATTCTTGGTCAGTCCTCCACTCCATCAATTTTTACGAAGATCCAAACTTTTGCTTCAAAGAATACCATCGGGATTACGTTTCTAAATCCCATGAGCGCTTTCGTTCCTGTCTAGCCATGACATGTATCATCGCAAGGTGCCCAATGTCATACCCGGAACGAGGGAAATCTCAGCTTCGGGGATAAGGGTGCTGGTTGCCTTAGGAGATTATCAACCTTGAAGGAATCATTATTACTAGTAGTTAGTGCCAGGTCATTAATAGCTCATCACGTCAATTATAAGTGTTTTAGCACGACAAGTGGTGTTTCATCAGAGATATTCCTCGGATCGGCAACTGACCCCCTTGATGCCCAGGCTTTTGGCTCTCATAACAGGTTACTGGCAGTCTGAACCGCGAATAGGCATAGCGTCTTAACCCTTTTCTTCTATCTAAGCATACAGAAGATCGTACTGGTCTCTCAGATGCACTTGATCATGACCTCTGAGCTCCTAAGGAGGTCTGGAACACATGATTACCGCCTGCGGGATGTGGGAAGCATCTGAGCAGTTGAAGTGGCATTGGAGATATGGACGGTTGGTACGTCCAGACTATATGATCGTTATTTGGTCAACATTTGGTGCTAAATAGGAATTCTGTCTATGTTCCATTTTGAGAGGGCATGAGCCACTATAAAATGTGCCCCCACAGGACTCGACTGCTCATTCCCTTTTCTCATCCTCTACTCAAGCTACCCATAGCCCTCATCATGTGTATTACCCGCTGCTGCTTTTGCTCCAAGGAGTTTTATTCTTCAGACTGCAGATGTGAGAAGGTCAATGCAGACTACTGTGCAAGCTGTCCACCGCGCAGTGCGCCTGGCTCGCAGGCAGAGTCGATGAAGGATTTAATAGCCGCCAAGGCGCCCACCTATCGCATCGCCGCCAGGCTGTCTGGTGCTAGATCTGTAGGTGGTCCCTGGCATGATGGGGATGTGAGTGCCAAAAGCTGACTCCGAAATGTGCAGGAAAATGAAATACTGCGTGGAAGTAGTTTATTCATTTCGGCTGCGCCGAAAACCATTGATGCGAGGATTAACACTGCTGATTTCCCGATCTGAAAGAATGATATGATATGGACCTTAAGGCACTGCTTACCGGTTGTTTATTATGTTACCTTACGGTACCTGATTCCGCTTATGTACACATTCTTACCTAACCACTACTGATAGATACTTACGTTTACCTGGTTTTGAGCCATACCTACTGAATCTCTTCATAGCTCGAATTCTCGAATTGTACTTTTAGTGGCGATGGTGCAATTTTTCTGTTTCTTGAAAGTAGAAAAGGTGTACTTCCTCAGTTGCGCTTACAGTGCTCAGTGAGCCGATTGGCAGGCCGTAAAAAAGCAACCTACCAAATGGCGCTGTAAGCTCCTGCCGTCAAGGTCCCTGAAACTGACGCATCAAAATACAGATCCGTCCAGTAGTATTCATTTTATGTTCCGACGGCCCAGAATTTACAGAAGAGGACAAGCGATGTGAGGGTTTTGGTATCTAAACAGCCTCTCGTTTCGTACGGAAGCATAGGCAGAACAACTGCGACATCAGATCTCCGTCTTGAAGTTCTGTGCTGTAGGTGGTGTCGCAGGGACCTTGAACGAATGGTCAGAAACCATCTGGATTCCGGAGCTTGCCGGCGGCATTATATGTCCTAAGAATATTCTGCAGCTCCGTCGGTTGAGCCGAATGGGCAGGTGCGGGTTTTGTACTGGATGATGTCTGGGGGTTTTTAGTGCCGGCCTCGATGTTTGATGTGCGGTCGACGGCCTCGGACGCGAAGATCAACCATGGGCGGGTCTTGTACCCCAATCCGAGGATCAGCAGCTCAGCAATCTCGCCTCCTAGTTATGATGTAAGGCCGCGGTCGGTATGCAGCATTTGTTGTGTATCAGTAATGCTCTGTTCGCAGTAAGACGCATCGTACCGAGACCACGGCAATGGGGTTGGGGCGGAGCATCGCGAGAGTCACTGGAAGCTGGAGCAAAGCACGGAAATGATGTCCAGCACTTGGTCGCAACAACGCGACTTGAACAGGGTCGCCAAGCAGGAGCAGCATCTTCTGATGACATGCATCGTATCTAATAATGGTGGAGGGAAACGAATCGCTTCTTCATACTCTCCTCAGAGCACACACGCTCCACCCTGGGATTGATGAGATGATTCATGTTAAAGTCCCGATAAGCATACAGAGGTCCAGGCGGACACATTTCCCCGATAGGATAATTCCAGTCTCGCCAGCTGATCGTGAATTCTCCACCGAGCTGTCAGATAAGCCACTCGCTCACTTGTCAGAGCAAGTAATGTTTACCTGGGCCTCATTCCCTTGAGCTGTTCTCCTCCTCCTCGAATATGAATGAACTCCCGGCAGGGGAAAGGGGAATAGTCGGGACTTCGGACATCATAAAGTCTTGCCTTCAAGAATGGAATTGATAAAGTCGGCAGATCAGGGTACCACGAATGTACCCATAGGGTGTATGCTTGATTGAACAGATAACTTCGGCTAACAAGGTTAAACGGGATGACATTGCCGGGGAAGCAAATGGGGGACAGTTCTCCTGACAACCAGGATGCTCCCACAAAGTACATGGACACAAGGGCGATTATTCCAAAGAGTTTATAACGTCGCGCGAAACCCCGCGCAGGTGGGTCTTCAGGGTAGGAACTTTGCGGCGCCATCTCGGAGTTTAACGTGGGATATCACGTAACAAGAGACTGGTGGGAGGCAGAACAATTAAGCAGACGGAACGATATCTATTTGCAACAATAAGAACAGAGAGTTCATTTCCGCCGAGCATTGCGTTGTGGTAAGATGGGCCTCGAGAATGGGACTACCATCAGTCAGGTCCCTGCAGGATTCGGGGAATGAGGTGGTGCTCTATCAGGGGCGCTCTCATTTTATTGGACACGGCGTTGTTGGACATGTAAATTTTACCGACCGATGGTGTTATGCCTGGTCTGCGAAGGCAGCAGAGGAAAACGGGATAAAATCATGATGAGCTATATCGGGAAATTAAGCATGTTGCGGAAGGGCGACACAGTTTAGCAGAACTCTGGAAATTCCAGAAAGGAAGGGAGAGAGGGTCAGATGGTGGACATGTTGAGTCGAAAGGGGACCAATCGTCCACATGAATGAGATACCGCCGTGAGTACAGCAGAGTCCTCGTAATGAGGGAATTTTTTCGTTTGTTATGGGGAATGAGTGGCTTTTGGAGTACGAAAATATACGCCTACGAAGGTATCAGATATAGATAGTATGTTATCGGCGTTCATTTGTTAATTTCCGAGGGAAGAACGCCTAACTCTGAAAGGCGATAGGTCCGAGGTCTATGTCTGCCCTGATGAAGTGATGAATCAGATTTGCACGATTCGCATTGGATTTTGAGTACTTACTGAGTATCTGACTAAGAGACTCTTGGTTTTGAACTGATATTTTTTGTTCAGCTAGTTTGGCCCTAAGCTTCGCCATTCCAGCCAGATGTTGTCATATTCGCCCACAAGGTCTTCCACACATATGGCTGTCAAGAATAACACCCGCTCTACGAATGTAATCGATGGATCCCACAGTCATCCAAGACGTGCGAGAGGGAATTTAGGTAACGTTCAATACTTCGATGGTGACCGAGAACGAAAACCTAGAAGTGTTTGCCAATGCACGAGCGATCGATGGATAGGACGCCTTCAGCTCTCTGGCGCTCCTGGAGATGTACCAAGGTGACAGGTTTGCCGAAGTAAGATCTAGCAACATACGAGGTTCGAACACAATAAAATGAGTCGAAAAGACTTACAGGCAGTTTGAATTGAGGTGGGGCATTGCCACAACAGAGCCGCTGGAGGGCACACACTCTCTTCAACTGAACATCCATATTTTTGTACCGCCCGTGACGCCGTCGTAGAGCTCATAGCTCCGAAAGATGATTCTGCGCTGCCCAAGTGAAGCTCCTCCGATCGTGTCGTCTGCCTGATACCCAACAACCGTCATCACCGAGACACACACTAGTACGAGTCGAGCAGGAACTCGTTGATTGCATTTGGTTCTGGATAGACGTTGTCGGCAACAGATCAATCGGCAATCGACGTCGAGGCTGCCCCAAACACCACCACCTGCTCGATATCCGGCGACAGCGCCCTCTCAGATTTGGTCGTGCTACATGTCTATGCTCAAGAGAACTAATGCTGATGAGCTAACTAGTGAATTGGCTGGCCTGGACATGCGTTGTTACCGTATATCTGCTTGCAGAGCTCAGCATTAGTAGTCATCGCCGAAGAGAAGATTAGTACTGCACCGCGATACCACCCTCAATGCCTCTCTCTCACAAGGTCCTACTCGAATACTAAAGCTTTGACGGTGCTGGAAGTTGAGGTGAGCAACGAGGATCATGGCTGTGGATGTCCAAGAAACCGGGCATGCAATGACGTAATCCCCGCCGCTGCTCTTTCCACCGACAACCAGAAGCCTCAGAACTCGGTTTGGACAATACAGTGTATTGCTGGCGCTATTCTATGACGGTAACAGACAACGATGTTGCTTGAATTCGTCGAGCAGGTAAGCGCAGTGGCGACCACAAATCCCTCATCGCTGCACTTTCCCTTTCCTGAACGGACCCGAGCCTTTTACCGTCGAGCCCTGTACCATCTCTTCAAGCGATTGACCTCGACAGAGAACCAGATTTTCACCAAATCCTTACCTTCTGCGAAATTCCACCTGGTGCCCGGCGTCGCCGTTTACTCAGGGCAACGGATCTAGCTACCTTTCGGTGGCAATATGACTCAGAAATGATTCCTACGTTATGGCATGTGCACCCATTTCCACTCCCGCACACAGCATGGGCTGAGTGGGCATCCTGGACTCTTCAATATCGGATGTCAGCCGCGGCTCTACTCCACCCACGCCAAGATCTAAAGATCATATCATCGCTCCGAAAAAAGTGAGTTTCAGCTTTCGGTGGTAATATCTAGACACTCAGCGTTCACCCTACTACAGCTTCGTGAAACGCATTGTCACCGCCTTCAGCAGGGTGAGGCTCATCGATCCAACAAAATTATCACCTGGGAACGGATTGTGTTGAAGGGTCTTTTTACGTGGATGTGACTTCGCGAGCGATATCAGTATTACTATCCATCCATTCTCGAGTGTATCATTGCTAGGTGCTCCTTCCTGTTCTCGAGAAGCGTCTCCAGGGAGGGTCCGTCCTGACGCTCGAGCTCCTCCAGCTTTCTGACTCGCTGTACACCAGAGAATGCACCAACACTAGCCGTAGGCGGGCGGGTTTGCCGTCTGTCTCGGAATCTGCCTCTGGTGGGAGGTTCAGGCGTGGTCGAAGTCGCGGTGGAGATGCGGCATGTGCTCCTAGTCGGAGGGCGTCCGGAGGGTTGTCGACTATGATGACGGATGGGTAACATCCGTTGGGGTCTCGCTGATATTGAAGCCTCATTCCGACTTGCCTAATTTTAATGCCAGGTTTGACTAGCATACATCTGCGATCCAGATCGTGCTTTCTTCTTCCCGAATATAGTAGTGGTTGGAGCTCTGCCTATGGCCGAAATATGTTTCTTTCCGTCCCGGCCATTACTCATTTCCCCTCTTTCCTTTTGAAAATTTATTCACTTCAATAGGACACATGAAACGGTTATTTAATAGAGGAGGTTTAAGATCCAGGAGAGCATCAAATCCTTCAGCCTGGACTTGGAAAGCACCTCGAGGCCCCACCACGAAATCCCTGGCAGTATTTCGTAAGGACAAGTATTTGTTTCGGCATTCAGTCTATTCTTGGCACCAATTATATCCGGGTCACTTAAATCTCTATTGACACCTGGGTAACCGTGTCAGCGCCACTATTCACTATCATTCCGGCTTGCCTAACATTAATCCGCAGGTTTTACTATCATGCATCTGTGATCCAGATCGTGCCTTAATTATACTTCTTCCTGAACAGAGTGGTGGTCGGAGCTCTGCCTATAGCTGAAATATGTTTCCGTCCATTCTGGGCTACGCACTGCCCCTCTTCCTTTTGCAGTTTCATTCACTTCGACACTTATTTAATGGAAGAGGTTTAAGAGCCAGGATCACATGAAATCGACCTCACGGCCAGTCCACAAAGAGCTCACCATCCCACATTTCTACAAATTTGCATGCTACCGAGCTTTTCAACAGCAAAGCTAGCCTCTAACACCAAACCCATTCGCTACACGTTATTTCTCGTTCGAAACAGACGTAATGTGTCTGATAGAGCGTTGCTGTTGGTGCGACAAGGATATTCGTAAATCTCCAGACTGCGCATGTTCGAAGCAGCACCCTTTACTCAGTGCGACCTGCTGTTCAAGCTGCGCGGCGCGTAATGCCCTCAGCTCGAAGGAGTCGAGTGTTACCACCAAGCCGCTCGCAGGTAATACCACTCACTTGAAAATATTTTGCAATCTGATCTCATTCAAAATGTCTAGGAAAATGAAATAATGCACCACAGTCAGTCTTGTCTCTGTGTCTTCCCCGAACGTGTAATGGGTGATGACCTAGATCATATTAGGACGTGACTGTATCAGTGAGGCCCGATGTTCGTTCGGTACCGTAGCGTAATGGATTAGGTAGGTAATACATACGTAGTACGGACTCTGGTTAGTTTCCTTCTTAGGGACAGCGATCAGAATAAAACTTCTCTCTCTCTCTCTCGTTATCTTTTTTCTTATCCCTGAAGTAGTATTTAATCAAGAACTAGTATCAATTTTATATTCCGACGGCCTAGAATTTGCAGAAGAGGACAAGTGGTGTGCGGGGTTTCGTATGTAAACAACCTTCCATTTCGCAAGGAAGCATAGGCAGAACAGACTGTGATATCAGATCTCCGTCTTGAAGTTCTACGCTATAGGCGGTGTCGCAGGGACCTTGAACGAATGGTGATAATTGACTTTTTTTTGTTTTTGGCTTGGGTTGCCATCCAGTCAGCAGAGACCATCGGGAGTCCGGACCTTGCCAGCCGCATCATATGTCCTAAGAATACGCTGCAGCTCTGTTGGTTGAGCCGAATCTGCAGGTGCCGGGGGTTTTTACTGGATGATGTCCGCGGGTTTATAGCGCCGGCCTAGACGTTGGATCGTGACAAAGATACTTTTGGCCGTTGCCAGGTGAGAGCGGATTCAGCTGAAGACTTGTTGAGGCAGCATATGTAGCGAAAATGCAGAATTAAAATAGATCGTCGGCGTAAACATCCACATCGCAGTGCGGCCTGAACTCTTTGGATTTGTGGACATCATGTATTGTGCAAGTGTGGGAAGAGTCTTCGTCCATGAGCTGACTACATGATAGATGCTTTGTGGTGACAGCGTAGACTTCATTGATAAAGTCGGTGAATCAGGATGCCACGAATGTTTCAGTATTGCCATCCGCCCATTCTCGAGTGTATCATTGCTAGGTGCTCCTTTTCTCGATAAGCTCCCCCAGAGGGTTCGTCCTGACCGCCTCCACGACACTGGAGCTCCTCCAGCTTTCTGACTCGCTGTAGACCAGAGCATGCCCCACCACTAGCCGTAGGCGGGCGGGTTTGGCGTCTGTCTCGGAATCTGCCTCTGGTGGTAGGCTCAGGCATGGTCGAAGTCGCGGTGGAGATGCGGCATGTGCTCCTTGTCGGGGGTTCGGAGAGTCGTCGACTAGGGGAGCGATCGTGGGGTGTCGCCGATATGGAAGACCCTAGCGTTTCCTTTGCCGCTGTGAGCCGCGTCCGCTTTCGACTACTTCTGCGTGACCGGTGTATCGTCCAAGTCCAAGTCCTCCTCCGGCGTTGACGACGACCTCCTCAGCATTGTTCCGCTTCTCCGCCGCTCCTTCCGACGCGGTTGGCGCTTGTAGGTCTCCGTTTCACTGCACGTCGTCTGCGCGACTATGACGCTCTTAGGCTTTCCTCAGACTCTGAGAACTCTCTCGCTAGACGGGGTTGGCGGGTTTCTTCCACGGATTGTTGACACCACTCTTCCTTGACTTGCGCGCAGGGTTTCTAAGTGAGAACATCACTTACGTTGTAATTTCTTCCTATATCCTAGTGCGTGGACGAATTACGGTTCGACGTCGGTACGAGAGCGATGGTTTGGAGGCAAAAGGGGGACAGATCACGTGCTTATCTCCGATGGCTCACAACGCATCGCTAATTTTCCTCATCAGGAAGTCGAAAATCCCCTTGTTTCGGAGGATGTGGGCAGGAAGATCGGGATCTGCGGGACGGAGGGCAATTTGATTGATCAAAATCGGGTGTTCTGGGCGTTGATGGACCCCAAGACCCATTAGGCCATTACGACCCGACCCAAGCTGGAGCACTTTGTTGGTGGTCCTGATATGATGAATGAGGGGTAACAGAGGATTAGTGTTCAAGGCGTGGAGTCGACGAGCTATGGAATGAGGTGATATGTCATGACCAACGCCGGCTCAACGACTCCGTCATTCCAAATTTTCATCATTTGCACGCTCTGAACCGAGTTTGTCTACGGACCGACATATACCAACGTCACTCAAAAATCAGAGTGCCGTTCCCTTCCTGTGCTAGGGAAGGTCGTGCGGCGGAAGAGGCTCCGCGAGTTGAAGGAGATGGTTATAGAATCGCCTTGACGGCCAACTGTACATTCATTAATGTGGGATGTACGCTGATACTACGAGAAAGAAGACGACAGATCGAGAACATGAGGGCACCGTCATTCTGAAAAGCAAGATACGCACAACGAACGCCTGAAGAAACAACTAATGTGGACTCAATTTGTATAGAAGCGTTTGATGGAACAATGACTGATGACACCGCCAAGGAGCACGAACAGAGCAAAGGGAGGAAGCGAACTTCTGTGGAAAGTACAATCAGCTAGAGGAATAGAGAGAAGACATAGTAATGCCTGAACATAAGTCTTGAGAGTATGTCTTGATTTGGCTGCATAGAATAGGCGGTGTCAAAACATTATCGCGGAGACCGAGAATTACTCACCGTTCCTTCCAGCCAGTCTTTTCCCCGTGGACCATCACTACCCATGGAATAATCAACGAGAATGGAAAGTTGCGAAGCGGGATACACCTTGGATGTAACGGTACAAAGGATCAACGACCCCGGACACCAACCGTGCACGGGCCCCTTAGGCGCCGGGATCGTTTGTATTCTGCATCCCGGAGAAGACATGGAACCAGATCGTTGCAGATGGAGGGTATCTCTGCAAGAGAAGGGGTAGATGCTCACCGTGAATACACACCGGTGCTGAATACTCATCTGCAACGCCTGGTGTACACAAAGGGTCAGTGTGAAATTTGCTGTGATGCACTCACCAATTTCGGCGGGACTCGTTCCACTCTCGTGGCACAGGACACGGAACAGGCACGAGTTGTCTCCGGGTTTGGCCTCATAGCCGTCCGCCTGTCGATTGCGATGGCTTCATAGCTCGACAGTCCTCCAATGCTCCCCGTATGAATTCGAATGGATAAGCACAGAAAGACGGGAATTAGTTGCAACAAGTACGAACTCGAGTCCTGCATAAGTCTCCCCGACGTCACATCCATGCGTGTGATATTGCCAATATCGCACGCGTGGATGGCTGGTAAGGAGGAATCACTGAGGCAGAGAGCGCTGAAGCCAACGATGATGGGCGCAGAAAAGAAAAGATCACAGCACACTTCCAAACTCCGGCAGATCCCGCGACCGTGGGAAAGCTTATTGGCGCCAGCATTATCCGTTGAGAAAAGGCCAGGCTTCAGCTGAAATGTGGTCGTTTGTCCTCTCAGTTAGAGTCGATTCAAAACACGAATGAAAATACGCAAAGAACAGCCGTACCCTTGAACTTGGTGAAAAAGGCGATAAACACGTGATTCGATTCACGTCGGTGGGGTGGGATCTGCCAGTGCCACGTCCTCCTTTGTATTTCTTGAATTACAGTTCTTTCATTACCCCAACTGAGTCTGTCTACACCGTAAATACGGATCGTGTATCTGATTCCAGTCACAGCCGCTGATGAGTACGGGCTTCTCTGCAACATCGTTCACTGATTGACATCAAAAGTGTACACGTTATCTAGCCACTGTCATCTCGTATCTTTGCCATGATGCAAAATGCCCCTTGGTTGCATCGCACATGCCATCTTGTACTTGCGATCAACAGAACGAAAAGCCGTGGTGAGCTGACAAGCCTTGGGGATCTAAACAGGGAGGCATATCAACCATGCCGATCTTACTGGGAGCTAGCGCTGATCCACAAAGTCGCATGGACAGACCTGCAAGTGCCGATTGCTGAGGAGCTCACTGAGGATGACATCGGCAGTGACGACTGCGTCTCTCTTATCCTCACCGCCTTCCACGGTCGTGCTCTGTACATCTCGTTAAAACCATCCACTTTGACGTACAATCTGTTTTCCGACTCCTTGCCCTCTCCGATATTTCGCCTGTAGCTCCTAGGGTCGTTGACTAACTGAACCATCTTCAGTAGCAGGAGGCCTCAGCCTTCTCTTTCTCAAGTGCGCTACATGTCCCATAGACTTTCTAGACATTCCTTATGCTTGAGGACATCGGAATCTCGGCTGCGGTGAGCTTTCGTCAGTGGTTATGCGCCTATCTCTGCCTCAAGTCCTTGTCTTTACTCACTGTCCCTGTGCACCGTCTTACAACGTTCGGTGCCACGGGGTTGCTCTCTAGTGAATCTGGAACACTCGTGGACGTCAGTAGCTGGTGTCTAGCTCGTCGAGGAAATGGAGTACACCTTATGGCCAGTGGGGAGCTCAGCACAGAGGTGAACTGTAACAAAGGGATGCCTGGCATGACGAAACAAGCGCACGCCTAGGGCGGGATATGCACCGCTAATTTCCCTTATCAAAAAATCTCTGAAAGTCCCCCTTTTTCCGAGTGATGCACGCAGGGAGATCGGGATTTGCAGGACAGAGGGCTATTTGATCGATCGATCGAAATCAAGTGTCTTGGCCCGGGCCCTAGTACAGTCGACTCTGTCTTAACCCATAGCAGTCGGTGGACCCCCAAAGCTATGGGTTATTACAGAGTATGGGTTACAGGGGGGTCAGTATAAAGATGTATTTTCAGTGATTTAAAAAGACAAATAATCTATTTTATGTATGTAGCTATCATCTAGAGGTATGGCGACGATTGAGAAGGGAAGTAATCAGTAATACTAGTCATTTCCATGCAATCAAACACTTCTAGGCGTGTCTGGCGACCAAAGTTTGTGAGAACGGTCTCAAGTTTGCGGGCAAATGGCTCATCAGTGTCCACAACATATCTCTGTAAGATGGAAGCAGCAGCGAGAGCTTCTTTCCATGATGGTTTCTCATCTACTACATCACCATCACCCCCATCATCTCCGCCATTCATCTCCTTGTCTTGCTCCGCATTTTGACACTCCTTGATCGCATTGAAGATGTCTTCCTCTGAGCCATCATCATAGAGAACACGCTCCAATGTGAAATCAACAAGCTCATTGATGGCCATCGTGTTCTGTGATTGCAACATGCCAAGTCTCTGGAGGTGGGACAAAGAGTCTGAAACCTCCTTCTCAGCTGCTGTGAGATAGCTTGAAGCACCTGACTCATCTGCCGTGTTCAGAAGTGATAGAACTGGAACAATTGGAGTGGAAATCAATGTTGTGGGATTAAGAAGTGAGTCTGGGAGAATGCCGGCCTTGCGCCAGCAGTTATGGATGGTAGAAGCATCAACCTCATGCCAAGCAAGGTTGGCAAGTCGCATGGCCTCAAGCTGGTCAATATCGTAGATGTGAGCAGGGGAAACACTGGCATCATAACGATCAATGGCACGTTGCATAAAATAACGGCGGTAGTATGCTTTGAAGCATCGAATGATGCCCACGTCGTCTGGTTGGACATGGGCAGTGAGATTTGGTGCAAAATTCACAATGCAGATGTTCGTAAGATCTTTTGGGACGTTGTGAGCACTGAAATTGTCCTGGAGAAGCAATATCTTGGGGTCTGCATGTCACATTTTTGAATCCCAATCTGTAAGCCATTCCCTGTACAGAACTGTCATCATCCAGGCCTTTGCGTTAGAGTGATAATAGAATCCAAGTTGAGCACCTGATTTCTTCAGGAACGCTCACGGCCTTTCAGCTTTGCCAATGATGAATGGTGCATGCTTCTCAGACCCACTCACATTGATTGTAAATGCATATGTCAGATGTTTCTTGCTTCCCTTGACTCCTGATGATGGTTTGTCCATAAGACCTCGATCTGGCGGCATTCTTCTTGAATATCAGCAACAGAGAATTATGAACAGGAATGGGAATCTGCTTACACCCAGAACAAGCCTGTCTCATCCATATTGAAGATGTCCTTCAGCTGGTACCCATGCTTCACAATGAGCTCACATATACGCTTGTGCTCAGCATCAATGTCCTCAGACGTAGCTGAACCAGCTTCTCCATGGTGCTTGATGTTGCGCAAGCCACACCGTTTTTTGAGACTATCCAACCACCCCTCGCTCAGTGTCAACCGGTCGTCTTCAGGCACACCTGCAAGATCAGCAAACCGTGTCCACTTCTGCCTCAAAATCTCTCCATTGAGATGGACCCCATCTGCCATAGCCTTCGAAATCCATAGTTCCAGCATCTCATCGACCTCTGGGTGCTCAGTTTGCTTTACACGCTTCGAATTGCCTGTCTGTCCACCGGCTATTGCTGCTTCATACTGATCCTGTATTTTCTGCTCCACCTTCAACCATGCGGATATTGTAGGCTGCTTCAACCGAAGATTTGGATAAATCTGGTTCCAATGTTCGGCTGTCTTTCCCTGTTTGAATTTGGGACCTTGTGCAGGGTGCCAGTCCATGATCTCGACTTTTTGCTTCATTGTTGCGTTCTCCTTCTTGATAAAGACTGGTGCCTTTGGCTGCTTGTCTTCTTGTGGCTTTTTGATGCGCACCTCAGGTCCTATGGCATCAGGTAGGGTTAGCCAGAGTCCAAAGATCCATAACAGCACTTACTCTTCCTCTTCTTACTTGACACCAGATTTTTAATCCCACTTCCAAGTCCCTTCAATTTCTCCACCAATGACTTCTGCTGGGAGTTCAGGTGCTTCACACCACGCTCGTAATCAGATGCCTGATCCAGCAAGTCAAGAATCATGACCTCTTCAACAAGGTTGGCTTCATTGTCCAACCAGTGCTCGTCATCATCACATACAGGCTGCTTATTAGCAAGACAGTCAAGAATGTCATTTTTCCAGGCTTTTACTTGCTCCTCAAGCTTTGCGAGGCCATTTTTGAGCACATCGAGCGGCTTTTTCGACATCGAGAAGGTGTTTTCGGCAATTTCCAGCTGAGAGGCAAGCTCATATTGCGATACTTAATGGGTATAGCTATTGATTTTGCAAATACTTTGTACAATGCACTGAATTCAACCAAAATTTACAACTTTAGGCTAATTATGGGTTATGGATCCTTCCTAAATCTATGGGTTATTGAGTATTGGAGGGACACCATGTTTAAGTGGGGAACCAAGTTGGTGGACACCAAAATCTATGGGTTACTGCAGAGTATGGGTTATGCCAGGTATGGGTTAGGACAGAGTCGACTGTATGAGCATGCATGAGGTGGGATAATCAGGTTAGTCGAAATCAGGCTATTTGACACTGCCAAATTTGCTCAAGTGTCATAGTTGCCCTTAAAATAGTAGTCCCAGCTTTGAACATTCCTGGAATAGTGGATTGTGGATCTGTTCATCAAGGGATAGACAAGCATGCCCATCCTATCTCCGGAGACAGAGATAAGCTACCACACCAGCTAGGATGCGAACTTGGGAGGGCAAAGGCTAATGGCACTGAACATAATTGTTCATGTTATTATGTTTTATGGCCTTGCCCACATCCAACTCTCCCATGTATTCCACTACCCCCCCGTCTAGCTCCACAAAATTGCTACTCCGCAACCAACTATTTCTTTGAATGTCAATTCCCATCTACACATTGTTTCCATGAAATAACAAAGTCTATTTACCAGTACCGGTGCGCTGCAGATGTCCATGATACTTGTCCTACCATTGACGTGCAGGCCTTGCAACACGTTCTGTCCAATCCTGCAGTGCCACCAACTAAAGGCAAGATCTGGCACGTCTGCAACCGTCTTGATGGCAATATGATTTAGAAATGATTCCTGCACTTGTGGCATGGCCGGCTTTTGCCAGTATGGTGCACAGCCTACGCATGGTGTCAGGTTCACTGGGCTCGAGCAGAATGGGATGGAAGATCCTTTCTACATGCATAGAAATTACTCAATTTCAAGAGAAATATCAGAGTTGGAAGCACTAGTGTCACTATCTGTGCATTGTCAACTGTATCATCGCTAGGTGCTCTTTTGCTCGAGAGGCGGCTCTGAAAAGACTCTTCCTAGCTGAAAGCAGTGGACGATGTCATGAGTTTAGCTTTACATTCAGCTACCTGCATTTGACCTCCCATTTCAGTTGTTCAACTTGACGAATTTCATGTCATCTGGATCGTATATGCCTCAAGATTCCAACCTTCTATTTGGCGTCACCTCCTCTCCTTCTTTCCCTTCTTTCATGCTGTTTCACTTTCGACATACAGTCATTGCTTGTAGAGAGCCCACCTGGGACCACCTCTGTCAGCCATCCCTCCGTTTCTCCTTCTCCCACAAATTATGTAGTTGCGATCAAACTGTTGGTCAAAGGATCATTTCAACACTGCATTTTTAGCACAGGATCATCCATGTGCATGCATCAACCATAGAAGATACACATGTTACCAGGGTTTCGGTGCTAGCCTTTATTTTTCTTAAATATACCTCTTTTGACCAATGGATTCCTGTGCAGAGTGCCATGCAAGCGATGACACTAGCGGCGAACATGGTTTAATTAGAGTGTTGACACTTTGTTGATAACAGTGTAGTAAGTAGAGTACTAGTCAGTTCCTGTACTAATAATAGACGTGACAGCACGGTACCGTACCATACCTTACATCAGCCCAGATCAGGTCGGCAGCTGTCGGCAAAGATGAGTCCTGCCAAACATGCCGAGTGACCGACAGGGTGACCAGTTGTGGCTGCATCAGGTACATGGTGCATTTGTTTCCATATCGGGAAGATGGCCATATTCGGTACATAAACGAAAAAACGTGTATCATTGGCAATCATAATGTTAAAAAAACTTTACAATATAACCTCTTTGAGATTACATTTTCCAGATTGATCGCCATGCCTGGTTTATAATACCCATTCCATTCATCATTTATGTTCCGCCTCCCCTCACCCCAACCACCACCATCCCTGTAATCTGTCCCTCCACCACGACAGTCCAAGACTGTCAAAACATGGGTAATACATATTTTTTTTGGTGTATCATGTTTTAATGTCGCTTCATACCATTAAAATGTAATAATTGTGTCTTATAGTATCTGTATTATGGTGCAGTTGGTGCAGTTGGACCTCATCGCTGTTCGCAATCTATCTCCATGGAAGTATCATTTTCCAACACGTTCCAAACTCACCCCCCTCGAAAATCAGGCCCACATACACTTCTTCTACTGAGAGCCACAGTACTGATTGGTTAAGTGATCCACTGTCGAACCTAAAAGCTTGTTTTATAGCTCTCCCATGCCTCGATTAAGCTCAGTGTTGAAAGCTTGTTTTATGCGTCTCCTGCGAGTCCAATAAACTTAACATTTTTGCTTCTTTCAGAAAGCAATGGGTATTAGCCATTACGATCGCCAAAAAAAAAGGCAATCAAATCCGACACCTGAAGTCTGCTTTAGGTTCATGAATGTCATAGCATAGTTACATGCGCCAAGTAATCTATGTTAGAACACTCAATAATATCACTTTGGAGCCTGGTGAATGCTTGCTCCCTTGAACTATGCCTCCTCTCGCCATTGCTGACCTCCTCAATCTGGCTCAAGTGACTGCATTGATGACACCCACTGGTTCCGACACTCCCGAGTTGTTATTGGCCGGTAGCAGGCCATTCAAGATAGAAAACAATGTCCGAATCAACCAGAGAACCCATATATCTATTTTATATCACCACAAGGGAGATGAAGTTATTGAATACCCCAAGATGACACTAAATAGCAATACCTCTGTTGGATATTTGCTCCACATGGCTTGCACCGACAAACCGTTCAACCCTGTTCGCAATATCATGTACTCTGCAGGCAAACCCTCAGGGCAATCCAAGGGACACAAGTACAGCGTCATGTTGGGTCAAGACAGAAAACCCGTGCCATGTTTGGTCGATTATAGTACCTGTAAGTGAAACTTATGGTATAGAAGTGACGGTGACCTGATAACTTTGTATATTGCAGGCCAGGGCATTCAAATATGCCCATTTGTGAGCGATGATATAAAGATCACCTCACATACTGAAGGTTGGAGAGTAGCCCTTCAACTTCAGCTGGATCAGAGAAATGTGGGCAGAGCTTACTTCACTGCCGAAGAAGAGATACTGAACAAGACTATCGCATGGTTCAGATTTATTACGGATAATGGTTGCGGGTACACTCTTCAAGAGGCCACAGAGTATAATGAACAGGAGCAAGCCATCAGAGATCACATACAGCTAACACCTACCAAAGCCAAGCAGGGTCAGAAGACGAAGAAAACATGCCAAGGAAGAATCATTATTAGGGAACAGTCCTATATCTGGTAAATCTCTATGATAACATTGTCATTTGAACTAAGAACAATGATTTTGCATCAGCTGTGAACACTACAGGAGCTTCTCATGCAAACACTTTGTCTTGTATCCTGCTCGTGGAGGAGGATACAACTTTGAATATTTGTGTGCGCTGATTGTCAATGACGAGCCCATCATCAGTAAAATTGAGCTGCAGGCTCACCAGCAAGGGTATGGCCCGTTGATGAGTTGCACAACCATTCACAATATCAGCTCTGTCAAGGTTAACTGTGGTCAGTTGAATGGCATTTTATAATTTTTGACCAGATTCTCACCACTTTCAACAGAGAACAGGCATCGAACTTCAAGTAAGGCCAACATGCTAATGACCGAAATGGTGCAGCTGGCTTGCTCCAGTCATTTCACAGTGGTTCAACCAGAGGATGGATATTGGGAAGAGTGTCCGAAAATACTCCTGATATGCCACAGTCCTCATACACACCCAATCCCTCTTCCCACTACCACCCCTGTTCAAATAAAGGCTGAGATTAAAGCCTTGATACATAGTCTTGAGCATGAACTAGCGGACATGACCCCTCGGCATTTCTGTCGACACCCTGCAGTGATAAACCGGGTGAAAGAACTTTGCCCTGCAGTTGAAGAACCTATGGTGGTGCATCTTCACCCATCATTGGCCAATCTTGACCATATAGCCTCATACATCCATAATGAAGTCAAGGTGGCATTGCCCCATGGGACTGGCTGGGATGGTACGAAACTGGATTGGCTGTAATAAACAGGTGACTGAGATAATCATAGGTGTGGCGCACATGAAAAGGATTCAGGATGAAGAAGAAGGTACCCCCTACATCCGAGTTATCAAACAAATGTCCTGGCATTCACTCAGACACGAGTGGGATGAGGCCGACGAAAGCAATGATGAGGAAGGTCCTCTGAGCGGATCCGATGATGATTGCTTCCGGCTCATCGTATGTATGCTGCCGGAGCGTAGTCAAGATTTCCTCCAGGCTAAGTGGGTCCAGTGCGACATATCTTTCAAGCGTGTCCCAGGCTGGAATGAATTTGAGTTGGTCAGCGTAGATGGTGAGATGAACCAAGGTGAGTTTTCTTGCAATGGTTGGTTCAATTTATTACGCTTACCCACCCCAAGTACTTGTTCTATGTCGAGTGTTCTTAAATTCAGAATGTGCATGCGCTCATCAAATTTTATTTTGTGCTATCAGGTCCATAGTGCAACAGGACATGGGTAAGGATATCGAGTACTGGCATCTGCACTCTCCTTCTCTCGAAGAGCATCGAGGGATACTGCACTGGGCAGCTGACCAACATCATGGACAGGCTAAAGGTAAAAGGTATGGTTCTTGGCTCTAGATGAATTCTTATTATCATGCTAGGGCTAGGTCTTCATTTGCAGGATATCGCCAGAGAGATGGGAAAGGAGTGGAGAGATTTGCATGAGCCGGGTTGCTCCCTATACAGCTTAGGAGTGTATGAGCACCTCCATCGAATCTTGCGCATATGCGAGGCGCACATTACTCAGGGAATAGCCAGCTGTGCAGTTCCAGATTATACGGTGAAAGAGAAGATGCACAGTCTCCTTTGCGTGTGGCATCCAGACTGGGATAGAGCCATGGCGTATATTGAATGAGAAGGAGGAGCTGTGGGACGAGGTGAGTGCTTGGTGTTGCAGTCCTTCAATACGGGACTCATTCTGTCGTTTAGCTTGGCTCAATAACAAAAGGGACTCTAAATTCACTTTACAAGGGATGTGCTGGGAGAAAAGTTTCATTCCATTGAGTATTTGGCAAGCCGGAGATACCACGACAAATGCAGTAGAGATGTCACATATTGACATATACAGGGAAGGAATGCTGTGTTCCTTGGTAGGGGGTATCTCTCGTGCCTGCCACTATGACAAGATGCACCTCCATATCCATTGCATGAGTTGAATTGGCACTTCTGTTTAACTTGAATGGAGCCTTGCCTAGGTCACCCAGAAAATGGGAGTCAAGGCCAGCTACAGGCCTACCACCATTGTGGTCTCGGTCACTAGAAAATACAAGTGTACAGGTCAGTGTGGTCACCACATCGGAGTGAAAATGTATTCATGGGCTCGCAGTAGTTATACATTGTACCCGGAAGTTCAATTCCACAGACAAATGCATTGGGGATCAGAACGAACGGCTTCATAAGTCCTGGGAACGGTATCAGAGTGCTCTACATAGACTGTCCATCAAACCTACTGATCTCAATGCTATCGAGTCGGCAGAGAAGCACAAGAAGGCCTATGAGAAACACAAACAGAAGAGTTTGGACCTGAAAAAGCGATTGTGTGGGCAGTCATCAGGAAAAGTCAGAATAGTGATACTAGAGTAGCCGTAGTTGTCCTAGTTCCCAATTGGTTACTGAGTATAAACTTATACAATGTCAGCCAAGATAGTTTGTCAAGATTGGATTGTCACCAGAGTATCGTTTAAGTCTCCCGTCACTGGTATCATTGATGTCTCCTGTCACTGGTATCATTGTCACCTGTATCGGTCAAGTCTCCCATATCGTTTCTGTCTCATGTATCGTTATCGGTCAAGTCTCCATATCGGTCAAGTCTCCTGTATCATTCCCGTCTCATGTATTGTTTCTGTCTTGCGTATCATTACTGGTCATGTCTCCTGTATCAGTCAAGTCTCTTGTATCAGTCATGTCTCCCATCACCTGTATCATGATGTCTTCCATATCGGTTGTGTCTCATTCATATCACTCATTTGTTCCCACAAGATGATGATTCGCGTTAATAAACGTGTATGGTATTCCGACTATCTAGAATTTTGGGATTGTCTAAGGTATCTAAGAAATGTTATCATTGATATACAGTAAATCTATAGACTTATCGAGCTACCATAAATACAGAAGTGTAATTTACTACAGAAATTTCTAATAAGCTACATACAACATTTTACTCCATAATATGTCTGACATGATTTATAGTCCAAATTAACGCTCTTGAGCAGGTTTCTGTAGCTGTCTTCTCAGATTCTCATTTAAATTTTGTGAAATCACCATTTCATCAGCAAGGGTCATACAGGAGCTATGTAGCACCAGCCTTTCATCCATAAGATTGTCATGCAGGAATGGTGTTCTAGGTATAATGACTGTGACCGTCCATTCTAGGTCCGAGTGATCTTTCAGCAATATTTTCTTGTACTGGATTCCTCTCACCCATTTGCCACAATGTTCCCCAGAAATTACTAGGAACATGTCATAGTGTCTGGCAGTAGGATGTATAGGGAGGACCACAGCGGGATCCAATTCTTCATGTAGGGACGTATCCTCCCTAACACATTTCAATCCATCGCTACCATTAAGCTTCGCACGAACTGCTGCAACGATGTTGAGCCCTTGATATTTTGCATGAAACTGGAATCCATGGAGTCGCTGATCAGTGCACCAGTATGTCGGTGATGAGACAGCCAAAGAAGATCCCAGTTCCGGGGCGGATGGATCCCAGGCAGGCGATAAGCATCATTTGGCAGGGTCGGGCAGGGGGGTGCAGTTGCCAGGATTGGCTTCAGGTTGCGGCTCTGGCTCCAGATACACATGTCTACCTTTCTCCTCCAGAACATAAGTGGTAGGCACATGCTTATGATACAAGTTGTCGTCATTGTCAGCCAATGGCAACACCTCATTGAGAGGCAAATACAACTCCTCATTGACAACATCAAGGTATTCAAACCAGAGGGTCAGGTAAGGCATGTTGGGATCGTAAGAAGCCAACCTGACAAGCAGAGACAGGACTGGTTTTCCAGATGGGTTATTAATGATGATAGCATCTTCTACATAACCGGTCTTGCCATGCCAGCAATGATTACATCAAATAATGAGGACAAGAGTTCCCTTCCAGGGACATTCCTTGGTGCGATGAATGGGATCCTGGTCCTTTTTCAGAGGAAGGGGTAGAGACAAGGGAGGCATGCTGACCATCACTAGGTTTGGATGGACCTCACACATCTGTTAATGTAAATCAGATGTACATATCAAAATTGATCATGCAGGAGATGTACCTCTACTTTGTCATTCATTCGGGCGTTATGAGACACCACATGAACTAGACCATCCTCAATGGCGTGTATCCATCCAGCCCATCGGTCGATGCAGTCCTCCGTTATCTCCATGTATTGTCCCACTTGGAAGGTTTTTCTGCAGTGGGCCCATGGTACCGTAAACAGCCCTTCATCACATTTGATTTCTAACCCATGGTCCCCAACACTACCGACAAGTCCTACTTGCCCACTGCTGGTATCCATAATAGGGTCACCTACGACAAGGCACCACTCAGATATTCTGGGAAGCTTCTGGTGGTATCGCCGAACTAGAGGATGGCACGACTGGGCAAAAAGACCCACCAGACTATCTGGAATCTCATGAGCCATTTCAACTTGGGAAAAGCTGATGTGGCGAACCAGGAGATCCTACTCATATACCAAATCACACCAGAGATACCGTTCCTCTCCTTTGTTGAGGACCTTGAGCTTCTCTGAGCCATCTAACTCTATGGCTCCATGGTTGAACAGTTTTGGGGAAAGATTGTCATCCAGTCTTCGTCGTTTGCCATGTTTCTTGTCTCGGGCACTTGGGTCTAGCCTGGGTATCAACAGAACCTTGCACCCCAAAGGATACACCTTGCTGACCATTCCTGTGTTGCCTTTGGACTTTCCTTGTCGAATTCAGACCCAGGAACCAATGACTAGCGGTTTGGAGGAATTTGTTGAGAGTGGTGCCCCAAACCCATCAAGAGGAGAAAGAGCATGAAGGATGGGTTGCTGATTGTGGAGACAGACTCCAGGTATGTCTTTTAGCCATGCTTTCAACGTGTAGGACATTTCCACCTCCAGCCATACTTGCTTCTCGAGGAGTGGCATGATGAAAGCAGCCTTGATCCCGAGTTCAGGTCGTGCACAATGACCAATATGAAAGACGACAATATCTTCCCAGCCCGGCTTCAGGACCCAATGAGTGAAAGAATAGAAGTCAAAACAATGAGTAACTCACAAAGATGGACAGAGCCCAGAATTCGGGGGGGACATCATGGATTGAGTTTTTGTTGTTGGTCTCTGGGACCGTCTGACCTCTAGTGGCACGCAATGTCGCCCTCTCCAACAGATCTGTCCACATTTTTTCTTGCTTGGGAATGCCGAGTACAGGAGCCACCGTAGAAGGGCCTGCAGTGGGAGCATTGTCTACATTGCTTATATTGTCCTCATCCAGTGCATCTTGGATAAAATTGGTGATTTCTTCTTCACTAGCTTCAAGCACTTCTTCACGGTCGACACCGGCCTCTAGATCTATGAATGCTGACTGGAACATAATTGAGTTCGCATGAGTTAGATAGGGGCATCACGGAAAACATACCATTAGGTTCTTGACATGTTTGTTTCCGCGACGTGTTTGAAACTGTAATTTCCATCAGTTTCATTATGTCTGACTCTTAGAGATGCAATTCCAAGCAATCAATTTTTTTTTTGTTTTGTACTAACTACAACAAAGCTATGCAAGTGGAACAGGGCTTACCTTTTGCTTTCTCTCTTAGCCATGATGTGCGTGGTATGGAAAAGAGAAAGGGAAAGCTTACATAATATTGGCACATGTTTGATATTCTCAGAGATGAAAGTCCACTGGGCACAACCGACTATTTGGTTGTGCCCAGCAGACTTTCATCTCAGGCCACATTGCCGTGCAACAGGCAATTATGTAATCTTTTCTCTCTTGACTTCAAACAACGATGATCTAAATTAGTATACATAGAGAACTTTGTACATGTCCAATAAAGTTTATTTTTATATTAGCCTGATTTAAAGAGTTATAATATAGAACACCAGTCAGAGGTGAGATTGATGCCCTCAAATAAATCAGTCTTACAATGCACGCCCTCAGTACTCCCAAGCAACAATGTCACCGCCCACCAGATGCCAACCGACAATGAAGGAGAACATTTGGCAGCGAGTCCACCCCCCAACAACGATGACATGGATTCTGGGGAAGAATGTCAACATGCCACATGTCGCCGAATGGCAGTCAATGGTTACAAACGTAGACATCCAGAGTACGGTCGTCCATTTATTATTTGCCTTGGCTGATTTCAAGTCTAGTGTGACCCCAGAAGAGCTTGATGAGAAATACCCACCAATTGCTGTCTCCAGGAAGAAGACCAAGAGACAGATAGAGGCCGCTCAAAAACGTGACAGAGAAACCATGGAGGAGTACGAAAAGCATCTATGGAGGGCCGAGCAAAAGCAACAACAAAGAGCCGCTGTGAAGTATGTGTTCTTTCTCGTGTATCTCCCTCATTATCCTCATGTTTTCATAGATCACAGACCCCAGTTCCTGGTCCATCTAAAAAGGAATGTCCGAAATCCTGATCTTCCGCTGCACAAAAACCAGACACTAGGAGTGCACCTATCCTAGTTGATGCGACACGAGCCCCCCCTTCTCCCCCTATTGACCCAGTATTGTTGGCTTCTGAGCCTCCTCCTGCCCCTCCTTCACGTCGTATATCTGATTTCGGGGTTGGTGCACTGGGCATTCACCCTGATGCACCCACCATTACCTGGGATCGTGTTTCCAATGAGTCTTCGCCGACCCCAGTGTGAGTTGTTCTTCCTTTTGTTCCTCAGGACGACATCAATATAGTTCAGGATGTGAGTTTCTGTCATTGTTTCTCACCCACAGGAGCTCATGACCATGAGTAGCATGCCCAGGCAGTCTGCAGGCATGCAGAGGAATCGCCCATCCTCAAAGACACCAATGAGCATGTTGTCTTCATGCATGCACCTTTCCTGCCAGATGCCGAGCTCAACGATGTCATTATGGATCATTTGGTTCACCATCGGGGTGTCAAGTTGGAAGGATTTTATACACCAAAGATAGTTGAGCAATTAACGACTGATTACATGGCTACACAGTGGAACGTTGACATGCCTGCTAGGCGTTTACACGTGTAATTTCGCGTTTTATAACATTAGACACCAGTTGAGAAGTCCCGTGACTGAAATAAGAGAGATTAGAGAAGAGCGCAATGAAATAAGCATAATACCATGAATATTTGAAGTGACTATTGGTAGAGCGCATGCTCTAGCTTAGGGGGATACGAGACACGGTCATCCTAAATATGAGAGCCCAGTGTTCGATACTAGCTGCACTAAGATGAAGTGGCGCGCATACTCTAAAAAGATAATTGAACACATGTGCAATGTAAATGAACTACGAGAGACATTGATCTATGACACGCAAGGCATGGATCGACCGGCAACTTGCGCGTGTCATATAATGAAAGCCCCAGGGCAGATAAAACCGAGATACTACACTGCGGCCGAAGCACGTGGGGTCTAGGCATCACGCAAGTCACCTTGCCGACTGGAAGACAATGGAGGAATATGAGCGGAGCAAATCCTGATAGGTGGGAGCTCCGAGGAGATAACCTGTGGCAGGTTACGTGCTGCGCACACTGCTAACCGACCTCGCAACCATGCGTGCGAGATAAGTCTGGGTCTTAATCGACCTTCTGAACAATGTGCAATGAGATGGCATGCTCAACAGGACGCACGGGACGCAGACGATTGGGATCCAAGCAGGAAATAGTACTAAAACCAGTGGTATTAATTTGTAGAGCGCATGATGTATAAATACCATAGTATAGAAGTAGTGTACAAGTTTCGGACCCCCGGTGTAATGGTGCAAAGCAGATTAGCGATGCACTCTAGCACTTGGAGCAGTTTGTAGCTTCTAGAGAGAGAATACAACCCATATCAGATACATATTGTGTGAATTAAGTTGCATGCTTGGATAAGACAGTGGTGCGGCACTTTGTGCAGTAGTTTTGGTTTTGGTTTGACTTGCACTCTGTGAAAGGACGAGAGTACAGTGGCTTGAAGGTCACCCTTTCGAGTTCTTGAGGGCATTCGTGTGATGCGGGGCATTACAGACGGCAGAGGTTCAAACCCTTTGGTCTGATTAGTGTTCGCTCTTCTGTGTTATTTCTGCAGGTTGGCAAAGGTTCAAACCCTTTGGCTTGTCGGACAGGGTTTCTCTGGAGCGCATAGGTTCAAACCCTGTGGTTCTACGATCAGTTAACGGCTCGGGCGCACAGGTTCAAACCCTGTGGTTCTTGTGGAAGTTCTGGGAGTTGGTGTCAGTGTAGACGCTTCTCCAAGTGTTTGTGAAGGTTACGGTTTAGCGCGCGAGGTTTTAAAGTGTTGTGTTGACGATTAGTGGTTTCTTTTGGTGGTTATTTGAGTTGCGTGCGATTACTAGCAAGTTGTGAATACGTCTATTGGCATTTAGAGTGTTTGGAAAGCCCCTTTGCCTTGAGGCCAAGTGATGAACGTCGTGCCTCTTGTTTAGAGATAACCTTTAGACTTAGCAAAGTCTAGATACGAGACGAGCGCTATCGCTTTACATGTATCTTAGAGATATCGAGAATATAGTTGTTTTAGTTCACTACTTTCATTGCATTAGAATACCCCCACGAACTAAAGAGTGTGTTTGTGTGTGTAGTGTTAGGTGTGGGTGTGATCAGTGTCTTCGATGCTGTTACATATCTAGCCTTGTGCACGCAAATGGCACTTCAACGTACAGCCTGCTAGAGTGGTAGAAGTGCATGGTACATGATGCCCTCATCTTGGGAGCATTTTTTACAGTCACTGATCCAATATTCAGACACTGTCCACCAGAAGCAGCATGCACTCCTGCCTTTCAAGAAGATGCTACACTCAGATTTCATAGATGGCCTGGCCGACCCCATATGAAACGAAAAGATTCTTGATGTCCCCATGACACATCGAGGAGCACCTCCACCTTTCAGGTGAGTTGAATACTTTAATACCTGAGTTTGCACTAACATGGGTCCAGTATGATGGATGATGGCTATGACGCATGGAACAACACCTCATTGCAATATGACTGGCCTCATGGACTGTCGTGAGAGCAGTGGAGTGACATGAATTGGGGTCTTCTCCATCATGCATGCATGTACACGGATGAGCACCATGATGTGGATGGCAAGATGACTCTGATAATTGGGGAACAAGGAAGTAAGCTATGGATAGTGACATTCCCAAATAGACCTCTTGAACGCCATGTCGTCACTGATTATTTCAACCAGGCCCTTCAATTCACCCTTCCCACACAACAAGACGAATGCCTCTGTGTCAGTTTCACTCTGGTTCTGCTGCCAGGAGATCTTTAGTAAGTTTCACTTGTTTCTCTTGCTCTTTCCATATTTGTGTTAATGCAACCACATCCATAGCTTTCAACTGCCTGGGGCCATACATGCTGTATATACCCTGGAACCCAGCTTCACACAAGGAGCGTCTTTTTGGTCCCTGGACACAATGCATCAAGTGGAACTATCACGATGGTACAACAGGCTGTCAGGGATGTGGTTGACAAACCTAGACCACGCTCCAGAACGAGTGTACGAGGGATTAGTATGGATGATGCTTGCCCTCCCTACCAATCCCGAGAAGCGTAAGTCCTGCCTACATATTGCCTTGATCCCCCCTGAAGAGATTCCCAGTTCAATATAAATGCAGCCTTGCTGCATTCTTGCTCATGATTATAGATCCTGCTGCATATATACCATCGCATGCCCAGGCATATGGGGTTATGATTCGGATAGATGGACCTAACACTGAGCAACAGGATGCCATCGAAGAACAGGAGAGTCAGGCATTGGAGTGAGTCAATAGGTGTCCCTGGGTCCCTGAAGCGGTCTGATATGCCAAGCAAGTGGCCAAGGCAATCAGTTTGCCCAGTCCAAAAGAAATTGCATATTTTTTGCAGACAGGTGCAGGGCTCTCTGATCCAGGTGAGAAAATCTCCATTGCCCCTGTCTTGAGGGAGATCTTGAAGGTGCAGCAGGTAGAGCAAGAGGCATCAGAATGACAGGAGCTCAATGCAAATCGACGGGCCTGACCCAAGGCCAACAAACTGAACATCAAAAAGTGGAAAAAATTTAGTTAATGTTCATTTGTAGATATAATTTGAGCTGTTTCAATTACATCCATCATTTTAACTTAATCATGGTGTGTGCCTGCCAAAACTGAGTGACCCCAAGCTTGAGGAATAGGGTGACAGACAAATGAGGACGAGACACTATGTAAGGTGACACTGAGACCGAAAACAATAACTAGTGACGAGAGACTTAACCGATAAGGACAGAAACGATACTAAGGACAGAAACGATACGAAAGACAAAAAAGATACTGTGACGAAAAATGATACGGAAGACAAAATGGACAGAAATGATACAGAAGACGAAAATGATACCGCAACCTAAACGAGACTGGTGGTTGATTACATTGAACAATACTGGCTGTAAATTATCATATGTGATAATGGTACACTGATCACATTAAAAAGATGGGCCATCAATTATTATATGCAATAATGGATGAGTCTGTCTCTATAATACTTAGTACACCCACCGCATCTTACTAACAACCCTGCCAATTCCTCTGAGGTCACTCCCTCAGCTTTCTGGGTGAGATGGATCCAGAGTTCCCTCTGTTGCAGGACGGGAATGGTTTGACGGAAGAGAGTGGTTTTGTGGAAACCCATTGGTGCTTCTGGGGATGTAAAAGTGCATGTCAATTCTTGTCGCATCAACTGGGGGATGCACTCACAGGCGACGTCCTCTCCTACAGGCTGGACACTGTTATCTCCAGCTTCTTGTGCCTGCAGGCTCTGCCTCCTCTCCTTCAATCAAAGGGCTGTCAATCCCACCTTCATATATTTGCGGGTCAGTATGGTGTTTTTGCTGTTCCTCCTCTTCGTGGTTAGATCGAGTCCTTGATATATGTTTAGCAATTATAACAATGACAAGATGGAACCAAGACTTACTGGGCCCCGGTGGGCTCTTTGGTCCCGCCTCCCCATCAGACTCTGGAACGACACTGTCTGGTGCTTTGGCTGATGTCATCTCTGCCTCGACGCCTTCTTTGATGTCGGAAAGAACTGTCTCAAGTGAATGCCAGCGTTTTCCATGTTTTTTCTCCCATCGTTTCTCGTAGGCTGGCACCATGATCAGTCATATAGTTCACCTGGGTGCATGTAGAACTTACTGCGGTAATCAAGGTCTTCAATAGGTGGTGCATCTTCATCACAGCCTGTTAAACATATTTCAATCTGATAGCTCAGCTCTGTGACTCACTTGCATGATTCTGCAGAGCGCTTTGAGGGAGACCTGGGCCGAAAATTCTGGTGAGATTGACTATGGCCTCATCAATATCATGCCAGTTTAAGGAGATAAAGCAAATGTACCATGGTACTTGCAGTAATCGCTGGCACAGACAAAGGACCACTGCCCATCAATGTCATCTTGGTGGAGGATGGTCTGCACCAGTGATGAAGAAGGGTCCACCAGAGGGCAGAAACAGTTGGGCCCTTCAAGTTCCCATTCCAGCATGTATTGCTGAAGGTTCTCCACACTAATGGGTACGAGTTCTCCATTGTTTTGTTTCCACGCTGGACTATAATAAAGGAATGAGTTCATGCCTCCACACCGACTCCTAGGTTATATAACAGGACAATGTACTATGACCAGGTATTCATCATCGTGCCCTGGATGGTCACCAGGTGGCGGATGGCCCTCTTCTTGACAAATCCAAGTGACACCTCCATGTCGTCGATGCATCTGATCAAGTCAGCAGCTGCATCCGGTGCTGGAGGAGGTGTGAACTCATCATCCCTGGCATTCAATGATGACTTTGAACGGGACATTTGAGACTGTGATGGGGGATTGTTGGGCTGCATGTGTGCTATAAGTCGAGGAGGAGGGGGGATTTTGAGAGATGGGACCTTTCTAGTCTGAAGGTCATAGACCATGTTACCTACAAAGGACAAGGCAGTATGGAGATATATTTCTAGCAATCAATAATTCTTTTCCCCCTGAGGATACTGTTCCAAAAGTCCACGTACTTCCTGCTGGGATTTGATGCACACTTGTCCTGTTCCATTCCAAGGTCAAGGTCCAATATTAAAATTAGACTTAGAGTTGTAACTACTAACTAGCAACCGAAGAGTTCCTTGTCTCATGGTCCGACAATTGACTGATGGATCTAGGCAAACTGAGAGCAGTAACTAACCCGAATAAACAGAAAGTTAAAATTTTGGGTTTATGCTCAAGATTGAAATAAACTTAGGCGTTGAAATGTTGACATGCTCGCAACGTGTCTACACATGTAATTTTGCGATATGTATGAATACATACATGGTATAAGGGCTAGTTACTGAGGTAACACAAAATACAGAAAGAGTGCAGTACTATATGCATAGAGCGCAGTGTCAAACACACAGAGTGCAGTAATATACGTGTGGAGCACGATACCAAGTCGTGCGCAGTACGGCCTCGAGTGACAATTAGTAGAGTGCATGCTCTAACTTAGAATGATACTGGTTGAGGTCACACTAAGTCTGAGAGCTCAGCACTTGATATTGAATACACTAGAGGCAGATCAGATACGCGCTCCAATGAATTGATGAGAGACAGACATGATACGAGAAGGATTGATCTGCCACGCATGTTGCATGCATATATAAAAATAGCCATAGAGCGCAGTGGTATCAACATAGCATGCGGTATAACAACGCGTGCATGCGCACGCAAGTCTGAAGTGACTATTGGTAGAGTGCATGCTCTAACTTAGTATGATACTTCATTGAGGTCACACTAAGTACAAGAGCTCAGCACTCGATACTGAATGCACTACCAACAGATTGTATACATGCTCCGCAGACATAATAAAAGACATACCTGATCTCAAGAGAACTACGTGACACATTGATCAATGAGATACAGGGCCCAGATCGCATGGCATGCACACGCGTGTCCCAAATAATGTCTCAGCATAGATAACTCTGAGAGAACCCAGTTTAGCCAAAGAGAGCAGTGCCTAAGCTTATCACGGGTATCCCCCACCAACCAGAGAAACCTAGAAACTCAACTTTAGAATAGGATACAGCCTATATGATTGGTTGTCACTCCAAGTATCCTCTGAGGAAATGACAAGTGACATGCCAACACATAGAGAGCAGTGCGAGTGGAGTATCAACCATGAGGAAACAGAGTCTGGTCTCGAGATAGGCCTCTAACCAAATGTCCAGCCCTGGGCATGCTATAACAACGCACGTGCATTGCGAGGGATAATGTTCCGAGGTTCTAACAGTACTGTATTAAGTTGTATTGACATGTAGGATGTAGAATTGTATAAATACTGTAGTGTAGATGTAGAATACAAGTTTCGAGCCCACAGTGTAATAGTGCAAAGCTTTTCAGCCATGCGCTCTAGCACTTAGAGTAGCTAGGAACTTCGAGAGAGAATACAACCCATATCAGATATCTATTGTGTGAATTAAGTCACACGCTTAGATAAGAAAATAGCATGGCACTCCGTGCAGAGAGTCTGGTTTCGGTTTGACTTGCACTCTGTGAGAGAATAAGAGTACAGTGTCTTGAAGGTCACCCTTTCGAGTTCTTGAGGGCATTTGTGTGACGTGAGGCATTACAGGCGGCAGAGGTTCAAACCCTTTGGCTTGATTAGTGCTTGCTCTTCTGTGTTATTTCTGCAGGTTGGCAAAGGTTCAAACCCTTTGGCTTGTCAGATGGGGTTTCTCTGGATTGCATAGGTTCAAACCCTGTGGCTCTTGTGGAAGTTTCGGAGTTTTGTGTCAGTGTAGACACTTCTCCACGTGTTTGTGAAGGTTTTGGTTTAGCGCACGACACGTGAGGTTTTATTAGTGTGTCGAGTTTAATAGGAATTGGTTTCTGCTTTGAGCGCAGTTGTTTAAGTGGTGTTTAGGGTGTTATTGATTGTGTGCAGTGGTCATTAGAGTCGCACACGACTGCTAGAAAGTTGTGGAGACGTTTGATGAAGTTGTATTGTGTTATACACCCTTGCCTTGAGGCCCAGCGATGGAAGTTGCACCCTCTTGTTCCTGAGAAAAGCCTTTGGACTTAGAGAAGTCTAGATATTATATGAGCGCTATTGCTGCGTGGGTATCTTAGAGATATTGAGAATTTAATCGGATTGGTTTGCTACTTTCATCGCATTAGAATCCCCCCATGAACTTGAGCATGTTTGTGTGTGTAGTGTTGGGTGTGGGTGTGATCAGTGTCTTCGATGCTGTTGCATTTCTAGCTCTGTGCACTCAGACAGCTCTTCAATGTCGATGTCATGTTCCCAAAATAAAGCGAAAGGTTAATCATGAAAGGTTAATGAGGAAAGAGTTCCTTGTCACGGTCCAATAATTGACTGGCAGATCTAGGCAAAACCGAGAGTAATAACCAACCTGAATAAACAGAAAGTTAAAATTCTAAGTTGACACTCAAGACCGAAATAAACTTAGGCTTTAACGTTGTGCTCCAAAATAAAGTGAAGAGTTAACATTGTGTTATTCAGGAAGTCAAGTGAGAAGGGGCAGATCAGTATTATCAAGCACATTTCTACATGGTCTAAAGGCTCTGTCATAACACAATTGTACTGAAACCAGCCAGCAGCTGCTAATTCCCAGTATTATCCAGCAGCTCCACTACAAACACCTGTTGGAGCTCCCAAAGGATCACAACTATATCTTCCAAGTAATCCAACTTGTCAATGACATATTCCTCTGTCCATCTTTCAGGACACAAGCCGTGTACCACCCACTGGTTTTTTAGGCCCATAATGTACAAAGTTGAAATTTCCTGGTGACGGCGATGTCAGCGGACATGGCGAATGAAATGACGGAGACTTACGACTTTGAGCTGCTCCACAGCAGTGTCAGACCGATCATCTGTGATGGGCCATTGGTCAAACCAATCTTCAAACAACCGTGTGAAGAAAATGAGGACATGGTTGTCCTGTACTGCTCTTTCAAACAGAATCCCTTGTTGGGACATCCACTCGTGCTGCTCAGTGGTATAGTTGTGCTGGCAAGCATAATTGTGCCTGCCCATTACTGGCAGCACACCGAGCAAGGTCCTATAAAAGATGACATGAGTACATACAGCCGACAGTCGAAACGAGGTGAGTACATACAGGTATTGAGTTGATGGGGACGACATGAATGAGAGCGGGTAAAGACTGGTACTCTCACCTGGCGGGCACCTTAAATACATATGGATGGATGGTGGCATTCGGGGGATGGCAGATAAGGTCCTTTCTCGGTAGTGAAAGAGTTCTAAACATACCACAGGCAAGCGAATTGCGCATGCAATGATACACTTATTTTACATGTAAAGCTTGGCATAAACTATTATAACTGAATTATCTTACATGTAAAATAAAGCTTGCATAAAATGTTATACATTACCTTGATTGCCAAGGTCTCTCAGGGTCGAATTTTGGCTTACAAAGCCTCTAGAGTCTTGTGATATTTCTCACAGTGTGACCTGTATGTGTTGTGCGCTCGATATGTATTGATGACGTATCCATTACTAAGGTCCACAATTCTTTCCGAGATAAGGAGGAAACAACACGATGTTGTACATGTGTCTTTCCCACATCAGAAAAACATACAGGGTGCAGTGACAGTCCGGATGCTCCATGTTTGGGTGGTGTCATCGTAAAGGGTTTTGTAGACTAGAGTGCGGTGTATACCGGACAGGATGTCATACTGCTCCTTGTCCTTACGAGACTGCAGGGTGAACGAGTTTCCTTCTATGGTGTAGTCTCCCATAGTCAAGAAAAGGTTAGAATGTGGAAGTCTTTGAACAAGGTATCTATCTCACTCAAAGTACAAGTTATCACATGGTCACAATAGCTCTGACTCCCCATCAGTGTCGAAAAGGGCACGAGTAAGATATGGGACCAAGTGAAGACCTTGTGAGAGTGACCATATAAATTTACATATCATACCCATCCACCTGATCTGCTACTAAGACTATCTACTGACATGCCTGTAACAACTTGATCCAAAAATTCAATATTTTTGTTCACCAGAAGGGCCCTCCCCATATCTAAAACCACAATTTTCCCATCCCATGAACTGGGAGACTTCCTTATATTCTGTGCTGCAATTCAAGAAAAAAAAAATCACCTTTTAAAACAAAGGAGAGCATTGTGAACGCATCTCCTTGAAGGTACCTAAAAATAGATGTCTTGCAAGAATAGATGTTCAGTGCTGCAATGCAAAAAAAAACTCACCTTTTAAAATATAGTAGACGTGCCGTAAACGCATCTGCGTGAACGTAGTCAATATGAATGAAACAGAGTACTTCAGAAGTACGCCTTACAATCCAACAAAATTCTTCCGTTTAAACACTTGAAAATCATGCAAGATCCCGCCCCTAGAAGTATCGTACATAAACTGAAGCATTGTAATAACACCTAAATCACCTGAATTAAAAATCAGATATGTCAAAAATGTTTTGAATAAAATTGACTTACCTCAATATGATCCCCCAACTGGAAGAAATGCTTCGCATGTACTCCCCCCCAATGTACCATCCACCGACTCCAATCCTGAGGATAGTACATGTACACTTTTCCTTGATTTGTGGCCTCCATTTCGATAGTAACCGCCATCCATCCCACTGGATTATATGCTCGCAAGGTATAATGATAGCAAGGATTGGCCGACGATGAATGCCATCTGGAACTAAAGACGTAAACTAAAGTTAAAAAAAGCATGTCGACACTCACAAAACAGACATCTTGTTGACATTTTCATGCAGAAGCTTCTTGCCATATCTCCTCTCAGCCTCAAAAAGTATCTTCGCAGGGAAGTTGTCCATCAGGCTTGAAGAACATGGGTAGATGTGTTTGATGTCGCCAAAAAAAAGTGTCCTTGGCTTGCAAACCAGTGCGTATATAGTAGTATTTGATTGGCATATTGAAAGTACAAAAGATTTTAGAAGTAGAGGGCGATTAAACAAGTAAAGCTAGTAAAGGACACTTAGTCGTGACACTGATCGACTTGAAGCATCGATCAAGCTGATGGCCCAGTGGCATATGTAAGCATCACATTTTACATGACTCTCACGTGTGATATTCCAGCCACTTATAGGTGAACCCAAGTATATTAATTATTCTACACGGGGAGGAGAAAAGACAAGACGTCACTACTCATCGAATTCACAGCCAAAGATGGCAACACAAGGAAGGTTGTCGCCGAAGCAACAGTCAAATGGCTACTAGGGAGTATACATTGATAAGAAACTGCTATTCAATGAGCATGTAAAAAACATGGCAGTGAAGGCAGACAAACCGGTAAGTGGAATGTCTTGTCTATGTTAGCAAATACTGTACGTGGCCTTTCACAGAAACACTACCAGCAAATGTGGATACTGAGGATATTGCTGGAAGGCATAATAAGAGAGAAGAAAGGGTAGAATCAGTGTGAGCTTTATATACAGAGAGGAGTATGGGATCCTTGCCTTCAAAATGTTGCATGCCGATCACTTTATAGACGGTTACTAGCCAATGACATCGCTTCTAAAACATCGGCTGTGAATTTGACTTAGGGGGATTCGAGATGAGTAAATGAGCGCACACACGCTTTGTCAGTCTACACTGGCCTGAGAGAAAATGTTGCTTTTTCCAATAAGATGGGAGGCCCCGGTGAAGATTAGTAAAGCTAGCAAGGCACTCTAGAGGGCCACACTGGCATTTAGAGGGTGGTGGCAATGTCATGCCACTGAAAGCAGCGCTGGTTCTGAGGTTTCGGCCCCGATTGGTAAGAGTGCATTATAAAAACAAAGCAAAAAGAGGACCAGCTGATACTACAAATTCCTGGCAGCAGAAACAATCCTGCAGAAGGAAAGCTTGTTGCGACGGTCATGTCCATATAAAGAATACCCAAGAAAATAGAAACACACCATGGATATACAAAGCAGCAAGCCCAACCCAGAGCACACCGGTGCCTCCCCGTACAATGCTTCGCCAAAGCAATCCAAAACAATATCCTCAACATCGCCTTTCTGTGTATACCTCGCAAGCATATACCACAGCCTCCTCGTGAACGCCACCAAAACCATGAAGAAAAAAAGCACTGGGAGGCCTACCCTCAGGGGGAGCTTTGTATATGGCAGGAGGGTCACCCCGAGCTTCAGAATTGGTGAGAGCAGGTACAGGAGCACCACCGAGGGTTCCAGCAGCTGGACGAAGGGCTGGCCATTTTTGAAGGGCACATCTGTGTCATTGTCATCGTCGTAACGGGTGTACATTGCGTGCGTACACTCAGTATTGACATATGCATCAACCACGTGGTGGACAGGGAAGAAAACCCATGAGAAGCAACTGGAGTGAGTGCAGAGGCGAGCCCTGCGCAAGGTAGTGGCTACATTCTGCACGACACCAATTGAAGCATCAATACCCCAATAGACCAATGTGCAAGGCGAGCGGCAGTGAGGCTGAATGAGCTGAGTACCCGGAACCCGATAATCCAATGTCTTGACAACAGGTGGCGAGCAGGCAGAAATCCTTCCAACCCCCACCACTCCCGACACACAAAACATCTGCAGGCAGCAAATGAACTCAAAAAGACAACCAAGCTCCAGCGACTGGCAACAATGACCGACTGAAAGGATGAGCAACTGTATGCGTCCTCAGAGCTCGCAGCACCATGGAGGTGCATCAATCAGGAATATGGGGAATGGCTCAAAATGAGTGGGACAAATGGCTGGGACAAAGGATGAGGTGGCGCTCCAGCATGTCAGCAACGTAAAGCGACTACACACCCAAGAACACCTTAGCGTTCGAGCTGAGTATGGGTTTGGGAGCAAAAGCAGAAGTGTATGATGGAGAAATGGCAGCCCTTGCTATGGGAACAACAACAGCATCAAACCATGCCAAAGGGGACAACGAAGTGAAACACATACACTTCTTCGCAGACAACACGTCAGCAATTGATGCCATCTTCGACCCCCTCCTGAAGTCGGGCCAAATGTTCTTTGGACTGCCCATGTGGCGAGCAATTTCAGACATGCGAGCACACCATTTGTGAATGCCCACGATACGAGGAACAATGGGGGATACTCCACAGCAGAGAAAGAGATGTCGAGACCTCAATTCCAGTTTATATGAAGTGAGCGTTCATGATGGCAGGAACCTAAAGTGTGGTCATATGGTTGCATTTTATATTGGCTCTTAATAGCAATTCACCTGACATCCTTTCCCACATGAAAGTTTAAGTCTCTTTCCTCTCTCATTCCACCTCAAAATTTGGTCCAAGGTCAGTTTAAGTACTAGATGCATGAGATTGTACTAACACTGTACTTGTAGAAGTTCTACATTTGTTGTGTCATGGTCCAATTGCAGTTAGTCTTGCGATTTCAAGCCAAAAAGTTCTTATCAAGACTTCTCTGTCATTAGTAGAACGCTAGAGCACATGCGCAGAGTTATTCATTGTTCGTTTCAGAACTTAGGTGCGTTGACTAGTGTCTGTGATTTCTTTGTCTATTAACAACATATTCCTACTAGTCGATAACCCCGATCTGCAATCGAGCACTTTCCCGCCATCATACAAAGTCGCTATGCGTACCCCTCCACCATACAGTGCTATTGATACTCAGGCACAAAACGACATTGGTACAGTTCAGCGATTCTTGCTAGTAGGATGCTTCCTCTGACATCTGTCCATATACCAGACATGATCGATACGGTCGAACCCACTCCTCAGTACGATGCTGAGTATGCACCCCTTGAGGACGTCGGAATGGCAGGGTTTTTGCACTCTGAACTCGCCACTATTTTCAAGGAAGACAAGGATGAAGCTGTCGAGTGAGCCAGAGAGAGAGATGATGAGGACAAAGTTGAAGTCCATGCTATATCTTGATACCTGAGACAGGAGATACCCATATTTTGCACAAATTTATCACATTCTCATTAGAAACTGAGCCTCTAAGGTTCGAATGTTTACCGCGCACATCCTGCGGCGTGTCGCACTAAATTGACGTGATTTAAGATCGAATCAGGACATCAGCATCTCAGGATGGGTCTTTGCATCTCTGTTGATGTCTATCGTCTCATTGTCTCGCATCTCCTTTATGTCTTCGCATCTCCATTTATGTCTTCATGTCTTCGTGTCTTTGCAGTCTCCGTTTATGTCTTTGCATCTCCATTTATGTCTTTGTGTCTCTGTTTATGTCTACGGGGCTTCTATGTTTGTGTCTCTGTGTCTGTGTCACCGGTATCAATTCTGTGTTATTTGGTTTGTACCTTAGATAGCCTACTATAACTGCATAATAAACTATGAAATCATTCTGAATCGGAGGGAATTACAATAACACTGTCAAGCGGAGTACTCGTAAAAATATCAGAGTTTTCCATCCTTGCCTTTCCCTTTCCCTTCTCCACTTTGGGGATGCGCTTGTGACAAGTTTGGGTCTGGGAGACCTCGAAACAAATATGCCTGTTGTGAGCAAGCCTTCTGAAGAGTTTACCGCATTCCAGACAGTAATCGGTTAGATACTGGAATTCTTGTAGGGATATCCCAGATCCCAATGTATAAGCCTCTTCGAGAGCAAGAAGGCTTGGTGTGGGGAAGGTCACTGTACCCTGGAAAAACTCTTCTATGGTGCTGGTACCGTGTAAAGAGCCTGGAGCTGGTGATTAGTCAGGATGGGGAGAAGAATAGAAGGCGAAATAACATACCTTTTTGGAGGAAAGCCACCTTGAACATCGTGTCCTGGGCTATTTAGACAAACTGAGTCTGTGGTGGCAAAGCAAACAGTGAAAGCAAAGACTCACCAACTGCTTTTTTCGAGGCGAGAACAGATGGGTGGGGGGGGGGGGGGGGGGGGGAGAAGTCAGTGTCAGAGTCAGGTGCAAGCACCCGACTCTTTTTGGGAGACCCTGTTGAGCATCGATACTAGTTAGTATGCATTCATGTTACATAGAACATGAGAGAAATACAGACCATTTGGTTGCACCACGAGTTTGCGCTTGGAGCAGCCAAGAAAACTTTCATCTAGTGCATGCAATAAGCTGGAGCTTGATGCGATGGATGCCGCAGGAGAGGTCGCCGCATTAGTACCGGCTGGAGCAGGGATACAGAGGCGATTTCCAAGAGCCCCCTGGCTCATGAGTTCTTGTATGGGGACTAGAAGACATTTACTGTTCATGTCATGACCAATGGAGGTGGATGTCACTCACCCCAGAATCCACACCCAAAGTGCCAGAGCTTTGGCTGTGATGCAGCACAATGCAGAGCAATTTTGCCTGGGTTCTTGTATTTGGTGTTGGCAAGGGGGCTCATTGTGAAGATGATGGTCTCGCAATAATTCCCAGTAAATGCGGCCGGGCACCAGCACAAGGGAAGCACAACATTGGCATTCGAGGCCTAGGTATATTAGACCAACATAGCATACTCAGGATGACTACTTACTTCGTAGTTCAGGCCAAGTCCTCTGCAAGAACGGGCCTCAAGACTCCATTAGCATCACTATAGGCAGGACTACATTGTTTTCAGGTAAATGTCAAGTGAATAAGACAATTGTAAAGACTTACTACTTGTATAACACAAGGCTTTTGTTATCCAGGTTGAAGGAAACCACCGCTTGAAGGGTATGGAAGTACCACAGTTGGATGTTCTGAGCTTTGAGACGGACCGTGTCGTAATTTGTGTCAGAGATAGGAAGCCAATGTGGTAGTTTTACATTTGCAAAGGGGGAGTTGGGAGTCTGGAGGAGGTCTTGTGGGGGGACATCATGGAAGACATTCTGGAGGGAGATGGGTGAGAGGTCAGGAAAATGCTCCTCTTATAGGTGGCATGACAGGTGGGAGACATGTAGACTGTTATGTCAGGGACTTTTGGACGAAGGCAAAATGCAAAACTTGAAAGATAGATTTTGATTGGCTTTTGTGAGGGCAGTGGGCAGGCACTTGAAAAGAAGAAAAAAAGCAGAGGAGGGGGGCTTGCCGCTCAAGTCAGTTCTAGGTTGTGGGCGAAAGGCCAAGCACTAGAAAAGAAGAAACAGCAGGATGAGGATGAGGATCTATGGAGTAGTCATTCAAAAGGGCAATGATTATAAAAGAAGAAAAATAGCGGAAGAGAGGGGAACATCGGAATCGGTTGCAAGGGGCAGGCATAGTTGAAAAGTTTATTTGGCACATCATGTGATAAGCCACGAGGCACAGGGCACTCAGCATGACCCGCCTGATGTTGCTAGTATTTACTTGCAGCTTCCTAATGCCAAACAACAGCATCTCGGGCAGATGTACCATACCGTACAGTGACATCACCAGTAAAAATAGGTACATTACATACATTACATAACAGGAACTGACTAGTATTCTACTGTGTACCGTTGATAACATCCTACTCTAATTGACCACCAAGCCAAGATAACCGAGAACCCAATGACCGACGTCCCTTGGCCTCATCTTGGGTATTGAAGTAAGAAACTCAAGTATGGAATTGATCTTGGCACTCTGGCTTTTACCGTCGGTACTGAGTTCAGGTCTGAATCATTTACTGTCTCCCTCACTTTCATTCTTAGGCTTCTGTTGCCATGTAAGTACTGATGGTGTTATGCAGATATCAACTCAGTTTGTTTCTTTGTAGCCGATCATGATATGATGTCTTGAAAATGGTCAACAACAAATATCTTTCACCTGGATTTTGGTGATACACAATACTTACTCCAAAAAGAAAATTGAACTAGTTCTGGCAAACATGTGTGCTATGTGCCAAGGGCGAGATATTCACAGTTAATCTTCCCCACTTTTTGGCAATCATGTAATCTCTGGAAACCATAAATTCCACCTTTTTCAGAATGATGGATGGCAACCTTGATTGATGAAAAATACTGTCAGTGCGGCCGCCCTATAAGTGGGGCGGGATAACCATGCTCGTTAAGGCTGGACTATTTGACATCAGAAAAGTTATGATAAGCCTCTCATAAAAAAAACCTCCTTCTTCAATGGAAGCTGTAATGCAATGGGTGTTCCTGGTACTATAGGCAGGAATTTGTTGAAGGTACATGATCTGGTCGAAGATTCTTGGTCAGTCCTCCACTATCAATTTTTACGAAGATCCAAATTTTTGCTTGAAAGAATACCATCAGGATTACATTTCTAAATCCCATGAGCCCTTTTGTTCCTGTCTAGCCATGACATGTATCATTGTAAGGCACCCAATGTCATACCCAGAACAAGGGAAATCTCAACTTCGGGGATAAGGGTGCTGGTTGCCTTACAAGATTATCAGCCTTGAAGGAATCATTATTACTAGTAGTTAGGGCCATGTCATTAATAGCTCATCATGTCAATTATAAGTGTTTTAGCATGACAAGCAGTGTTTCCATTCTTCGGATCGGCAACTAATCCCCTTGATGCCCAGGCTTTTGGCTCTCATAACCGGTTACTGGCAGTCTGAACCATGAATAAGCATAGTGTCTTAACCCTTTTCTTCTATCTATGCATACAGAAGATTGTACTGGTCTCTCAGATGCACTTGATCCTGACCTCTGAGCTCCTAAGGAGGTCTGGAACACATGGAACACACAATTACTGCCTGCGGGATGTGAGAAGCATCTGAGCAGTTGAAGTGGCATTGGAGATATGGACGGTTGGTACATCCAGACTCTATATGATCGTTATTTGGTCAATATTTGGTGTTAAATAGGAATTCTGTCTATCTTCCATTTTGAGAGGATATGAGCCACTATAAAATGTGCCCCCACAGGGAACTCAACTGATCATTCCCTTTCTCATCCTCTACTCAAGCTACCCATAGCCCTCATCATGTGTATTACCTGCTGCTGCTTTTGCTCCAAGGAGTTTTATTCTTCGGACTGTAGATGTGAGAAGGTCAATGTGGACTACTGTGCAAGCTGTCCACTGCACAGTGCACCTGGCTCACAGGCAGAGTTGATGAAGGACTTAATAGCCGCAAAGGCGTCCACCTATCCCATTGCTGCCAGGCTGTCTGGTGCTAGATCTGTAGGTGGTCCCTGGCGTGATGGGGATGTGAGTGCCAAAAGCTGACTCCGAAATGTGCAGGAAAATGAAATACTGCGTGGAGGTAGTTTATTCATTTCGGCTGCACCGAAAACCATTGATGCGAGGATTAACACTGCTGATTTCCCGATCTGAAAGAATGATATGATATGGACCTTAAGGCACTGCTTACCGGTTGTTTATTATGTTACCTTACGGTACCTGATTCCGCTTATGTACACATTCTTACCTAACCACTACTGATAGATACTTACGTTTACCTGGTTCTGAGCCATACCTACTGAATCTCTTCATAGCTCGAATTCTCGAATTGAACTTTTGGTGGCGATGGTGCAATTTTTCTGTTTCTTGAAAGTAGAAAAGGTGTGCTTCCTCAGTTGCGCTTACAGTGCTCAGTGTGTTTCGTCAATTTCGTTGTTTCCATGGACCACGAGCCTGAGCCTGAGCACCGCTGCCGCGTACTGATTCTCAATGGTATGCTTGGGCTGCGCTTACTCGGTGCTTCGTGGTTCTCATCAGCTCAAACTGTCTTGTGAATGTGCGTTTTTTTTAGTCCATCCAGCGGCAATACTATCTGTTGATGTCCGAGTCTTGTTTAGGACGGCACCATGACATAGTGTTGATTCTCGTCACACTCTGACGATCCAACGCAACAGCAAAAATCTCCGTCTCGTATTTTCATGTACTGCCTTCGAGGTCCCATTTCGCGATCCAGCGCTCAACGGCTCCATCGCCTGGCAACCACTGCCTCCGATATTCTCGCATTCGTTGTATCCAGTAAAATGGAAGTACTTCCCGAAGCTCATGGATCTGAGATCATCTTACCTTGGTGTAACGCCTACCAGAAATGCTCTTCATTCCTACTGCTGCTTGCAGTATACGTGCCATCGCACATCATCCCATGCCAAATTCGAAAAACAGGCCAGAGCAAGTTGCGTGCAGTCGGAAAAGAAGCAGAGGAAGCCTTTCTGCGTGCTCTGTCTCCTTTCCAGATCATCGATGTTTGGGCACCCTCTACAAGGGACGCTTCCCGTTTGGACGCAGTTGTCTGGATCACTGCAGGACTTTGTGAAGATGTTAATATCCTGAAGGAACATCATAGAATCGGCATTATTTCATCTTTTACGCATTTACCGACAGGCAGTTCTTTTTTGTCTTCCTCGTTCCCGGCTAACCTTTAACATCGCCGCCCTCGTGGCACCCGTAAAGTTGCGGTCGTCTGATCTGCCTGGCTATCAGACCTTTTCTTGGAAAGCACAGAATCTTACGTCTCTGAGCCTTCACTGGACGATATTAATAGCTTATCTCCCCCTTTCCCCATTGCAGGCTCATTCGTCCTACCTGCCTACCTACCGTCGATGAAGGAAAATCCGCTGTTGCGGGACTTATTCGAAATCTTAAACTGACGCTTGGAACCGAGTCGGAACCAAGTCGGAACTCGGGACGCTGTGTACTAAGTACCGGTCTTCCCAATATCATCACATATTCACCCTGGTCTAATCATCATCATCATCATCATATCACACGAATCATATTCGCCCATGAATCGACTCTCTCTCTCCCCGTGACTTCAAGCAGGAGAAGTTCCCCACTCGTGTCAATGGAATCCCATCAATGCTAGATGTGAAGCTTACACGATATGCGTCTGTTTACATATGAATGTTTCTTTCCTACTTATTTCCGATCGGAACTCTTCAAATCCAAATTCTATATCATCCTAAGGAGGATTTATCTTTATGGTTGAGGAGGACTCGGAACTTACTATATTTTGCTCCCAGCTCTTATCAACGATCGCTTTGTTTCGGGCGTTGCCTAGTGAACAGAGGTACTAGGAGCGCTTCGATTGACGCGCGTGCTCTCGTGACTTCTTCGGCGCTTGTCTTGTTGGAAGGATATTGCCCCTTGGGCTGTTTGCGCCTCGTACGCAGTTGCTCGTCTTCCTTGTATTCCCCTAATACGATCATCCCATGAGCGTAGCTGGCAGTTTCATGGGTCGACCGGTTCATATCGGAAACTTCATACTGTCACCCAATCAGATCTGACAAACACCGGAACTACGCTGCTACCTGAGACACAGCATGCCCTAAAGATGGCATTGTATTCTGGTCTGCTAGAATGCTTCGAACGCACGTTCGGTCCGGAGCATTGGTGAAACGGTACGCTTTCTCTTCCCCGTCTCTGTTCCTCTGAGGTTGCAATACTCACCCGCCCCAGCTATCAGGAGATATTGGACGGTTTGGCCTCAGTTCCGTATCCATTGCAGTTAGCTGCCTCCCGGCTGAACATTGTCTTATTTTGAGCCAAGCGCTTAACTGAAAAGTCTAGACACGCGCCTATTGAATACGCCTGATGTGTTTGTTTCGGATGTCTGCTGTACCTTGAGAGGATATCTAGTCGAGCGGCTGTTGCATCTTCTTCCCCCTTCTCACAGACAACGGTATGGCCGGTGCTCAGCAAGATCGCTATGGCGTTGTCGGCCATGATGCCAACTTTGAACCAAGAAGGATTTTCCATTCGATCCCCTCGAATGCAATCGTAGTTCGCGGTACGTCTAGCTGTTCATCGGTGCAGTCTTTTCTAAAGTCCAACTCTCATCGTAGACCAGGTATGCTTCTATCGTGACTGCTATGAAGCGCCTGGAAGTGGGAAGGCCATGTTTCAACTCATCAGAAATAACCATGAAGTCATTATCTGGGGACCTCCCGTCGTTGCGCTGGCTAATCTCGTGATACAGCTCCAGTTGATAGTATGTCACCTCCATATTTTCTCGATATTTAACGAGAGACTCACTATATGATTGGTAGGAGACGCTTCTTAGTTCCATAGCTTTCGACGATATCCGGCAAGCAACGTTGTATATCTCATGGGACGGACGTTCTCGCCTTATTCCACAGGAGGAAAAATTTATCCAAATCCCGTACTTTGGTGGATATCGTTGTGTCGATGAAAGCCAGCTTCAAGTTACCGAGTGGTTACAGGCGGGATGGAAACGAGCATTGCTGGACGGAGTCAGGCCAGTCGGTAGGTGATACAACAATGATAAACGCCGACATGTACATCATGTACTAATGACTTCACAGAAGTAGAATACGCGTACAATCGCACTTCGTCCTTGGCTTTACAATGTATGATAGAAGCGTGCCGAAACTTGGAAGCTCTGGATTTGACCACACCACTTTTGGCCTGTCTCACACGTGATGGCCGTATAATTGGGGTAGTCAAATGTATAGAAGAGGGAGCGCGGATGATGTCGTATAAGGATCGCACATTAGTACGTGAAAAGCTGCAAGTGATTCGTTTGTCTGATTCCGAATAGATTTACACTGCTTTCCAAAAAATGCAGGAACGGAATATTTATCTCCTTGATGGTCACGACATGGACCCAGCCGCTGTTTTAATAGTCGACAATAAGGTCAGGTTTGTTGACATGGCTCTGAAAAGATGGTTCAGTCCGAATGTCCTCATATATGACCGCAGCATACATGACGGACTACAGCTGAAACAAGCGCGGCAGTCGCATTGGAGGCAGGCTGAACTACTTTTCGAACGCATCTATACAAGACCCGGTACTAGTAACCGGTACCGAACGTGCGAATACCGTCTCATCAATGTCATTTCTGCACCAGGAATGCCTTTGGTGACGTTCTTCACATGTCCTTCGGTTGGACATAAAAGACAGGAAAAGCGCAAGAAAAGATGCAGTCAATCACAAGTATCATCGGATGACGAAGAATATTTGCCTGAAGGGGACGAGCCGTTCTCGCCGCGGTGCTGTAGAATTGGGCTGAAACAGCGCCGGCATTTCGTCAGGAAACTTGGTCCTACTACGATCCACTTAGCGACGTGCCTTTCTTCTTCAAATCCATCGTCCTCTACATCCACATCCCCAGCTCCCAGTACGCCCCGTGATGCGTCCTCTTCTATAGCACGCTATGACAGCACACTCCAACAACATCGAATATTCTACTCTGATCGTTCAAAACCCTCCCCATCCTGTAACGGTATTAATACTTTTGAATCCGGCTGGCTCGAAGAATTTGAATTCTAATGCTCTTGATGAGCATCACCGTCATTCGTGTTCAGTGTACAGTTAAATTCGTGTCTTATGATTTTCAATGATGATTGTAGTATGCGCAGCATCTCTATACTATACCCAATAGATAACTCCCGTGTTGCCTTGCTTGAACCTTCTGTGGCATGGAATACTGCTAGACTAAGGTCAAATCGGAAGCGGTTGCGACCTGACATATTCCGAGCCCTTGGCAATCACTACTCCTCATTCACGATATGGACGCTTGGCCGCAAAAACTATTTCAACGCGACTTTGAAGGAGATCCAAAAGGCTTGGTTAAACGAAATATCAAGTCATCTTGTTGAAATTCCGAGCTTGGCTGTCTTCCAAATAATCAAGTCAAATAAGAATACGTGCCGGAAGGATGATATCTCGAACTTGGTGAACACCGAGAGCAGTGGAGAATGTCGGGTGAGTGTTTGAGCAGGTGCGCAATTGTAGGGGGCATTTTTGTGGAGGAAGGTCGGTACTAGAACATTACGGGAGTCTCTAGATAGTAGCCAAATGGTCTTATGACAACTGTCCTTGAAAGTCTTGTTAGGTGTATGTAGCTACCAGCGCAAAGAACGAATGGAAAGCAAACATTCCCACGGTTAGGGAACCTTAAAGCTGGGGTTTGAAAGGACCCCTGATTATTCCCCTTGAGCTTGGTTGGAAAGTCCGGACAAATTTGGCACATTGACACTGGAAGGTCTGCACGTAAGTCCGGACAAAGAGAGTCCTCGAGGCAATATGTCAGAACTTTAGGTCCGGACAATAGCAGGCCGATCGGCCTTGTTTGTACAATAGTCCGGATAATGCTGGACAATGTAAACTACGGGTCACTCCAGAGGTGGCAACATCGTTGACATTGTAGCTTATTGTATTTCTTTGCCGCAGTCACACCTGAATATACCTGAATAGACTCTAATAGACTCCAAAGTAAGGTCAAAATTTTGTTTGAGAAATTTCTCAATATTACAATACATGGGTTCAGGGCAATTTAGTCACAAGCTTGAATACAGTGCATCGGAAGGGCCAGAGGAGCTGTAACGTGTTGGCTATGGAGGAGGTGGATGATGTCGAGCACTAGGTGACGAGTTATCGCGATTATCGATGTCAGATCATATTGTACGTTTTTTAGTGATTTATGACCAGTTTTGGCGAAATTTGGGACAAATTTTGAAGGTCGGTCGGAAAGTCGGGACAAATTGCATTGATCCCCTGGCGAGATGGAAAGTCCGGACAAATTTCAGGCTTAGGGCCTATGAAAAAGTCCGGACAAATTTCCAGAAAGGCCAAATTTTCCGTTCTAAGCTCTGTGAGGATAATCAGGGGTCCTGGTTTGAAGCAGATCCCACTCGTCACATGACTTGCCTTTTTGGCTTCTTACCTAGTTCAACTTCATTACCGCTTTTTGTTATCCGCTGTAACGATGTCGTACCTGCTCAGATTCATCTACGGCTAGTATCAGAAATTCTTTGTTGTAGTTACACCTGTTGATGACGTCGTGCTTACATTTCACCCGATTTCCGAGGGCAAACGCCTTCGTGAGCAAGCAGCATAAGACGACAACGATGTACGAGCTAATGATAACATGGCCAGGTTCAATATTTCCATCTGACCCATGCCTGCAGGACGGATTGTCCCTGAGCTGTATGAGTATGCCGTTCCCAGGACCATGAAGAACTTTCAGGAACCGGTGACGGGCGTATCGATTCTGATATACTGACCCTGACTTCCATCGGATAATGCCTGACATGCTTCATAGCTTATGGTGGAAGCTGATAACGGTATTGGTGGAAAGTCGATATATGTGGTCAAGTTCGACCGCACGGCTGCTCTTTGCGTATTTTCTTTCGTGTTTTGAATCGAATCTGACTGAGAGGACAGACAACAACATCCAGCTGACGCCTGGCCTTTTTTTCAACCAAAAATTCTGCTACTAATTAGCTTTCCCACCGTTGCGGGATCTACCGGGGTTTGGAAGTGTGCTGTGGTCTTTCTTTTCTGCGCCCATCATGGTTGGCTTCAGCGCTCTCCGCCTCAGTGATTCCTCCTTACCGGACATCCACGCGTGTGATATTGGCAATATCACAAGCATGGATGTGATGTCGGGGAGACTTATGCAGGACTCGAGTTCGTACTTGTTGCAACTAATTCCCGTCTTTCTGTGCTTATCCATTCGAATTCATACGGGGACCATTGGGGGACTGTCGAGTTATGAAGCGATCGCAATCGACAGGCGGACGGCTACGAGGCCAAGGCCGGAGACGACTCGTGCCTGTTCCGTGTCCTGTGCCACGAGAGTGGAACGAGTCCCGCCGAAACTGGTGAGTGCATCACAGGAAATTTCACACTGACGCTTTGGGTACATCAGTCGTATGAGACGAGTATTCAGCACCGGCGCCTACTGACGGTGGACATCTACCTCTTCTCTTGCAGAGATCGACCCTCCATCTCCCACGCTCCGGTGTCATGTCTTCTCCGGGATGCAGAATACAAACGATCCCGGCGCCTAAGGGGCCCGTGCACAGTTGGTGTCCGAGGTCGTTGATCCTTTGTACCGTTACATCCAAGGTGTATCCCGCTTCGCAACGTTCCATTCACGTTATCTATTCCATAGGTAGGAATGGTCCACGGAGAAAAGATTGGCTGGAAGGAACGGTGAAGGATCCTCGTTCTCCCCGACAATGATTTGACGCCGCCGATGCTATGCAGCCAAGTCAAGACTGAAGACTTATGTTCAGGTATTACTATGTCTTCTCTCTATTCCTCTAGCTGATTGTACTTTCCACGGAAGTTCGCTGAGTTCTCCCTTTGTTCTGTTCGTTCTCTTTGGCGGTGCGATCAGTCATTGTTCCCTGAAACCCTTTGATACAAATTGATTTAACATTAGTTGTTTCCTCGGGCGTTCATTGTACGCATCTCCCTTTTCAGAATGACGGTACCCTCATGTTCTAGATCTGTCGTCTTCTTTGTCGTAATATCAACATACATCCCACATTAATGAATGTACAGTTAGCCGTCAAGGCGATTCTATAAGCATCTCCTTCAACTCGCGGAGCCTCTACCGTCGCACGAGCTTCTCTAGCACAGGAAGGGAAGAAGCGCTGTCTGAGTAGTTCGCCACCAATTCCTATCATCTATCTGGGGGCGGTATCCCAGTTGGAAGTTGAGAGTGCGATCCCTGATCCACCTCCTTCTTGAAGGAACGGACGATGTAGTGGACAGCGCAGCCCACTTTGTCATGAGATATTCGAAATTTGGTACTCCATGCCCTTGCTTTTTCAATCACCACTCTACTGCCGAGGCCGTGAGGGAGTATTCATGAGGGGGTTTGATCCTAGCGACAGAGCGTAGGTTTGGTTCGGTACTGTAGCTGTCGTACTTCTAACTAGGGACCAGTACATAGTGCAAAGTAGCTAGTTTTGATGTACGCACAGGCTGTAGTACGGATGCCGGCGCACTTCTGTTGAGGAGTACCGTCGGCTAACAAAACTCCCTTCCTTCCTTCCTTCCTTGTTGCTCGGTCCCATACACGGGCCCTTTGGCACAAGCGTCTAAAAGTAGCACTGGCAGCTACAAATACAGGTACACTTTTTTATTGTGAGAAAAGGAAGGAAGCGGTGACGAAAACGTGCTCCGTGGTCCTCTGCAGCGGGTATTTTTGCGGCCATCTCCCTAGGATACCCGCTGCAGAGGACCACGGAGCAGACCCCATTGCCAAATAATGGTTATATATTCTGGTCGAACCGAATCCACTCTAGGAGCTGCTGTTTTGCAATACACGGGCAGGCTCACTCCTGGTCATTACCGGAGCCAACTGAACTCCAAAAGTCAATCACAAGGTCTCATAGATTCAAGTTGCTTCGCAGTCTGGCCAGCGGCAGACACATCGATGCAAACAATCCTAATAGCGGGGCCGGAAGACCCTGACTCACTAACGGGCCGAACACCACGTCCTTGGTGTGTCCGTCCACTGGCTTACAAACGTTCCACCAACAAAAAAAAAAACAAAAAAAAACCAATCCTAATAGAGGAGACCCTGAATCGGCTGGACCCCCGTCGTTCAGATAGGTTATAAATAATCACCGGCCAGATTCATGACCGTCCCAACCAGTGGAAGCTACAAGTGCCCTCTTATCGCTGTCGATCATCGCCTCCATTCCCCATTCCTTGGCCCACGCTTGTTAATGTCGGATCATGAAAACCACTGCCGGTGCGTCTCTTTCCGGCTGATCGGCCAGAAGGGAATTTACTGTGATTGGTGATTTAGACCGCAGTGTGTACACAATATGTACCACTTGACAGGCAGAGTAATACCAATGAGGCATTAGTCTCGTTTGCGCCCACAAAAGAACCGCAAGGGCACTATCATTTGATATGAAACGGGTACAGTGGTGTCTTGGGCAGCCATATCTTTCATCGTTGTTAAACCTTTTCTCAGCGCTTACTACTGCTTATTTGAGGTCAAGATATACGATCGTGGAAGCCTCGCTTGAATAATGGCCCGTCCTTCGGTGTCAACGATACCATCCTCCCAATAAACCCAAACCGGTTCACTATACGGAGCCACATGATGAACCCCAGAATATTCACCCTTGCGCGTTCTCGAGAAACGAATACGTACTATTCAGATATTTGCCGCAGCGTTCATGCACGTAGATTTCTTTTTGATTATCACCTCGGTCTTGAGTGCCAGACTTCGGGTCCTTTTAAGCGTATCAGATCTTGTTTCTGCGTCTCAGGACGGCGACATTCTGGGTCTGGCACAACAAAACATGCCTTTAACGGGTTGATAGATTCGAAGTACACGCACGTCTTCTCGACTCATTTTACTACTTTATGTTTGAGCTGGGGCCTCTTGCCAGGTCCTGCTCTGGAACAGCGGTCACGTTTGCGTGAAAGTGCTCATGGCTCGTGCATATCTCCAGAATTATAGCGGCTGGATAAGAATCACCATCTCTTTCTGTTCATAAGAACGGAAATATCCCCGTGTTACCAAAATTGGTTTTGTCTCACCCACGCCAAGGCATTTATAGGCCGAGGGCAACTGTGGATGACTTCGGCCTACCTTTGCAGTTCCGACGACCTACGGTTGTTTTGGTTTGATACACAGAATTTTTTGATGGTCAGCATCTTGTCCACTCCATCTCCTTTTTGCTATAACTTGGCCGCATGTTACTTACCTTCACGGATCCTTGTCAACAACCCCAGGCAAGGCGTAACTGAAACAAACCCCGATTTACAGGTTCTGAATGATATCGATCAGCTGCCACCACATTCAGTTGGAATCCTCTTTCTTACGAGAGCTAAGTCCGCCGTACTTACTTGACTTGGCAGTAGTATGTGTCTTGGTCGCAAGTTCCCTGAAACACGACTTGTGACGAAGGACGAACCTTCTTTCAACATCCGCAAAGCAGATCCCGACTGTCAGGCTATATGCAAATAGCTGTAAGTAATGATTGTCAAGCTAGTGCAACCATTCCCATGAACTGTTGTCTTGGCTCACCGGATATATATTACTGTTGGTTCATCTTTCAACCAAGAGAATCGCCTTGACGGCCGACTGTACATTCGAATGAGGTGGTACTCCATCAGTGGCGCTTTCATTCTACTGGACACGGCATTGTTGAACATGGGAAATTTCCTGACCGATGGAGTTATGCCTGGTCTGCGAAGGCAGCATAGGAAAACGGGATAAAATCATGATGAGCTATATCGGGAAATTAAGCATATCACGTAGCTTAGCAGAACTCTGGAAATTCCAGAAAGGAGGGGAGAGAGGGTCAGGTGGTGGACATGTTGAGTCGAAAGGGGACCAATCGTCCACATGAATAAAATACTACCGTGAGTCCGATAGAGTTCGTAATGAGGAAATTTTTTCGTTTGTTATGGAAAAAGAGCGGCTCGTGGAGTATAAAAGTATACACGTACGAAGGTATCAGATGTAGATAGTACGTTATCGGCGTTTATCTGGTAATTTCTGACGGAAGAAAGGTCATAGGTCTGAGGTCTATGTCTGCTCTGATGAAGTGATAAATCAGATTTGCGCGATTCGCATTAGATCTTGAGTACTTATTGTTTGCCGCTAGGGATGATGCGTCGGCTTTCGACTTCTTCTGCGTGGCCGACATATCGCCTGCTGCTTCTCTGGTGCGCTTGACTACAAGGGAGAGTCGTGTTCCGCCATAGCGCTGGTCAATTCAGGGCTGCGAAAGAATTTGTCTCGTCCTTGTCCTGCGAGTCCATGATACCGTCCGTGTCTTCCGGCTGCGTGGTGAGTGTAACCACAGCCTCCTCAGCGCTCATCCGCTTCTCCGCCCGGGAACAGATTCCCCAGATTCACTAGGATTTCTTTCCGACCTGGTTTGGGCTTGCAGATCTGCATTTGACTGCACGTCGTCTGCGCAATCGTGACATCCTTGGGCTGTCCTCTCAGGACTCCGAGAACTCTCTCGTTAGGCAGTGGTGGCGCTATTGCTTCGTGGGGTTTTCTTCTACAAATTGTTGACATCACTCTTCCTTGACCTGCGCGTAGGTTTCTGAACGGGACAATGGTAAGGTGTGACGAAGGGGAGAGAAATTTTGTTGTAATTTCTTCCTACATGCTAGCGCGTCGACGCTACGAGAGTGATGGTTTAGAGGCACAAGGGTGGCAGATCACGTGCTTATCTCCGATTCAAAACATCGTGGTACCAAGCCAACCTTCGTTCCGCTCCTATATGGTGATGAACAGGGTGAATCACGAAGCGTCTAGACCGTGGTGATCATCATTCCAAAAAAAAAGAGTATCCGAATCTGGTCCACAGAAACTGATTTGCCCAGGGCGGGATATGCACCGCCAATTTCCCCCATCTGTACATATCCGAAAATCCCCCTTTTTTTGGGTGATACGTGCAGGGAAGTAGGAAGGAAGTTTTGTTAGCCGATGTTACTCCTCAACAGAAGTGCGCCGGCATCCGTACAACAGCCTGTGCGTACATCAAAACTAGCTACTTTGCACTATGTACTGCACCTAGTTAGAATACGACAGCTACAGTACCGAACCAAACCTACGCTCTGTCGCTAGGATCAAACCCCCTCATGAATACTCCCTCACGGCCTCGGCAGTAGGGTGGTGATTGAAAAGCAAGGGCATAGAGTCCCAAATTTTGAATATCTCATGGGCAAAGTGGGCTGCGCTGTCCACGACATCGTCCATTCCTGCAAGAAAGAGGTGGATCAGGGATCGCACTCTCAACTTCCAACTGGGATACCGCCCCCAGATAGGTGATAGGAATTGGCGGCGTACCAAGTCCGCCGGGGAAGACGGGCATAGGAAAAGTACATGAGGGACATCCTCAACATTGTTCGAGCACATCCTGCACAGGCGCCCTTCCCTACTGATCCCGTGACACTTTCCACGCTCCACAGTGAGATGGTGAGTGGCAGTCAGTGCACGTGTCAACTTGAAAGCAGTGCGATGTACAGGGATGCGAACATCGAGGTAAGAGCGAAAGGCTGCTGCGGAGCCGCGACACTCCCAATGGCGGGCTGTCAGCAGCGCAGTTGTTGGGCACCCAGTAATCTCATCCACCATCGATATCTCAGTCTTCCACATCGTATCAACCTTGGAGATCTGAATTGAGTGGCAAAGATGATGCAATGCATCCGTAATATCTGATAAACAGCACTTCCTGCCAGCCATCCACACATCCAGGCAAGCATCAATCCCCAAAGGAGCCAATCGAGAGGTTGTAGCTTGTGGAATCCAAACTTGAAACTTGAAAGAATGACGGCGGGACTTTTATAAACCACAGATCCAAGATCAATACATATTCTTTCAGCATGTTCCAATTGTTCAAGTTCCGTATGTATGTGACCATGCTGCACTTGCTATTATAGCATCATGGGCCTCTTCCTTGAAACTAATATGGCAGCGATGCCCGGATCTCCCGTGATGCACTGGAGTAAATCTCGGATGTGCATAACAGACTTTTGAAGGGTTGAAATTCCTTTATCAGTCCGAAAACAGATGACACAAATTGAAGAAGCCCGTCCTTTCACCCCGAAATCGTGATCGTGGTTATTGAGAAGACACGATTTCTTGCGTAACACGGTGGTCAAAGAGTCCTTAACCAGAATCCTCATTGAGATACGATGACACCCGGAGCTTAGGGCACCACTGTCGAAGCGGCAGCCGTTTCATATCATTATGCGGCCTGCTTTAGGTATACCTACCTCGACCACCAGTTCAAAGTGTAGTCGATAGTTTAGGACCCATCGCTTCATGCCCCCATTTTTTAACAGCAGTGTTCATTCCCAGCACTAAACCCATTCACCACACCGACAGTGTGTGTTACGGAGCATTGTTGTTCGTGCGGGGCGGATATGCGGTCCTCTCCGGGCTGCGTGTGTCGTTCGAAGCAGCAGCCCTTACTCAGAGGTGGACATAGTCTAAATCATCAATACAGCGAATTCTCTTCTGACCGAATGGCCGCGCACACTCTGTGGACATACTAAGACATCGATCTGGATTGAAAATATCGGTAAGAAGCCCGAATTTTGTGGAGATCCTCATTTGGGATGTGATAAACTGGTGTCAGGACCCATGATTATTCCTAAGAGGTTACATCAAAAGTCCGGACAAATGATTAAAATCTTAGGGTCGAGGTTACCTCAGAATCCGGACAAATCCATGCCTGGGTGCCATCAGCCTACATTAAGAATCTGGACAATGCAACCAAGGTTGAATAAAAGTCCGGACATACTTTGTCTCGTGGGAGAAGTCCCTGAGAACAAAGTACATTATTTGCTCATTTTTCTTCGTTCTACTGGGTTCTATCTTTTCTCCAATACAACAATGTATAATGGAAGTAACAACAGGACCCTAACATTGCACTAGTAAGCAATTATTTGTACTATTTTTAGAAAACTTTTGTATTTTTTGGTGAGCTTAGTACATCGATCGAAAGGCCGGACAAATTGGGAGTAAGGGTGAGGTTGCCTCTGGAATCCGGACAAAATTTTGGACATTGGTCTGTGACTAAGAATAAAACTTCTCTCTCTCTAAGTCCAGACAATTTTCCAAAAATAGCGAAACTTTTGATGTAACCTCTTGGGGCATAATTATGGGTCCTCTGGTGTCGAATAATCAAACCCACGTTAGGGCTTTGATGGGTTTCGTAATCAGACATCAGCAAGCGTGGGTCAAGGAATAGAGAATGGAGGCAATTATCGGCAGCGGAAAAAGGCACTTGTAGCTGCCGCTGGTCGGGATGGTCATGAATGCCAGCATTGATCTGAGGCCGGCAAGTGATTGTTTATACACATTCTGAATGATGGAAGTACGGCCAATTCAGGGCCGCACTCTGATATTAAACCCTAACGTCTGCGAAGCAATTCATTAGTAAACGTTGGCTCCGGTAATGACCAGGAGTGAACCTGCCCGTGAATTGCAAACAGCAGCTACTAGAGTGGATCCGGCTCGACCAGAATATATGACCTATATTGGGCAATGGTGCCTTCTCCGGGGTCCTTGGCAGCGGTAGCGGGTTTTTTCGAGGTCGTCTATCTCCGATAATTGTGATCACCACTTCTTGAGTTTTCGTCATGCCGTCCTTCCTTTTCTCACAATGCAAAAGTGTACCCTGATTGTGATTTCCTGATTGTGTCGGCTGTCGACGCTTCTTTCAGACGCTTGTGACACGCGTTAATTTTAATAATCTCCATAGGGCACGGAGCTCGGAACAAGGTAATTTGGCATACGAAATCAAAAGAATTGAGGGTGGGACATTTATCAACGTCAATCACAGAAACAAAACCCTTACGAGGACGCTTGGCAGTAGAACGTCTTTCAACACATCCGGCGTGACTTGAACTTGTTAATCCAAACGAACATTCTGGCCCGTTCCTTTAAGTTCTGTACCTATGCGACCATGTCACAATGCTGCATGTGCCATTATAATAGCATGACCGCTTCGGCGCTTCCTTGAAACCAATATGACGGTGATGCACTCGAGTAAATGGACGTGCATAACAGACTTTTGTAGGCTTGAAGTTCCTTTATCAGTCCGAAAACGGATGCCAGAAATTGAAGAAGCCCGTCCTTTCACCCCGAAATCGTGATCGTGGGTGTTGATAAGACACAATTGCAGTGTTAACACGGTGGTCAAAGAGTCCCTAACCAGTATAATAATCGATATACGATGACACCCGGAGCTAAGGGCACCACCGTGGAAGCGGACAGCCGTTTCATATCATTATGTGGCCTTCTTTAGGTATACCTACCTCAACCACGTATAAAATCTGCCAGTTCAAAGTGTCATCAATAACCCAGCACCCATCGCTTCGTGCCCCCATTTCTTAACAGCAGTGTTCATTCCTAGCGCCAACCCATTCACTACACCGACACAATGTGTGTTATTGAGCGTTGTTGTTCGTGCGGGACGGATATGCAGTTCTCTCCGGACTGTGCATGTTGTTTGAAGCAGCACCCCTTACTCAGAGCGACCTGCTGTTCGAGCTGCGCGCCGCGTTACGCTTCGAGCTCGGAGAAGGGGCGTAATGCTACTACCAAGCCTTCAGGCGCTGGCTCGCAGGTATAACCACTCACTTGAAGATATTTCCCGACCTGACGCCAAAATGTCTAGGAAAATAAATGATGCGTCAAAGTCAAGGCTTCCACTTTTTCTCGCTTGGCCGGACCTGATGCTGTGGAAATGTCAGTCTTCTCTTCGTCTCTTTTTGCGTCTCGACTCACAAGTCGATTTATGATAGACACACTCAATTAATCCATTTCCCCAAGAACCCGAATGGCACTAGTTTCTTAATTGGTGATTGGATACGAGTGGAGCCAGATCTTCCCCGTTGTTATTGCTTTCATTGTTACCTACCCTCCTTACCGATTACACAAGTCATCAATCTTCTAAAAATCTCACCTTCAGGGATCATGTTCATGTTGAATCCAAAGCTACGGGGGACTCTGATGGTAACCTTAGTTGGGCGTCTCACACACTATGACCTACCGTGACTGAATAGAAAGTTTCTTCGCCTCTTTGATAGGAAGTGGAGGCTCATCCGAAGCGGCGTCGGTGATAGTTATTTATACCACACATGCAAGTGTTAGCATTCAGTCATGACCAAGTCATGGACAATCGGATGGACGTGTAACTATTGGAAGCTGGGAAGGGCTTATCATTTATGCGGTTTGTGAGAATTGTGACATCGAATATTGAAGAATAGCTACTAATGAAGCGGTGGGGTCATCGATGGTCACACTGAGGGAGAGCTCATCACCGTTTAGGTGGATAAGCCTGTGGATTTCGTAGGTAGGGTTAGTCCACATAACCTATTTCTGCTATTCACTTCGTTGGAGCCCCGCTGCATGATTTTAACAAAAAATTTCAGCAAGGCTGATAGGTGCACAGCGACGAGCCACAACTATAAGTTCGCCTTTACCATCAACAAACCCGGATTACACGTGATGATGCGTGCAGGGAGCTAGGGATTAACAGGACGGAAGGTGATTTGATCGAAATCGGGTTTGGGCCGGGGCCTTGGCGGTGGAGCATCACCCTGCGCACAGACCCCTTAGGCGATTACGGCCCGACCCAAGATGGAGCACGTTGTTGGTGGTCTTGATATAATGAATGAGGGGTAGCAGAGGATTCGTGTTCAGGGACCACGCAAGCACTAGCAATGATCAATCTTCTGAACGTGCTAGAACCAGTCTCGTCAGGGGAGTGTGCAGCTTGGACCAGGATGCGAAGACATTCAAGGAATACGAATAGACCTTCCCTTATTTCTCGCGTCCAGTTGCAATGTGGTCCAGCACAAAACGAAGGGGCTTGGAGTCGACGAGACATGGAACGAGGGGATATGCCATGACCAACGCCCGTTCAACGACTCCATCATAAGAAATCTGAAATGGCCTACCTCTCCCAAGCTAACTCTCCGAAAAAAGATCTCATCGTTTGCACGCTCTAAATCGACTTTGCTTACGGACATATATCAACATCACTCAAAATCAGACAGGGTTCTTCCCTTCCTGCGCTAGGGAAGCTGGTCCGACGGAAGAGGATGAAGGAGATGTTTATCGTTGTCTGGATTGACCGCATATATACCACTGTTCGTCCATCGTCGATGAAGAGAATCGCCTTGACGGCTAGGTGTACATTCATTAAATAATGTGGGATGTACGTTCATATTAAGACGACGAATCTAAAATCTAACGCAACCATGAGGATACCGTCATTCTGAAAAGGAAAATACGCACAACGAACGCCTGAAGACACAACTGACGTGGATTCAATTTGTATAGAAGGATTTGAACAATGACTGATCGCACAGCCAAGGAGCACGATCAGAGCCAAGGGAGGAAGCAAACTGCCGTGGAAGGTACAATCAGCTGAGGGATAGAGAGAAGATGAACATAAGTCTTGAGAGTAAGTCTTGACTTGACTGCATAGAATCGGCCGTGTCAAAACGTTATCGGGAAGAACGAGAATTACTCACCGTTCCTTCCAGCCAGTCTTTTCTCCGTGGACCATCCCTGCTCATGGAATAACCAGTGGGAATGGAACATTGCGAAGCGGGATACACCTTGGATGTAACGGTACAAAGGATCAACGACCCCGGACACCAACTGTGCACGGGCCCCTTAGGCGCCGGGATCGTTTGTATTCTGCATCCCGGAGAAGACATGGCACCAGATCGTTGCAGATGGAGGGTCGATCTCTGCAAGAGAAGGGGTGGATGTCCACTGTTAGTAGGCGCCGGTGCTGAATACTCGTCTCAAACCACTGATGTACACAAAGCGTCAGTCTGTAATTTGCTGTGATGTACTCGCCAGCGGAACTCGTTCCACTCTCGCGGCACAGGACACGGAACAGGCACGAGTCGTCTCCGGCCTTGGCCTCGTAGCCGTCCGCCTGTCGATTGGGATGGCTTCATAACTCGACAGTCCTCCAATGGTCCCCGTATGAATTCGAATGGATAAGCACAGAAAGACGGGAATTAGTTGCAACAAGTACGAACTCGAGTCCTGCGTGAGTCTCCCCGAAGTCACATCCATGGGTGTGATATTGCCAATATCACACGCATGGATGTATGATAAGGAGGGATCACTGAGGCGGAGAGCGCTGAAGCCAACCATGATGGGTGCGGAAAAGAAAAGATCACAGCACACTTCCAAACCCCGGTAGATCCCGCAACGGTGGGAAAGCTAATTGGCGCCAGCATTTTTCGTTGAAAAAAGGCCAGGCGTCAGCTGGATTTTGTCGTCTGTCCTATCAGTCAGATTTGATTCAAAAAACGAAAGAAAATACGCAAAGAGCAGCCGTGCCCTCGAACTTGGCCATATATATCGACTTTCCAACAATACCGTTATCAGCTTCCGCCATAAGGTATGAAGTAAGCTAGGAATTATCCGATGGAAGTCAGAGTCCGCATATCAGGATCGATACTCGCCCGTCACCGGTTCCCGGATGTTCTTTATGGTCCTGGGAACGAAAATATCGTCTTTTACGTCCAGGCGAAGGACATGTGAAGAACGTTACCAAAGGCATTCCCGGGGCAGAAATGACATCGATAAGACGGAATTCGCACCTTCGGTACCGGTTGCTAGTGCCGGGTCTCGTATAGATGCGTTCGAAAAGTAGTTCAGCCTGCCTCCAATGCGACCGCCGCGCTTGTTTCAGCTGTAGTCCGTCATGTATGCTGCGGTCATATATGAGGACATTCGGACTGAACCATCTTTTGAGAGCCATGTCGACAAACCTGACCTTATTGTCGACTAGAGCAGTGGAGAACGTCGGTTGAATCATGTTTGAGCAGATCCGCAGTTGTAGAGAGTATTCTTGTGGAAGAATTTGGTGCTAGAACATCATGGGAATCCCTCGACAGTAGCCAGATCGCCTCATGACAACTCCTTGAAAGTCTTGTTAGGTGTATGTAGTTACCGAAGAACGAAGAAAGCGAACGCCCCCACGGTCACGGGATCTTCCGGGATCTTAAAGCCGAAGGTGTACCGTCATCCTTTCTTTTCCGCGCCCATCATGGTTGGCTTCAGCGCTCTCCGCCTCAGTGATCCCTCCTGGCCAGACATCCATGCGTGTGATATTGGCACTATCACAAGCATGAATGTGACGTCGGGCAGACTCACGCAGGACTCGAGTTTGTACTTGTTGCAATCAATTCCCGTCTTATCGATTCGAATTCATATGGGTACCACCGGGGGACTGTCGAGTCGTTAGCCATCCTAATCAACAGGTGGACGGCCGGCATCTGCGATGGGAGTGGAACGAGTTCCGCCGAAACTGGTGAGTGCATCACAGCAAATTACAGACTGACTCTTTGTGTACATCAGTCGTTTGAGACGAGTATTCAGCACCGGCGCCTACTAACGATGGGCATCTACCCCTTCTCTTGCAGAGATCGGCCCTCGATCTCCAACGATCTGGTGCCGTATCTTCTCCGGGATGCAGAATACAAACGATCCCGGCGCTTAAGAGGCCCGTGCGCAAGTGGTGTAGTCGTTGATCCTTTGTACCGTTACATCCAAGGTGTATCCCGCTTCGCAATGTTCCATTCCCGTTGGTTATTCCATGGGTAGTGATGGTCCGCGGAGAAAATACTAGCTAGAAGGGACAGTGAGTAATTCTCGGTATCCGCGATAATGTTTTGACGCGGCCGATTTTATGCAGCCAAGCCAAAGTCAAGATATACTCTCAGGACTTGTGTTCAGGTATTACTATGTCTTCTCTCTATTCCTCTGGCTGGTTGTACTTTCCGCGGCAGTTCGCTTCCCCCCTTTGCTTTGTTCGTGCTCCTTGGCGGTGCGATCAGTCATTGTTCCATCAAACCCTTCTATACAAATTGATTCAACACTAGTTGTGTCTTCAGGCATTCGCTGTGCGTATCTTCCTTTCCAGAATGACGGCACCCTCATGTTCTAGATCTGTCGTAATATCAACGTATATCCCACATTAACGAATGTCCAGTTGGGTGTCAAGGCGATTCTCTTGATCGAAAGATGGACCAACAGTGGTATATATATTCGGTCAATCCAGACAACGGTAAACATCTTTTTCACCTCGCGGAGCCTGTACCGTCGCACGAGCTTCCCTAGCGCATGAAGGGAACGAACGCTGTCTGATTTTTGAGTGATGTTGGTATATGTCCGTAGGCAAAGTCGGTTCAGAGCGTGGAAACGATGAGATTTCGGAAAGGTGGGCTATTTCTTAATGGAGTCGTTGAGCCGGCGTTGGTCGTGACATGTTCCTTCGTTCCATGGCTCGTCGAGTCCACTGTAAACACGGATCCTCTCCTACCCCTTATTCATCATATCAAGACCACCAACAAAGTGCTCCAGCTTGGGTCGGGTCGTAATTGCCTAATGGGTCTGTACGCCGGGGGTGGGGTCCACCATCAAGGCCCCGGCCAAACATACACAGAAAGTTTATCTAGAATTGAGTATGAGTCATAAGTCTCGAGTCTCGAGTCCGATATCGATCGATCAAATCGCCCTCCGTCCTGCAGATCCAGATCTCCCTGCACGCATCATCCGAAACAGGGGGATTTTCGGTGACTTACCGATAAGGAAAATTAGCGGTGCATATCCCGCCCTAAGCGCATGCCGCTCATCACTTTCTCCGGATCAAATTCAGATGCTCTCCGAATTTCTTTTTTTTCTTTCTGGAGTGATGATCATCGCGATCCACCCTGTTCATCACCATAGAAGGTTGGTTTGGTACGGAATGATACGTGATGTTCCGTGATGTTTTGAGCGATCGGAGATAAGCACGTGATCTGTTAACCTTTTGCCTCCAAACCATCGCTCTCGTACCGCCGTCGAACGGTAATCCGTCAACGCGCGAGCATATAGGAAGAAATTACAACAGAATTTCTCTCCTCTGCTTCACACCTTCTCATTGTCTCGCTCAGAAACCCTACATGCAAGTCAAGGAAGAGCGATGTCAACCATCCGTGGAAGAAACCCCCCGCGGAGCGAAGGCGCCATCCCCGCCTAACGAGAGAGTTCTCAGAGTCAGAGGAAAGCCCAAGAGCGCCACGGTCGCGCAGACGACGAGCAAACAAACGCAGACCTGGAAGCCCAAACTGCGTCGGAAAGAAATCCTGGTGAACCTGGGGATCTATTTCCGGTGGAGAAGCGGACGAACGCTGAAGAGGTCGTCGTTAAAGCCGGAGGAGGACTTGGACTTGGACGATACGCCGGTCACGCAGAAGAAGTCGAAAGTGGACGCGTCTCGCAGCCGCAAAAGGAAACGCTAAGGACTTCAATATCGGCGAGACCCCAACGGATGTTCCCCATCCATCATCATAATTGACAACCCTCCGGATGCCTTCCGACTAGGAGCACATGCCGCATCTCCACCGCGACTTAGACCACGCCTGAACCTCCCGCCAGAGGCAGATTCCGAGACAGACGCCAAACCCGCCCACCTACGGCTAGTGGTGGTGCATTCTCTGGTCTACAGCGAGTCAGAAGCTGGAGGAGCTCGAGCGTCAGGACGGACCCTCCCGGAGACACTTCTGGAGAAAAGGAAGGAGCACCTAGCAATGATACACTCGAGAATGGGCGGATAGTAATACTGATATCGCTCGCGAAGTCATATCCACGTAAAAAGACCCTTCAACACAATCCGTTCCCCGTGATAATTTTGTTGGATCGATGAGCCTCACTCTGCTGAAGGCGGTGACAATGCATTTCACGAAGCTGTGTAGGCGAACGCTGAGTGTCTAGATATTACCACCGAAAGCTGAAACTCACTTTTTTTCGGAGCGATGATATGATCTTTAGATCTTGGCGTGAGTGGAGTAGAGCCGCGGCTGGCATCCGATATTGAAGAGTCCAGGATGCCCACTCAGCCCATGCTGTGTGTGGGAGGGGAAAAGGGCGCACATTCCATAACGTAGGAATCATTTCTGAGTTATATTGCCACCGAAAAGGTAGCTAGGACCCTTGCCCCGAGAAACGATCTTGAGTAAACGGCGACGCCGGGCACCAGGCGGAATTTCGCAGAAGGCAAGGATTTTGTGAAAATATGGTTCTCTGTCGAGGTCAATCGCTTGAGGAAATGGTACAGGGCTCGACCGTGGAAGGCTCGGGTTCAGGAAAGGGAGAGTGCAGCGATGAGGGATTTGTGGTCACCGCTGAGCTTATCTGCCCCATGAGCTCAATGGATATTGCTGCCTGGTATTTTCATGGAAATAACACCAGGAATACACCGTACTATTCAAACCGAGCTTTGAGGCCCGTAGTCGTAGGTGGAAAGAGCGGCGGCGGCAGTTACGTTATTGCATACCTTTCTTGGACATTCACCGCCATGCTCTTCGTTGCTCGCTGCAACTTCCAGCACCATCAAAGCTTTAAAACTCGAGTAGGACGTCGTGAGCGACAGGCGTTGTGAGGGTGCTGCATCGTGGTACGTGTCTGATTTTCTCTTTGGTAGTGACTGAGATACGCCGACGATCTATTTTAATGCTGCATTTCGCCACATATGCTGCCTCAACAAGTCTTCAGCTGAATCCGCTCTCACCTGGCAACGGCCAAAGTATCTTTGTCACGATCCAACGTCGAGGCCGGCGCTATAAACCCGCGCACATCATCCAGTAAAAACCTCCGGCACCTGCAGATTCGGCTCAACCGGCAGAGCTGCAGGGTATTCTTAGGACCTGAGATGCGGCTGGCAAGGTCCGGAATCCCGATGGTTTCTACTGACTTGATGGCAACCCAAGCCAAGAAAAAAAAGTCGATTACCGCCATTCGTTCAAGGTCCCTGCGACACCGCCTATAGCGTAGAATTTCAAGACGGAGACCTGATCTCGCAGTCTGTTCTGCCTATGCTTCCTTGCGAAATGAGAGGTTGTTTAGATACGAAAACCCGCACACCACTTGTCCTCTTCTGCAAATTCTAGGCCGTCGGAATATAAAATCAATACTAGTCCTTGATTAAATACTACTTCAGGGATAAGAAAAAAGATAACGACGTCCTAATATGATCTAGGTCATCACCCATTACACGTTCGGGGAAGACAGAGACAAGACTAACTGTGGTGCATTATTTCATTTTCCTAGACATTTTGAATGAGATCAGATGGCAAAATATTTTCAAGTAAGTGGTATTACCTGCGAGCGGCTTGGTGGTAGCACTCGACTCCTTCGAACTGGAGGCATTACGCGACGCGCAGCTTGAACAGCAGGTCACTCTGAGTAAAGGGTGCTGCTTCGAACATGCGCAGTCTGGAGATTTACGAATATCCTTGTCGCACCAACAGCAACGCTCCATAAGACACATTACGTCTGTTTAGAACGAGAAATAACGGTGTAGTGAATGGGTATGGCGTTAGGCGAGCTTTGCTGTTCAAAAGCTCGGTAGGATGCAAATTTGTAGAAATGTGGGAGGGTGAGCTCTTTGTGGACTGGCCGTGAGGTCTGAAGGATTTGATGTGATCCTGGCTCTCAAACCTCCTCCATTAAATAAGTTTTTCATGCGTCCTATCGAAGTGAATTGAATTGCAAAAGGAAAGAGGGTAAATGAATAATGGCCGGGACGGAAAGAAACATATTTCGGCCATAGTCAGAGCTCCAACCACCACTCTATTCGGGAAGAAGTATAATTAAAGCACGATCTGGATCACAGATGAATGATAGCAAAACCTGTGGATTAATGTTAGGCAACCCGGAATGAGAGTGAATAGCCGTGCTTACACGGTTACCCCAGGTCAATAGATATTTAAATCACCGGGATATAATCGGTGCAAGAATAGAATGTCAAAACAATTCTTGTCCTTACGAAATACTGCCGGGGATTTCGTGGTGGCGCCGAGAGGTGCTTTCCAAGTCCAGGCTGAAGGATTTAATGCCCTCCTGGCTCTTAAACCTCCTCTATTAAATAACCGTTTCATGTGTCCTATTGAAGTGAATAAAAATTCAAAAGGAAAGAGGGGAAATGAGTAATGGCCGGGACTGAAAGAAACATATTTCGGCCATAGGCAGAGCTCCAACCACCACTCTATTCGGGAAGAAGTATAATTAAAGCATGATCTGGATCGCAGATGTATGCTAGTAAAACCTGGCATTAAAATTAGGCAAGCTGGAATGAGACTTCAATATCAGCGAGACCCCAATGGATGCTCCCCATCCGTCATCATAGTCGACAACCCTCTGGACACCCTCCGACTAGGAGCACATGCTGCATCTCCACCGCGACTTCAACCATGCCTGAACCTCCCGCCAGAGGCGGATTCCGAGACAGATGCCAAACCCGCCCACCTACGGCTAGTGGTGGTGCATTCTCTGGTCTACAGCGAGTCAGAAGCTGGAGGAGCTCAAGCGTCAGGACGGACCCTCCCAGAGATGCTCCTCCAGAAAAGGAAGGAGCACCTAGCAATGATACACCCGAGAATGGGTGGATAGTAATACTGATATCGCTCGCGAAATCATATCCACTAAAAAGACCCTTGAACACAATCCGTTCCTGTGATAATTTTGTTGGATCGATGAGCCTCACTCAGCTGTGTAGGAGTGTCTAGATATTACCACCGAAAGCAAAAACTCACTTTTTCGGAGTGATGATAAGCTCTTTAGCTCTTGGCATGGGTAGAGTAGAGTCGTGGCTGGCATCCGATATTGAAGACCCCAGGATGTCCACTCAGCCCAGGCTGTGTGCAGTACTGAAAAAGGCGCCCATGCCATAACGTAGGAATCATTTCTGAGTCATATTTCCACCGAGACGGTGGCAGATATACTAGATCTTTTCTTCCGTTGCAGCACCACAGGATTCGACGGAACATGTCGCAAAGCCTGGACGTCGATGGAGGGACGGGGATCACGGGCATCTGCAGTGCACCGGTACTAGCAGATAGACTTTGTCGTTCCATAGGAAATGTGTGGATAGGAATTGACGTTCAAGGAAATGATCGGTAGCGGAGTAACAATTTGTGCAGCTAGGGCAGGGGGGAGCGAAATACACGGGAGAGTCAAACATGGGTAGGGGGGTCGTGAAATGTAATGATATGAACAATTATGTCCAGTGATGTCGTTGACCGCTCGAATCTGCATCATAGCTGGTGTGGTAGCGTATCTCCGGAGACAAAACAATTCATTCGATCAATTGAATTGCCTTCCATCCTGCAGGTCCCAGTTTCCCTGTCTGCATCACTCCGACAAAAAGGGGATTTTTGTATTTGTTTTTTGAATCAGATACTCTCGAACTTTAGCTTTTTGTTTGGAGTGATGATAGCTGTGATCTAGATGCTTCGCGATGTCGGCCCGTTCGTCACCATGAAATCCATGATCACCTACGAAGAACAAGAATTAGATTAACATTTGCCATGGCATAACCAGTACTCACACGTCAATGCAAGTCCATAATCGTATGCGAAACGCACGATGGGGAAAAACAAACATGTAATGCCAGTGTATCTCTGTACTACTAGTATATTCCGACAGCCACAGGTGCTACAGGATATTGGACGGGCTGACAATAGGAGCTCTATTCTGACCTAAAGTCGCTCCAAATGAGTCTGAGACCGAGTACTAAAGAGTGAGAAGGTGCTCACCACATTCTGTGTTCCTCCCGAGAAGAGGGGACCTTTCAAGATGGTAGACTGTTTACTCGTGAGGGTGTGACTCCACCATGACATTGTGTTTCTGTTTGTTCCCCGTCTTTTAAAATTTCATGTACTCATCTGGTACTTTGGCCGTCCATTCATGATGGTCCGTCGTCATTACTGCCAAAATTCCAGGGAAAACATATGTAAACATCATTATCGAGGTAATGGATGCTTGAGCGTGTATAGCTTTTATGAACGAAGTGGCTGGTCTCTTCGGATACGCTCCCTAGGAACATCATGTAGATGTTTCCATCGACGTACGCAGGTGATAGTCTCTCTAGATCAGGGCTTTGAGCAACCCCAAACACCGCGTTGTGGTGCAGTGAGAGCGATCAAAGGCATGGACTGCCAATGGCAAAGACTCATCACGAGAAGAAATACAATGTCCTCCAGTGTAAGAGCAGTAGTAGCTAGAAATTAGACCTGCAATACACCGTCGATACGTGTAGCATGGCACTGGAAAGGAAAGGAAAGGAAAGGGAGCTACACCCCCCTGCCCCGGGACTCGGAAACGATCTTGAGTAAACGACCAGGTGAAATTTCGCACAAGGCAAGGATCTGGTGAAAATCTGGTTCTATGTCGAGGTGAATCGCCGGGGTTTGAAGAAATGGTACCGTACAAGGCTCGACGGTGGAAGGCTCGGGTCCACTCAGGAAATGGAAAGTGCAGCATTGAGGGATTTGTGGTCGCTGCTAAGTTTATTTGAGTTCAAGTAACATTGTTGCCTGTTACTGTCATGGAAATAGCACCAGTGATACACTGTATTGTCCAAACCGAGTTCTCAGGCTCGTGGTGGTCGGTGGGAAGAGCGGTGGTGGCAATTACATCACTGCATATCTTTCTTCGATATTCACAGCCATGATCCTCGTTGCTCGGCACAACTTCCAGCGCTGTCAAAGTTTTTTGTACTCGAGTAGGACATTGTGAGCGAGAGGCATTGAGGGTGCAGTATCGCGGTGCGGTACTAATTTTCTCTTCGGCGGTGACTACTAATGCTGAGCTGCAAGCAGATATACAGTAACAATGCATGTCCAGGCCAGCTAATCACTAGTTAGCTCATCAACATTCATTTTCTTAAGCATAGAAATGTAGCGCGACCAAATCTGAGAGGGCACTGTCACCAGATATCGAGCAGGTGGTGATGTTTGGGGCAGCCACAACATCGATTGCTGATTGATCTGTTGTTGACAACATCTATCCAGGATCAAATGCAATCAACGAGTTCCTGCTCGACTCGTATGAGTGTGTGTCTCGGTGATGGCGGTTGTTGGGTATCAGGCAGACAACACAATCGGAGGAGCCTCACTTGGGCAGCCCAGAATCGTCTTTCAGAGCTATGAGCTCTACGACGGCGTGATGGGCGGTACAAAAATATGGATGCTCAGTTGAAGGGAGTGTGTGCCCTCCAGCAGCTCTGTTGTGGCAATGCCCTACCTCAATTCAAACTGCCTGTAGGTCTTTTTGACTCATTTTATTGTGTTCGAACCTTGTATGTTGCTAGGTCTTACTTTGGCAAACCTGTCGCCTTGGTACATCTCCAGGAGTGCCAGAGAACTGAAAGCATCCTATTTATTGATCGCTCATGCCTTGGCAAATGTGCTTCTGAATTTTTGTTCTCGGTCACTATCAAAGCATTGAACGTTACCTGGATTCCCTCTCGCACCTCTCGGATGTCTGTAGGATCCATCAATCATGTTCATAAAGCAGGTGTTATTCTTGGCGGCCATATGTGTGGAAGACCCTGTAGGCGAATATGACAACATCTAGCTGGAATGGTGAAGCTTAGGGCCAAACTAGCTGAACAAAGAATTCAGTTCAAAACCGAGAGTCTCTTAGTCAGATACTCAGTAAGTACTCAAAATTCAATGTGAATCGCGCAAGTCTGATTCATCACTTCATCAGGGCAGACATAGACCTTGGACCTATCGCCTTTCAGAGTTAGGCCCTCTTCTTTCGGAAATTAACAAGTGAACGCCGATAACATACTATCTATGTCTGATACCTTTGTACGTGTATATCTTCATACTCCAAAAGCCGCTCTTTTCCCATAACAAACAAAAAAATTCCCTCATTACAAGGAGTCTGCTGTACTCATGGCGGTATCTCATTCATGTGGACGATTGGTCCCCTTTCGACTCAACATGTCCACCACCTGACCCTCTCTCCCTTCCTTTCTGGAATTTCCAGAGTTCTACTAAACTGTGTCGCCCTTCCACAACATGCTTAATTTCCCGATATAGCTCATCATGATTTTATCCCATTTTCCTATGCTGCCGTCACAGACCAGGCATAACACCATTGGTCGGTAAATTTCCCATGTTCAACAATGCCATGTCCAGTAAAATGAGAGCGCCCCTGATAGAGGACCACCTCATTCTCTGAATGCTGCAGGGAACTGACTGGCGGTAGTCCCATTCTCGAGGCCCATCTTACCACAACGCAATGCTCGGCGGAAATGAACTCACCGTTCTTATTGTTGCAAATAGATATCATTCCACCTGCTTAAATGCTCTGCCTCCGACCAGTCTCTCATTGCACGATATCCCACATTGAACTCCGAGATGGCACAGCAAAGTTTTTATCCTGAAGACCCACTTGCGCAGCGTTTCACGGGACGTTATAAACTCAGCTGTGAAATTGCAATACAGTGGAATCATCGCCCTTGTGTCCCTGTGCTTTGTGAGAGCATCCTGGTTGTCAGGAGGACTGTCCCCCATTTTCTTCCTCGGCAATGACATCCCATTCAACCTCGGTATCCGAAGTTATCTGTTCAATCAAACAGACACCCTATAGGTACATTTGTGGTACCCTGATCTGCCAACTTTATCAATTCCATTCTTGATGGCAAGACTTTATGATGTCGAAGTTCCGACTCTTCCCCTTTCCCCTGCTGGGAGTTCATTCATACTTGAGGAGGAGGAGAACAGCTCAAGGAAATGAGGCCCAGGTAAACATTACTTGCTCTGACAAGTGAGCGAGTGGCTTATCTGATAGCTTGGTGGAGAATTCACCATCAGCTGGTGAGACTGGAGTTATCCTATCGGGGAAATGTGTCCACCTGGACCTCCGTGGGCTTGTATCGGGACTTTAACATGACTCATCTCATCAATCTCAGGGTGGAGCGTACATGCTTTGAGGAGAGTATGAAGAAGCGATTCGTTTCCCTCCACCATTATTAGATACGATGTGTCATTGGAAGATGCTGCTCCTGCTTGGCGACCCTCTTCAAGTCGCGTTGTTATGACCAAGTGCCGGACATCATTTCCATGCTCGAGCTTCCAGCGACTCTCGCGATGCTCCGCCCCAACCCCATTGCCATGGTCTCAGTACGATGCGTCTTACTATGAACAGAGCATCACTGATACACAACAAAGGCTGCATACCGACCGCGGCCTTACATCATATCTAGGAGGCGAAATTGCTGAGCTGCTGATCCTCGGATTGGGGTACAAAACCCACCCATGGTTGATCTTTGCATCCGAGGCCATCAACCACACATCAAACATCAAGGCCGGCACTATAAACCCCCGGACATCATCCAGTACAAAACCTGCACCTGCCCATTCGGCTCAACCGACAGAGCTGCAGAATATTCTTAGGACATATAATGCCGCCGGCAAGCTCCGGAATCCAGATGGTTTCTGACCATTCGTTCAAGGTCCCTGTGACACCACCTACAGCACAGAACTTCAAGACAGAGATCTGATGTCACAGTCTGTTCTGCCTATGCTTCCGTGTGAAACGAGAGGGTGTTTAGATACCACAACCCTCACATCACTTGTCCTCTTCTGTAGATTCTGCGCCATCAGAATATAAAAACAATACTGCTGGACGGATCCGTATTTTGATGCATCAGTTTTGAGGTCCTTGATGACAGGAGCTTACAACGCCATTTGGTAGGTTGCTCTTTTACGGCCTACCGATCGGCTCACTGCACGCCGACCTACAGCTACCCAGCTGCTTCTACCTCTGAAACTGGCCCATTATCGATCGAGTCCATACTGTGAGACGCTACATTCTCCTTTTCGTAATTCAAGATGGGGAAGTCGCGTACGCCGCCATCCATTCCTTTTTCATAAAACGGACAAATCTCCTTCCGTCCTTTTTTCAGTAGGATGATGCCCCCGATTACCTGGTATGTACTTCTTACCAAGTCCCTCCACTAATTCTGTCAGGCATCGGCTTTACAGCACCATCAAGTGAGGCCGTTCAAGGCCCCCAGTCACCATCGCTGCTGCCCAGCCTCCATACCAAGATCCTTCCCCCCTTTCCTTGTATTCTCTTTGAGACATGATCGTGCGCCCGAACGTCTTGGGGACGCTAAGGATCCCTTCAGTGATAACATTTCCTTTTGGCACGGTGATACCTTAACGCACTCCCACTCGAGTAGCTGTAGTGCCATACCTGAGTCTGGATTCGAGTAGATCTTCATCTCCAGCAAGTACAATGACCAAAATGATGGCCATCTCGAAGCTGAACTGGTTTCGTCTAGTGTCTAGCCCTGCCTGCACCTGTTGCGTAGGCACCAAATGCCTGAATGCTGTTAACAATGTCGCTGTAAGAAATGATGTATCTAAAGGACTGCAGGGGACCAATCTCTGGGCTACGTAGTGGCAGGTATGTCTGAGCATTGTCTAGCAATTATGCTCTTGTTCACAAACGAGATATGATATACGTCCAAACACTACAATGTGATGCCGGGAGAGCGACCATTTTCTCAAAAGTGCCTCTAATCCTCTCCATGAACTGGCGATGGCCAATCAGATATTCACATAGTCATCATACTTCCACTGGCAGCTTAACCGCTTCCATCAATTAAATGATTGGTTGGATGTGGCAGGCTTATTGTTTGGCAATGTCCCATGTTGCAAGCCTCTGTCACGACAATGTGGTAGACGAGTTGCATGTCTTATTCTTGTGCTCGGATGCAATTCTTTGAGGTATCAGGATGGCTTTTTTTTTTTAGCACATACCTGGGTCTCCGTTATAGATAGACATCCCCCAAGGAGCTGCTACATATGCACTTGACATATTTGGACTTGTTGCCGAGGCTAGATCGCTACGTGTAGGAGATACTGGGGCAGGTGATGCAAAAACCCATGTACATTCCTGCCCCATTTGTAGTATATTTATATCAAAAACTCATAATGTTGACACTAGCAGTGCTCAGAGGTCCTGCCTTGTCGGGACGTGACTGTATCAGTGAAGCCAATGTTTGTTCAGTACTGTAGCGTAATGGATTAGGTAGGTAATACATGCGTGATGCACACTCTGGTTAGTTTCCTCCTTAAGGATAGCGAACAGACTAAAACCTTCTCTCTCTATATATATATATATCATCATGAACACAGATCGGGAGGTGGCATGATTGGTTTGGGCTGAACAAAAACTGTTTGACGTATCATGCTGGTTACTCATGAACGTCGGCGTTCCTCCAATTGCTGTTGACAAGTGTTCCCGTTGGAGCACCCCTTGGCCTAAGAATAAAACAATCCCATCGTGCTCTTTCTGGCATCAGTTTTCAAAAGAGGTCCTCTCCCAGGTCTCGCCCTTGGTGCCTAGATCCATATCAATGCGTTACACCCTAGAAAATAAGCAATGATCACTATTTTGGTGCTCTACATGTAGTGGCAAGCCTGGATCTTCCTTCCCTTCTAAGTTCCGCCTTTCTTGGCCATGCAGCATGTCAAACTCGAGGTGTCCAGCATCACCGTTAGTTTCCTTCTACTTGCTGGGCACACTTAGACGGCCCCTTTGGTTAAGGATGAAGTTTTTCTCACCACAGTATCAGAACGAGGAGTGGTAGAGTCCTAAGTAGTTTAGCGTACTGTGCCTTATCATCCTCAGCTTGAAATCCACCACCTCGCTTACTGGTATTGGAATCCGCACAGTATATGGAATGAGACATATATAGTGTACGTGCATATGTCAATGCTTCCGGATCCTTAACGACGGCAAGTTATCATATATCAGCCTCTGAGCTTGTGCCTGACTCCCTGGATTTGAAAGGTACCACTCAGGTAGGGTCGGCTCGGTCAAAATCTCCGGCCAGTATTTCGTAAGGTCGGATTTTTGTTTTGAGGTGCAGTTTCAAATGAATGCTGTCACGATATCAAGTGCTTTCCTGGTCTATTCTTGGCACACTCCCATTCTGGCTTGCCTAATAACTATCATACATCAGTGATCCTGATTGTGTGCCGGATCTTCAAATATAGTGATTTATTAGCTTCTGACCCTTGTCCAATTAGTACCGCCATGTCGCCAATCCTGATCAGCAGTTCACTTATTGATTTAGGACAACAATTGCCCAGGGACACTGTATACCACTGAATTTGACCCTTCAGCTGCCTTCATAGCACTTTCATGGAGCGACTGCAGGACTAGGGCATTGTTATATCATGGTTTTTGCTATCCTGCAATGCTGGATATATCAATCTGCAAGGGACAGATGTACGTACTTAGTATCCGATTTTCCCACACAAAAGCACAATGCGTCAGGTTATCAGTGGTTTCCATGACCTATTATAAATGACTGCGGGTCAGGGAAACGAGGACAGTCAGCAGCGCACTAAGCACCCCTTGACCGACAGAGTGTACCAATCACAATAAAATGGGAGGTGTGACAGTTTATGCTGACAAAACTTGAGCCAACAAAGGTCTCGGACCCAGTTATCTTGGTCGTTATCAGTGCAAATATGTTAGACCCAAGTCTCACGTGATCCAAATAAGCATAAACTCTGAGTCATATACCGGTGAACACCGATGACCAGAGTGAAGCTGTAGCGATGGACTCGTTTAAGGCGTGGCACTAGGTGCTAGTCGTGGAGAGAGTAAGATTGGTATAGATAAACTATAGCTCGAAGCTGAGGTATTACAGCGAGAGTCGTGCTACTTATATACTAAAGTCTATGTGCTAATAATAAGTCCATCGGTAAGCAACAACGAGTAAACAACGAGGGAGTGACAATAAGTTGAACGGTAACCTTGTGGTTGGAGCGAGCCATAGCGAAAGAACGGTAGTCGACTGTTATAGTCGTGGGATTGGTGCGGTGTGAGGATCAGATAGTGGTGATTAGATTAACGAAGATAAGCGCTTGGGCGCTTAGATGAGGAAAATCAGGAAAAATATGAGTAAATTGTAACATTGCCCCCTCATTAAGGCAGTCGTCCCGACTGCCATTAAGGTTTGTCTCCAGGGGTGTTGTGTTGATGTAGAATTTCCCAATATTCCGTGTATTTGTCGTCTGAGGTTACGTTTTTGGATATTTCTACGCGTCCGGCATGCTGGACGCGTTGTTCATAGTCCTCTATCGCTTCTTGTGCGTGTTCCATTTCTGTTTCTCGTACCCACGAGTTGTGCTCTCTTGTCCAGCCTTTCCACTTGATTAAATAATCCGTTGTCGTTTTGGATTTCTGTCCCTTCTTTCCTTGTATTCTCCGTGTTCGAGAGTCCAGTACTTCCTCGATCTCGTATTCCTCTTCATCTTTGATAAGGTCCGGCAGAGGTGGAGGTGGTACTTCTTGGTTCGGGAATGCGGGTGGTGTGAATGGTGTCAGTAATTTTTCATTGAATGTGGGGTGAATCCTCCAGTGTGGTGGGAGTTTCAGTTTATACACTGCCATCCCGACCTTTTTGAGGATTAGGAATGGGCCGACTCGTTTGTCGTCCAGCTTTTTCTTTGGTCGTGGCAGGTTGAGATTGCGTGTGTCGAGCCAGACTCTGTCTCCGGTGTTATATCCGCGTGCCGGTTTGGTCTTTTTGTCATATTGCTTTTTCATTGCGGCGGCGGCTTCGATGAGGGCTTTTTGCGTTTCTTGATGGATCTTCATCATGGTAGCAGAAAAGTCCTGAGCGCTGGGATTGTTGAAGGGGTTTTCCCGGGTTGATTCTGGCAGGAGTCGGGGATGCATCCCATGATTGATGAAGAATGGCGATTTGTCGGTTGCTGAATAGACTCTGTTGTTGTGGGAGAATGCGACCAGTGGCAGCCATTCCGCCCAGTCTTCCTGTCGATAGTCTACAAAGATCCGGAGGTATTTGATAATCTCCTGATTGGCCCTTTCCGTCTGACCGTCGGTTTGTGGATGAAAGGCCGTGGAGGCGTTCTGGGTGATGTCCAACATCTTGTATAGGTCTTTCATGAACTTTGAGATGAAGTTGGGGCCTCTGTCGGAGATGACATGAGTGGGCATCCCATGTCGTGCGTAAACTTGGTCTCTGAGGATCTTCGCCCATCCTTCTGAAGAGAGCTCAACGTTGCAGGCGATTGGTACGATCTCCTTGGAGAAGCGGTCTACGATTACGAGGAGGGCGTCGTGTCCATTGGATTCGGGTAATCCGGTGATCATGTCTACTGAAATGTGGGACCATGGTTCAGTGGGAATTGCGTTGGGATTGAGCGGGGCGGCCTTTGGTTGGGTATCAGTCTTTGTCCGTTGACATGTTTCACATCCTTTGACATAGGCCTCAACATCCTTGCGTAGCTTTGGCCACCAGTAGGTTCTTTGGACGAGTTCTACGGTCTTTGCTACCCCGGGATGTCCGGCTGTGATGTGGTCGTGGCTCATTGCGATGATAGTGCCTCTGAGTTCTGCGTCCTTCGGGATGTAGATTCGTCCGTCGTACATCAGGATGTTATCACGTCCTCCTTCGGGGCCGTCTTCGTAGATTCCTCTGTCGTGAATGAAGGAGTCGTGGACGTTGGTGTCTATATTCTCATTTTCCTTGAGTAGGTTGACGATCCGAGGGCAGAGTTCTTCGAGTGTCGGCATGATCATTGCTCGGAAGTGTTCTGGTCCGAGGACTACAATTTCATTGTTGTCATTTTGTCCTTGATCGTGATCTTCCCGACGGGAGAGTAGATCCGCTTTCTTGTTGAGGGTGCCGGGTTTATGATGGAGTGTGAAGTGGTATTCTGCCAGTTCGGTGAGCCATCGCGCTTGTCGTCGATTGAGTTTTTGTGGTTTTCGGAAATATTGGAGGTTCTGATGATCCATCCATATCTCTACGTCTTCTGCGGCTCCCATAAGGTAGTGTCTCCACTCGGCGAGAGCGAGCATTATGGCAAGGAGTTCTTTGTCGTAAATCTCGTAGTTCCGCTCGGTCTCGGTGAGGGCTTTTGACATGAAGGCCACTGGTCTCCACTTTCCGTTCTGTTCTTGGCTGAGTACTGCGCCAATTGCTCCCTCGCTTGCGTCTGCCTCTACTCTAAACCTTCCTTCTTGTCTCGGGATTGTAAGGAGAACATCCTCCACCATTTGTTTTTTGATTTGTTGGAAGGCTTGGTTTTGGGCAGTTCCCCATGTCCAGGGGGCGTTCCCGCAAAGCTGGGTTAAGGGTCGGACAATCTTTAAGTAGTCCAGTATGAATTTGCGGTAGAAGTTGGTGAACCCCAGGAAGGATTGTAATGCCTTCTTCTTGGTTGGGGTCGGCCATTCCACGATTCCCTTGACTTTTACCGGGTCCATTCGAACGGTTCCTTCACTGATGATTACACTGAGGTATTCGGTCTCCAGTACCTCAAACTCGCATTTCTCTGCCTTGAGATATAGCTTGTGTTCTCGGAGGCGTTGTAGAACCATCCTTATGATGCGTCGGTGTTCCGATAGTTCTTTGGTGAATATTAGGATGTCGTCAAGATAGATCGTGACTTTTCCAGTCTCGATCAAGTCCTTGAAAATGTCGTTCATCATCCATTGAAAGGTGGCGGGCGAGTTTGTGAGTCCGAAGAACATTACCGTGGGTTCGAAGAGCCTGCGATTTGTGCGGAAGGCTGCTTTTTCTTCGTCTCCCTCTTTGATGCAAACATTGTTATAACCCCACCATACGTCCAATTTGGTGAAATATTTGGCCCCTTGGAGGCAGTCAATGAGCTCCGTGATGAGGGGTAGTGGGTATCGATTTTTGATCGTCATCTCATTGAGCTTCCGATAGTCTTGGACTGGACGGAGGGTGCCATCCTTTTTCTTGACAAAGAAGAAGGGGGAGGTGAACGGTGATTTGGAGGGACGAATTCGTCCTGATTCGAGGTTTTCGTCAAGGAATTTATCGAGCTGTTCTTGCTCGTTGCGATTCAGGGGGTATACCTTGCAATCAAGGGTTGCGGCGGCGTTGGGGATTAGTTCTATCGCATGGTCCCAGGTTTTGCGTTCTGGAAGTTCGTCGAAGTTCTCTTTCGAGAACAGGTCCCAGAAGGAGCGGTAGTGTTCCGGTACCAGTTCTTCAAAGGTTTTCTTTGGTTTTCCCTCGTTTGCCTTGGCGGCTAGGTCGTTAGCGTGGTGGACGGCACGAATGAGGATTTCCTCCTGCATGTTGACCGCGAGAATACTCTCTCCTTCCTCTAATTCTTCATCCCATGCATCATCGGGGTCTGAATCAGGGAGTGGTAGACGGTTCTTCTGGCATTGACATCTGCCAAAGATGAGAGTCCCGGTCTTCCAGTTGACCACTGGGTTGTGTTGTTTTAACCAGTCATGGCCTAGGTACACTTCCTTGGTCCCGAGGTCGGTGACTGCGAGGTCGATCCTTTCCATATGTCCTCCGATGCTCATGCGGAGTTCTACGAACTCCGTGATATCTCCGGCTTTGTTTCGTGTTCCGTCTGCATTGTAGACTGGGATTGGTACCGCGGCCTTTCTAGTGTCCAGATGGTTTTGGCGGACGAGCTTCTGGTCTATGGAACTGCCTGTGCACCCGCTGTCGATGAGTGCTTTGACTGACAGGGCGGGAGCGCCTGAGCAAGGTTCTAGCTTGGCGGTGATCGTCAAGTCTTTGCTTCGCTTTGTGGTAGCGGCGCGGATATATTGAATTGGTTTTTGGAGTTTGTATAGGCGTTCCCTTGCCCGTTCTCCCCCTTGTTGGAGCTCTTTGAGTAGTTCCTCGGTGCGTTCGGCCTCTCTCCCTTTATGAATCCAGAGTGCGAGGATGGCGTTCGCCTGATCAGGCATACGTGCTTCTCGGATCGCTCTCAGGGTCCATTCAGCAGAGAAAAGTCAGTACCACCTGTTGTCCGATGCCGGGGTATTGGGAAGTCGTTTCTCTCCTTCCGTTGGAATGGATGGATGAGCATGCTTTTTGGCTTCCTTGGCGAGCCATTGTTGGTACGAAGTGTCGTCCTCTTCATCGGGTACCTCCACAATGGTGGTGTGTGGCTGTCGGGGCGTCTCTCGCCCTCTTCGGCTCTCTTGATCCTTGTGAGCGTTTGAGTGTATAGGGTCGTCACCCTCATCTTTCTGCCGTGCTTCACTGACTATACAAGCGGGAAGTGTCGCGCTCCCGTTTACATCGCAAGTCGAGGGCGCAGTGCTCGTAGGCGCCATCTGAGGTGGGGGTCGTGATCGTCGCGTGCTTGTCGCATGGTCCGTACCCTCAACGTGTCCCAAGGGCGATGCAGGGCGAGGGCTAGCTCCCCTTGCGGTGGCGGTAATGGCGGTGCCTCGGGCGTCAGCTCGTCGGTCCTGGGCGCTTACTCGTGTTCTTGAATTCACGCGCTTGTGGCTTGAGCCAGGTGCCTTTCGGACTGGTCCGGTGGCCGCCTTAGCAAGCGGACTTGAGGGACTCTCTGTCCCTTGTTCAGCCCTCTTGATCCTTGTGGGCGTTTGAGAGGGCATCTCCTCGTCGTCGATGAGGAGAGCATATCGATTCGATTCGATTCTTACTGGTTTCGCGGTGGTAGGTGCTAAAAATGGTATATTCGAATGTGCGTATATATTGGTAACTACAGAAGTATTATAAGTCCGACCACCGGGGAGCGAGTGCGTACCAGAAGAATGTCCTTTGGCCAGCCGAGTGGAATCGATCACTCGCTGGCCCTGTCTTTTACCTCCTCGAGGCCCGAGGTCGTCTTCTCCTCGGGTTCCTTCTCCAACTCCTGCAACATCGTGCATAGTTCTGCTTTAGTGAATCTTCCTCGGGCGTCCTGCCTTCGTGGCTTCTTCGGCTTTGGGCAGTCCCTGGATAGGTGCCCCTTCTCTCCGCAGTTGAAGCATCGTCCTTCCTTCTTGAGGCGGTCTATCTCCATCGCTTGCCCTCGGCCCCCGTACGTTATTCCGGTACCCGTCTTCTTATCTCCGCCGGAGCTATTCTGTGGCGCAGGCGGCGAACTTGTCGTGCCGGTGGATTTGTTTTGTCCACCGGCAGGGGTATTTTGGGATCGATGGTCTCGCTTCTGATTGTGGCCGTATTGGAGTCCGATTGTCTGGTCGAAGATCCGCTTTCTGGTGCGGTTTTCGTACATCTGGGTCACTCTGGCCTTCCATTGTTGATAGTTGGAGGGGGTGTGTTCTCCATCAGCGATTGCGCGGGCATAAGATTCGGGTATTCTGATCTGGACGGCCTTGCAAAGGAGTCCGCGATCGCTCTCGTCCGCGAGTCACCCGGCGAGTTTCGCTTCTTGCTCCAATTCTTGGAAATAGTCTTCTGCCGTTCCCCCGGCCATCTGAAGTTCAAACATCTTCTTCTCATGGACCTGCTCTATGGCGTGATCCTTGAAGCGGGCTGTGAGCATGTCGACGAACTCCCTCCAGGAGGGGTAGTGGAAGTGCCGGTCGATGGGATCCCAGAGCTCGGGTCTCTTGTGGGTCCACCAGTCTTTGGCGGTTCCTTCGAAGTAGGATGCTGCGAAGGTGATTCTTTGGGATTCTTCCTGGAAGAATGGTAGGAAGGTTTCGAAGTAGGCGAGGTTGTCGCCAATAAAGCGGAGGATGTCGTGATGGTCCCCTTTGAAGGGACGGGGGGTGGCGATTAGGGTCGGTTTTACCCCGAAGTAGGGGGCATTAGGGAGTCCGAGTCCTACCAGGGGGTTATGCGGTGCATACGGCCAGTCTGGGTGCCTTGGGATCGAGTAGCGGTCATCTCGGTCGTGTATTGGTCATGCTTCGTTGGGTATTGGTGCTGCAGCGGGTGCATCTGGTGGTGGTGCAGGGGCATTGTCGGGTGCTCCCGGCCTTCCTCTCTCTTCGATATCTGGTAGGAATCCATGACGGTTTGCGTAGTCGTTGGCCCTGACGATTGCCTCTTCGACGGCTTATCTTGCTTCTCGGAGTTCTTCTCTCCTTCTTGTCATCTCGGCCCGTTGTGCGGTCACTCTCGCACGTCGTTCTTCTTTGTTGATGGGTTGGCCTGGGCCTGGGAGTGGATTCTGTGGTGGTGGCGCAGGGGCGTCCATTTCATCATCTCCGGCTGCCCTGAATAGTCGGCTCGTCGTGGGATAGGGGTAATATCCTTGTTTTCTGGTTCAGGCCGGGGGTGAATCCGGCATCTGGGTTGGCCATTGTGGTTCAGGGTAGTGGGTGACGAAGGGGTTGGTGTGCATGTTAAGTATATACGTGCTAAAATTAGTTTGCGTCGCCCCGGGCCCGACGTGCTCAGCGGTATCGCTCATTGCTCCAAACTCTTCGTAGATATTCCTCACCCCTCCTCTCGGGACGGTGTTCCAACTCGTGAAGTCTGGTGGCAAGCTCATCGTCCCGCGCGTTGCTCCTGCCCCTGGTGCTTCTCCTGCTAATGATTGGGCCCAACTCAGGCGGGTGGAGGGTTCGGCCTGCGTTGGCCCGAAGGAAAAGTCCAAGTTCCTCCCCGCTCGTTCCTGGGGGTAGGTGTGCATGGGCGATTGTGAAGGCCATTGGCCCATGGTCGAGGGGTATTCGGGCTCGGGACTCCACGTCCTCCCTTCGGAGGGTCCAGGCCTCGACTCGAACGGGGCCGAGTAGGTCTCTGTCGACCGGTCCAAGCTCCGGCCATAGTCGATCTGTGCTCCAGCGGTTGAAGAGCTCATGGTCGATGAACTCGAGCCACTCGGGCTCGTGGGCGGTCTGGATGGGGACCAGTCGAGCGGGCTCAGGCATTCGGATTCGGATTGCCTCGGGGTGTCGTTGTGAGTGGGAGAAGACATCGGGCTCTGAGGAATCGGAGTCAGAGTCCTCGGCAGGCCAGTTACCGGGCCCCTCGACCGCTGTTGGGGGAATTCGTACCCCTCTACCAGGGGCAGGTTGTTCCACCCTTGCTGGACAGGCTGGGGCATAGGCTGGGGGTGGGGTCGGGCTACGGAACCTAGTCCGAAGCTCCCTCCCGTATTCTTCGGCCGTGGAGGACCGCCTTGGGTCTGGCTCATCCATGGGGGCATGGACGGGCCTTGGAGTGGGTGCGCGAATGGGTGTGCATACTGTCCCCTCGCGTAGGGGGAATTCGTTGGAGGAAGCGTCACCACGGGTGTGGGGGGTGCTTCGCCTCCTTGCGTGCTGGGTCTGCGAGCTACGGGGCTCGTCCTTGGGGTAGGCCCCCGGCGGGGTCCTTGTGGCGGTGGGGGGTTCTGCTGGCTGATAGTGGGATGGGGGAACCCTCCTGGCGGCCCTTGGCTCGCCTCCGACGAGGATTCCATGTTCGTGGAAGAATTCGTTTAGTTGGTCCCAATGTGCGTGGACCGTAAGGGCGGTGAAGAGACAGATAAGGAACGTGGCCGGGATGGCTACGCCTAGTTTGATTGTAAGTTCTTCGCTAAAGTCAGGGGTCATTTGTTGGTTCGTCGTGGCTGGCACTGAGGAACCGTAGGGAAGCTTCGAGCTAACTGTTAGACCCAAGTCTCATGTGATCCAAATAAGCATAAACTCTGAGTCATATACCGGTGAACACCGATGACCAGAGTGAAGCTGTAGCGATGGACTCGTTTAAGGCGTGGCACTAAGTGCTAGTCATGGAGAGAGTAAGATTGGTATAGATAAACTATAGCTCGAAGCTGAGGTATTACAGCGAGAGTCGTGCTACTTATATACTAAAGTCTATGTGCTAATAATAAGTCCATCGGTAAGCAACAACGAGTAAACAACGAGGGAGTGACAATAAGTTGAACGGTAACCTTGTGGTTGGAGCGAGCCATAGCGAAAGAACGGTAGTCGACTGTTATAGTCGTGGGATTGGTGCAGTGTGAGGATCAGATAGTGGTGATTAGATTAACGAAGATAAGCGCTTGGGCGCTTAGATGAGGAAAATCAGGAAAAATATGAGTAAATCGTAACAAAATATGGACGAGACCAGTTAAAGAAGCCTGCGCATTTCATTTGTTGCCATCGTACTAGGCACCGTTCCTGAGCCATTTGGGAAATTCCTGACAGAGACACAAACCCGCGATGATATGATGATATCCTGAGAGCAGTAAGTCATTTCAAATCAATTTCATTCTGTAAATGCCAAGACACCGCTGTTGAGTAATTCATAAAATCCCTGATGGAGACACAAACAACGCACAATGATATCTTGTGAGCAGGAAAGTGTAAGTCGCTTCAAATCATTATGCCAACCTCTTTAGGTATGCCCACCTCAAATGCGTATAAAATCTGCGAGTTAGCATTGTCAATAATACACACCTGGCATCGCTTCGTGCCCCCATTTCTGAACAGCAACACTCATTCCTAGCACCAAATACATTCACTGCCACCGACATAATGTGTCTTATGGAGCGTTGCTCTTGGTGCGATGTGGATATTCAGAAATCTCCAGATTGCGTGTGTCCGAAGCAGCACCCTTTACTCAGAGTGACCTGCTGTTCGAGTTGCACATCACGTAATGCCCCTAGCTTGAAGGAGGGGTCTGGTGCTACCACCAAGCCTTCGGATGCTGGACTCACAGGTAATACCGCTTCCTTAATGATATTTCGCGATCTGACATCGTTCCAAATTTCTAGGAAAGTAAAGTAATGCATCAGTCAGTCTTGTCGCTGTGCCTTTCCGAGTCCTACATTGACTCACACGTCTATTCATGATAGACACTCAATTGATCCCCTTTCCCCAAGAACCCACAGGCTAATAGCTTCCAGTTTCCTAATTGTATATATGTGGAGCCAATTTTTTTTCCAAACACCATTGTTTTTTTTTTGTATCGTTACCTAGAGTAGAGTAATTAATCTTCTGAAAATCTCACCTCCCGCGTCGAAGGTCTGGTATTACTCCGTGATGGGATCATGTCAGGGACCCGCAGTCTGCAGATCGTTTTCACGTGGTGGCAACACTTTTTCGGAGCCGCCATATGTGAGTCAGACTGATCTCTCTGATCCCTCCGATGTTACGAGTATAGATGGGAACAAGACTACAGGGTTTCATCGGTAGTGAGGGTCGGTTCCCTATATCCACCTGTACCCGATCAGTATGTCATCGTTGACACGCTCGCGTCGTGTCTAGCCGTGTAATTTTGCGATATGTATGAATACATACATGGTATAAGGGCTAGTTACTGAGGTAACACAAAATACAGAAAGAGCGCAATACTCTATGCATAGAGCGCAGTGTCAAACACACAGAGTGCAGTAATATATGTATGGAGCACGATACCGAGTCGCGCGCAGTATGACCTCGAGTGACAATTAGTAGAGTGCATACTCTAACTTAGAATGATACTGATTGAGGTCACACTAAGTATGAGAGCTCAGCACTTGATAGTGAATACACTAGAGGCAGATCAGAGACACGCTCCAATGAATTGATGAGAGACAGACATGATATGAGAAGGATTGATCTGCCACGCGCGCTGCGCGCGTGTATGAAAGTAGACATAGAGCGCAGTGATATCAACACCGCGCGCGGTAGAACAACGCGCGCATGCGCGCGCAAGTCTGAAGTGACTATTGGTAGAGTGCATGCTCTAACTTAGTATGATACTTCATTGAGGTCACACTAAGTACAAGAGCTCAGCACTCGATACTGAATGCACTATCAACAGATTGCATACATGATCTGCAGACGTAATAAAAGACATGCCTGATCCCAAGAGAACTATGTGACACATTGATTGATGATGCACAGGGTCCTGATCGCGCGGCACGCGCGCGCGTGTCCCAAATAATGCCTGAGTATTGATAACTCCAAGAGAACCCGGTTTGGCCAAAGAGCGCAGTGCCTAGGCTTACCACGGGTATCCCCCACCAACCAGAGAAACCTAGAAACTCAACTTTAGAATAGGATACAGCCTATATGATTGGTTGTCAGTCCAGGTATACTCCGAGGAAATGACGAGTGACATGCCAACGCAAAGAGCGCAGTGCGAGTGGAGTCTCAACCATGAGGAAACAGAGTCTGGTCTCGAGATAGACCTCCAACCAAGTGTCCAGCCCCGGTCATGCTATAACAACGCGCGTGCGTTGCGAGGAATAATGTTCCGAGGTTCTAACAGTACTGTATTAAGTTGTATCGACATGTATGATGTAAAATTGTATAAATACTGTAGTGTAGATGTAGAGTACAAGTTTCGAGCCCCCGGTGTAATAGTGCAAAGCTTTTCAGCCATGCGCTCTAGCACTTAGAGTAGCTAGGAACTTCGAGAGAGAATACAACCCATATCAGAAATCTATTGTGTGATTTAAGTCGCGCGCTTAGACAAGAAAATAGTGCGGCACTCCGTGCAGAGAGTCTGGTTTCGGTTTGACTTGCGCTCTGTGAGAGAATAAGAGTACGGTGTCTTGAAGGTCACCCTTTCGAGTTCTTGAGGGCATTTGTGTGACGCGAGGCATTACAGGCGCAGAGGTTCAAACCCTTTGGCTTGATTAGTGTTCGCTTTTCTGTGTTATTTCCACAGGTTGGCAAAGGTTCAAACCCTTTGGCTTGTCGGACGGGGTTTCTCTGGATTGCATAGGTTCGAATCCTGTGAGTCTACGATCGGTTGGAAGCTCGAGCGTGTAGGTTCAAACCCTGTGGCTCTTGTGGAAGTTTCGGAGTCTTGTGTCAGTGTAGACACTTCTCCACGTGTTTGCGAAGGTTTTGGTTTAGCACGCAACGCGCGAGGTTTATTAGTGTGTTGAATTTAATAGGAATTGGTTTCTGCTTCGAGCGCAGTCGTTTAAGTGGTGTTTAGGGTGTTATTGAGTGTGTGCAGTGGTTATTAGAGTCCCGAGCGACTGTTAGAAATTTGTGGAGACGTTTGACGAAGTTGTGTTGTGTTATACACCCTTGCCTTGAGGCCCAGCGACGGAAGTCGCACCCTCTTGTTCTTGAGAAAAGCCTTTGGACTTAGAGAAGTCTAGATATTATACGAGCGCTATTGCTGCGCGTGTATCTTAGAGATATTGAGAATTGAATTGTATTGGTTCGCTACTTTCATCACATTAGAATCCCCCCACGAACTTGAGCGTGTTTGTGTGTGTAGTGTTGGGTGTGGGTGTGATCAGTGTCTTCGACGCTGTTGCATTTCTAGCTCTGCGCACTTAGACAGCTCTTCATCGTGTACACCCAGTGACTGGAAAGTTGCTTAGCTGCTTTGATAGGGTTCGTACTCAATGTCTTGGAGCTCACTCGAAGTGGCGTCGGTGATAGCTACTGCGCATGCAAGCGTCATTTTTCAGCCATCCCAATCGGATGGACGTGTAACTATTGGGGGAGCAGGCTCGGAGGGGCTTATCATTTGTGCAGTCTGCAAGAATTGTGACATCGAACATGATTAAAGAATAGCTACAAATAAAGTGGCGGGCCACTGCACTGAGGGAGAGAGCTAGTCACCGTTTAATTGTATAAGCCGGTGGATTTCGTAGTTAGTCCACTTAACTCATTTCGGCCACTCACTTTGTTTGAGTCCCACCGCATGATTCTAACGGAATTGTTCATAAAGGCTGATCAGTGCACAGTGACAAGATAGCCATCAGTATGCCATTGCCAACAAAACACCTGGATTGCACAGGTGTAATGGCATATGCAAAATTATACAGGCCAGTGAGCAACAACACAAAGTGTTTTGGGGGGCACCGGAAATGAGTTCCTGTGATGAACCTAGACTTCCATGGAAATGGCAAACCAAAACTCAAAGAGTAATGATTAATGACGGTGTAGACCGGAGATAAAGGTACTGTGTTGTGCGAGTTGTGCGGGGCACCTCCATGCGACCTAATCACTTCCTCTAGACGCGAGTTTATACTGCAACTTTTCAGTCAAGCAAGTAGCACTCAAGCGATCAAGTACTAAAAGGTGTTGGCTGTAGGCCAGTGATAATCTCAATGACGAGATTGAACGGAATTGGGTATGACGTGAATACCGCAAATCCAGTATAAAGAGGAGAAACGACTAGACGAGGTCTCTAGACGTAGGTCCTATGAAAATAACGGTGAAAATGGAGCTATGTGTGCGGCAGTTAGTTTATAACCAGTGGAGTGTCGATCTACTGGGTGGCGATCCTAATAATGCCGGTTAATGTGGGCAAAAGTGTGAAACTATGTTTATATCCGGTGGGGCACGGAGATAACGAGTGTTGATCCTATATGAGGCAAAATATACTGAAGTCGATGTCGAAAGCTGAGTCTACTCGGAGACGTTCCTATCCTATGTTAATGTCAAACCTATGAGTCCTCTCGAGGGACTATCCTATCCAATCCTATCCAATCCTATAACGGTCCTAAACGGTGTTGAGTCCCAAAACGATCCTATGTTGACGATGTCGATTCCTATAAGTCTGCCAGAGACTACCCAAGTGGGCTGCAATAAACGATGTTGAATATAAAGCCAAATAAAACTCCTATGGTACGAAGATGAAGATGGTCCAATCCTATAAAACAAAAGAGGCGGTGTACGACGTGAATGCCGGTGTTACTCACTGGATGCGAGTACCAACCGCTAATGACAGGGTGCAAGCTAACGTGCGATGTGCGACGCTGGAGATAATTCCTAAAACTGGTTGATCATGGTTTAGAGCGTTTCTCAAGGAGAGCGCGAAGGAGTATGAAGCTCAGATGGTGTAAAACCGGTCTCTGGCTTATAGCGAGCATATGGAGTGCAAACAATTGTTATTGTTCGTATACTGCGCTATGCATGGGGTATGGTTCGTTTAAAACCGGTGCTAATGACTGTAGCAAGTGTGTAGAGACGAGATTATATCTGGTGACAAGCGTATAGCGAGGCTAATGGCAGAGTAACAGGTGGTAGTTGATTAACTACTGTACTACGATTTTCTTATCCATTCTTATACTACCGGAGATAATTATTAATAGCGGTACTTAGTAAAGCTACAAGGCTGCAGCTTTGTAAAGATCCTAGCATCCATACGTATCTCCATAGTCACTTGTAACAGCCAATCCTCTGCATTACCGAAGGAAGGTAAATTTCCTAGATCATGGGTCTTCTCCAGCATGGTTTTTGAGGTGCTGTTTAACTGCGGACTGAGAGGGTACGGTCGATAACCTGAGGTGTATGAAGGGAGTACCATGCGCTAGCGACCTTGGCACAGTGTTATTGGTAAAACCGGGCATCTAGCTGACCAAAACCCGGTGATTATTGAAGTGGAATAACGGTCGATGAGTATGACCTCATATAATTAAAGGATCAATGCTGGGGTTTTACGCCGTGATGTGCTATTGATGCGCTCTGATGCGTCGTATGATTTATCTCCGGTGGTCAACTAATTGGTCGATACTGGTGCCTAGCCATGATGGTGTACAATTTGAGCCGCAAAACAAGTTGGGATGGATATTCTCCATTATATCCGGTCATTGAAGTGTCAAGAAGGTCCTATAGTAGCGTGTGCACACTGGAGATAATATTATATCTGGTGCTAAGTCGATTGTCACTTAGAAATGACAAAGTTCGGGAGTTCTGAGCATACAGAGCCCTGAGGCTCATCATCCCCCCTAAACTTTTATTATGTTACTCTGGAACATAAATCCAGAGGCTTTATAACCGAGTTCCCATGAGAAGCTAGGGTTTTGGGTGCGGTTGCCATGTAATGACGTTGGTGGCGATATTTAATTTCCTTTTTGGGAACCCATATTGCTCAAGACACGTCGGTGACCTATTTTCTGATCACTGGTAATGGTGGTTCCGCTTCTCAGAACATTCCGGTACATGTCTTGTTAGTTTTTCATCTTCTTTTATAAAATTTCAAGGCACTTTTAGCCTTTTACGCGCATGGGTGAGGGAACTTAGTGAAAATTTCACTAAGTTCCTCTCTGTTATAACCATCCAGTGCTGTTTTCAGTGTCGGTCGTCTCTTTCACTCCTTCTTTCCCCTACTGCTTGCTTTTTCTTCCCTCTTGTTTTCTTTAGTCGGTGTTCTTACGCTGGCCAAAATCAAACCGTACTTCATCCTCGAGCACTTACACGCAATGGCACAACCAACTGATCCTCAAGAACTATCGGTCGTCATTGCCCAGGATTGCTATGAGACCGCCGCCATTGAACTTCGCAAGCTCTTGGCTGCTCCGCTCCTGGAGGATGCCGACGTTTCCACCGTTGATTTGTGGGTGATCGATGCCAAAGTCCATTGGGAATCTTGTACCCAATACTGGCGTCAGGCGAAGGTGACTAGCTTGGAATGGCGCAAGCTTGAGTATAAGCTGTTAGAGGTGTTTTCGAGGGTTCCAGACGACTTGGTGGCATACTCCTGTATGGAGTACAATGAGTTGGCGAAACGCGCGGTGTGTATTCTTTTTAGTGACCCTTTTTCTTCTGACTTATGTGGATTATAGCTTCAATTCAGCATGGACATTGTTCTGGTTCCACTGTCGCAAATGCCGGTGTGGCCTTCAGTCCCAAAGGAGTCCACTCCTTCGACTGCTCCCTGTGGTCCTCGTACAGCAACTCCAGCGTCAGTTTCCAGTGTTCCACCCGTGTGATCAGCTTCTAGGTCCTTCATCATCCCTCCTTCTCTGGCTCTTGCAGCCTCTCAGCTTCCTAAGGTGTCGTCACTTGTCAGGCCACGCCCTATACTTAACAAAAGTTTGGTAATGGCTCCCGCCGATGCCCTGACTTCGGCCGCTATCTTTCATTTGGATAGTGATTCACCTTTGTGCCCTCATCCTTCTTCTCTGCCTGGGCCCGGTGTTACCAAGTCGGTTGCCCCATCTGAGGGCTCTATTCGTTCGTTGTGACAACTTCTAGTAGTCAACAGTAAACACATAATTTCTTTCCTTTCCTTTGCTTAACTCTTTCTATAGCTGCTTCTTGTCCTCAGGTTTTGCCAGGTCCCGATCCCACTCAAGAAGGTAGTGTTACCTTTCTTTCTCATGGACGCATGCCTTTATTCTTTCCTGGCACAGATGACGAGGAAGAAGTTGTGACACCGGGCGCAGCCGACAAGGGGAAGGAAAAAGCAGCATCCCCTGGATTTGACGATGAGGACGACGATCGCCCTAGCTGGGAACCACCATCGAATTTCCTGGAGGCTGATGAGGATGAGGACACTAGTCCGCCTCTGTTAGACCCAAGTCTCACGTGATCCAAACAAGCGTAAACTCTAAGTCATATACCGGTGAGCACCGATGACTAGAGTAGAGCTGTAGCGATGGACTCGTAGAGGCGTGGCACTAGGTGCTAGTCGTTGAGAGAGTAAGATTGGTATTGATAAACTATAGCTCGAAGCTGAGGTATTACAGCGAGAGTCATGCTACTTATATACTAAAGTCTATGTGCTAATAATAAGTCCATTGGTAAGCGACAACGAGTGAACAATGAGTTAATGACAATAAGGCGAACGGTAACCTTGTGGTGGAGGTGAGCCGTAGTAGGAGAACGGTAGTCGACTGTTATAGTCGTGGGGTTGGTGCGGTGAGATGGTGATAAGATTAACGAAGATAGGCGCTTGGGCGCTTAGATGAGGAAAATCAGGAAAAAGTGAATAAATCGTAACATTGCCCCCTCGTTAAGGCAGTCGTCCCGACTGCCATTAAGGTTTGTCTCCGGGGGTGTTGTGGTGATGTAGAATTTCCCAATATTCCGCGTATTTATCGTCTTGGGTTGCGATTTTGGCTATTTCTACGCGTCCGGCATGCTGGACGTGTTGTTCATAGTCCTCTATCGCTTCTTGTGTGTGTTCCATCTCTGTTTCTCGTACCCACGAGTTGTGTTCTCTTGTCCACCCTTTCCACTTGATTAGGTAGTCCGTTGTTGTTTTGGATTTCTGTCCCTTCTTTCCTCGCACTCGGCGTGTTCTGGAGTCTAGTACTTCCTCGATTTCGTATTCCTCCTCGTCTTCGATCAGATCTGGAGGAGGTGGTGGCGGTACTTCTTGGTTGGGGAATGCGGGTGGTATGAATGGTGAGAGTAATTTCTCATTGAAGGTGGGGTGAATCTTCCAGTGCGGTGGAAGTTTCAGTTTGTATGCTGCCATTCCGACCTTGTTGAGGATTAAGAAGGGGCCGACGCGCTTGTCGTCTAGCTTTTTCTTTGGTCGTGGTAGGTTGAGGTTGCGCGAGTCCAACCATACTCTTTCTCCAGTATTATATCCGCGTGCCGGTTTAGTCTTTTTGTCGTATTGCTTTTTCATTGCGGCGGCGGCTTCGGTGAGGGCTTTTTGCGTTTCTTGATGGATCTTCATCATCGTAGCGGAGAAGTCCTGGGCACTGGGATTGTTGAATGGGGTTTCTCGGGCTGACTCCGGTAGGAGTCGGGGGTGAGTTCCGTGGTTGACGAAGAATGGCGATTTGCCGGTTGCTGAGTGAATCCTGTTGTTGTGGGAGAACGCAACTAGAGGTAGCCATTCTGCCCAATCCTCTTGTCGATAGTCTACGAAGATTCGGAGGTATTTGATGATTTCTTGGTTGGCCCGTTCTGTTTGGCCGTCAGTTTGTGGGTGGAACGCCGTGGAGGCGTTCTGGGTAATGTCCAGCATTTTATATAGGTCTTTCATGAATCTTGAGACGAAATTGGGGCCTCTGTCGGAGATGACATGAGTGGGCATCCCATGTCGTGCGTAAACTTGGTCTCTGAGTATTCTCGCCCATCCTTCTGACGAGAGTTCGACGTTGCAGGCTATTGGTACTATTTCTTTTGAGAATCAGTCGACGATTACGAGGAGAGCGTCGTGTCCATTGGATTCAGGTAGGCCAGTGACCATGTCTACTGAGATATGGGACCACGGTCCTGTGGGGATCGCATTGGGATTGAGCGGGGCCGCCTTTGGTTGGGTGTCGGTTTTTGTTCGTTGACACGTCTCACACCCCCTGACGTAGGCTTCAATGTCTTTGTGTAGCTTTGGCCACCAATAGGTCCTTTGGACGAGTTCCATGGTTTTTGCTACTCCGGGGTGTCCGGCGGTGATGTGGTCGTGGCTCATCGCGATCACGGTGCCCCTTAGTTCTGTATCCTTCGGAATGTAGACTCGACCGTCATACATTAGGACGTTGGCGTTTCCTCCCTTGGGACCGTCCTCATAGACTCCTCTACCATGGACGAAGGAGTCGTGGACGCTTGCGTCTAGGTTTTCGTTTTCCTTGAGTAGGTCGAGGATGCGAGAACGGAGTTCTTCGTGGGTGGGCATGATCATTGCCCGGAAATGCTCTGGATTGAGGACGATGATCTCATCGTTGTCATTTCGCCCCTGGTCGTGATCTTCCCGGCGGGAGAGTAGGTCTGCTTTCTTGTTGAGGGTGCCGGGTTTGTGATGGAGGGTGAAGTGGTATTCGGCTAGTTCAGTGACCCATCGGGCTTGTCGTCGATTGAGTTTCTGGGGCTTCCTGAAATACTGGAGGTTTTGATGATCCGTCCAAATTTCCACATCCTCTGCGGCTCCCATTAGGTAGTGTCTCCACTCGGCGAGAGCGAGCATGATGGCGAGGAGTTCTTTGTCGTAGATCTCGTAGTTTCGCTCGGTTTTGGTGAGCGCCTTTGACATGAATGCCACTGGCCTCCATTTTCCGTCGTGTTCTTGGCTGAGTACGGTGCCGATTGCTCCTTCACTGGCGTCTGCTTCTACTCTGAATCTTCCTTCCTGCGTGGGGATGGTGAGAAGCACATCTTCTGACATTTGCTTTTTGATTTGTTGGAAGGCTTGGTTCTGCGCGGCTCCCCAGGTCCAGGGGGCGTTTCCACATAGTTGGGTCAAGGGTCGGACAATCTTGGAGTAGTCCCTTATGAACTTTCGATAGAAGTTGGTGAATCCGAGGAATGATTGTAACGCCTTTTTCTTCGTCGGGGTCGGCCATTCCGCGATTCCTTTTACCTTTACTGGGTCCATTCGGACCGTTCCTTCGCTGATGATTACTCCGAGGTATTCGGTTTCTAGTACCTCGAACTCGCATTTTTCCGCCTTGAGGTACAGCTTGTGTTCTCTGAGGCGCTGGAGGACCATCCTGACGATGCGTCGATGTTCCGATAGGTCCCTTGTAAAGATCAGGATGTCGTCGAGGTATATTGTGACTTTTCCGGTTTCGATTAAGTCCTTGAAGATGTCATTCATCATCCATTGGAATGTAGCGGGAGAGTTGGTGAGTCCAAAGAACATTACCATGGGTTCGAAGAGTCCACGATTGGTGCGGAACGCTGCTTTTTCTTCATCTCCTTCTTTGATACGGACATTATTGTAGCCCCATTGTACATCTAGCTTAGTGAAGTATTTGGCGCCTTGGAGGCGGTCAATGAGCTCAGTGATGAGTGGAAGTGGATAGCGATTTTTGATCGTCATTTCGTTGAGCTTTCGGTAGTCCTGGACGGGGCGTAGGGTGCCATCCTTTTTCTTTACGAAGAAGAAGGGGGACGCGAATGGTGACTTGGAGGGACGAATTCGTCCCGATTCGAGGTTTTCGTCAAGAAACCTGTCGAGCTGTTCCTGTTCGTTGCGATTCAGGGGATATACCTTGCAGTCAAGGGTGGAGGCTGCATTAGGGACGAGCTCTATTGCGTGGTCCCAGGTCTTTCGTTCTGGGAGTTCATCAAAGTTTTCTTTAGAGAACAGATCTCGGAAGGAGCGGTAATTCTCAGGGACGAGTTCTTCGTAGGTTTTCTTGGGTTTTCCTTCGTTTGCCTTCGCTGCTAGGTCATTTGCGTGGTGGACCATTCGGATTAGGATTTCTTCTTGCATGTTGACTGCGAGGATGCTTTCGCCTTCTTCCAGCTCTTCGTCCCATGCGTCTTCGGGGTCTGAGTCAGGGAGTGGAAGGCGGTTTTTTTGGCATTGGCATCTGCCAAAGATGAGGGTTCCAGTTTTCCAGTTGACTACCGGGTTGTGTCGCCTCAGCCAGTCGTGGCCTAGGTATACTTCTTTGGTCCCAAGGTCAGTGACTGCGAGATCGATCCTTTCCATATGCCCTCCAATGCTCATTCTGAGTTCCACGAACTCTGTTATATCTCCGGCCTTGTTTCGGGTTCCATCTGCGTTATAGACTGGGATTGGGACTGCGGCCTTTCTAGTGTCTAGGCCATTCTGACGGACGAGTTTTTGGTCTATGGAACTGCCCGTGCATCCACTGTCGATTAGCACTTTGACGGATAATGTGGGAGCGCCTGAACAGGGTTCCAGCTTTGCGGTGATTGTCAGGTCTTTGCTGCGCTTTGTGGTAGTGGCGCGGATATATCGAATTGGTTTTTTGAGTTCGCATAGTCGCTCCCTCGCCTGCTCTCCCCCTTCCTGGAGTTCCTTGAGTAGTTCCTTGGTGCATTTGGCCTCCCTCCCCTTATGAATCCAGAGTGCGAGGATGGCGTTCGCCTGATCAGGCGTGCGCGCTTCTCGGATCGCTCTCAGGGTCCATTCGGCGGAGAAAGGTCGGTACCATCGATTATCCGGTGGGGGTTCGGGAAGTCGTTTCCCTTTTTCCGTTGGAACGGAAGGAGGGGCGTGCTTGTTGGCCTCCTTGGTGAGCCATTGTTGATATGATGTATCGTCTTCTTCATCGGGTACTTCGACAATGGTGGTGTGTGGCGGTCGGGGCGTCTCTCGCCCTGTTCGGCTCTCTTGATCCTTGTGAGCGCTTGAGTGTGTGGAGTCGTCACTCCCGTCCTTCTGCCGTTCTTCGCTGACTATACAAGCGGGGAGTGTCGCGCTCCCGTTTACATCGCAAGTCGAGGGCGCGATGCTCGCAGGCACCGTCTGGGGTGAGGGTCGTGATCGTCGCGTGCTTGTCGCATGGTCCGTACCCTCAACAGGTCCCAAGGGCGATGCAGGGCGAGGGCTAGCTCCCCTCATGGTGGCGGTCATGGTGGTGCCTCGGGCGTCAGCTCGTCGGTCCTGGGCACTTACTCTGGTTCTTGAACTCGCGTGCTTGTGGCTTGAGCCAGGCGCCTTTCGGACTGGTCCGGTGGCCACCTTAGCAAGCGAACTTGAGGGACTCTCTGTCCCTTGTTCGGCCCCCTTCGTCCTGGTGGGCATTTGAGAGGGCATCTCCTCGTCGTCGGTGAGGAGAGCATATCAATTCGATTCTTTTCTTACTGGTTTGGTCGCGGTGGAAGGTGCTAAAAATGATGTATTTGAATGCGCGTATTTATCGGTAACTACAGAAGTACTATAAGTTCGACCACCAGGGAGCGAGTGCGTACCAGAAGAATGTCCTTTGGCCAGCCGAGTGGAATCGTTCACTCGCTGGCCTCGCCTTTTACCGTCTCGAGGCCCGAGGTCGTCTTCTCCTCGGTTCCCTTTTCCAACTCCTGTAACATCGTTCGTAATTCGGCTTTTGTGAATCTCCCACGAGCATCCTGTCGTCGTGGCTTCTTCGGCTTTGGGCATTCCCTGGACAAGTGTCCCTTCTCCCCGCAGTTGAAGCACCGACCCTCCTTCCTGAGGCGGTCGATCTCCATTGCCTGGCTGTGGCCGCCGTAGGTTATCCCAGTGCTCATCTTCTTGTCTCCGCTGGAGCTGCTCGGGGTTGCCGATGGCGAACTTGTTGCGCCGGTGGGTTTTGTTTGTCCACCGGCGGAGTGGTTCTGGGGGCGTTTGTCTTTCCTTGAGTTATGGCCGTATTGGAGCCCGATCGTCTGATCGAAGATTCGTTTTTGGGTACGGTTTTTGTACATCCTGGTTACTCGGGCCTTCCATTGTTGGTAATCTCGGGGGGTATTTTCACCGTCTGCGATTGCGCGGGAGTAAGATTCTGGGATCCCGATTTGGACGGCACTGCAGAGGGGTCCTCGGGCGCTTTCGTCCGCTAATCGCCCGGCGAGTTTTGCTTGGTGTTCTAGTTCCTGGAAGTAGTCTTCCGCCGTTCCGTTCCCCATTTGGAGGTCAAACATGTTCTTTTCGTGGACCTGCTCTATGGCGTGGTCTTTGAATCGAGCTGTTAACATCTCGACGAATTCTGCCCATGAGGGGTATCGAAAGTGTTGTCCTATTGGGTCCCAGAGTTCGGGTCTCTTGTGGGTCCACCAATCTTTGGCAATTCCTTCGAAGTAGGACGCGGCGAAGGTGATTCTCTGGGATTCTTCCTGGAAGAAGGGGAGGAAGGTTTCGAAGTAGGCTAGATTGTCTCCGACGAAGCGGAGGATGTCGTCATGTGCTCCACTGAACGGACGTGGAGTGGCGATTAGTGTGGGTTTTACCCCGAAGTAGGGGGCATTGGGTAGTCCGGTCCCTACCGGGGGGTTACGTGGCGCATATGGCCAGTCTGGGTGCCTTGGGATGGAGTAGCGGTCATCCCTGTCGTGTACGGGGTGCAACTCGTTGGGGATTGGGGCTGCGGCTGGCGCGGCTGGTGGTTGTGCCGGAGGGCCCTGAGGCGCTCTGGGTCTTCCCCTTGCGTCGTCGTCCAGGTCGTCCGGTAGAAATCCGTGTATATTGGCGTAGTCGTTGTTCCTGAGGATTGCGTCTATGACGGCTTGCCGGGCCTGTCGTAGTTCTTCTCTTCGCCTTGCCATCTCTGCGCGTTGCTCTCCCATTCTCGTCCGTCGTTCTTCTTCGTTGATGGGTTGGCCTGGGCCCAGTGGGTTCCGTGGCGGTGGTTGTTGTGGTGGCGCAGTGCCTTCCATTTCATCTCCCCTGGCCGCACCGAAGAGTCGGCTTGTGGTGGGATAGGGGTAGTACCCTTGCTGTCTGGTTCAGGCCGGTGGCGAGTCCGGCATTTGCGTTGGCCATTGTGGTTCTGGGTAGTAGGCAGCGAAGGGGTTGGATTGTGAGTTTGGTATATACTTGTTGCTACTAATTTGCGTCTCGATAGGCCCGACGCGTTCGGCGGGCCTGCTCATTTGCCCAAACATATCGGAGGTACTCGTCTCCCCTCCTCTCTGCGCGGTGTTCCAACTCATATAGTCTGTGGGAGAGCTCGTCATCCCTATCATTGTTCCTGGCCCTGGTGCTCCTCCTGTTGATGAGCGGGCCCAGCTCAGGTGGGTGTAGGAGTCGGCCTGCGTTGGCCCGAAGGAAAAGTCCGAGCTCCTCCCCGTTTGTTCCTGGGGGTAGATGTGCATGGGCGATGGAGAATGCCATTGGTCCATGGTCGAGGGGAACGCGGGCTCGTTGTTCCACATCCTCCCTTCGGAGGGTCCAGGCCTCGATTCTGACGGGGCCGAGTAAGTCGCGGTCGACTGGTCCAAGTTCTGGCCATAGACGATCCGGGCTCCAGCGGTTGAAGAGCTCGTGGTCGATGTATTCGAGCCACTCGGGCTCATGGGCATTCCGGATGGGGACCAGTCGAGCGGGCTCAGGCGCTCGAATTCTGATTGTCTCGGGGTTTCTGAGGTGGGCGAGTAGGTCGGGCTCTGAGGAATCGGGGTCGGTGTTCTCGGCGGACCCGTTATGGGGCCCCTCGCCCGCTCTTGCGGGAATTCGTACCCTTCTACTAGGGGCGGGTCGTTCCATCCTTGCTGGGCGGGCTGGGGTGTAGTCTGGGGGCGGGGTCGGGCTACGGAACCTAGTCCGAAGCTCCCTCCCGTATTCTTCGGCCGCGGAGGACCGCCTTGGCTCTGGCTCATCCATGGGGGCATGGACTGGGGCTGGAGTGGGTGCGCGAATGGATGCGCATACTGTCCCCTCGCGTAGGGGGAACTCGTTGGAGGAAGCGCTACCATGGGCCTGGGGGGTGCTTCGCCTCCTTGCGTGCTGGGTCTGCGAGCTACGGGGCTCGATTTCGGGGTAGGCCCCCGGCGGGGCCCTTGTGGCGGCGGGGGGGGCTGTTGATTGATAGTGGACGGGGGGAATCCTCCTGGCGGGCCTTGGCTCGCCTCCGACGAGGATTCCGTTTCTGTGGAGGTATTCATGGATTTGGTCGTACTGGTCGTAGACCGTGAGGGCGGTGAAGAGTACGATGAGGAACGCAGCCGGGAGGGCTACGCCTAGTTCGATTGTCTGCTTTTCGTTTAAGTCTGGGGTCATTTGTTGGTTCGTCGTGGCTAGCACTGAGGAACCGTAGGGAAGCTTCAAGCTAACTGTTAGACCCAAGTCTCACGTGATCCAAACAAGCGTAAACTCTAAGTCATATACCGGTGAGCACCGATGACTAGAGTAGAGCTGTAGCGATGGACTCGTAGAGGCGTGGCACTAGGTGCTAGTCGTTGAGAGAGTAAGATTGGTATTGATAAACTATAGCTCGAAGCTGAGGTATTACAGCGAGAGTCGTGCTACTTATATACTAAAGTCTTTGTGCTAATAATAAGTCCATTGGTAAGCGACAACGAGTGAACAATGAGTTAATGACAATAAGGCGAACGGTAACCTTGTGGTGGAGGTGAGCCGTAGTAGGAGAACGGTAGTCGACTGTTATAGTCGTGGGGTTGGTGCGGCGAGATGGTGATAAGATTAACGAAGATAGGCGCTTGGGCGCTTAGATGAGGAAAATCAGGAAAAAGTGAATAAATTGTAACAGCCTCCAACCAATCTGGCTTATCATCTTCGTTCTCCCTGACCCTCTGGTCCTCCGTACGTCTTTTTAATTTCTTTTTCTTTTTCAATCTTAATGACTTCTTTCTAGTCCCCCCTCTGCTACCAAGGTGAGACCTCTTCGCGAGATTTGACAGGCTGATCCCAACAGCGCTCTTTTCAAGCTGCTGGGCGCCCCCGTCAATAAGAAGCGTAAGAGAGCCTCATGGAAGCGTTCCAAGTTTGCGAATCCACTGGGTTCTCTGTTGGATTCTGCAGTCGACGGGACAGCTACCGTCGCCAGATCTGCTGGCAAGACTGCAGGATCTAACAAGGAAACGGATAAACTTGAAGGTGCTTTCTTATACTTTTCTTTTCCCTGGTTCTAGTTTAAAGTTTTCCTTAGTGGTTGCCACTAAAGTCCACCGGCCAGGAGGACCGTCACGAATCAAGCCCCCTCTCGCTGCTATGGGGGTTCAGGGTGGTGGCTTCGGTGAAGAAGTCCCTTCTGATTACAAGGCTGTCAAGGACGGCCTCAAAACTATCAGCGTCCTCGTCGTCTCGAGGGACTTTGGGAAGTTTGTTGAGGTGGATAAAGCTTTATGGAATAAAAAGGTTGCCCCTTTTGTCGGTGAACAGGTACGTTTTTTGTTTTGTTCTTTTTCTTTCCTTCTTTATTGTTTCTTTTTAGTATGTGTGGCCTTGCGACCAGTGCTCCTGGAAGAAAACCCAATGCCGCAAGTTCTTAACCAACTCAGTGCTCTGCATTCGCTGTCATTACGCAAAGCTGCCCTGCCAGGTTGACGGGGTGAAAGTACTTAATCCTCTTTCACACTACCGGCCCAAGTCCTATGGTTAGTTCTTTTTAAATCTTTTCTCACTTTTTTAATTGTCTTAACCTCTTTTTAGCAACCCTTAATGTGTTTGAAGGCGCCATGGACACCCTCGACCAATACGCGGATTCTCTCAAGGACATCGTTACCAACTACATGGCTGGCATCGACGCCCTGTCCCAACTTCAAGGTCTCCGTTCTCAAATCGGTTACGTTCGTGACAGTTTAGGTGCCGACACGCAGATCGAAGAAGTTGTGGATGTTGATGACGACGAGGGCTATGCTGCTAACAAGGTTGCTGAGGGTGAAGCGGGTCCTTCGAGGAAGCGTAAGCGGTCTGGGAAGTAAGGCTTGGTCGCTGGCTGGGTTTTGTTTTTAGAACATTTTTATATGTGTTTTGTTGTTACCGCGCCTTTGGGCATTATATTTTTCGAATATCGCATGTGTACACAGTCCCAAACATTGGGAAAAATAACATTTTTCATCTTGCTTCAATGAGTGTGTGATTTTTATTGAGGATTATTGATAAATTTTGATGAATTTGGACTTAGAGAAATTTCAGCGGCTGAAATCACATGTTCTCTCAGTGTTTCCCGATGCTGGGTCTTGAAATATTTCCCTAAGTCTGATCCATCAAAATATTTGGAACTGTAATGAGTGTGCTTGACCACGGCATTGACACCGTTGGTGGTTGGATTCGTTTATCTCTGTACTTCTAGTTGTAAGATATCGTTACTGTAGTGTGGGTTTTGTGATATCTCCTTTGAAAATCTTGAAAATGCCGGTGGAATGCGAAGTTTATTTTTATCTCCGTGCAATTTCTGATGGAGTATTTTGTGAATTGTGGGTTCGTTTCCTTCATGATTTTGTTAGATTTTGTGCGAAAATGGTGTGCTGAATATTGTTCTTGATTTCTGCCTGAAAACAACATGGCATCCATGTCTCTTCCCCCTAAACTTTTTAAATCTTTGGTGTCATCGACTTAAAAGATTTATCTGGGTGCAAATGCATGAATTTCAAAGTTGTGGCCGCTGAGTTTTGAAAAGCAAAACATGTGTTGGGTTCTGTTCGGCGAGGCGAATTCTCCAGCCGAAATAGAATATATCTTGTAAATGCTCTGACATGGGAGGCCTCTGGTTTTCGTATAAGAGGACCGGTTTTAATCGTCTTTCCTCAGAATCCTCCACATTCTACACCGTTATGTCTTCTACCAACAACTCCGTCCCAACTCTCAACTCTCTCGTCACTCGGGCGGATGCACTCATGAAGTCTCCTCCTGCTGCTGACACTGACTTTCTTGCTATCACCACGTTCTTCAATGAGGCGGCGACTATCAAGGTACGGAGATAATTGTAAAACCGGGATTTTGGTCGCTGATATTCATGTGTAGTGCTCTTTATTGGTGTACTATTCGTCGTCCAGTCGTGTTAATTTTTATCACGACTTTGAACAGTTTATCTCCGGGCTGGTCATCCAGTTCCATTTTACTGATCAATGGCTCTCTGTTTTTCGTGTTGAGACTACTCGTCTCTGGGCTGCCGCTAGTGGTAACTACCACTTGACCGGTGACCAAATTCTTGGCGGGTTGGAGGTTCTTCCTCCCATCAGGTACAGGATTGACGAGGACATTCTCATGTCTTCTGCCCCATTTTCTCTGGTTTTGAGCACCACGAAGTCTATTCCAGGCTCGCCCAAATCTACTAGTGGCGGCTCTACTGCTGTCACTCTCAAGGACACTTCTATCACTCCAGATAGATCCGGTTCTCCCAGTCCTACCAGTGGGTCTGCATCTCTGGTCTCTTCTGCTGATTGGACTGTACATGTTTTGATATCAATTTGTGATCCTGGATATAATTAGCTGATCAACAATTTTTATAGCTTCCTTCTTCGACAGATCCAGCTCCATTCATCGAGCTTTTTGCCGAGACGGAGGGTACTCTTCAGGATGCGGTCGAGATTGGTGACAAGATCACCGACATGTATCGCCGTACTTTCAACAAATCCGCTCTTCGTTATGGCGAGACCTTCTGTGCCATCTGCTCTGGTACTCCAAGCCATCCAGCTCATGAATGTCCTGCTCGTTCCATTAAGGTTCGTTGAATTCTTTTTAAAACCGGTCCCGTGTTGACTTTGTTGCTCCGGTTATAATTTAGGTGATTCATCCTTGCTCTGTGTGTGTTCTAGAAGGCACTGAGTGCATTTTCGCCGGGCTTTCTACCGAGTGCATTGCTTGCCACAAAGGACTTCTCCGGTCCTGCATAGGTGGTGTACCTGACCGGCAGATCCTGATTATGCCGTTCAATGATCTTTGTCCTGAAGATGATGAGCATGTGCTCAATCTGGTCGAGGATATGATTGACTTAGATCCTTTTGGTGTTAGTGAGTACCTTTAGTTTTGATCACTTTTTGACATTGTAATTAAATCCGGTTGTTTTCTCTTTTCAGGAACTCCGGTGGGATTTCCAGAGGACCATCATACTGAGGGCATTATCAACAATGCTAAGGCCTACGTCGGAGTTAATTCTCAACAACTCCCTTTTCACGGTGTCGAGTCTATCTCCGCTTTGGTGAAGGCTAAGGACACCTACCACCAGCACCTCGAGGCCAATACTTGCGAGCTCTATTTGTTTCTCAAAATTTGCCACATCGTCATTCAGCAGCTCCGGTTTGTTACTGCCAAACTCGATGATCTCCGTGAACAGGAGTCTGCCGAAGTTAACACTGCGGCGAAGATGGCTTCGTCTTCTAAACCGGCCGGCTCCAATGGATTTCCATGGTGGCTTATGAAGAAGGATCGCCAGGGCCGTCGAAAGAACCATGGTGGTAACAAGGGTAAAGGCAAAGGTAATAACGAGTCTCAAGTCCTTCCTAAATGCTGCACCGGTTGGGGATGCGACCATGCTGACTGCGATACTGCTATTTGTGACTGCGGTGGGTGGGGTTGCAACATGGTCAATTGCCAGGCCAACCGAGGTAGTTGGAGCGACAGTAACAGTTCCACTCAATACCGTGACGGCGTCCCTCTCAACTCCGGTAATGTTTGGGGAGACAAGCCGTACTCTGGTCGCCATACTCATCGCTACGGTCGCAAGTAGTTGCTTTACGCCGGTAGTTTTTTGTTTTTCATTAGTCGTCCGTTTTTGCATTTGTGGGGTATATGTTTGAATGAGTGTGTAGGACCGATTGGAGATAATGGTCATTAGATAGATGTATTGCGAAACAAGTGTGTCAGGGCCCCAAAATGGGGTCCAAATATATAAATTGTGGTTGCCAGAGAATCCGCCCGGTATTAAGCAAGTTCTGCTTCATTGTGAGCTTCCTCTAAATCCGGTAACTCATTGAAGGAACCGTCGTCTTCCGATTCAAAGAGATCATTAATCCATTTTGGAGGGACATCAATGATCGCATTTATATCCGGTATGTCAATCTTTCTCTGGGCAAAGTACGGCAATAATCTGAACGCAGCCACTGGTCATGCGAAGGTCGAACCGTCTAGCTCACAAAGGAGGTATGTGCCTCCTTTATTTCTCCCTAATACGACTAAAGGTCCCAAATATCTGGCATGCATTTTGCGATTTAAAGCTTTCTCTATCTGCGTGTTGCGCATCAAGACTAAATCTCCTTGCTGAAAGTTGAAATCTCGAATGGTAAATTCATGATCTTTCTCGAACTTGACCGCGGCATTACGCCTAGCTTCATAGACTTTGGACTTTAAATGGTCTAGGTCTGTCGCCCGTTTTTGTAGACTGATAGCACGCCTGGCAATTAAAGATGTGGTACTGATGATGTTATCTGGGGGTGGCGTTAACCAGGTGGATTCAATTATATCCATTGGGAGTAAGGATTCTGTACCTGTTGCTGCGAAGTATGGGGAACATCCCATGTGTTTCCAAATTGTTATTCGGTCTGCCCAAAATACAGAATAGGTGTTCTGACTCCATTTACTTTGATCTCCGTCCGACACTTTGAACAGGCCTTGACGGACATCGAAATGAGGCCGTTCTGCAATGCCGTTGGCTCTCGAATTATAACCGGAGATATGTATGTGATTGATGTGATATTTCTTGCTCAGGTAATTGATAGCGGCTACAAATGCAGCTCCGTTGTCAGATACAATCTCGACTAAGGATCCCCATCTGCATAGGATATCTTCAAAAATCCATTCGCCTATGGTACGAGCCATCTCCTTGCGTAAACATCGAAATTCGGGGTAGTGACTGAGTGAACATCTTCCTTGGACAATATACCGGTATTGTCCTGAAACCGGCATCATCATCGTGTCCATGTACATTTTTGCGAACAATGGCGCCGGTATAGCAACAGTAGGAGGAATATATATCTGTCGGATTTGCCAAACTTGACACAAATGGCAACTTTTGACGAACCACGCGATGTCATTCTTCATATCCAGCCACCAATACCGTTCCCTAATGAGCATGTGCATTGCATAAAAGCCTTTGTGAGCAACGTCATCGTGGCAGGATGTTATTACTTGAATGCGTCGCTTGGGGAATAGTACTAGCTGATGCTTCCCGTCTATGTTTTTGTGCCATAATTTTCTGTCTCTTTCAAAGAAATGCACAGCGTATTTCATGAATTTCCGGTACTGATTGTCGTCAAAACCGGTGGGCCACCGGAGATATTTGTGCCATGGCAATAAATATTTAAGCCGTTCGTCCAACCGGATTTGTTTTGCCGATCAAGGTACATCCACATAAGAAATAAGACTTGAGGATTCTTCTACGACGTCTTGCTGGAGAACTTGAATTAACTCCATTGGATGATGAATAGTGGGTGAAGTCGAATTAATAAAATGTAGAAGCCCGTAATGAGTGTGTAAGAAGTCTTCCATGCCATCTCCGGGCAGTGGAGGATCTCCTAGTTGGGGTGGGCATCTAGAAAGTCCATCTGGACCATGCTTAGAGCCGGGTACGTGGATGAGAACAAAATGAAATGAAAGGATGCCAATAATCCACCGGTTAACTGCGGCTGAAGGTGCTATATCCAGGTTTTTGAGCATTCCTTTAATAGTGCTTGCGTCTACTTCAACAATAAAGGTGGGAAGTCCAATTAAATAAGTTTTGCAGTCTCCTAATGCATGGTAGAGGCCAAATATCTCTTTCTTGGCTTGCGGATATCCACATTCTCGTTCGTTAAGAGTAATGGATCCAAAACGAGCGAAATATCATATCTTCGGGTTGATATGGTCGCACTGTGCCAGGTAATAACCAACAGCGGCGGGACCAGTATCTATGGCGAGAATAACAGTGCTGGTCAATGAATAACTGAGTGGTCTTAATGCCGGGCTATCTTTGACAGCCTCTTTTAGATCTTCTTGCGCTGCAATCTCTTCTTTCTCGAATTTGAACTTGACATCTTTTCTGAATAGCTTGGTGATGGGTAAAGCTTGAGTTGCAAAATCGTCGATAAATATCCGGAGTACTCCCACAGTACCAATGAATGCACGTGCATCAGAGACGTCAACACAAGGTCCCCAGTGCAATATTGCAGCTACAATACTTTCGAGGGGTAGTCGGCCTTCATACGTGCATCTATGTCCAAGCACAATGATTTCAGCGCAACAGAGATAGGCTTTCTTGCCGGAGAACATGCCACCACAATATTTCATTCATTGAACAATCCAGTTTAAATTCTGGAAATGCTCCCAGACGAATCGTCTAATGCCGGTGTTGTGGGGAATTGTCTCATAGCTGTCTTTGGTTTCGTATCGGTTTTCAGGTCCTCTAACGGGGACATCATCAATATAGGGTATGGTGTATTCAGGAATTTCGGGTTGTAGAATGAAGGTAACATTGTCATGGAAAATTGGCATGGAGTTAGTCCAACCCATGGGTAAGGTAACGAGTCGAAGGGCTCCATAGGGAGTCTGAAAGGTTGTGAGGTCACGCGATGATTCAGCCAGTAGACGTTCATCATATCCGACGAATAAATCTAGGGTAGCACCACACACACAGCCTGCGAAATGTTCTGCTAATGGGTCTGTCGCCGGTGGTAATCCAGAATGTGCAATAGTAACTTCATTCAACGGTTCTAAGCTGTGGACTATGTGAAGACTTTTGCCATCTTTCTTAAGAACGGTGAACCATCAAGAACGGTAGGAGGAATTGGAAGGTTCATATACGCCGGCGTCGATTTTTGTCTTGATCATTCGACAAACCTTGGCGTAAATGCCTGGGGGAATAGGAATATTTCGAAGTACCCAAGGGGTATGTTCGATAACAGGTATATCAGTGGGGGGAAAGAAGTCTCTACGAAAACTTCCTCATTCTGAGTCTTCCCAAGTGAAAGCTTTATCTTGGACCGTCATAAAATGATGCATGAGCTTCATTTCTTCAGGCCAGAGAAAACCGTCATTATGAATAGAGTCGATGTATGCTTTGTGTTCGGGTGTATAGCGATCGGTTGGTATAAACGGTGGTGGGACCGGAGATAATGTAGGTATGTCGGCCAATGGGTCTCCCTTGATATTGCGAATAATACGAAACTTATCAGGCAAGGTTGCAAGGACCGGTTTTGTTTTAAGCGCAACCGGCTTGTACTTCTTGCCTGCATAAATCAATACTTTCTTAGGGAACCACGGCTTGTAGGTTTGATCTCTGGTTATATTAGATCCATATAAGTGGTACATGTAGTCTTGAGGCACGGAGATATTATTAAAACCGGGTGTTTCATTCGAAGAATTGGAAGGTAAGGCATATAGTGGAAGTAGACAACTTTGGTCTGTTGGTAACAAATATTCGGCATAGTTTTTATCAACGGGAACGGTTTCTTGAGTTTGAGACGACCAAAGGGATTGTGTAAATGTAGTCGGGCGAATGGGAAATTTATTAGGGTTGCAAGCAGATAAATATTGCGCTGAGGCGCATTCTTGATCAAATTCGGAATGAGAGGCGGCATAAGCAATAACTGTGGGTAGCCCGTTGTCTAATTCAATGACGAGGGTGATTTCTTCCATACCATCGCCGGGTTCTTCTAGTCAATTTTCCCAAGAAAAGGGGACATGGTTTAAAATCCGGGGACGACCACGGGGAATAGTTGGAATAGTCGCAGTTTTGCCAGTATTCAGATCATGAATGGTAATAGTCTGATTCTCGTCGGCGTAATTGCGAACAATACTCTGTGTCAAGGTGTCGAACGGTCTTCCAAGTAAAATGTCATACGCGGACTGTTTAATGACGTGAACTTGCAGGTATAGAGTAATATCTCCGAACAAAAATGCAACGTTGTGTGCCAATCCCAAGGAATAATTTGTAGTGCCGTTGGCTGACTGCATTTCCAAAACAACTGTAGGGTCATAGATTAACCCCAATCGTAGGCAAACGGCTTTGGACATAGATATAACTTGAGATCCAGGATCAATGATGCATTCGACTTTGAGTTGATGGTCCACTACGGGAACAATGGAGTGCAACAAAATAGAGTCGGCTGCGCATTTCAAAGGACCAATTCTTTCTCCCTTCTTGATGCGAGCTTCGTATGGATCTGGAACAATCAAAGACCCTGCTGGTGGATCTGGGCACGCCTGCTCTTTATCTGCTTGTTCTATGGTCTGAGCAAAACTGTCCGGCATTGAGTATAACAACGTAGTTGCTTTGCCGGTTTTAGGACCATCTGCGTCTTTCACCGTGATTTCGATCATCCCATCTCTGGTGAACGGTAAAGCTAACTCCTTCTGGAATTGTTCCACGGTGTTAGGAACTTTGCGCTTGGTGTTATCTTCCTTAATCATTTCCCTGATTGCGGGTGATAGAGAATATAACTCTTGATGCAACAACATGATTGTGGAGTCCAATGCGCATTCGTACACTTCTCGCATGACATTTGATCCTTCTATTGGTGCTCTCGTCCTATAAGTGGGTTCATTGTCTTTAACATGCTTTCATATATCCGGTTTTGCACCTGCGTTACGAACTCCTGGCGGTGCATAATTGGCTGGTCTTGCAGCAGCGAAAGGATGAATATCTTCCAGCATAAGCTGCAGTACACGTTCTTTCACTGACACAATGCCGGGAACTACCGGTTTTAATTGGTTGTATGGCACGTAAGTGGGGATCTTTGAGATAATCTCTTCTCCATTGTCATGAACCATGGTTTTAGCTTTCTCATAGCGTCGTGGAGCATATGCTTCTATAATCGCAGCTGCTTTTTCGTCGTCTATCTTGGATTGCACGGGTACGACCATATTATCTTCGTCCTCCGAGATTTCCACTAAAGCCGGCATGTCATCATAATCTGGGGTAAAGTCCTGATCCGGTCAATCAATGATCTTAGGTGCTGTATCTCCGGGTTTGTCTTCAAGCGCAACTTCTCCAGTGGCCTTCTGACTAGTACGAGTTTGGTGACCTGCAATCTTAGTCGGTTCTGGTGGTATGGCTTGATCCGTTTTAACTACGGGGACTGCCTTCTTCGGTGGACCACGTCTGAGGATACAGGGTACTTCAACTACAACTTGTCGTAGCATAGTGTCATTCGTGTTTTCTGTAGAGGACCGGATATGCGAATTATCTCCGGTGACATTCATGAACTGTCTGATGCCTTGAATTTCTTTGCCGATTGCTTCCGATTTAGCCATCAAAATCTCGAGGCGTTGGTGCCCATCAATGCCGGTACCCGAGGTGCTGTGAGGCAAGGCCACCGGATTTACAGGCAAAGTATGTTGCTGATGAGGTACAATTTTGTTCATCATATGATTAACTACACCAATTTGACCAGGATTCTGTCGATGCCATTCTTCGATGCGATCTTTGAGCCAAGTGCCTTGAATTCCTCTAGGGACCCACGCGCCCATAGATAGGACTATTTTTCCTTCTATGTTGTGCCGGCATTTCCCTTTGCGAATGATTTCCTCGACTTTAGGACATTCGTGCATGAAATGACCTATTTCTCCGCAGAAACTACAACTTTGACTGGTAGTTGCGTTAGTGTAACTGCTCTGTTGGGGTGGTAAAGACGGTCCAGCCAGGTACCGTTGTTGGGCACGCTGGAATCTATCGTTTGAATTCAACTGTAAAAGTGTTTCTCTGAGCTTAATGAGCTGATTGATATGCTCCATCTTTACTTGCGGTTCAACAGGTTCTTCTTTAACTCGAACCAGATTTGGCGGTTGTGCGACGGGCACCAGATATAATGATTCTTCTGGCCTTACTGGGCCAGCTTCACGATATCTGTGCATCGGTGGACTCCTGAGTGTACTCTCGCTTTTATTTGTGCCTTGTAAGATGAACTGTGCTGCAGAGTAAATATCTTCGAGTGGGTATGGATCTGCAGGGTGATGGTCTGGTAACTTGATTTGAAGGCGGCGAGCAATGGCGTCCCAAACATGATTAGGAAAGCCTTTGCTGAACATATTGCCGGTTTCATTTTTGGATAAGCGCTTTTTGTCGATCAAGTGCTGTACTTTCGGGTAAAATTCTCGGTAAAATGCGCCCAAGTCTGCGAGGTTATCGACTTCACGAGTGTATTTTCCAATGACATGCTCGAGGTCGTGCCTCTCGTATTTGCGATTCGTATTCGCATCTGGGTATTGTGCTATAATAGTGGTTTTAAAATCTTCATAGGATTTCAAGGTGTTTTTATATTCGGGCAAACTTTCCCAAAACTTGGAGATAACGAGGCCGGGGTAGTAGATAAACCATTTCTTTTTGTCGGTGGCATCATTAATGGAATGACAGGTGAAGAGTCCTTCAATATCTCTGATGTAACGTGTTAATTCGTGTCCTGGGCTTATTTCATCGACAATATTTGGGGCGCTCTTTTCTTTTCTGAACAGCATTTTTGAGGCCATGACTGGTGGTTGTGTAGGGGGAATAACTGGTGGTGCGGGATTTTGTGCCGGTAATGTCACTACTGGTGGTATATCCGGTATAAAAGGGAAATATGAAGTGGATGCTTCGGTAGGGGGTTCAAAAGGTAATTCCTGCTCAAAGGATTCTTCTTTGATGTTGAAACATAGGGTAGTAGCGGTATCTGGGACTACTTCGTCGCTAGAGCCGACGGATTTGTCTCTATAATCGGTGAAGGAAGTGGAGTTGACACGATATCCACCAAACATGGTTCCTGTATATGGTGATCCAGGCGCGGTGTTGTAATTAGATCTGACAAGTTCAGTGGTAACTTCGTCAGCGTCTGCAAATGATTGTTCTACGACCGGATTTGGCGATACGGATTCGTCGTTGGTGTCGGGAAATAAGTATACTTCTCTGGTGGAAATATCTAGTTCACGAGGAACCGGTGATTCTGGTGATGATTCAATGAATTTGCCCGGTATTGGGCTAAGCGGGGATTCTGGTAACTGTTCTTGTGTATCGATAGTGGAATTTGAAGCCTCAGGCTCCAATAAATGAGCGGTGGAAGCTTGTAATTGTTGGCGAGCAGAGGTATTACAAAGACCTTTGCCCTCTATGGGAATATATGGGGTTTTTCGAGTGAATTTACGGGAAATGGTGAAAGATTCGGGTTCGCAGCAAGTGAATGCTCGCTACAAAGGGTAAATTTAAAGGTGATGAGGCGTATAAAACGCATGAAGAGAAATGATATGTGGGCGGTGAACTGAACCCTCGTGGTGGGCTCCAAAAATGATGAACCTAGACTTCCATGGAAACGGCAAACCAAAACTCAAAGAGTAATGATTAATGACGGTGTAGACCGGAGATAAAGGTACTGTGTTGTGCGAGTTGTGCGGGGCACCTCCATGTGACCTAATCACTTCCTCTAGATGCGAGTTTATACTGCAACTTTTCAGTCAAGCAAGTAGCACTCAAGTGATCAAGTACTAAAAGGTGTTGGCTGTAGGCCAGTGATAATCTCAATGACGAGATTGAACGGAATTGGGTATGACGTGAATACCGCAAATCCAGTATAAAGAGGAGAAACGACTAGACGAGGTCTCTAGACGTAGGTCCTATGAAAATAACGGTGAAAATGGAGCTATGTGTGCAGCAGTTAGTTTATAACCAGTGGAGTGTCGATCTACTGGGTGGCGATCCTAATAATGCCGGTTAATGTGGGCAAAAGTGTGAAACTATGTTTATATCCGGTGGGGCACGGAGATAACGAGTGTTGATCCTATATGAGGCAAAATATACTGAAGTCGATGTCAAAAGCTGAGTCTACTCGGAGACGTTCCTATCCTATGTTAATGTCAAACCTATGAGTCCTCTCGAGGGACTATCCTATCCAATCCTATCCAATCCTATCCAATCCTATAACGGTCCTAAACGGTGTTGAGTCCCAAAACGATCCTATGTTGACGATGTCGATTCCTATAAGTCTGCCAGAGACTACCCAAGTGGGCTGCGATAAACGATGTTGAATATAAAGCCAAATAAAACTCCTATGGTACGAAGATGAAGATGGTCCAATCCTATAAAACAAAAGAGGCGGTGTACGACGTGAATGCCGGTGTTACTCACTGGATGCGAGTACCAACCGCTAATGACGGGGTGCAAGCTAACGTGCGATGTGCGACGCCGGAGATAATTCCTAAAACTGGTTGATCACGGTTTAGAGTGTTTCTCAAGGAGAGCGCGAAGGAGTATGAAGCTCAGACGGTGTAAAACCGGTCTCTGGCTTATAGCGAGCGTATGGAGTGCAAACAATTGTTATTGTTCGTATACTGCGCTATGCGTGGGGTATGGTTCATTTAAAACCAGTGCTAATGACTGTAGCAAGTGTGTAGAGATGAGATTATATCTGGTGACAAGCATATAGCGAGGCTAATGGCAGAGTAACAGGTGGTAGTTGATTAACTACTGTACTACGATTTTCTATCCACTCTTATACTACCAGAGATAATTATTAATAGTGGTACTTAGTAAAGCTACAAGGCTGCAGCTTTGTAAAGATCCTAGCATCCATACGTATCTCCATAGTCGCTTGTAACAGCCAATCCTCTGCATTACCGAAGGAAGGTAAATTTCCTAGATCATGGGTCTTCTTCAGCATGGTTTTTGAGGTGCTGTTTAACTGCGGACTGGGAGGGTACGGTCGATAACCTGAGGTGTATGAAAGGAGTATCATGCGCTAGCGACCTTGGCACAGTGTTATTGGTAAAACCGGGCATCTAGCTGACCAAAACCCAGTGATTATTGAAGCAGAATAGTGGTCGATGAGTATGACCTCATATAATTAAAGGATCAATGCTGGGGTTTTATGCCGTGATGCGCTAGTGATGTGCTCTGATGTGTTGTATGATTTATCTCCGGTGGTCGACTAATTGGTTGATATTGGTGCCTAGCTGTGATGGTGTATGATTTGAGCCGCGAAACAAGTTGGGATGGATATTCCCCATTATATCTGGTCATTGAAGTGTCAAGAAGGTCCTATAGTAGCGTGTGCACACCGGAGATAATATTATATCTGGTGCTAAGTCGATTGTCACTTAGAAATGACAAAGTTTGTGAATTCTGAGCGTACAGAGCCCTGAGGCTCATCACCGGATGCAAGAATAATGAGTACGTGCATCGCAGTTAAGGGAAGGCAGTTTACAACCTGCTTATAACCTGGCAGAGCTCCCAGTTGACGAGCCAGGGGACTTCGTATCCTTTACTCATTGTTACTATCAGACCCAGTAAAGACAAGCTTTACCCTCACCTCATAACCATCAATGTGGCATAACACATCCTCCATGTTTATGGGAGTGATGTCAGTCTGTGCAGCCAGACACCCAAGTCAGTGCAATTGAAGAAAAACTAGCTAACGCAGACACGTCATTACCTTGGAAGTAAGTCACAGATAATGAACGCACCATGATCCTTCTGGTACATCTTCAATGATTCACAGCTATGTGTCCTTCGGCTGAGACTGGATCCAAGTGGCCGCCTAGTACAATGAGGCAACGGCTACGTCGACAGCGGCGAGCCTGACTCATTAAATGTGCCGCATGATGACAGCAAACCATGTAATGTCATGAGCACACGGACCCAGGGCCATGACGAGGAGTGAGGTTGTCAGCAACAAGAATGCACTGCGCCGAAGCGGCGGCAGGAGTAATTCTCATCACCACCAAAGGAGCCGTTGAGCGCACCTCAGTCATACCAGCCAGAGGTGAGATATTCAGGAGAATAATTAGAAAGTGGGATAGTTTACAGCGCTTCTGGAAAATTATGAGAATCATGAAATGGTGTCATCGGTTAGAGCCTGTTTGGGCAACATTAAGCCTTGTGTGAATTAATGTGCCGGGAAGAAGTATAGTAAGCACAATCTGGATCACGGGTTAAATCTGTGCAGCATTAATATCAACCTAGCGTCAATAGAGATTTAAGTGACCCGAATATAAACGGTGCCAAGAATAGACGAGGGATTGTGATATTGATTGCAATTTTGAATTAGGTGGACATCAAAACAAATAATTGTCCTTATCGCCAGGGATTTCGCGGAGGGCCGATAGGTGGCTTTCAAGTACAGGGACAAGGGTTGGAAGCTAATAAGCCATCATTAAGGATCCGGAAGTGTTGACACAATGGCCCACTACATTGCATTCCATATACTACGCACGTTACGCGTATCCCAGGACGGTCTTGGTCATTTTTGCGAGTTTGCCACTGCCACATATTCCAATACCGGTTACCTAATGAGGTGGCTGATTTCAAGCGAAGCGTGAAGGATGAAGCCTTGATTAATTTCTTGATCACTGTCAGGAATAGGCCAAGCGGAGGATAGTAATGGTATAGATATAGATACGATTAGAAGGACGGAAGCACAGAATGCATAAATTTCTTCGGGTACAAACAACACGCTGCATGATATGTCAAAATCTCTTGAACGCATTCACCCTTGCTAGAATGTATGGTTCCACCAGTCACCATTGTGCCTAATGGAATGAATCTTGCTTCTAGCAGCGTTGACATTCATATCAAGAAACGCATTAAATTGGATTTCGAGATCGGCCAAAGGCATTCCTTCCTAAAATAAGTAGTGAGATACTTGATCGAAACATGTGCTTGTCACTTAGTACCTGCCTCTTCAGGGTATAGATCTTGGATTTGGTATCTGGGAACGTGTTCTGTAAGGCCGTAGGGAGCGAAGCCTTGATGTATAGCCTCAAGAACGACATTTTCAAGGTTCCCAGATGTGTGCTTGCAGAATTGGCCTGAATGAGAGTGATGACTGTGCATGGTAGTTACCGGTCAGGTTCAAGAGCCTGAGAAGCGGGATCAGTGATCGGTGCAAATCGGGTGGACGTTTATGTAACTTTCAACTTTGGCTTTGTTACCTTTCCAACTTCAAGCCGATGGCCTGAGCTACGCTAAAGGAAACCGCTACGTGGATGAATTATTTCCTGGTATCGACGAGGTACACTAGGATATGCAGGATGGTGCATGTTCATTTACTCTTTTCCTTTCGCCTTCACCCTCACCATCACAAGCTGGTGGGCTGATTGTGTCGTTCCTCTATATGGCCGTCTTTTGGCTCTCCCTTTGGTAAGATTTGCTACCACAAGACCTGTTCGGTATCAGGCTGGGTACGCACTAGCTCGCTCTCCAAAATTCCTGCCATTCATCTCCAGGTTTAGATTCCAAAGTTCGATAAAGCTCAAAGCCACCCTTAAGCCACATAGGTCTGGCATTATCGTACATAACTGCCAAGCAAGGAGTGGGTTTGTAATTCTGGAATGAGCCAAGGCCTCAGATATGCCTGTGAAAACTGGTACGTTCTATATCCAGTCTGAGAAGCCCTGAGCTCAAGCCCTTTTCACCAATTAGACTAAAAAGTCAGGCTCTCATTGTCTTTGGTGCGTCTTGTTGTAGACGTGTCCTGATTGCTTTTTTTCTTTAATTGTCGAATAAGGTTACATGCTCTAATGCCCAGAAGTGTGCTCCGCCTCCGAGACACCTTATTTGCTGTAGATCATTATTCATCATGTATTGATGCCATGTGGAAGCTCCTTTGAGCCTGTATGACTCTTCACGGGTTCATTCTAGAGATCTGTATGTTTTGTATCATGTTTTTGACCCTTCACATTCTTACCAGCAATTAGACCAAAACCTTAAAATCCATCGGTCGTCGCATCCGAACCGTACGTTCAAGAGCTGAGCCTCAATATTTTCCATTCAAAATTGGTTTCAGATCTCATCCACATCGCTTGATGCAGTATGCAGCCTTCTGTGCCTTTGAAATGCAGAGGTTTGTCGGTCCGAGGGTTAATGCCGAGGCGGTGTCACAATTGCGACGCGGCTTGGAGAGCTTGGCCCTTAATCACCATCATGTCCTCCATAACCGGTCGAAATATGCCTAATCGCGACGAATACAAGTATCTAAATCGGATCTGACGTGTCCTTGACACTGGGGACTTGCAAATAGACCAGACAGGAACTGACACGATATCCATTTTTGCCACCCTCTGCAGCCCTGGCATGCCCCTGCCGTTATTGGCAACAAAATGTGCTGCCTAATCGTCAAAGAACGGCTATGTACGGTTTATCTGCAGAGCCACAGATTCGATGCCGCTCAAAAAGGGTGTGGATCAGTTCAAGAACTATCTCCGCCAAATCATCGAGAACCCCCCCGACAGACATATCATTCTATGTGGATGGAATGCTAAAAGTATGTGGTTCATATAATTTGGGGTGCGGTAGATGCCAGACCCTTACATAAATGGCTCTACTGTCATGTCGTTTTTTTTTGCCAGTTCATCTCCCGCCTGCAGACGCTCCCCATCAGAAGCCAAAGCTGTCTTGTTTCATGTACCAACGCACTGGAGATCTTGGATTAGGCCTCCCTTTCAGTGTCACACTGTATGTGCTGCTTACACATGATTGCGTGTGTGATGAGGACCGATGCCCACGACTCGGAGCTGATAATCGGGGACGCACTTGTAGAGTAGCTAAAGAGGGAACCAAAGGCGTTACGAAACCAAAATGGGCTAGGGATGATATCGCCGACAATGAAGAGTTCGTTTATAGCAATTTTGTCGTGGAGGGGTACAATCCGCACCCAGCCATACCCATGAAACGAGTATATAGAGACCAACTCCTCGTGTTTCCATGTCATACAAGTTTGTTACCTTTGTGTTAATGGATCTCGTTTGCTCTGCACGTTCTGACCATGACGCAAGACTTGTCCGTGTCTTATTGTATCAAAAAAAGAACATCCGTTTATGCAACAGCTTCAAATAAGCGCCAGTCTAACCCAGATATGTGATTAATTCAGGGCCCGGGGACTGCCTGTAATTCGGACCTCCTCCACCTTCGGCGACTGCCCTTGTAATGTCCTGTGAAAGGACCTTCACGTCGCAAAGGTTACGATGAATGCGGTTCTACATCGGCATATGAGATACAACATTGCCGTCGAACTTGAACATCATACCATCCACCCTGAGCATGTATTACAAAAATTTACAAGCTTCTCGCCTTTAGCACCCCCTCCATCTTCTGAGATCTTGGAGGTCTAAGCATCACAACGGACAGGCTGCGTTCGCCACCAATAAAATCTCAAATCTACCTCACCACCGACATTGCCTTCCACATGATTCATGCAGGATCCGTAAGTGCGGAGTCAAATGCGGCGTGGCGTTCTAGGAACGTAGTATGGTCAAACCCGAGATCCGTTCGTTGATTAAGAATATGAAGATGACTTACAGTGTATTCTGTTCGTGTGCCAGAAAGTTCAAGGGGTCCGGCTCTTCAATCGCAGCGCATCGATACCCGAATGAGCCATACCGGCCCATAATCCCTAGTTTGTCGCAAATAATGGTCGCACACGAGAATGGACTCCGTCGCAGCGCCGAAGCGGCGGCAGAGCCATCCTCGTTGCAACCAGCGCTGGAGCGGCGGCAGGAGGCATCCTTGTCACTACCATGAGGCGACAGACAAGACGCCGCTCCATCGCAGCACACCGGTGGCAGGAATGGTCTGTGTCACCGATACCGCCATAACAAAGAAGTACTCCGTCGCAGCACACCATAGTGCAGCGGCAGGAGCAGTCGTCGTCCAGGGAGTACGGACACGTCCATCGGAGGTCTAAGAATAGATTGGGCGGTATTCGACCTTCGCCAGTTGAACTGAAGCTGCCGAGATTCTGCACAGGAGGTGCTCATGGATCGAAGGTGAATGATGGAAGATGAAGATCTTTGGTTGCGGTTGTAGCTGTGGTTGTGGTTGTGGTTGTTATGCGTAACCCATGATGCATGTACTATCAACGACCACGGAAGAGTCTGCTGGGGCGTGGACCGGAATAGTGGTAGTGAGGTTTGGGTACTGCCGATTGCCGAACTACCGGGATTATGTCGATTTGGAATATTTGATTCTTCATCAAAAATGTGCGCATCTCTACCAGTGCTGGACATCAATTATGGCAAGCCGTCTTTAATAGAGAAAATCAGACTTGTAGCATGATGCAGCCACGACGTCCTACCCATCCAAAGAGCACCATAATTCTGGTAGTCTCGCAGTCGGGTACGATGAAATTTCGTGGCGAATAGCTTTACCCCGACAGATTATAGGTTTCCGTCTCGGTGGGGTATCCTGCCCAACCAGGGGTGCGCACACAAGGAGTAGCGATCGCACCGACCACAGGACATCTCTTAAGGATAACGGGTGTTTTTGTGTTATTTTGCCATCGGTCCTTTAATTTCTACGACGGTTCATGGGAATGATTGCACTGGCTTGACAACCATTACTTACAACTGTTTGCATATGGCCTAACAGTCGGATCTGATGTTGAAAGAAGGTTCGTCCTTCGTCACAAATCGTGTTTCGGGAACTTGTGACGAAGACCGCCTTCCTCTCTCGGGTAAAAGACATGCTACTGTCGAGTACGGCGGACTTTAGATAACGTGGTGGCGGCTGATCCTTCAGAACCTGTAAATGAGGCTTTGTTTCAGTTATACTCTGCCTGAGGTTGTTGACAAGGATCCGTAGAGGTAACATGCAGCCGGATTAGAGCGAAAAGGAGATGCAGTGGACAAGATGCTGACCATCAAGAATTTCTGGGTATTAAATCAGAAAGACGGTAAGTCGTCGGAACTGCGAAGGTAGGGAACGAATGAACCGAAGTCATCCACAGGTTGCCCTCGGTCTATGGATGCCTCGGCGTGGGTGAGAAAAAACCGATGTTGGTAACATGGGGATCTTTTCGTTCGTATGAGTAGAAAGAGCTGGTAATTCTTATCCAGCCGCCATACTTCTTGAGATATGCACGAGCCATGGGTACTTTTACGCAAACGTGACCTCCGTTCCAGAGCAGGACCAAGCAAAAGGTTCAAACACAAAGCAACGAAATGAGTGGAGAAGACGTACGTGTACTTCGAATCATTGCTGTAGCTCCACATACGTGGTATTCTAAGAACGAAGCTTTTAGAAGAATAATATCGCCTCCAGTTAAAAATTCGGGTTTCTCACTGTCCAAGGCACAGCACTGACTCGTTATCTCTCCAGGATATGACGCGATCAGATCTGTCTGTTCCCAAAAATATCGACCAGTTAAAAGCATTTTTATTGTTCTTGTTGTTTCTGGACCTAGATTGTTGCTGTCCTGAGATCTGGAGACAAGAACTGACCCACTTAGAAGGTCCGAGTGCCGAAGTCTATAGGGCATTCAAGACCGAGACGACAACCGAAATAAAATCTACGTACATAAACGCTGCGGCGAAAACCTGAATAGTACGTTTTCGTTTCTCGAGAACATGCAAGGGTGAATATTCTGGGGTTCATTGGCTCCGTACAGTAAACCTTTTTGGGTATATTGGGAGGATAGCGTCTCTGACATCGAAGGACGGGCCATTATTCAAGCGAGGCTTGGTCAATCGTTACACCTCGAATGTGTTTAACCAGGATGAAAGATATGGCTGCCCATGACACCGCCGTCCTTGTTCCATATCAAACGATAGTGTCCTCGCTGTTCTGCTTCTATTTCCAACATGTGAATCCACGAACGTAACAATTGTTTATTCCTATCGTAGTCATCATCGCTGTGCGGACATCGTGGGAGCAACAGGATATCTGAACCGTCGTCTCCGTGTCGAGAATCGTGGATAGAGAGGGTCGGGATAGTTGGGAGGGACAGCGGTGAGGGCGAGACAAACTCGTGAGGACGTCTATAATGTCCTTACTGATGAATCGTCACCCGAATAGCCATACCTTCACGGTATACATCCCTCCCTTCCCAAACAGACCTCCTTGGCCCCTTTGACACGTCGCTCATTCCGACTGGGAGATGGGAACGGTTTCACAGGGATGTTGCGGTCGTTATCTTGGATAGTACGAGCGTCATGGGAGAAATGAACAATTGGAAGAGGAACAGATCTGCCAGGTCAATGTACGTGAGAAGGAAACTGAAACACATTTTTGCCACCTCCATATCCACGTGGCGGCTAGGGACCAAAATCAAAATGGACTTCTCCAGCGTGACGGAGCCGAGCGAACAATGTTCTTTTGTTGGCGCAAACGTGGCTAATGCCTCTTTGGTATTACTCTGCCTGTCAAGTGGTACGTACTGCAGTCTAAATCACCAATCACCGTGACAGTGAATTCCCTTCTGGCCGATTAGCCACAAAGAGACGCACCGGTAGTGGTTTTCATGATCTGACATTAACAAGCGCGGGTCAAGGAATGGAGAATGGAAGCGATGATTGACAGCGGAAAAGGGCACTTGTAGCGGCCACTGGTCGGGACGCTCATGAATCTGGCAAGTGATTATTTATAAACGTTCTGAATGATGCGGGTCCAGCCGCCGCGTTTCACGGTCACACTCTGTTATGATTGTCTGCATCGACGTGTCTGCGAATCCATCAAACCTTAAGATAAACTTTTTGAGTTTACTTGGCTCCGGCAATGACCAAGAGTGAACCTGCCCGTGAATTTCAAAACGGCAGCTACTAGAGTGGATTCGGTTCGACCAGACACCTCTAGCAGGGCGATTTGAAATGGAAGGAGGCCCGTAAGACCCAATTAGATGGCCCGTTTGATGGCTATCTAATTGGGTCTTACAGGCCTCCTTCCATTTCAAATCGCCCTGCCAGAGGTGCCACTCCGTGGTCCTCTGCAGCGGATTTGAGGTCATCTCTCTCGGCTAATTGCGACCTGACGTATATCACGAGTTTTCGTCACCGCGTCCTTCCTTTTCTCGTAATAAAAAAGTGTGCCTGCCAATTGTAAGTTCCTGTCAGCTCAATATTCTTTTTGGACGCTTGTGCGAAATTTAATAACCCGCGTACGGCACCGAGCAACAAGGAAAACCAAAAGAATGAGGGCGGGACATTTATAAACGTCAATCACAGAAACAAAACACTGGCACTTACGAGAACGCTTGGCAGTAGAACCTCTTTCAACACATCTGGCGCGACTTGAACTTGTTAAACCAAAAGAACATTCTGGCCCGTTCTTTTAAGTTCTGTACGTATGCGACCACTGGCATGCAGCATGTGCCATTATAATAGCATGACCGTTCCTTGAAACCAATACGGCAGTGATGGACTGGAGTAAATTGACATACGTAACAGACTTTTGAAGGGTTGAAATTCCTTTATTAATGCGAAAACGGATCACACATCATTGAAGAAGCCCGTCCATTCACCCCGAAATCGTGATCGTGGTTATTGAGAAGACACGATTGCTTGCTTAACACACGGCGGTCAAAGAGTCCTTAACCAGAATCCTAATTGAGATACGATGATACCCTGAGCTTAGGGCACCATTGTCGAAGCGGCAGCCGTTTCACATCGTTATGCGGCCTTCTTTAGGTATACCTACCTCAACCACGTATAAAGTCTGCCAGTTCAAAGTGTCGTCAATAACCCAGGACCCATCGCTTCGTGCCCCCATTTCTTAACAGCGGCGTTCATTCCTAGCACCAAACCCATTCACTACACCGACACAATGTGTCTTACGGAACGTTGTTGTTCGTGCGGGGCGGATATGCAGTTCTCTCCGGACTGCGATTGTCGTTCGAAGCAGCACCCCTTACTCAGAGCGACCTGCTGTTTGAGCTGCGCGTCACATTACGCTTCAAGCTCGGAGAAGGGGTCTAATGCTACCGCCAAGCCTTCAGGTGCTGGCTCGCAGGTATAACCACTTACTTAAGGATATTTCGCGACCTGACGCCAAAATGTCTAGGGAAATAAATAATGCATCAAAGTCAAGCCTTCCCCTTTTTGTCGCTTAGCCGGACCTGATGCTGTGGAAATGTCAGTCTTCTCTTCGTGTCTTTCTGAGTCTCGACTGACAAGTCGATTCATGATAGACACACTCGATTGATTCCTTTTCCCAAAGAACCCGAAGGGGACTAGTTTCTTAATTGGCGGTTGGATACGCGTGGAGCCAGATCTTCCCGTTGTTACTGTTTTTCATTGTTACCTACACCCCTTTCCAATTAGACAATTAATCTCCTGAAAATTTCACCTTCGGGGACCACGTCAATCGACCAAGTGAATCAAACGGTATTGGTGTTGGTAGTGGGGCTTCAGGGATCATGTCAATCCGGGAACCAAAAGGTACCGGGTTTTCCGGCTTGGACGGTAGCCTTAGTGAAGGGGTTACATGCTATGACCTACCGTCACTTGAATAGAAAGTTTCTTACCCGCTTTGATGGGGCACTCGATCTGGAAGCTCACGCGAAGCGGCGTCGGTGATAGCCACTCATACTGCGCAGTGTACACATGCAAGCGTTAGCGTTCAGTCACGACAGTGGATGGACGTGTAACTATTGGGGGAGCAGGCTCGGAGGGCTTATCATTTATTCAGTTTGCGAAAATTGTGACATCGAAGATTGAAGAATAACTACAAATGAAGCAGTGGACCATCATACTGAGGGAGACTTGGTCGCCGTTTAGGTGTATAACTTAGCCTGTGAATTTCGTAGTCGGGCCTAGTCCGCGTAACCTATTTCTGTTACTCACTTCGTTTGAGTCCCGCTACATGATTTTAACAAAAATTTTCAGAAAGGCTGATAAGTGCACAGCGACAAGCGACAGCCATCAGTTCGCCTCTGCCATCAACAAACCTAGATTACACGTGAGAAAAATAGGCAAAGTATTTTGGGAGGCAACGGAACGGACTTGAAGGTTTAAGTTTCACAGCTGTTCAGTCAAACGGAGAGTTTGTATTGAAGGCAAACACTCCTGGTTTGAACTTTGCGTGAGTGATGCCAGTTTGCGCAATAGATCAAGTTGATGTAATTGAAGAAAAACGGCTAATGCAGAAACGTCAGCACCTTGGATTCTGGAAGTAAGTCACAACTGATAAAGGCGCCATGATCCTTCTATTACATCTTCAGTGATTCACAGCCACTATCCACCCATTTAGACCAGATCCAAGAAGCCGCCTAGCACAACGTGGCAACGGCTACACCTCGAGCGTGCCTCATTAGATATGCCTCATATGATACAAAGAAGTTGTCACACAAGCTTAATAAGGGAGTAGAAATAAGAGCTATCGATTCTCCTAGCAGCAAACCGTCTCCCTTAACTGCGAGTTTGGAGCCAGGAGAATGACGGAGAGGAATGTCTCAAAAATCATGCTGCTCATTGGCTGCTACTTGCAGGTATGAGAACAATGCTCGTGAGGACAGGAAAGTGTTAGACTCGAACTACTTCCAGCTCGGTTGTTGGCAGCGGATCACTGAGAAAGTATCAACAACGTCTATCAGATGCATGAGAAGTTAGAATATTTCTGCAAATACGAACTTTCTGGGGGAGAATTACACTGGGGTGCTTCATTTTATGCTGGATATAACTCAAGGAAGACGTCAACACATGATCACCGCTGCGTTGTATCTCTGCTGGTTACAACCAAGCGGTATCAATTTTGATACATAGAGTGTTACCTGGAATACAGCTTGTTCTAAAGATGGCGCTGTCGTTATCTGCGCGCCTATTCAGAAACGGGTTTAGACAGACCAGTGGATGTGCGGCCTCAGGATTATATGACGTTCTTTCCACCTCAGGCCACTCATAGGGCGCATTCAGATTACAAGTGTCAGGAGACTTTGGTCCTTGGATGGTTCCGCCGAGTATTGCAGTTAACCGCAACAGTACGGTGTGTTATTTTAAGCACAGTGCAGTGAACATGATGGTAGTCACGCACCTATTGAATACGCTTGAACCGTTCAATGCATCATGAGCGGCTTCGAAGTCGGCGTCTACTGTATCTTCTCTCTTCTTCTCATAAACGACAGTATGACCAGTGAATTTCACGCACGGCAATATTATGACGATGTCAGTTGTGATGCGTACTTCGGGCCAAGCGGAATCCTTCATTCAGTTCCTTCGAATGCAATTGTGGTTCGTGGTCAGTCTGGTCGTTCGGTCGTGACACTGTATCCTAAGATCCATGACGCCTATTTCTGATCGTAGACCAAGTCTGCTTCTACCAGGAGCCCTACGACGCCTTCGGAAGTGGGAGAACTATGTTTCAACTCATAAGAAATAACCACGAACTTATTATCTGGGGACCTCCTGTCATCGCGCTTCCTAATCTTATGGTACAGCTCCAATTGATAGTATGTCACATCCACATTTCCTTTATATCCGATGAGAAACTCACTATATCGTTGGTAGGAGACACTTCTGGGCTCTATACCTTTTGACGATGTCCGCCAAGCAACGTTGTATATCGCACAGGATGGGCGCTCTCGCCTTATTCAACAGGACGAAAAACAATTCCAAATCCCCTACTTGGGAGGATATCGTTGTATCGATGAAAGTCAGCTTCAAGCCACCAAGTGGTTACAGGCAGGTTGGAAGCGTGCATTGTTAGACGGGGCCAAGCCAGTTGGTGGGTAATTTACCGTGGTAGACGCCCGCAGAGACGCCTTGGACTAATATAGGATCAAAGAAGTAGTTTACGCTTACAGCGTCACGTCATCGTTGGCCTTGCAATGTATGATAGATGGATATCGACACTTGGAACCACTGGATTTGACTACTCCAATTTTGGCTTGTCTGGTACGCGATGGCTGCATGATCGGGGTAGTCAAATGTGTAGAAGAAGGCGCGCGAATGGCATCATATAAAGATCGTATCTTGGTACGTGCTAATTTGAGAGGCCTCCCTTTCCCTGATCCAGGATAGGTTTACGACGCGTTTCGGAAGATGCAAGAGCGTCACATCTACCTCCTTGACGGTCATAACATGGAACAATCTGCCGTTTTAATAGTCGACGATAAAGTCAGGTTCGTCGACATGGCTCTCAAACGATGGTTCAGCCCGAACGTTTTCATCTACGATCGGATGATACACGACGAGCAGCAGTTAAAACAAGCGCGGCAGGCGCATTGGAGACAGGTTGAACTGTTTTTTGACCGCATCGATACAGAAGCATCCACCAGCAACCGATATCGGCCATGCGAATATCGCCTTATCAACGTCATTCCTTCACCCAGGATGTTTTCGGTAGTCTCGGCGCATCCTTCGGTTGTGTTCAAAAGGCGAGAAAAGGGTAGGAGAAGATCCAGCGAACCACCATCAGACACCGCTTGTGACAGACCATATATGCCTGGACGGGTCGCCTTAGCCCGAAGCCACATGATTACCCGCGAATCGTTTATCAGACGCCCTGGGCCTCATATGATCGTTTCGGAATCGTCCCTTTCTTCTTTAAGCGCCTCTTCGACTTCTTATATATCCAGCGCTGAGCATACCTCATGATGCATCTTCTCCCATGGCATGCAATGGCAGTACGCATCACTTCCTTCTCATAAGGATTCAAACCCCTTCCCTTCCAATGACAGCCTAACTATTAACAGACTCGAAGAATCCAATTTCTAGTAGCTGCTTCAGAGGCATACACTCTGATTCTCTGCGTGATTTTGTCGGAGATTCTCCATCGCATTTTAATGCCTAAAATGCCTAAAAGAGGCACAATCCGGCCAAGAGCCTTGTCAAAAGGAGTGCAGGATTTTACTCGGCCTTGTCAAGGACAAGATGTGTTGGCCAACCCCGAGAACCTTTGGACGTCTATCGAGCATTAATCTGACATGCATCATGACAGTAGAGCATTCATCAGCTATTCGACCGTCCGAAGTAGTTGCACTCCCATGGTCGAAGTCAAGAATGAAGTCGAAATTCGACAGGCAGCGGCTATCACCTTTCGACCTTTTGAACTTTCAGAAGTATGATCGCGTCAAAAGGAAGCTTCTGTTTTGGCCATCAAGTGGTTATGAATTAGTATAAATGTCAAAAGCTACATTATGAAAGGCACCTAGGGAGCGTTATAATGAGCGGCAAATATCCTCATTTCGCTCTAATACGTGCTGGAGGCCTTTCTTCAGATGACGAGCACCGAGCAGGAATTGCCTGCTTGTTTCGCAGCGTACGGTATACATCAGATATACGCGCGTAGCGAATTGGTGCTAACAGAGCTAGGCCCAAATCCAAGATGTACATTATCTTTGGACATTAATGGAGCTTCCTTTGATGTTCGCTCGTTCAGGAACGTAGGTTCCCTTCCCTCATCAGAAAGGACGTGACATTCCGGAACATCTGTATGAACTCCAGTGATAGATTGTGACAAGTGGTCAGAGATCCCCGGTACTCTGACCGCGCGCCCGCAGAAAACGCATTACGAAGGAAAAGACGTGTCATTTGCGAGGTCGAGTGGTTGTCAATCTTGATGCGGTAATGTAGTCAGGGGGCTAACGTGCACAGGGTCTGGCCAAAGAACACGGACCCCGGCTTCGGCAAAGATCGCCCACCGTACTCCCATCTAGTACTTGGATTGATAGTGCTCAGCTCCGGCCCGGGTCAACCAAATAGCCTGTCTGTCTTTTTAGTCAACTGAAGAAAACATTAGCTAAATGTCTGAGAAAGAACGAGTGGGATGATTACCTTAATCTTCTCCCAGTCGTTTCTTCCTGGCGAGTAGGAGAAAATCCCGACATGGCAGGGCAGAGAGATAAGGAAGAGCTCAAAGACATGGGACATGGGAACTTTGCACGCCGTTCAAGAATGATGGCCATAGAGGACACATGTATGATATAGGCACAGTTTGTTAGGCAACTTCGAGAAGACCGAAGTTGATAATGCTATTCTGCCTGGTATATTTTGGGAATCAAGAGAACGGGAAGACTCGGCGACTTAAGGCTTTGAGCAGTCTTTCGGGTGCGATGTGGAATGATGCACAGTGGGAGGCATGCATCACAAGACTGATAGATTCAGAAAATGAGGTGGCGCCATTCCTTCATTCGGACTAGTGGAAATTGGATTGTCCCAGCTATGCTCGTCTCGAGTTGTCGACGACGGTTCGTGAAGGTAAATGCAATCAGATTATAGCCGAATGAGACGGAGATGAAACGAATAAGGTGCTACATTGGTGTGTATTACACCAAAGAGCGGCAGATTGTCGGAATTGATCTCTGGCTAGGGAGGGAGCTGAGCTGAGAAGGTCAGGCAGCGAAAACATAGGGCCACCGAATCGTCCAGAGGTTGCCCTTGGTTGGCGCGAAAGAGAAAACATCATTTTTGGCAGTGGTTGTGACACGAGGCATGTTTCGTTCTTTTTGTTGGAAAGAGCCTTTAGGGATCTAAGGATATATACCCGCGTAGCCATCAACCCGCGTTCAAAACCTCACTTCCGGGAGAACGAGATGGGCTTCACATCTACTCTGATGGATGATGAATCAGACTCGCGGATTTGGAGTAAATTCTGATTACATACCAAGCTCCAGTCCGACTAATGAAAAACCCTCGAAGTCCTGAATTGTTTATTTTATCCGGTCAGGTTGGCCTAACGGCATCAAGTTCCCTTCCACGACTTCCAGAATTGGGCTTCATTTCCGCAGGCCTTGCGCCCTCGACCCACAAATATGATCGCCAAGATTACGACCCGCAATGTAAATGGCGTTGCAAAGGAACCCGGCCACAGCTGGACTGTATGGCTTGGAAGCCAGGAAATGCCACTTCGGCCGCGAATAAAGGCTAGGTATGGTTGCCATAGCACGCGCGATCTACAAGTAGGACGTTCTGGGTTCTTTGGCACGTACAATAACGGACGAAGGCGTGCGCCGTTTCATAGTAAGACCTAGCAACGAACGGGTTAGAACATGAAGCAAAAAGCTCGATCAAGACACGTACGACTGATCCGCGTACACAGCGGATCTCCATAACGATGTCTTTCAAAGGGTGACTTTCCTGTTGTTCAACGATCCAGGCTTTGTAAAATGCCGTCGCGGACCTGCCAACCCTGCGCGATATTCAGCCTTGGCCAGAAGTGGTCGCCGTCATGAGCCAGAAGAAAAGATCCCAGAAAGTCCTGGAGTCTATATGACATTCAATACTTCGACGACGACCCAGAAAGTAGGTACGCACAGGTACAGACTACCCAAAAAAAACCAGATGATATGCATTTATTGTTCGAGAGCAGCACAACAGTGTTTAACTTGTGGCTCGTGAACCCCGCGGACCGCATATATGGGCGATAAAATGGTAAACTGGCGTACATTGGAAGGATAATATCATTAGAATTGAACTTCTGGTTTGGTGCCGCCCAAACAGGACTCCTCTGGATATGTCGCTCCCACAAACCGCTAACTGTGAACATAGGAGCTATGCTCTGGAAGGAAGTTTGTTGAATTGCATCAAAATCTGGACAGTCGTCGTCGTCATCGCCGTCGGGAACGTGAGCACATCTAAGTACCCGACAGTAATCTTCTGCTTTGAAGAGAAGATGTGATGGGTCCCGGGACTGCAACCGATACGGTGGATTTGATGCCGTTTCATTGAGTAACATTTTACGATGCTGCTGGAAGACGTCCTGCCCACGACACCATCAATGAATGGCGACAGTGCAGCCTTCTTGATATCCAACAACTGCGCCTTTGTGGACATAGTTATATGCTTAAGTACATGCATATCAACGTGTAGAAAGCGACTCTTTGATTTGAATCGACGTCGTCGTCGTGATCTAATTTCACGCTCAATAAACCCACCGTTGAAGAAAAAAAGAGAAACGTACCACGATACAACATATTTGACGTCCTTCTCGAGTACAAAGCACAGAGCAAAGGGTGGACAATGCTGGAATATGTGATGGGCAATGTCGATGATAGTGGTAGCTGATGAAGAGGGTAACGTGATGATCGCGCTCTTCCAAACCAACCACCATCCCTCCGAACCCTTGCTTTGCTGGTCTTTTTCCCCTTGATTTTTCTCAAAGAACAGACTAGGCGACGATAGCCAACATTCCTTGAGCGTCGAGTACATCCTTGGCCAGCTCAGCCACCATTGAAAATCCTTCCTTGCCGCAGTATCCGTTTACCGAGCTCCTGAGCCCTGTTCCATCTCTTCCAGACCATCATGGAATTAGAAACTATTTTCCATCTGTGATATCTTGCCCATAGTTCCCAGTATCTTCCGGTTGACTGAAGATCGTTCCCAGAGGCAAGGAGGATCAGCCGACAATATTCCCTCCCTACACATCCGGGGCCACCTCGACGATTTGTGGCACATAGACTTTCTGGCATTCACTTCCATTCCGCTGTAGGGGGTTTCCTGCCACGATGAGCTTTCGCCCGGTATGGTTTAAGCTATGCTCGTATCCTTATCTCAAGTCTACACAATTCTGCCACGCTCGGTGTCTGCGCAGCTGCTCGAGGCCCTCCTTTGGGGAACCTATCACTCCCGTCCGCCAACTGCAACCACGATGCTCCTAGAGAAAGTAGCTATGGAAGCGAGCCGCTTCGCATGTGCTAGATCTCTTGTCGGCTGTACGTATTCAAACATCCATCAATCGATATTGATGTATGCGTGGATATTTCCTTTGGAAGTTCAACGATGAAAACGGTGGATTTCCATGCGTCATGAACGGGCGATCGAAGGACTGGATGAGTGTGTGATGTTTTAAAATTCGAGGAACAAACAAGGCAGCGGTGTGATGGCCCATGGCGCGAAGTCACAACCTCGTCTAGCGGCAGATGCGCTCTTAAACGGCCCCTTTTAGGCCGTACAAAGACGAGCTATGGTGAGTTCCTTCTTGCTTTTTAGTACGAGTTCTCATTTAGAGGGGCTGTAGGTCAGGATAGAGCTATTGTTTGCCCATCCAATCTCCCATAACTATTAACCACTCAGAATGTGTCCAGAGTGACATACAGCTCGACTCGGATCTGGGCAAGAGTGCGCCCCGCCCCATGGTCACCGAAGAACTCGAACGAAGGGAGATTTATAACAAAAAGATACCAGCCATCTCTGCTCACGGCGACGACTGCAAAATAAGGCACTTGGACTTACTGCAAGGTCAGATATTTTTCTTCCATGTCAATCATAGCTGATCCCTTGAATAGTACCCATTTTGTCCCTTTTCCAAATTCCAACCAGTAACGTTTGAACAACAAAGATATCCGCGCTCTTTTCAGGATCAATGTGATGTGGTGACAGCTTGCACATTTGTCTTTCCCCCCCCCCGTCGTGCATTGACCACTCTGACGATGCCATGACAATGTCGACCTGGTTATTCTTCCTTGGAGGTAAACATGAATTTCATAATGATAGACTTTGAGAGACTCTTGTCTAGACCACGATGATGCTCAGTGCTCCTCCGTACGCAAGGATTTACAGGGCAGCGAGCAATTTGATTGATTGATCGGTGGGGAAATGAGGGTGCGGCCCTACAAGTGCGCGGGCCTGGAGGGACAATCAGGCTTAAGGCGCTTGACGCCTCATTTGACATTGTGGGTCATGCCAAATAGGCCCATAGGCGTTGTCAAAGTGGTGGTCGCAGTACTGTGAGCGCTACTGAGGCTCAAAATATTTCGTCCGTTTTTCTTTCTTCTTTCTTTTCTACATTTTTCTGACTATTACGCAGAGAAGATGATCTTTCAAACGTCCCTCGTTCTGACTCACTGCTCGCATTTCGTACTCCAGAATTTCCTTAGAAAACTTTCCTCGGACAAATTACAATCATCATTTGGACCCCCAGATTCGACCTGAAAAACTACGCGTTCGGCTTTACTCCCAGCTTTCGACGTTCAAGATCTGCCTATCCGTAGCATCCACAAACGCCTATGCTGTTATCTGGTTCGATCTGCACACTTTCTTCCCGATGAAAAAGGAATGAATTGGGTAAAAGCGCAGCGAGTGCTCTGAAAATGACTTGCCATTGCACGAACCCTGTTCTGGAATTACGCAACTGGACCGTCAGAGAACAGGAAACCGCAAGTGCATGACCCGGTCGGTTTCAAGAACATCTGATTACTATTCGTAACGAGTGTCAAAGTAGGTTCGGTACACCACATGCCCCACAGCCTGGGCCTCTGATATACCCGCTGCGCTTTGAATGTCACAACGGGATTGCCCGCCTACACTTTCGTAACTTGAAAATATCATCCACGTCGAATCCTGGCGATTTGCTAAAGCCTTACTCCTAGTGCTAATTTCTCCATCCAAGACTGATGCTGATGACACCTTTTCAACATCGACGTTGGCCGGAACTAATGACTCAGAACAAGGTTTGGAAGCACACCGCCAGGGCTGCAAACGAACCATGTTCCCGGATGTATTGAAACTAAAGCGTCACTTTTTGTTATCTGGTTGATGATTCTGCATCACAGTTCTTTAAATCAGCCATCTTACGCCATAACGCGCTACCGCCTTAATACTAGGCGCGTTCTCGAGATCACGCGCCTCCGCTGCATTCGGATCTTGCCTTTATCCAACTCTCAGAAGTATCAGGATCGTTTGAGGTGAGCTGATCTTCCACGAGTGCGAATTAATTTGATATCGCTGGGCAAAAATCAGCAAATGCATCCGGATGCATAAATCTGGCTCAGCGCGTCGCATTCACGAAAGATGTCGTTGTTTGTAGTGAGCTTATCGGCCGCACCTGGCCCTGCCGTTCGGAACTCCGACCAGGGAGAACTCACGGCAATATGCATGGTAGATTCTCAACCTCGAGACACAGCTGTCGTGAGTGGTGTTAGTAATGGTCTGGAAGAGTATTCACATGATTATTATTAGCGTTTAAAGGGATCCTTATTTTCACTGCAAGCGGTCTAAGAGGCCCTAGAATGCCTTTGAAACTCAGGAGGAAACCGGCGTTTATGGATAGAGCATTCGAACCGCGAGAAGTTTTCAGCTAGCCTTTGCTCGGCGCCCTTAACTTTGTGTGTTATCTGGCATTGCTGGTGCGATTGTGAATCTTCCTGCCAATGCGTTAGGGCGCGTCCTCTGCTCCAGAGGGTGCTACTTGTTCGGTGGAGTCTTTTGACGTCATTTCGCCGACTTCGAGAACGACGGGACCTTTTGGGCATTAGACTATGCAGGGACGTCGAAACCGAGGTTTCATTAAATCAATCAAGGATTGAATTGGGCTAGTGTGGTTGAAGGTTCGCTTGCAGTTGCAGTACGGAATCCATCAACCAGGGCCTCTTGATATCCCCGAAGGAACGGGCGGCCGACACAACTCTTATCATGCTCTTCCTATCGGTTCAATGAAAAGTTAAAAGTTCTCGTTCAGTCGGAGAGGCCACAATGTTACATGTAGGACCCAACAAGTTAAGGTAGGTTTTTTGGGCAATAACGATTTCCCTTTGGTTCATTGTTGATACGGTGTCTTAACAAAAGTTCGCTCCTGCTAAGATGGACTAGGGTCCTACCGTACAGACACATCAAGGCCTTGTCCCACAAGTCGGCAGGGTATAAATAATTCATTATCAGGTTTGCCTACCCAACCAGACAAGGATCCTGGATACTGACATGTCTGGGGAGATCCTCGGTGTTCGGATTTCTGGATGTGCGTGCATGGTCTCGAAGAAAACACAGTGACGAGAGGTAATATCATTTTCGGTGCTAAGTAGTCATGACAGTACTGGCCTGTTTATGAATAAGACAACGTGTGACGAAACTATGTAGTACAAAGGAACCAATGAGAATGTCGGGGTAAGTAGTACGTACGTACGTAATGGCGTGGTCCACCCGATTCCGATAACGTTCCTTTCATCATTATCGCCGCGACTCTTTGTTGGGTGCAGTGCCGCGTATGTCGATTCCTTTCATCAAAAGAATGTTCTGCGCTTCCCAGGGTCCAGAAGCTTGTTGTGGCTATGCAAATACTAGCATGGGCGTCTGCTGAGGCACCCCCGCTTCTGCTCCTGATTAGATTTCTAACCGACGAGCTCTACCGTGATCTGCATGGCAACGGCCATTTCTCCTGATGTCAGCGCCGAGTTCCAAGCAGGAGCATTGTTCCATGCCTGTTGAATCTGGGAATTCCTGAGAACACGTCTTAATTTTCAGATTAGTTATAAATGCATTTGAGAATGTGACGACAGTGGGCGGACAAGATTAGAACATATCAGTAGTAATTTAGATGACGGATCGTAGGCAAATCTCAACGTCATGCTACTTCTTAAGTTCTTCCGCGAATGTGGACTCACTGATGGGTTAGAAGGGTCACGATTAAATCTAGGCACCCGTGATATCACATTTGGAATTTCAATTTGCTACTTGCGCGGCCTCTAAGTATGTTCGCCTTCTCCATGACCATACACCTGCACGATTCAGTATGTGTTCGGCATCAGACTTGCCCAGATCTAACGTGAGCGTGATTACGAGGGTACCCCCGAACACGCGGGCGACGCCAGACATACATATGTCATAAAACTGATGTTATTTAATTCTCGGGGGTGCCGGCAAAACACCGCTCGTCTGAAACTCTTCTCGAGAACGGTGCGGTACCAATGCCAGAAAACGTTGGGTTTCTCTCCTTTGAGTCTGGCATTTCACGTTTTGTCATTGACATCAGGTCTTCTTCCTCTTTTCTCCCTGAGCCTGCTTTGTTGGCACATACTCTGCAATTTCATCCACCCTTCCGCTTGCTATACAAGCAGTCCTTCTTTTTCCTTATCAGATCTTTTCCTCATGCCTTCCCGCTCATCCTAGATACATCGCACCTCTCCTCCTGCTCCTCAGAATCTGTGGCGGCACAGAATCCCAAAAACTAATACAATTATAGCTGTCAAATCAAATAATCGCGTCACGCAATACATTGCCTGGCAGTGGTAGGTAATAATTTGAAACCAACTTTCAAATTCTGTTCCTTGTGTCTCGATTACGATTTTGGGTCCGGCATATATGTGTATGATTATGGAGATGAGTACTTCAATCGGGGCAAAATCTTAATTGGTAATTAAATGCAAAGAGGCCATTTCAAATTTAAATCCCACCTTTGCCAGCCTTTGCATTGCACTAATTTTACCTATCGATGATAGTAATCTTTTCTGTTGTTCATGGAATTTGAAATCCGGACAGAATTTCTACTACTACCCGGCCATCTTTCGGAGGGGGTAGTAATTATTATATCTGTTGCTCAACATTATAAAAGACACTCAAAGCGAACCTGACACTCTTGACAGCACCCAATTCCCCGCACTGCTCCTTCTTGCCCAACTCATTACTATGTGTATCATCGAGCGCTGCTGCTTCTGCAAGAAAGTGATTCGGTTTTCACCACATTGCAACTGTTATGCGGATGACCCTTTGCTCCAAGAGCTCTACTGTTCGAGCTGCCCGCCGCGTAGCAAGTCAAGCTTGCGAAAGGCATTCGCCACTGCGACCAAGTCGTCGCATCCTCGAAAGTACTAGACCTGGAGGTAATACTTTATATCTAGTAGTTGCGGCCATGATCTGACGATAGATCTAGGGAGAAGTAACAACATAAAGTCAGTCTCGTGCTATTCCGTGTCGCCGCCGGACTCGAACAAATGGATTCATAGATGAACGCAATCATTTTCCAAAGAGGGGGCACCTTGCTTCTTGATACTTTTTTTAGGATGTTTTTTTTTTCATTGAAAGGCTTAGGCGGGAAGAGCAGGCTCGGAGCCTAATGTAACATATGTATGTCGGTTACTCATATCTTTCGTTATCGTATCAAGGGTTCGGAGTCTTTTTCCATGACGGCTGTGGCCATCTTTTACTCGAATAGATGCATCCCGTGTCGCAAAATATGCCGACACAAGATTTTCTTGCGTATCTAAGTACGCCGGATACTTGATTTAACATTAGGATCCATTGAACAGGCCGCTACTACGTTTGATCTCAACGTCAGCGCCAAGGCCATCGTTGGCTAGATGGACAGATGTCGTAGTTCAGCAATGTAGGAATCAAGATGAGATGAAGGACCGGCATAACTGCTGGGAAGCGAGTGATGATGTCGCCAGAGGAATTATCGATTTCCGGCTGGTGTGAGTCGAAGTCGATAACTAGAACGAGAGTTGAAAAAGTGCTGACATATGCTTCGAAATACAAGGCCAATGTGAGATGCAACAAGTGTGGAAACGGGATGAGGAGCGCGCAAAGCGCTGTAAATGGGCCTGGAAGCGTCGTCAGCAGACTAGTTTGTCTAAAGTAGGCATTAGCTAAACACGTGAAAAAAAAATGATTGAGATTATCACCTGAGTCCCGCTAGGCGAGACTTTTCTCACCGTGGACGAATGAACCTTTTACGGGGTTACTAGTATTGTCTGAGGACTCGGAGACGGAATATTCTGCGCCTTCCAAGAACGAGATTTGATAGCCTGGTAGATCAGACGACCGCAACTTGAGGAAAGCAGCAAGGAGAGTCCACAGGTTTCTCATGTCCTGTTGCGTTTTGTCGTGGACAAGAAGTGGGGGCGCAAGATGAGATTGGCGATCTAGGGTACCTACATTGACACTGTCAATAAAGCGCCTTCAAAGTATCGAAATACTTACCACGTAGGTGTCGATATACATAACATGATTGTTCGTGTCAGCGATGATATTGGCATGTATGTAGACGAGTTAGAAAACAATTAAAGGTGGAGCCCTGGCCAGAAGTGGTCACCGCCATGAGCCTAGTAGAGAAGATCCCAGAAAGTTCTGGAGTATACGATATTCAATACTTCGGCGACGACCCAGAAATAAGCTACGCACAGGTACAGACTACCCAGAAAAACTGGATGATACGCATTTGTTGTTCAAGGGGAGCACAACAAGGTTCAACTTGTGGCTCGTGGACCCCCGCGGACCGCATATATGTGCTGTAAATGAGAAACTGGTGTACGTTAGGAGGATAATATCGTTGGAATTGAGATTCTGGTTTTGCACCGCCCAAAAAGAGCCCCTCTGGCCTTGCCGCTCCCAAAAGACGCTGACTGTGATCACAGGGACTATGCTCATTCACCAGTGTCGTCAGAGTTGGAAGGACGTTTGTTGATTTGTATCGAAATCTGGACAGTCGTCGTTACCGTCGGGAACGTGAACGTACCTAAGTACCCTACATTAATGGTCTGCTTTGAAGAGAAGATGTGATGCATACCGGGGCCTGCGTCTGATACGGTGGATTCGATGCCTTTCATCGAGTAACATTTAACGATGCTGGAAGACGTCCTGCCCACGACATCATCACAGAACGGCGACACCGCAGCCTTCTCGAAATCCAACGACAGTGTATTCCTGATCATAGTTATACGCCTAAGTACATGCATATTGATGCGTGGAAAGCGACTATTTGATCTTGGACTGACGACGCCGCCGCGATCTACGAGGGCACAATAAAAACGCCGTTGAAGAAAAAAAAGAGACACGTACCGTGTACAACGTATTCGACATCTTACTCGAGTAACAAGCACAGTGCAAAGAGTGGACGATGCTGGAATATGTGAGGGGAAATGACGATCATGATTGTAGCTGATGAAGAGGGTAACGTGATGATCACACTCTTTCAGCCGACCACCGTCACTCCGAACCCTTGCATTCCTGGTCAGTTTTTCTACGAGTTTCTCAATGAACAGACCGGGCGAAGATAGCTGAGATTCCCCTTGACCTTGTCAGGCACATCCTCGACGAGCTCAGTCACCATTGAAAATCCTTCATCGCCGCATATCCGTTCACTGAGCTCCTGAGCGCTGTTCTATCGCTTCCAAACAGTGCTGGAATCACCGATTTCCTGCCCTCTGCTATATTTCTCCCGTAGTTCTCAGCGTCGTCCGTTCACTGAAGATCGTTTTCGGTGTCATTTGCGGGGCCACCTCGATGATCTATGGCGGATAGACTTCCTGGCGTTCACTTCCATTTTGCTGTAGGAGTTTCCTACCACGATGACCCTTCGCCCATGGCTTAGGCTATGTTCCTATCCTTACCTCAAGTTCTTGTTTACCGTCGAAGTGCACAGGGCTGCGGGCTTCCGTGCAACGCAGGTGCTTGAGGCCCTCTTCCAGAGAACCCATGACTCCCGTACGCCAACTTCAACGTGTACAGGATGTTGCTAGAGGCGTAGCCAGGGAAGCCAGCCGCTGCGCATGTGCCAGATCTCTTGGGGACGTATTCAAATATTCATGAATCAACATGGACTTGCGCATGGGTTTTCCCCCGGAAATTCAGCGATGAAGATGGTGGATCACCACGAATAGCTGGTCAAAGTACTGGGACGAATGTTTGACGTTTTATCATGGGAGAAGCAAACCAGGGAGCGATGTCATGGCCCATTGCGCGGAGGTCAAACCTCGTCTAGCGCCAGATACTTTCTTGAGCGGTCCCTTCTAGGCAGGAAAATACAAGTTGTGGTGAGTATCTTCTTGCTTTGTAGTACGAGTTCTCATTCGGAAGCATGTAGGTCAGAACATACTATTGCCTGCCCGACCGATATCCTATAGCCCTTGGGCGTGGTCATGCCCTTCAGACTGTGCATGGTGGGGTGGCGTGTAGTTCGCCGAAGATCTAAGCAAGAGTGCGCTCCTTCTCGTGGTCATTGGGGAGCTCTGTACGAAAGGGGAGCTATAACGAGGAGGTACCTGGCATCTCTGCTGAACCATCGGTGACAAATCATTATGAGACACTTCAGCCTGTGCAAAGGTCAGATATTTATCCTGATTGCCGGTTGCAGCTGATCACTTAAATAGTTCTAGCTGTGTCCCATTTTCTCACCAGTTGGACGGCAAAAATATCCGCGATATCTTATGGGACGATGTGATGCCGTGATATCTTACGCATCCGCCTTTCTCTCTCTCGTGTGTTGTTCCCAAGATTGTGGCTTCCGTTGTCGTGTAAGTGCTAACGACGTCATGACGCTGTCGACCTGGTGATTCTTCCTTATAAGCTTCGAGCCTGAGAGACTCGTGTCTAGAATCAGTGCATATCGTGCCTCCCGTACGTAGGGATTTTCAAGGCTGCGAGCAATTTGATTGATTGACCAGCAGGGAAACAAAGGTTGCGGCCCTATACGCGCATGGGCCTGGAGGGCAAGTTGAAGGCCGAGGGTGCTAGACTATGACGCTAGATTTGACTTTGTAGGGCATGTCCGATAGACCTCGTAGGAGCTGCCAGAATCATAGTCACATATGAGGGTTTCTGGGAAGCGAATCTGTTCAAAGACGTCCGGGGGTGTGGACGCCAAAACTAACAATCGGTTTGTTCTCCATCATCCTATCATTTCCACGTTTATCTTACTATAACGTAGAGAATATGGTGTTCTAATGACAATGATATCGTAGATGGATCCTCCCATCTGGTCCTGAGCGAAGCTTGCAAGTTGAGGTCTGTCTTCAACATATGCGTCGTTTTTCCCTTCAATCGTTCCCCATTTGGCACTCCCCCCTGACAGACAATTCCACAAAGAATGCGTGAAAAGGTCAATTCGGGATTTCCGTCGAAAGTGTGCCGTCAAGTTGGGTCTTCGGTGAGTGGAATAGTCAACAATCCGTACTTGGAACGTGTTCAGATCAGGGTCTTCCTGAAGATATCTGCCGGTGGCATGAACAAACGCAGAACCAGGGCGAAGGATAACACATTCAGCTTTGCTCTGCGGGCTCAATGTTCAAGGTCCGCTCGGTCCTTGAAAACAACGTACGTTTGCTCTGCTTTGATGCGTCCGGATGAAAGAATAAATGGGGCTTAAAGCGCAGCGCTACACAAGCGGACCATCAGGAAACAAAGGTCCACCATGACCGAATGGTTCGTAGCATTCAATCATTTACCATTTGGTCATTCACTTTGCCAGTGGGGCCCCAGAACTATATGATTGCAAGTATGTCATACCAGCTCCACAGCCTGGGCCTTTGATGTCAGTCCCGCGCGCGCGATACACCTGGATTTAAGTATTTCTCGTAACTGAACAAAAGTACCACGGTGCCGGGTGGATCCTGCTGTGCCTAAGCCTCTCCGTTGCTGCCCTCTCGAACTGGGGTCCGAATGGTTTGGGGATACTGGTTTAACATTCAACTCGTAATGGACTCAGACTCGGACTCAACGTTGATACTGACTGGATTTTGCGATCGAAAAAAGTCCGGCGACACGTCTCAGCTAGAAGCGACACGGATCTTCTTAAAGGCTACCAATGAACTGCCCTCGTGGTCGACCGCCTCAAAGGCCGAAGTGTCCTTTTTTGACTGCCTGTTTGTTCTCAATCGTCAACGGTGTTAATAAAGCTGCTAGATGCATGGCGTCATGCTGTGCATTTCCCTTAATAACGTTCCAGAGATCAGCTTTGCTATTCAGAGGCTCCGAGTTCTTCGAAGTGACACATATACGACAAGATTCCACAATTATCCACACACCTAAGTGGTCGGCCATATGTTTATTATTTGGTGTCAAAACGAATTATTCTTATGTCTCGTTATGACAGACGTTCCTGAATGGTTGCCTATAAAGCCATGCAAGAGACTCAGACTTAGAAGATACGCAGCCCATTCTCCATAGTCACTTCACCCATTATTTGCTCAACACTCTCATCATGTGTATCGACTTTCGCTGCTGTTGGTGCGGGGCCGAGTCTCGCTTGTCGCGATGCGGCTGCTCTACAGTGCTCAAGGAGGGCTACTGTGAGAGCTGTCCACCGAGTAGTGCACTTGGCTCACAGGCATCGCCGAAGGGTTTGACGGTCAAAGCACTTGCTGTCACTATTAATCGTCTAGACCAGCAGGTAATTCTTGTGGCCCACGAGGGTCGGAGTGTCAATATCTGATTCCAAAACATTTAGGAAAACAAATTAATGGGTCGCCGTAGAAGGAAGGAAGGAAACCGTAATTCAAAGTCGACACACACCAAATCAATGCCTGTCCTGATTTCCCCATCGGATATTTACGACACTATTCTTTGGGATTCGGCGCCGGCGTTGTTCATTGTGTGTTACTCAACCATCTGCGTAGTTGTTATATACTTACGAAATTCCAAAATTTTGTAGATAGATATGCACATACAAGAAGAAAATTAGGCGATCACGGCGGCTTCTGCATTGGACAGTGGAGTCAACCTTTCTACCTACTTATAATTTTCGAAAGGCCCTGAACGATGACTCGTGTCGCGTACGGAGTAGACAACAGTCTCAGTGTTCGTATTACAGTAAGGAACAGAGTATGCAAGTAGATGTCTTTGGCTTTGGAATGACATGAAGTGACTGGAGAAGTCATGATGCTGTCTTGGATGGACCGGCCCTCAACATTGGTCAGGTTCACCGCCAAAACTTCGTCTCCCCAAAAGTTAAGTCAGGAATGATCCTCCTGTCGTACCCTGACAAGGGCATTGCCTTTCGGTAACATTCAATTTAAGCGGGTGAACGCTGCTGAGATCAGATTCCAAAAAAGGGATCTCGTACGCCAACTTCTCGGAAACTTGCCGGTGGTGGTGGCTGTGCTCATCGCCAAGTCCCATGTGATCCGTATTCATCTATCTTTAATTCCTTCGGCCCTGAACACAACCTAGACATCCTACTCGAAAAGTCAAAGATATTATTCGTTGCAGGCCCTCTAAGAATATTGTTGGAACAGCATGGCTGACAGCCGTTGGTGCACTAGTATGAGGTTTCTTGATGCGACAGTTGAAAATGAGTTTCTCTCCGCTTTATTACTAGTATGGTTGAGCGTGCCACTGGCAGCGATCCAGGCTTTCCAAGCGCGACGAATTCTCACGGAAACGGATGGGTAGACCTGGTCCTACGAATGTAGCATTCATCGGTTACTCGAGTTTTCCATGAGACGAAATCCCTTCTGAAGAGAAAGGGCGGTTCGAACCAGTTGTTGATGCGAGATTATAGCCGTGGGCCAGTTTGGTCGACCATTAGCCAATAGATGGCTAGAACTCGGAAATTCCCCTGGGAGTGGAGCAGCCTATCAGGCTATCCTACATGCATCTGATCAGAAATGTTCGCCGAAGCAAAGCGGGTAATCCCGTTGGGAAGTCGAGTACTAGACCACTCTGCAGAGGTCAGGTGGTGAAACTTTAATTTTGGATATGGATACGGCCCGATGCTTGATGATGCCGAGCGGTGGGAGTATAGCTGTCAGAAGCCTGAAACTCGAAGTAAAGGCTGTATTGAATGTGACCTGCTGTTGCGTAAATTCTGGAGCAAAGGTGTTGGGTGAAAGATAGCGAGCTACATAAGATGGAGATGTACATAATGGAATTGCACTTGGATTTGTAAACAACATGCGGTGTGGCGTACTTACTACGACTGCAATACTTCCGGGATCTGAGCGGAGTTATCAAAAAAGGAGTGACTGAAGGTGGGCGATTAATTTTGCGTCGCGAGATTCTCAAGTCCAAGAATATCCGTCAGTAATTCTTGATCCATCTCACAAATGATGAAAACAAGTCACTGAATGATTTGATTAGACACAGGCGGAACCTGACCACAAAGCAGCATGAGTTAGCTTTTCAGCGGCTTGTAACATGATAAAACAGCTACTATGGGTAGGAGAGGGTAGGAGCTGCAACAAAAGGGACACAAGATGTGATAAGAGCACATATCTTGTTTTTGTCTTCGGGGATAAGCCATCATGAGAGATTTTCTCAACGTTAAGTTCTTAGTCGAGCCCGACCGATAAGGTAATAGAGTCTGAGGCTGAAAGTAGATCCATACGACAGCGGTTGTGGCTAGGTGATCATGTCGTTGTCTCTCTGGCTGATTCGGACGCAATCATCCTTCGGGGTTGACCGTCGATCTCACTTCCCAGGACTTGTCGAGTCAAAGGAACCACGGATGGGACTGAAGCAGGGACAGCCATAACAAAAATCTTGCGGGTTGCCTTCCGAGAAATTGATTCCGAGTCACAAAAGACCAGGCCCGGATCAGGGTACTACTGCAAATGTGCTGGAACCGAGGCTCTTCGAAAACACTAGGATTGATGGGAAGTGGCTCTGATTGGGAAGAAAAACTGTAGGAAAACCCTCTTAATAACCAGGATGCCCTGAAACATCGCAGGGAAAGAGGTGGTGATTCCACAACAACCAAACTTCCAGATGGAATTGGTCAATCATGCCTATAGTCTTCGAAACACGAATGACGTTGTATCAGGATGGGACGAGTCCCGTGAATGGTCTAGGCTCCAGGCAGCTCAACAGGACTATCATCAGTCGTCGCTCCTGTGGGATTCGAAAAGAGGTGGCACTGCTCATGGCTACGGCGAGTGTTGCTATTGGAAAACGTGTCCCCTATGCTTCTGCTAGTGGTCCTTGGTATCCTGCGACACGTGGCCAGGTATTGTAGAACGAGGCAGAAAGGTAGAAACGGGCAGGACAAGGAGCTGTGTTATAAAACGCTGCGTGTTATGCTGAAATGGTAACACGGTTTACTAAGCTCATGCTGGATGCAAAGCTAGAACAAAGGGCACGTGAGACCAAAAGGCTTTGGAATCGGCCAGGAGTGAGATGGGCAGTAGTCGACAAATGGATCCGGGCAGGAATCACAATCCTACACGGGCTCCTATTGGCTTGTCATATTTTTATGCGAGTGAGAAATCACCGGGATTTCGGAAGCGTTCGTGTGGCAGAAATTCGTTGTACAATCTCGGTGACGAGCGTTCAACCGTGCATTGCCGGGAAAGTTGAATCTAACTCTGCAAGGCCCTATTTCACGGTCTATCCTAACGAGTCGTCTAAGATAAACCAGATTTGCACGATTGAAATCGAATTGTGTTCACTTACTGGAACGCCCGTCCGTTGACAAGGAGAACAGTCAGTTTTGAACTGGCAATCGTTGCACATCGAAATCGGGGTCTACAGCATTTCTCTGTCCAGAAATTCCAGTCCCTAGTGTCACTGCCTTCACAAGAGCCTCCAGCCACGCTTGATCACATATGTTATCGCCAAAAGGAAGGCTGACTCCGAGTCTACTAACGTGATGCCGATGCGAAGTCAATCCCACAACCATCCGATACGATTTGGAGTCCAGGTAATGCTCACACCTAGATGGCGAAGCAAAGAAAAGCTAGGCATTCAGTGCCATAGCACACTTTTTCCATAGGTAGGCTGCTCATGCACGAGAAAAGATTTTTTGCAAGCAAAACGGACTTCTTACCGTAATTTGAAGGATGGTAAAGGCAAGGCAATGGTGGTCTCTGTAGTTGCCGTTGAACGTCCTCCAGTGGTTGGAATTGTCACCACTGCGCTCGAGTATAAGGCTAGTATAAATTTGTTCTTTTGAGCTTCTGATTTACCTTTGGACGTTTTTGAAACGCATGGAACGAGAGGGATTGTAGAATTAGAGTTACACGCTGTGGCAATGCCAGTCACGTGACCGGCTATTGGACTTATTATTACAATGCGCATTGTCCTCTTTGTCCTTTGAATACAAAGGTATTTATTGTCTTTTTTTATTGTAATAGAACCCTAAATATTCGACTGCTGTCGTCGCTACACCCTTTCTCCTCCTCCCCGCCCCTTGCCCTTGTATCGATATTTTCATATTCGTAATGAGCAGTTTCGCTACAGTTGTGAGCGAGAGGCCACACTCTTTCTCCCACGATATCATTGGTGGTCTTCCATGCCACCGACGACAATACTCAAAATTGCTTTCCAAGTTTGGGAAGTTTAAGCGATGCAACTGGAGTATTTCTGATTGAATGCAAGTTTTTGCACTTAAGTAGGAACACTTCAGTGGATAAACTCAAGTCGTTCGCTGTTAATTTGAAGTAGTTTTAAAATAATCGTAGAAGATCGTACATATGTGTACAGTACTTGTTACATACTTGAGCAAGAATACTTGATTGATGTGCACTCAAGTATTCCTGTGGTTGAGACCAATAATACTTAAATAAAGTTCATATTGTCACTGACACACAAGGCAAGGAATTGGTGAAGATTTCATTCTGTATCGAGGTGGATTTTCAAGGAGATAGAATAGTAGGACTCGACTGGGGAAAAGGATAGTGCTGCAACTAGAGAATCGCACCAGTCGTCGCTGAGCTCGTCGTCGACATGCGTTATAAGTTAAGATGTGTCTGCCACTGTCGTCTGCAGAGCTGCTCATGAACGTAATGGCTAGAAAAGACGGGTTGTCTTTGTGGCGGTTGCAAAGCGAGCGCAGCAATTACGTCATTACCCTTCTTTCTCACCGTCACCTTCTAGCTTTGTCAACCCTTTTCTCAGTGCTTGGTGCTTGAGGAGGACATCGTAGCCCAAACACGTCAAAGCGCTGTATCGCGTCTCTTATCATAAAATTCGAATTATTTCATGGCCTTCCAAATTGGGTGCCATGAGCCCTGTGATGACACCACAATTACAGCTTTTGCATACAGCTTGTCTGTCAGTGAATGACAGTGGAAGAAGGATTGAACCTTGTTAAAACTCGTGTTTTTTTGGGGACATGAAGTGCACGAGAGGGCGCCTTCGAGATCACCGAAACAGTTCTAAACCAGCCACAAACGCAATATCAGTTCCCTCAACCATGGTTTATGACCAAGCCCAAATCATGGGTCTTCTCTCGTCCAAGCACAGTAAGTATGCTCCTTCTGTGTATTCTTCCATCGTACATAAAGTCCATCATTATTAATCGGTATGTGAGAGCCTGAACTATTCTTACTATTTGCCAACGCGTAGCAATATACTTGGCTTATTTTCGTTTTCTTTGACAGTACTGCAATGATGATAAAAGGCAGAAGTCCGTCAAAGTTGATGGGCCTACGGAGGAGGAAGAGTCCTCAAGCGGGCTCTTAGTACTTACTAGAATCGATTTCTTCGGCACTGACGGCTCTTTCGGTCTCTTCATTGCCTGTATCTTCATCCTTTCTGTTAGCATGATTGTTTCCAGAGCACGGCTGTAGGGAAACATGCTGACCAGATCACCTCGGGAACTCCCATACCGCCGTTCAGTCAGAACTGAAAAATACTGATGTATAGGCTACTTGCACACGGCTTGTTCCTGTGTTCTTATTCGAACACGAATTTGGACAAGCCACAATGCGCATTCTGGAGCAGAGTGTGTTTTCCTACCTCAAACTGCCTGTCGGGCGCATTCAGATTACAACGCCTCTTGGACTCAAGCTGTGGAGAGAATTTGGACGGTTCGAACCCTCATTTCAATCAGCGGCCATACTTTATTTTGACATTGTCTTATTTTAGGCTGAGTTCACTGAACACGAGTCACACACCCGTTGAATACGGCTAATATGTTCATTTCTGATGTACTCTGTATCTTGGGCGGCTTCTAGGTACGCGTCTCTTGCATCGTCTCTTCCCCTCTCATAGACAACATCATGCCCAGCGATTTTGATGCTTAACAAGATCTCTATGACACTACTCGCAATAGTATCGACTTCGAGCCAGGTGGGATTATCCATTCAATCCCTTCGAACGCAACTGTAGTTCGCGGTAAGTCGATTTGTTCCTTATTGCGAGTAACATTCACTTCTCACTCCAGACCAAGTTGCCTTCCACTATGACTGTTATGAAGCACCCGGAAGTGGTAAAGCTATGTTTGAACTCATCAGAAACAACCATGAAATTATCGTGTGGGGACCTCCCATCATCAAGTATCCTAACCTCATAGTACAGCTCGAGTTGATAGTATGTCACCCCGACATTTCCTGGCATTTCAAAGAGAGACTCACTACAAATTTGGTAGAGAACACTTTTAGATACTGTCAGTTTCGATGAAATCCGCCAAGCGATGCTCTATATTGCATGGGACGCCCGTGCTCGCCTTATTTCACTTGAAGAAAAACACTTCCAAATCCCCTACTGGGGCGGGTATCATTGTGTCGAAGAAAGCCAGTTGCAAATCACCGATTGGTTACAGGCGGGCTGGAAGCTTGCATTGTTGGACGGGGTCAGACCAGTCGGTAAGCGGTAGACGCTTGCATGCACACCATATAGTAATCATATATTTTACAGAAGTAGAATACACTTACAATCTCACGTCGTCGTTGGCCCTGCAATGCATGATAAACGGATGCCGAGACTTGTTACCACTAGATTTGACTACCCCAGTTTTAGCATGTCAAGCTCACGATGGCCATATGATCGGGCTAGTCAAATGTATAGAAGAGGGTGCGCGAATAGTTTCATATAAGGATCGCAGATTAGTACGTGCGGATCTTAGAGCGCCTCGTTTCTCTGATTCCGCCCTGGTTTACAGCGCCTTTCAAAAGATGCAGTAACATCATATTTACCTTCTTGATGGTCACGACATGGACTCGTCTGCGGTTTTAATAGTCGACGACAAGGCCAGGTTCGTCGACATGGTTCTGAAGAGACGGTTCAGCCCGAATACCTTCATCTATGATCGGATGGTATACGATAAGCAAGAGTTAAAACAAGCGCAGCAGGCACACTGGAGGCAGGTCGAGCTTCTTTTTGAGCGTCTCAATACATACCCCGGCACTAGCCACCGATACCTGCCACGCGAATACCGCATTCTCAACGTCCTTTCCGTACCGAGGATGTCTTTCTTAACGTTCTCTGCGTGTCACTGCAGAGGCTGGTACATTTTAATGGCCTAAGAACGGGACCTTAAATGGTTTCTATTTCAGCTTCAGTTTTTACGCCTTTGTTTTTCCCGCTGTAAAACAAAAAGTACTTCAAGTCCATTGTTCTATAGGGGAAAAAGTTTTTCATACCGTTTTACTGATGGCCTTTTTAGGACCGACAAAGGCTTTGCTAAATCAAAACCTTTTAAGGGTTCATTTTTCACCAGCTAAAACGAACTGGCCTCTGCTGTGTGTCCTTCGGTCCGACACAAAAGGCAAAAAAAGGCACCGGCAAAGGTCCAACGAACCACAGTTATCCCTGAATTCAACTTGTGACAGAGAAGATTTGCATGAATGAGACAGGGCTGCCTTGACGCGACGCCGTGGGATTCCACCAACCCGGCGCGAATACGTCTATGACAGCCGCCCTGATTCCCACTGCATCTTCAACTCGGAAACATCCATCTCCTCTTTAAGACTCTCCTCGTCTGGATTCTTTTACTCGCCTCCCAATACTCCTTATGATCCTTCTTCTCCCACGACATGCACACCCCAATATCATCGAATATTCGACTCTGATCATTCCACCCCTTCCCCATTCTGTCTCGAGGGAGATATTCTTGAATCCGGCTGGCTCGAGGAAATCGAATCCGGGTGCTCATCATGAGCGTATCAGACGTCATTCATTATTTTTCATCTTCCAAGGTTTCGGACTCCACGATCGTCGTGACCATATCCTATCTGACTATACCTGGAATAGAAGCATCTCGTCACTTGTCTCGACTTTATTTTTCATTGTATATTTAATATACGGGATACTTGGTTTAAAATTAGCCCACACTTTTCGAGCCGTTGATACAGTGGTGGATCCACGTGGGTCCTATGTTCCTTTGGTCGATTTGGATTTCAAACTAGATCTCCCTGATCTGTCAGAGGACGAAGTCTGCACATGTGATCTAGCACCGGTATATTCTGTGAAGGTCTCCTGTGCTTCTCTTGCGGCAGTCCTTCTTAGGTTAAAGCATCTGCCTAAGGGGGTAATCGCCGGGTTTGATTGTATTCGGACAGAAGTGCCTGTGCCAGTAAAGATCGACACCATTGTTTAAGATAAAAATGATGAGCTGAACGTGAAAGTGGTCCGGAAAGAAATAGAAGAAAGGAAATGAGTTAAATCCAGTCGTACCGGGTGGACCGTTATCGAAAACACAAGAAAAGTTCAATTTTCAACGCCCGGCGACCCACCTTCGACCAATACGCCTGTGCCCCTCTAAACCTCTTTCCCCGCTGCTCTGGAGAACCCCCTGCGCGCACATCTCGTTTGATTCCTGAATCTCTCGGTAACAACTGGAGCGTGAATATGGATTAATCTGGCAAATGAGGCCATGTTCAGATTCAATCCGGCAGTTGCTCTGCGAGTCCTGGGCTACGCACTTATTCACTCTCCTTCTACCAAAGATAAGGCTCGTCTAGCAAAAGAAATATCGTCGGCTAGCAGGTCGTCTTGACCCAACCTGCTGCTTTGAGGTCGCTGTATATTCGCATGCTCGAAGCTGTCGAGCCGGAATCGTTGGGGAATGTTTCTTACTTTGATGCTATTGGCGTCAACGTATGAGTTATTCACCCATGCCAGATACCCTTATCTCCAGTCGGTTCATTTCCATGTGCCGGTGGAGGAGAGGAATATCTACGATTGGATAGCCCAAGGACTTTCAAGACGGCATACCGACATCGTTGCTGAAATCATGCTCCCTCGGGGCTACTTATCATCGATTTCTCAAAGTAGAGAGACCGCTTCATTTCACAGTTTACACCAAAACGAAATCTGATTCATTCACACACTGTATTATTTGCAAAAATTTTTGGCGAATCACTGGTCTTGTATTTCGCCTCCTGATGAAGCTGGTTTTCATTACTTCTTTGGGTTTCATTCTGCTGAAGCTGGAGAGGCGCTCAGCTGACAGTGCTAAGGCCGTCGCAGATATCGTTGGATGGGCCTTCCAATGTCCTCAAGAATACTGGTTGCCCTGCGATGATTCATCGGGTAGGTGCATAGACCTGTTCTGTCACAGTGACAGGAATTGCATTGATTTACGAAGACCACAAGAAGGGAAAGCAATAGACATTCGCCGCGCAGTAATCTTCTGGGCTCGTACATAAATACAACTGAGGACATCAAACATGACTAGAACTGAGCGAGTACGACAACGCGATAGAGCAGATGATAATATTCACCCGGTACTCTTCCTACAAACTCATACGGGGGTAGCCCACTGAGCCGCCGGGCTTAGGCTGAAATTGTTCGCCAGCCAGTTTGTAAACTCCCCCGCAATCTTCTGATGACCCGCAACATTCGGATGTGAATTACTGTTTGCACCAGTCAATCAATGGGATACTACCGAAAGGAAGCAGTGAAGCCATACTCTGGGAATATATCGGCATATTCAACCCAGCCTGACGTATCTACGAGGTGGACATTCGGATCCTGGCTATCATGGATGAGTATCGGAGGGGTCAAGTCTGGAGGAGCATCGGTACCTCATGCTGACTATCTGCTGGTAACTTCCGACGTAGTAGTAGCTGACGGAGCCATCGGGTTGGGGCCAACCCCACTGTAGGTTATCGATAGATGGATGATACGGCCAGGAAGGAAATATCGCAGCCACATACGGGTGTAAACACAAAAATCGGTTGGTCAGGGTAGTACTGACGGAGGCGCTGGATGAAGGCGAGGTATATCTGGAGTGTGTCGTTGCATGAGAATCATTCGTACTACATGCCATCCATACACTCACTTGGACAAATTGAGATGCTGAAACGTGAGAGACGTCGTTTGCTCTAGACAAACCGCATCAGGACTTGATCCTACAAGCAAAGCTAAATCCACCCTATATGAATGACGATATGCGTAGGAGTCGGCTTGTCGCGGGAAAAATCCCATGGGGTCGTATAATTGTGGTTAGGAGTAGTAGCATAGTTAGAGTCCTCGGTCTAGGAGCAATTTCAGCGATAATTCCAGTCACACTCTTCACCGTACATCAAAGAATTGGACAGACATTCCGTGGGTGTTGTACCATGATTGTACATCCTCAGGGGGGGGTGAGCATTCATTACTGAGTAGCTGGCCAGAAAACTAACCGCCAAAGTGATTCCTGGCTGGGCGATGACGGTATGTTCTGCCTTGAACCGTTCTCCGACAATAAAAGGCCACGCTTGGTCTACGCCCATAGGAAGATATTGTCCCTATACAATTTCAGAGTCTGAGTGAGTAAAAGCCAAAGGATCCTTACCGCAGATAAGGAATCGCCTATGAATAAGAAATTAACATTCGCGGGCTTGTACGGGAGTAAGATCGCATCCTATAGAATATTCATTATCGATTGTTGTTCTCAGTGCACAGATGCTTACCGAGTTCAATACCAGGTTTTGAAGAAGGATCTGATTGTTCTGCCAGCCCCAGGCATTGATGCGGACGACGCTACCATCCGGGGACGGGTTCCCCAAAGGGACGTCATTCGATCCTGGATAGACATCTATGGATGTAAAATTCTGATAATCGATAGATACCCCAATGCTGGCCGGGGACGACGTGTACGTATCCAGATTCAGAGAGAGCGTGGTTAGATTTTTAGCATGCAACTTGAATCCCGTGCCTGGCCTGTAAGTAACAGTGTCATAACTTGAAAACTATTGAGCCTCTGACACAGGAAACCCACCACCAGCTTCCTGGAGACGAATCCCAACGTCCATGAAAGTAGATTCGAGGGTCGTTATTCACAATTGTCAAACCAGCTGTGTAGAAGGTCGTTGTAGACAGAATGAAGCATACAGGCTTTGTCAAGAACATACTGAAGGTAGAGTGAGGCTTGCAATAGGCCTGCGTCATCTGTCGAAGTGCGCAGCCGTGGTCAGGCTCCCGTTGAATTACCGGCAGGTGAATCTTCAGGCCCAAAGTCATGTGTATCACGAGGATCATCCGAGTCTATAGTGCCATGCAACCTGACTTTCTGTATCCGGAACCGGAACTGGATGTAACGGTTAACCTACCGAGCCATCAGGTTCGATTGGTTTGAAATCACTGCGAAGATCACCGCACAAGATCACTCTGAATGTATTCGTCAGCATTATCTTTGGACAGTGACGTATCACAATACTCCGGTGAGAGGTCTTATTGAAATGGTTTGATACGAGAAGATGCCAGAGTGATGCTATCCGATAGCTTGACGGCACAAGGGTGCAACGCGCTCGTGTCGCACCACAGCTTCTTACCTAGCACGTATTAGAATGCGATTTGTTGAGCCTGGGTACCAGCGTTACTGTGATTGCCCGTAATTCTAATGGAATTCCTTCTCTGACATGACAGAAGTGCCGCGTACTCGGACGCGTCCGAGCTCAGTGTTTCGCTGAAGGTGAACCTTCCTATAAAAAAGAAGGGTTAGTGCTTGATTCCTCTTAAGTCTCTTCCTCCCCCACCCTTATCCAATCTGCTTTGCTCTTTCCAAGCTTCGTTCGTCCCAAGGCCGCGTCACGGGAGCAACATGGTCGAAGCATCGACGTGTCGCGAAAATCGAGACGGATGATGAATCTATGATCGGATGTTTGGCTCACCCCCGTCGAGTCGATCTTCTTTCCCACTGCCATGCCCGTTTTCTATACCTCCCGATTTTTCTCTCTCGACATCTCACAAGGCCGTTCAGGATGATTCGTCTAGTTCTCAGATAACACCATCCCGAAGTCTGCTCTTGGCTACGGAGGCGTGAAGGAGACTGAGCTTCATCCCGCCGTATCCTCGGTCCTATCGCATTTTGCCGACGAAGTACGCATTGCGATGACGCGTCTTCCTCGCATCTCATAAACTGGTCTCGATCACCTCGACGCCTCCGCGCGTTCATTGCACATCCGCCCTGCACTTGTCTTGCACTGAGATGAGGCAATGCCGTCTGGCGAGCAAGGTCTGGGCGAGACATCCACTCTGTAGCTCATCCGAACACGATTACCACCGTCACTTGGGGCCGGTTTTACTTTCAGACGATGTATCGTAAATGGTAAACGGCGGAGGAATTGCCGGTGATGGTATGTAAGTCCCTCTCGTTTACTAACAATAATGCGGACGCTGACCCCGCCGTAGCTCAATTTTCATGTTTCGTCCCTGTATCGTCATGGAACTTCAAGCAATCTCAGGAACTTTCGGACACGAAGGCGGCGTTTGCCGTGGACGGGATGAAAATAATTCGACTCGTCTCGTGGTGAGTTCTTTTTTTACTTGATTTCCTGCCTTGCGCTGAACGAACCCTTCCACAGCTTAATTTCCGACTGTTTCGTCAAACAACCTCGCATACACAAAGACGGCGCTGTAATACACGATGTATCGCTCGCCAAAGGAGGCTTGAATGGACTTTAGATGTATCAAGGGTGCTTGTGAGTCCTTTCTCTTGCTTGATTTTACCGTACTACATGGTCTTGCGCCAGGAATCTTTACTTGGCGGAAGGTAGGAATTGAAATATGAGCTGTGAATACTATTAATACATGCACAGTACGCGTATACCAGTCAATTTAGACTTTCGTCCGAAATGGAAGCTTTTCACGTCCACCTCGTCCGAAGTTCTGAAAGGTTGAGGAAACCTAAAGATGAGAAATGAATATCGTTTGAAGTCGTTCTTTAAACCTGGGACTACGCTATTTTCCCACTCAATAGCAGTTAACGTTATGAAATGAAGGGAGGTGCGACAGTGCCTCAATCGGGCGTTGACAGGATCATGATGATGATGTAGCGCGCGCCAGCAGCGGCCAACTTACAATTCAAAAATTTCTCATCGTGATGCCTCTTTATCCGATTCGAGGTCGTCATCTTCTCTGGAAAATGCCTTGTCCGGTACAGTGCGCCGTCAATTTACGGTACTGGAGAGTTCCCAGGAGAAAGCCAATTGTTGGGCACTAGAGAAACTTTCAAGGTTGCACAGCAACTCTGTCCGAAACCTGTGCTTCAATTTTACTGGAAGTTTCACTTACATTGATCAGTTTTCAATGACGCGAGTTGAGGCCTTGAGCTCGCAGCTCGAGAGAAAAGTCTCAACATAGGAGTCCATTGGAAAACGTCTTGATGCTTTCGCCTCGATGGTGTTGGGCAATGGATCTCACGTGCAAGATCGCAGACAGGCTGAGACGTAGCGTCCTCATAGGAAATTCAGACCATGCGAAGAAATTCCAAGAACCATTCTGGGCGTGGTGGGTGAACCTTCAGCCAGGCCGTCACGTTGAAAGACCGGGAGACGGCTTCACCGATCTTGAAAGAAGATGACGTCCCGTCCAAATTTGTCTGCCGGAGCCTGGAGGCTGTTGATTAGGGATGTCTTGTAACGAAGAATGGCTTATTTAGTATCATGGCGGCCTTTCTCTTCTGAGGCAAAGGTAGAGAGCGCGCTGCATTTGGAGTCATACAGAAAGATTTGAACTCCTTTAGATGTGGGTTATGTATCAGAATCTCTCCCTCCTTGTTTGTCAAGTATTTTAATTACATTTAAAATATACACTTTCTTCTCGACTGTGCCATTTAAATGCAATGCACAACGCAAGCGGCAGGGTCATTTGTTTCTTATGGTTTCTCAAAGCACACGTAAGGCAGCGGTCGGCTTCAATCTAGTAGAAAAGTTACACGTAGAAATTCAAGAAAAAAGGCCAATGCAATTAGGAAAAATGTGCCCGGTGTTTACCCTTGTCCTCATCGCTCTTGTTGCCAATATTATGATAATTGCAAAACAATGCCAACCTTGAATAACGCTGAATCAATGCTATTACTGAAACATAACCGTGACGCAGAATACAACTTCAAATTTCAAGTTCAGAAATATAACACCGTAGCAAGAGTTTCAATAGTATTCTCGAAGACAAAATTACACTGAAAAAATCAAAACCGACACCCTGATTAAGGTCTTCTGAAGCCCGGCGTAAGCAATCGCGACAGCAGTCGGAAAATAGAAGAGCAACTTACCTCAATTTATGCGGATGACACGAGGATGGAAGCAGTGCCAGGAGTATAACAGAACCCTCCATCGAGGCGCGTTCCACAAGTGGACAGCTGGTTGCAGCTACCACTGCATCCTGAACGGTCGCAGAACCCGACGTTGTTGGTAGCGGCAAGGCATACTGTGCCGGGAGCATTGATGCAGGTGGCACCACCGTTGTAAACGACACAGGTGCCACCGCAGACACTGTTGGTGCGACGGTTACAGTATGTGACCCTGGTGGTCAACGCGTCGCGACGAGCGAGCGGGTTGGGGGTGGTGTTCCCGTGGTAGGTGATATCGGCATCGGTGGTTGCGAGCCAGTGGTCAAACTCTGCGTCTGTCCACAAGAAAGCAGCAGCAGCAGGTTCCTGGTATCCTGTCAGTATACTGTGAGCATAGGGAGAGCTCAGCACATACAGGAGTCGGGCTGGCGATGCCTACGACTGCCATGGCAGTGAGAGAGAAGAACAATTTGGCGAGACTGAAGAATTGCATGTCTTTCGTTAGCTTGGTTGAGTCCGGTGAGGGCTTCTGACTTTCTGAGCTGACAATTCCCAGCTTTTATAGCTCAGCAGCTCATTGCAGACCGATCGAGACTTTGCTCTACCCATTTCCGTCAAGCCTAAAATACACCAACAATTTCGACATCCTCCCATACTGAGTGTTTGGCGGTCAACCTGTGTTGGGCCGATTGTTGAATCTCAATCTCACACGTAATGGGTGCAGCTTCCCAAATACCGTAATATAGCACAGATCCAGCTTTCAGCGCGAGAAAAGTTAACAGTTGGCATGGCAAATGTACATGCATCAATTTTTGTTTGTTTCATGAGTCCTAACTCTGTTGAAGCGCTTAAAAGTGTCTGTACAGGAAGACTAATTCAAGCGCTTCAAGTTCCGAGAAATGTAGTCGATTGTTCAATCTCAATGCTACACACAAGCAAATAGTCAGCATACATCTCCCGCTACGGCGAGTATTCGGCCCTGTGACTCATGCTAATCCCACTTGCATAGATTCATACAAGATAAGTATCACTACATGACGGTCTTGATATTTGAACCTCAAATATTGAATTTGAAAGATATTTATTTTGATCCTATTTGAGTCTAAAATGCATTGAAGAAACTTTGAATATATTTGTGATATTTGAGAAAAATTGCCTCAAAACTAAGAAAAGCAGGAATACTGAGAAGATTTTTCAAATATTGCTCCCATATTTTGAGATGAAAGTTTCCTAAAAATAAATATCTTTCAATTTTAATATTTTAATCTTAAATATCAATGCTATCATGCCGTGTATCGAAAGGCTGTATCATCCACCGAGTTTCTGGACATATGTTAATGGTTGTGAGTAATCAGCGCACTTCATCATGGTATGTTTCTCCCTCTACAACAAAAATCAATGTGTTCCCTTCTGTAACACAGCGTTGCCGTGTCACGGCAACAATCCAAGCTGTCGCAGCATTGCGTTAAGAATGCACTTCGAAAGTAAGTATCCGTGTTTCATTTCATAGCTCACAGGTGTGGCTACTAGATCCCTGCATTTATGATCACTATGCTCATGTGCGCATTTTACATCCTACGGCGCTACCAGAGTCATGACTCATGAAACAAACAAAAATTGATGCATGTATATTTGCCATGCCAAGTGTTAACTTTTCAAGGTATTCGGGAAGTCGTACCCATTACATATGAGAGTAAGATTCAACAACCGACTCGATACTGATTTCGAGATTTGTATCAGTTGTATTGGGTCCGGGGTTGAATCCGTTTGGGACATTGTAAACGTGACAAAGTCATAGAACTCAGAAGCAATATACTGATCATTGACAATTGTCAACGCTCACTTACCAATGGGTTTGAAATTGTTAGAGCTTGACTATGGCAGTTGTATCTACATGATCAGATGAGCAGCATGTGCCATTCAGCGCAGGATTGTACAAGGATACAAGAATGAAATCTAATATTAGACTTGATCATCTGGTATCACAACCAGCTCCAGCAACAAACGCAATGCCACGAGTGTCCACAGGTGACTCACTGGTGAATGATGAAGAAACGCAAAGAACCTTGCTTATTGACAACCAGGGACCCGTGTTTTGGACAAAACCACCTAAACGACGAGAATCGTTCAAACGGGCCTAGAATAAACGCTGTGAGTAACAAAGCAGTCAATTGAACAAAGACGGGTTATGTAGTATGTACCCAGCGTTGACATAGCCCTGCGGAGCATTGTTTTTCATAGACCTAGGCCCATTCCAGATCTCCGGACAGAAGGCTGCAAGGTCTTTCAGGACTAGGCGTTGCTCTGAAGGCTTGACTCGATGTCGGGGTTGTAAGTCTGAAGCTCCACAAGGACTAAGGCAAATAGTACCAAAAGACGCCATTTGGAGTAGGTTGTCAAGAAGGCAACGTGACCAGCAGTAGCAGAAAGGAAAACTCAGGTCGCGGTGGGCTACTAGCGATGTGCACGGCCCTACATATGCAAATGCAAATGCCATGTTAAGAATCAGGGTATTTTGAGTATTACACAAGACAATAAATACTCGAGTAAAAACCCAACTCGTGAGCAAGGATGTCCGTAAGCCGAGTTCCAACTACCAAGGGGGATCCGTAAGGGTGTTAACAAGCGCTAGGCGTAGTTAATGGGGGCATCAGCAAGCGCTAGGGCCGGGGTAACTGATCAGAGATACTCCAATAACACACTGGTTAAGTGGACGTCGAAGTGTAGTAAAATTAGCTCAAGATTTTAATACAACAGTAAAAACAATATTTGTATGCTCCCGGTAAGGCAATGAGTCATTATAATTCTACAAGGTTCCTTAGTATTCTGGTATCAGCAAGAAGGATAGAGAAAGTAAGAGAGAGAGAGAGAGAGAGAGAAGAAAAACTGCTGGTAAGCCGAGGTCAAGACCGAGAAGACCGAGAGTAGGCATGTGTTGGCTCATGCTCAAATCGTGAGAGACCCCGGTCTACATAAGATGCCATCTAGAATACCATATACGAAAAATTGTCCTTATAGAATTGTCCTATTGATAAAACAGTTTCAGCCACAACGCTATTTATTTGCGCTCGTCTACGGCTCGGAACAATAAACAAGATTCCACCTCAAGAAAACGATCAACACCAGTCATTAAAGTATGAGAAACGAAGAGTAACTCTGGGCCGTAGAAGGAACATATCGTCGTAAAGCAGATCTCCCGTACAAGAAAGTGAAGCCTATCCTAGACATGAAAGCATCTAAAGAATTACACATCATACTTTCGTCGTTGCTTGTTATAACAGTGACAGTTTCGATATGACTTGAATTCAATGAAGATATCGTTTGCATTCCCGAAGGGAAATGGTATATGTAAAGGATGACTGTCCGAAGTTCTGCCAAGGGGCTCAGATCAAGAAACCCTCAAAGAAGAGATGAATTCTTATTGATGTTGTCGAAGAAAGATGTACTCACCATTATCCCACTCTACGATAGTCAATGCGACAACCTGAAGTTTTGTGTAGCCTACTCGGAAGATGGCATTGATTGGAGTAGGATCTAACGTGCCCCAGGAGCCTCCAAACTTCATCTTGAAAGTTGTCAGCCTGTCAAGCGTCTTGCCGTGTCTCTCAAGCCAACGAAGGAGATCCCGGTTCCAGCATTTCAACGATAGTGAGCGCAATCGAGTGGGGGGCTTACATTCCTCCAATGAGGAGAGTGGTATATCTTCTGAGCCCCTTGGGTGTGAGAATCGTATCGAAAGGCGCTCGAGGTCGCAGAACAGACTCGAGTACCATAGAATTCGCCTGAGGCTGGCATCAGACGCCACGTCGTTATCTTCCGGAACATCATAATTAAACGAGAGACGTTTAATGTGCGGGAAATAGCGGTGTAATACCGTCACTGGGTCGAGCGACTGTCCCGCAATTATTGCTCGAGTCGGCATCGCATTGGCATTGGCGAGGGCACAGAGAGCATACCGATACCGAATCAATCGGTCCCGCTTTGTGTGCATCTCAAGCCAGACTGTCTGAATATGCGGAGATATAGTGTTATCTCGCGACTGCAAGAGTTTGACAAACTCTCGTACATGGTCGTGGGAATGAACATGTGTACACAAGAGGCACCGACTGGTTGGAACCCATGCTTTGCACACGAGGCTGCAACTGAGGAGGGTCCCTCGCTCGGAAGAACTGAAGCGGATGATCACTTCGCACAGTTCTTGGGGAAGGATGCAATCTCGGGGGACTTTCACTATCGCGCCGTCCCGAAATCTTGGGTGGATGTAAGAGTAGCAAAGGACGCGGAGACGTCGTATAGGATGGAGAATACAGAAGTAAAAGTAAAAGTCGATGATGATGGGAAGATTGCCTTTGGTGCCTTCAATACAGCCATTGATGGCGCGCCTATACAGACGGACCAAGGAGCCGAGTACGATGAGCCGGGCAAGGGCTAGGCCTAATCCAACTCCAACTCCTACGCCGACTCCTACGTACCCAACGCAAACGAGAACTTCCCAGAAGCTGTCGTGAGAGCACATTGGAGTAGAAGAGTCGTCATCGTCCCGCACGAAGAGAGGATGAATCGACATGAGAAGAGGGGGAGGCGGCTGCAGAGATACGGAATCAGTAAAGTAGACATTGAGTCAAATACATCCGACTGTACCTTGCGTCGGTCTACAGAGTCAAAATTGCGGCCCACTAGATATCTGACAAGTATTCTGCTAAATTCCAGGTTGCAACGGGTTGACAAGAGGACCTAAACGAACAGGACGAAGCGTTGTATGATTGTCATCTGTATAACCGCTGTGATCACAGCCATCTTACGGCCTCCTCGGTTAATAGGTAAGTGCGAGTAATATTCCCGCGTTCGAGCAAAGTATTGAATCCAGCCGAAGAAGGATGCTTTGCGCATTTTAGTTTCCCTCCGGAGGGCAAGTGTTTATCGTATGCTGTGCACAAAGAAAACACGCTGTTGATAGCTGCAAGAGAATTTAGAAACCTGAACTTAGAGAGCCATTGTTTGGTTCAAAGGCCTTTGAAGGCAAAACTTTCACCTTTCTGTGACGTAACAATCACAGTCTCCATGCTATGGGCGACGAGGCGCCCGGGTGGCCGTCGCTGTACAATCCCAACCTTGAATTCTTCGCCATCCCGCACAGACCCCCAAAGCAACCCGGGGCCACATACCTGTACCGCTACAATGACATATTCCGGTTCACTTTATACTGGACTCTCATTTTCTATACCCCCATATTCGTTTTCTGCGGTGCCCTTGCCTTTCTGAACGTCTCGTTTCCTCCGAAACATGCCTATGAGCCCTTGCCATTGTCCGAGGAATACCCGTTGGTGTCGCTGAAGCTGGAGCCAAGGGCGAGGAAACCGAATGAAAGGCGGTCGAGGGCCACCTTTGCGCTGATTGTTTTCCTGACGTTCTTGGCGATTAGCGTTATTGGGGCCGTGTTTGGGTCGACGATCATGTCGCTTGTGGTATTCGGATTGTTTAAGGCCGGCAAGTACAATATGTCTACGTGAGTGTCGTTATCGGCGCAACTACAGCAAGTACTGAAGATTCACACAGGTGGGTACCGTTCGTCTCAGCGGCTATACAGGTACTTGTCGGCTTTCTCAAGTACGTACCCTTCGTTGCCGTCAATAGTTTTCAATTGATCGATCCATCGTTTCAATTCAGTGCATGGCCATTTGTATTCTATATTATCTAACGAATATTGCACGTACCAAGATGACAATAACGAAGCATAGATTGCCTTTCCCTCTTAACTTGGATGTGTCGAGATCAAGATCGGCTTTCCGCTCTTGTAGCCGGTGAGCGTTTGTCCAAACCGTGCTCGAAGGTAAGCCTGCTCCTTCAGTATCAGGTTTATCTTCAGCGTCGGTGCACTATTCTCCGCTTCCAAGCCTGGGAGAGTGGAACGGGACTGGAAACTCATATCATGGATAGCTCACTAGAGCGGACAGGATCGGCCATCCAGCGCTTTGATTGGAGAGTCCCTCAGCCAACTTTTAGGTGTGAGAAGAAGTCATCAAGCTTCACAATACCCCGCTGGAAATTGTCATTCCGCCATTAATCGAATACTCCCGTACGGATGATTGCTATGTCTTCACGCATCTTGGCAAGACACTCGGACCACGCAGGATGATCAGGACGGATGCGTGCCAGGGCGAGCAAAGCGCTTCCTTTCCCTCTTAGCGCTAAAATCGTAACCAAAGTAAGAAGATCCTTCGGTTGATATGCGTATTCTCTATGTTGGGGAGAAAGCGACGATAACTCAATAGCGTATATCACGACCGTTATCTCGAGCAACCGTGAGTTAAACTTCTGCTCAGTAAATGTGGAAAGGGATCCTTCCCTGTGAAACATCTCGAATGCTACAGAAATACCCTGCGGGAGGCAAGGACACAAGACGCGAAGTTCGTTGCATTCCTACTATGGATATTGATTCACGAATTCGGGAGACAAGGTGCTGTCATTGCGGACGCGGGCGTTGACCAACATAAGAGGTCTTTGTTCCAATATTTCAACGCAAGCGAGCGCTAAACGCGCGGGAGGGTTATGCCTTCCAATGACGGAAGTGGGACATCCTCGGTACTATTGCCAGTTGGGTGAACTGAATTGAAAGTGGCTGCAGGCCGCAGAAAAGACTTGAGTACGAGGGGAAGCGCCTGCAATTGGAGGCATGTTTCTCTTCGGTGTCTTCCGTACTTTCGTAGCTGAATGAGAGACGCCTGAGGTATGGAAAATAGCGATATAATGCTCTTGCTGGGTCTAACGACTGTCCAAAGATTGTCGCTCGGGATATCCGGCCTTCTACATTGGTGAGGGTGCGGAGGATGTGTCAATATCAAATCAGCCCGTCCTGTTTGGTGCACATCAAAAGTGGCACTGTCTGAGCGTAAGGAGATATGGCATTGTTTGGCGAGTTTCGAGAGCTTCACAAATTCTCATGCGGACCACATGATCACCCGAGTGAACGCGTATCCTATAAGAAGCGCCGGCTGAGTAGGGGCCTATACTTTGCATACGAGCCTGTATATTAGGAGGGTCGTTCTGTTAGGATAACAGAAGCTGATGATGACCTCTGACAATTCCTGTGGAAGGGACGCAATCCATGGATACATTGAATCGATCCACTGATTCCTAAATCTGAACATAAATCTGAGCCAGCTGACGCTTATACAGGCGTATGGGATGTACCGGGATCCATGCGAGGATGCAGCCTAGGACTAGTGAAGATGATAATCCGATGTCAATGGAAGAAGCCAGATTATGCACAGTAAAAGCGTGCCCCAATTTCTTCACTCCACATATTTTGCTGCCATCGGAATCATAGTCGTCGCATCTTAGGAGAGTGCCATGTTTGGTGCGGTGCCTTGTCGTCAATCGACGATGCTGGAGAGCTCCCGCGGGGAAGCTAATTAATGGGCACCGAACAGGCTTTCAAATGCCACCCACTCTGTTCGAAACAGTACTAATCCTTTAATTTACCTGGAAGTTTGGCTTATTTAAATTAATGGGCTTTTCGAATGGAGCGAGGTGCAGTTTTGGGGGGGGAAAGCCTCGAGCTCGAGATAGGAGTTCATTTGGAGCGCGCTTCAAGTTGGTAATTATGATACCGGCGGACGGCCCGGTTTTGCTTAAGCGCCGTCCGAGTCCGCCGACAAAGGCGGATTACTATTTGGCAACTTTTAATACTTGAAAGTGCCTCGACGGAAAGATTGAGTACTCAATTATCGCTGATTGATTTGCATCGAATTATAGTCCTCTATTGAGCCCCGGGTTGAATCCGCCTTGGGCGGTGTATACACGATGGAGTCATAGAGCTCGGAAGCGATATACCATTGACTCGTTTTCACATGTGGGTCAAGGGTTGCGAAAGAGTATAAGATACTGGAAGCAGATTCGATTAAGATCAAGATAACCCATTACCTACAGCAATATCTCCTCAGACCTACACCTATCCATACATCCATCACAATGTTCCCCTCGAGCTCAGTTGTCCAACTCGTCGACAGCGTCTTTCGTTTCGACTCAAACATCACAGTCAACCCAACCTCTCACTGTCTTCTAAGAAAGACTACTCCTCAGCGTTTGCAGAACTTCAAGTCCACCTATGGATTTGGCGGCCATGTACCTTCCCCCATACCAAAGAAATCGAAAACCTCGTCGAAAGGCTTTCTTCCATCCTTCCTTCGTTCTCGTTCCCAGCACCAATCGTCCTGCTTCTTCCTCTGGTGCACTGTCCATCGAAGTCGGGAGCGGCGTCTGCGCCGCCTCCCCAAGGGGAGTCGGGCCTTCTGAGTAAGGAGGTACAGGCACATTCTGGGAGCGCCACAGGTGGTCCGGGAAGGTCTATGCAGCACGAAATATCAGCACCATGAACAAGGAGATAAGAGGATGCATCTTAATTGAATTAGATGCGATAATGGTGTGACCCCAGCAGTAACATATCGGGTATGCCGCGTGTCGGCAATCCGGTAACATCCGGATTGTTCGAGCGTCATTGCTCTTCCTTCCTTTCGTACTCTTACTTGCTAGAACTTGCGAGTAGATACACACATAGGTATTATAGTAACACATTCTAGATACATTAGTGCGGTATATAAGGCTGATGGTTTGTCCCAGTAATCAGAATAATTTCTTCATACTTTACAATTACTTTTTTTCTCCCTTTGTGGAACGTTTGGAGTCGCTTCGTACACCCCGCACTGCGGGATTTACAATTGCATACCACTAAGGTAGTATTTCACTCAAGGCTCACAATAGAAAATGTGCCCGAATTTCTTTACTCCGCATATTTGGTCACCATCGGATTCGTAGGTCGTAATCTTCTTTGGAAAACGCCTTGTCTGGTACAGTGCGCCGTAAATCTACGGTGCTGGAAAGCTCCCGGGGGAAAGCCTATTATTGGGGGCTGGAAGAACTTTCAAGATTACACAACGACTCTGCCCTAAGCCTGTCTTTCGATTTTGCTGGAAGTTTCGCTAAATCGATAAGTTTTCAATGACGCGAGGTGAGGCCTTGAGTCGCAGTTCGGGAAGAAGAGAAAAGAAAGTCTCGAGATTGGGGTTCATTGGAAAACGTCATACTTTGTTTGTCTATTGATCATTGACCTTGAGACTGATGCCATCTAGACTTGGGATAGCGGCTCAAAGTACACAAGAAGTTGAAGAAAGATCACTTATAGGAGGAAGAGCGAGATTATTGCCAGGCTGATGCATAACGCGACCATGAGTTTCAATCTCAGAAACGTGAAACTGTAGCGAGGATTTCAATAGTACAATCGAAGACAACATTACACAGAAAAAACCAAAGCCAGCACCCTGATTAAGCGATCTTCTGAAATCCAGTGTGAGCAACAGCAAGCTACCGAAAATAAGAGAGCACCTTACCTCACTTTATAAGGTGGACACGATGATAGATTTAGTACCGGGGGTATAACAGAACCCTCCTTGGAGTTGGAGTATACAGGAGGTTAACAGGGTGCAGGTACCAATGCATCCTGCACTGCTGCAGAACCCGACGTTGTTGGTAGCAGCAAGGCACACGGTGTTGGGCGCATCGAGGCACGCAGCACCGCCATTGTAAACGGTGCAGAAGCCACCGCAGGCATTCCCGACGAGAGAGGAACAGTATGTGACCCTGGTGTTCAACGCGTCGCGAGGAGCGAGCGGGTTGGAGGTGGTATTCCCATAGTAGGTGATATTGGCGTCGGTGGTGGTGAGCCAGTGGTCGAACTGGGCGTCCGTCCAGATGAAGCCAGCAGCAGCAGGTTCCTAGTATCCTGTCAGTATACTGTGAGCATGAGGAGCACTCAGTACGTACAGGGGTCGGGCTGGCGCCACCTACGACCGCCATGGCGGTGAGAAAGAAGAAGAAGTTGGAGAGTGTGAAAAACTGCATGTCTGTCGTTAGCTTGGTTGAGTCCGGTGAAGGATTCTGACGTTCTGAGCTCATAATTACCAGCTTTTATAGCTCCTCGGCAGTTCATTGAAGACCGAGACTTTGCTGTACCATTTCCACGACGCGCGAAACCAACCTCTTGGCAACTCCGATATCTTTCCGGACTCAATGTTCGAAGGGCGAGGGGGACCTTTCATTGAGTGAAGAAGCTCGGTGGATTCATTTCGAACGAACAACATGACAGGCGGTGAACTGAAAATACGACAGTGATCATTGTTGCCGCCGACAAAACGCTGATTAGGTACTATTCAACAACTTTCAATACCTTTTGTATTGTTTTAGACGCTACTGCAGAGGCGGTCAGCGACACAGTCGCTACCAATGTGCAGCCTATGTTTTTCCGGGAGATTTTGACGAAAGAGTAGAAGTTAGTAGATAAATGTAGAGGAATGGGAATCAATTCACCCCGAGGAAGGATCATCACGCACTGATTTGTGTGGGACATGGGACTAATCAGGTTAGCCAGTATCATCCAAGGGTCCTCCGCACCACAGCTATACTTATCTTGCGCCCCCTTGGCATCCTGGTTCCAGGCACACCAAAACCTCGCTAGTTTCCAGTCTGGAGGACGATGTCACTCTCTGCAAGATCCTGACCATATTTTGATACAACGTCTTTTGAGAGAGCCTTTGCCGAACCGTTTGTAAGTTATTTATTTCTAGCCGCGTGTCGATCCTCTTTAGCCATCTGGTTGGGGATCTGTTCAGGTGAAAACTTGAACGCCGGGCCATTCAGTGTCGCCCTTTGGTCGCCTTGTTACACTCTCACGACGGGCGCGAATAAGCTGAGCTGAAAGGCACATTACTATGTAGCATGTGGTAGAATCGTTTCTTCCCATTTTCTTGCATGCCGTTCCGGTTTTATTTTTGGGGATTGCGCAGGATTGGATCGTTGCCATCGCTAGAGTCTGCCATGTGATCCCAGCGGAGTTGTGTGTATGGCTGTGTTGAAGTTTGCCTGCGGCATGCGATCCAAATAGCCTCAACGTTGACGTCGACGTCGAGCACGACATCCTCCCCTAAATTCCCTCCCGCTGTCCACATTTCTACGGCCCCGGCCGCCTTTTACTTTCCCTTCAATTTTCCACTTCAAGTGCTTGATCTCTCGTCTGGCTCTGAGAGTAGTATTTGGCGGTAGTACCGGACGGTAGTTCATGACAGATATCCCCCTTCGTTCTCTCCGAAAACAAAAGAATCGCGCTGGATACACTCAACTAAAGGATACCGATATCGAAGCTGGCCCTGGGTCAGCCGATTCTCCCGACAACCAAACTACTATGCCTAGTCCAATTGCAGCTGTTGCGTCCTCGAGGAAGGCAGGGAAGAAGTCGCGGAAGGACCGTTATGTAGACGATCCAGAAGAAGAGGCCAGTTTGCTGGGAGGAGAAATGTATGATGAGGAGGAGGGATATGTTGAGGAAACGCCGCTTCAAGAGGTCCGGAAATCCGTACGTTATTGGTACTTTCAGGGTGCTATATATGCTAATAACGGCAACAGAGATCTGCTTCAATATTATCCAAGGGTAAAGGTTCGCAGAAGGACAAGTCTCGTACAGTGCCATTCCGACCACCAGGTGCGCATGCAGCTGTTGCCAATGAATAGTCTCCTTACTGGATTCTTAGACAAAGTACAGTCGCGTTATCCCCCAAATATCGTTCGTAATCAAAAGTATAATCCCTTCACATTCCTTCCCATCGTTTTCTACGAGCAATTCAAGTTCTTCTTCAATCTATATTTCCTGCTGGTAGCACTGTCTCAGTTTGTACCGGCGCTGAAGATTGGTACGCGGTCTGAATTATTCAATTTTGCTTATTCTGAATTAGGAACTAGGATTTATTGTTACCTATATCGCACCCCTTGCGTTTGTCCTCTTTGTCACGATGGGAAAAGAGGCGTACGATGATTACAAGCGCTACCTTCGGGACCGAGAGGCCAACTCACAGAAGTACCTCGTCGTTGGGCCCCCTTCCTCTTCAGAAAGTGTATCTTCGCACCACAACACATACCTCGACACGCACGCAAATACTCGTTCAGTCCCTTCATCCTCTCTACGCGTCGGTGATTTAGTCAGACTTGAGAAGAATCAGCGGGTACCAGCAGATATGGTTCTCCTACACACGTCGGATGCCTCCGGAACATGCTTCATTCGTACTGACCAACTTGACGGAGAGACAGATTGGAAGTTGCGAGTCGCAATATCAGAGTGTCAAAAACTGGATGAGAGCGACCTCGTAAGGCTTGATGCTGAGATATACGGTAAGTCCAACTGCCTCATCATGACGTTCTGCACTAATGAAATTCTAGCTGATGCACCCATCAAGGATATCCACTCATTTATAGGCACATTTACCCTCAATAGCCCCCCTCACCAGGCTTTGTCACAGAGTCAATCTGACGTCCCCCTTCATCCGTTACCACCTTCAGTAGCACCATTAACTGCCGAGAACATGTTATGGTCCAACACGGTTCTCGCCGCTGGAAATGCAGTTGGTTTTATCGTCTACACTGGCGCCGAAACGCGGGCTGTCATGAACACCAGCCACCCGGAGACGAAGGTCGGCTTGCTGGATCTGGAAGTCAATAAGCTGGCCAAGGTTCGCACCCATATTTGAAAGCAAAGTGGTCTCCTTATATATGCCTTATTAGATTCTTTGTGCTGTGACATTCATACTGTCCTTAGTTCTGGTCGCACTCAACGGATTCAGAGGCTCTTGGTATATCTACGTTTTCCGTTTCTTGATTCTCTTCTCGTCTATCATTCCCATCAGGTAAGTTGCCCCGCAACGCGTGTCATGTCCAGATCTAAAATTACGTCTAGTTTGCGTGTCAATCTAGACATGGGCAAAACTGTCTACGCGCAACAAATAATGAACGATTCTGAGATTCCGAACACGATAGTACGGAACTAGCACGTTGCCCGAGGAGCTTGGAAGGATCGAGTATCTATTGAGCGACAAGACTGGTACACTGACACAGAATGGTGCGAAATTCTTATTGATGGCTGATAGTGTCTCATGCTGTGTTCAGAGATGGAGATGAAAAAGCTCCATATGGGAACTATGTCGTATGGCTTCGATTCCATGGACGAAGTCGCACATCAACTCGCCGTAGCTTTTGGTGCTGATCAATGTAATCTACTACAACTCAGTCAGTTTCTCTAATCTAACACTCTTTGCAGCACACTACCCGACAGGGTACGATGCCCACAGGAGCCCAACTAGCCACGCGTGGACGAAGGGACATGTCATCACGAGTGCGCGATGTCGTACTCAGTCTGGCTCTGTGTCATAATGTAAATTGTTGGATTTCCTCTCAGATTGCAATTTTTCATCAATTCGCTTCTTCAGGTCACCCCGGTTACTAATGACGATGGTTCGGTTACATATCAAGCCTCCTCACCCGACGAAGTCGCCATTGTGCAATGGACACAGTCCATCGGCCTCACATTGGTATTCAGAGATCGTACCAAGATCGAGCTGCAAACTCCTAGCGGATCGAGGATCGTCTTTTCAGTGCTCGACATATTCCCTTTCACCTCTGAATCAAAGCGCATGGGTATCGTTGTTCAAGACGTCCAGACGGGGGAAATCACTTTCCTACAGAAGGGCGCTGATGTCGTGATGGTTAAGATCGTCCAACGGAACGACTGGTTAGAGGAAGAGACGGCTAATATGGCTCGCGAGGGTTTGCGTACGCTGGTGATGGCGAGGAAACGGTTAAGTGGTCAATCATATAGCGAGTTCAAGCAACGGCACCACGATGCCAGCGTTCAGTTGGAAGGACGGAACGAGGCCATGGCTGCGGTGGTATCAGAGTACCTGGAACATGATCTTGAGCTGCTGGGACTGACGGGCGTCGAGGATAAGCTCCAGGACGATGTCAAGTCAACCTTAGAGCTTCTCAGGAACGCAGGAATCAAGATCTGGATGTTGACGGGAGATAAGATCGAGACCGCGAGGTGTATAGCTATCTCGACGAAGCTGGTTGCTCGGAACCAGTATATTCACGAGGTTGCCAAGCGTAGGTTTGCATTCCTTTCTGGTTACTCTGGTGCTGAATAGGCTTTTGCAGTGAAGACTTCAGATGAAGTTCGAGACCAGCTGGAATTCCTCCAGTCTAAATTGGATTGCTGTCTGGTCATTGACGGAGAATCGCTGCAGGTATGTTGATCGAAGTTTTGGGCATTGCTTTTGCTGATATTACGCAAATAGTTGTGCCTCAATCTCTTCAAGAATGAGTTCATTGAAATTGCAACCAAACTATCTGCAGTTGTCGCTTGTCGTTGTTCGCCGACCCAGAAAGCAGATGTAGCACGTCTCATCAGGAAACACACGAGAAAGCGTGTGTGCTGTATTGGTGACGGCGGTAACGATGTCAGCATGATCCAGGCTGCAGATGTAGGAGTCGGTATTGTCGGAAAAGAAGGCAAACAAGCATCTCTCGCGGCAGACTTTTCCGTTACACAGTTCAGCCACCTGACGAAGCTCCTGCTATGGCACGGAAGGAATTCCTATCGTCGTTCAGCGAAGCTCGCACAGTTTGTCATCCACCGCGGGTTGATCATCTCAATCATGCAGGCCGTGTTTTCGGCCATCTTCTATTTTGCTCCCATTGCGCTTTACCAGGGGTGGTTGATGGTTGGGTATGCCACGGTGTACACGATGGCTCCTGTGTTTTCGCTGGTTTTGGATCGCGATGTGGATGAGGATGTTGCGTTGCTATACCCGGAGTTGTATAAGGAGTTGACCAAGGTAGATCTTTATCTCTTGCTTCTGCCGATAATGCTCATCGAGAACCTAGGGCCGGGCCTTATCTTACAAGACCTTCTTCCAGTGGCTGATGATCAGTCTATATCAAGGTAAGAGACTCCCACCACGAGTATCACAAGCGACCACTCTGGGAATTCAGAACCTCAGTATGCTTCCATCAATGCATTCCGAAACTCAGTCACATTGTACAGCCCTCCAAAACTTATGGGCGTACATGCGGACTTCGGGACCATGATTGGAAATGTACTGAGTTCTGGGCTTCCCGTGTGAACTGATGAAATCAATAGGTGCTGCGATAATGATCATGTCTCTGGTCCTATTCGAGAACGAGTTTCTTCACATCGTCTCAATATCCTTCACCGCGCTCATTCTTAACGAACTCATCATGGTGGCGCTGGAGATCACGACATGGTTGGTGGCCCTTACGTCTTTAGGTCCTTCTTTCCCTGACCTGGTGACAACGATTTTCAGGCACCTATACATGGTGGTATCAGAAATTGTTACCCTGTTCTTCTATATTATTAGCATTGCTTTTCTACCTGAATACTTTGGTCAGTCTCGTTCGTCCGCTGATTGTGGCAGCCAACTGACCATCCACAGATCTCTCATTCGTCGTTACACTGGGATTTGGATGGAAGGTTGCCGTAATCGTCGCCATCAGCGCACTACCACTGTATATCATCAAACTCATTCGGAGTAGAGTCGCTCCAGCGGCATCAAGTAAACTATGATCACACAGATACCACACCATTTGGATATTGATAATGTATTCTTCTGCCTACGTGAGTTAAGAAAGTAAATGATTGCGTGAGAGTTGATGAAGCAAAGAAAAACCACGGCTTAATGAGGCGGCGACGCGTTATACGCGCTCGCGAAGAACCCAGCCTGGCCCGGGGATGCTGTGGCAGGATGCCACTCCTGTGAAGGTGCAGCCCAGAGCCCGCCAGCGCTTAAAGGAGGCGCATTGTTACGATTCCCTGTATATGCCGGATGAATCGATACGGGCTGCAACGGAGGACCCCAAGGCGTCCTCGGCGCTTCGGTTGTACCCCAAGACTGGATTGGCACTTCCTCGTCCTTCCGCCTCCGCCAACGACCTCGTCGTCGTCTGCAGCCAACGCTGAAGAACCCTAGCACGACGCCCTTAGGGACTCGGGGAACGTCCTGTTGGGTGATCCGGAGCCACTCCCGCCAGTCAGGGACGAGCGATAGGTGCAATCACAGGCCGCGTGATCGGTCCAGGATCCACAGAGGTTGACATGCGCCGGCTCTTAGGGCGGGGGCCCGATCGGCTGAGGGGGCGGTCGTGGAGGCGGCGGTACGTAGTGAGTGTGATTGTGGGTCTCGAACGGAGCAGCCCCAGGGGGAAAGTTCCTCGGCATCGGAGAGGGCTGGAGCGGTTGCGGCGGTCCGGTGTAGCCAAAAGGTGCCACGAACGCCTGGACGCGGGGAGACATCGCTGCCGGGGGGATGTAGATGGGCGTCTGGGAGGGCGGGATCTGCGGGATTGAGGGCGTCGCGGGAGGGATGGGTTGAGCGACGATTGGGCGGGGAGCTCGCGGCATCGACGACGAGCTCGAGGATGAGGAAGAGGCGATGGGCATGGCAGGCGAGAGATGGCTTGTTGAGGATCTTCTTGGACGCGACGCCGTTCACACCGCCTCGAGACTGGCTTGGACCATTGCCAGACGACGAGGAGGACGACGGGTTGCGCGGCGACGTCGGTGGGGCGCTGGCACGTGCATTCTTGACGCGCTGTTGCTGTTGCTGCGCTGCCAATGCCACCAAACGTTCTTTCTCTTTGGCTTCCCGTTCCTTGGCCTCCTTTTCCTTGGCCTCGCGTTCTTCCTTCTCTTTCGCAGCCTTCTTCTCTCGTTCAATTCGTTCTTCCTTCTCGCGCTCTTCCTTTTCTTTTCTCGCCTTCTCTCGTTCAGCTTTCTCTTTCTCTTCCCTAGCCTTACGCTCTAGTCTCTCCTTCTCAGCCTTTTCCTTCTTCTTCTTCTCATCTCGCTCACGCTCCTCAGCGATCCTCTTTTTCCTTTCCTCCTCCTTCTTCGCCCTTTCCTCATCCTGCGCCTTTCGAGCAGTCTCTCTCTTCAAACGTTCCTCTTCTCGCTTTTTGCGCTGTTCGTTCTCCTGCTGCAGCTGTCTCGCCTTGGCTTCCGCCTCCTCCGCAGCCTTCGAAGCCGCTTTCTGCGCCTTTTCCGACTCTTTGGCCTGCTTCTGCTGCCTGCAATAATATAAGGTCAACAGATACCGTCCAGAGATTCAAGTCACGCACCGCTTCTTGTCCTTTTTCTTTTCCTTCTCGCGTTGTTTCTTCATCTCTTTCTCCTTCGTCAACTTGTCCTCATCCTCGAGCTCGCGAAGTAACTGCAACTGTCTCTCCTGTGCTACCTTTTCTCGATATGCCTGGAGCACCCGCTGCTCGAACATTCGCGCCGCAAAGATAGAGAACATGCGCTTGCCTTCCTCCATCTTCTGCTCTTCAGTGAGAATCTGCAACGAGTAAGATCACACAGTCAGATATGGCGAACTCGAGCGCACCTCTTCCTCCTCTTCCTCCTCCTCCTCCTCCTCTTCCTCGTCGTCAGTCATCATCCTCATCACCCTCGCCGTCTTCATCGTCTTCATCGTCTTCTTCCTCATCTTCACTGTCGCTCTCGACATCGCCGGCAGCCTCTTCCTCCCGCTGCATCCGCCGCTCGGCCAACTGCTCCATCATCTCAAGAAACTTTTGCCCGTCGTTCTTTAGCAGATCATCGGCAACGGTGAGGATATTCCCTGGGCCCGTGACCGTCAGACTGCTTCCAAGGCTGAACAAACCATCCCGAGCGGGTTTGGCTGGTGGAGGCTGTGGCTGGACCGGAGGTTTTACCTTGGTTGGAGGCGCCTCTTCCTCCTCCTCGTCCTCCTCGTACTCGTCGTCGCCTTCTTCCTCGTCCATGTTCTCATATTCATCCTCCTCTTCATCCTCTTCCTCCTCTCCTTCCTCTTCTTCGTCGTCGTCGTCGAACTCGCTCGGATGCTTATGCCGCTGCTTGGTACGATTGGGGGTTGGCGGTGGCGCCACGACGCCCGATTTCCGCTGCTGTTGCTGTTGCTGTACTTGCTGGGGCCGCTTCGGCGTCGTCTTCTTCGGGCTGTGGTTGATGACGGCGCCGTGCTTGTCGAGCTCCACTGAACCGGGAAAGGGCCCTGGTCCCGGTGGCGGAGGGCCACCCGAAGAGACGTACCGCTGCTGGAGGTGAGCATACTGTTCGAGCTCCTCGTAGTATGCATCGTACAGCACCTCCAGCTCTTCCTCGATGGCGTTTCTGTAAATAGTTAAGTACAGAAATAAAAAGGCAGAAATATTTCTTTGATGGACTCACCTCTTCCTACCACAGACAGCACAGCTGCAACTGTGTTTCTGCTGCTCCTTCATCTTTCTCAGCACTGTATCCTTTTCAATCTTGACGAGATTCCGACGCTCTTCCTCGCCAAGACCGAGCCAGAAATCCTTGATCCGCTCACGCTCCTCCGTACTACTCGTGCTCCAGATTTTGTTGGCTTTGGTGGTGCTGGGCGCCGTCGTTGCTGGCGGTCGCTTCGACGGCGGTGGTGACGGGTGGTGATGGGCGTTCGTCGCCGTATTATTGTTGTAGGCATTCGGTGGAATCGGGGCTTTCGATGCGGCGCGTGCGCTCTTCGCTGGCGCTTGCGTCGCCTGCGGCTGAGTCGTAGGATACGCCATAGGCTTTTTCCCAATGGATACCTGACTGGGCTGCCTTCCTACCGGCGCCATTGTCCGTCAATAGAATATTCGAGGTGCAAGTCGAGAAATAAGGTGAAAAGCATATGTAAGCAGGTGGCGCGTGCACGTTGCCTAATTCGGAACCCTAACCCTGGCGGCCCGGCTTACTACGCTCAAGGTCAAGCCATCGAAATCTTACAAGCACAGTCGGATATCATTTACTGGATTAATGCCTACGCTAGTTCTTGCCAGAATAAAGACGGGGAACGGTAGAAATGTGACTCCGACTCGGAAGAACATACAAGATACAGCACGGAATGCTGAGTCAGTGCTGAGTGATAAGTTGGTGATAAGAAATGTACCCTCTCCACATGAGACTGTTACCGAGTGTGAAATAGCAACCTCTTGGAGTAGCGCAAAAGACAACGCGCACATATGCAGCTCTCTGGAACACGGCAGGTGAAAAGATGGAGGGACTTCTATCTTCCACCCACCACTGAGCACTTGCACGTGGGCGCGACTAACTTTATGTGGGAACTGAAAAGGATATCGATGATCAGAAGAAGATAATCGCTTCAGATTAGACTCACCCCAAAGTTCTCTGGAAATGAACGGAAGGCCCGATCAAACGCATTGCGACACAACTCAAGAGAGGCGACGAACATGAAGAAGAGGGAGATTGGAGGAGGGAAAAGTAAGAGCGTGTTATGCTCGTATAAAAAGCCCCACCGTGGTGTGCAGAACGAAGTTGCCAGGCGACCATACCTAGTGTACAGAGCATTTATGGTGGTATCCATGACAATTTTCGTCCTTCCGCTGAGAAGGCGTGAGCTAATGGCCACCAAAGCCACTCCCGCGACCTTGTCCAAGAGGAAGTGTTATAACATCTCACTCGCGCCTCGCGACATGTTAGGATAACACACGGAACTGTGGACCTGCTCGGACCCACAAAGTAGGTAGCCCAGACTTAACGTCCACACGCTCTTTCTCAGCGTAGTGTTTCCCTGGTCAAGCACAGGGCAGCAAACGGAGCGACACGCTTCAAAGGACCGATATGTCCGAGAATCCCGACGTTCAACAACCGAGGTATTAATGCTGTCACTAATCAACATCAACACTAATAGATGTTAACAGATCCCTGGACCCTTACCTCAACGACCAAGCAAAGGCCAAGAACATTGACGAAGCCAGGGCGTCTCTGGGGTCCAGCACAACGTGATCATAGGCCGCATAGCGGAGGACAACGCAGTCTGCTAGCGACGGCCCACCTGGTTGCGCCACCATTGCAACCCAATTTAATGAGCTAGAGCAAAAAAAACCCCATGTATGACGGCAAAGGAGACCCTGGCGGGAGAACTTGAATTTATTTAATGAAACCCAATTTTCGGTTCCAACCTCTCGCGGGATTGACGGTGGTAAGTAGCCCTCGCAACGAGACGGAGCAAGCAGAGGGATTCTCGGAGTTCAACGGGTGAGACGACCGTGTTCACTGCTTCGCATCACATTAGAAGGTAGTGGTGGTGGTTAATGTTAGAATGCGGGACATCGGACCGTGCACCTAATCAGCATCCGCTTGTTCCCGGACCACGTGAGCTTCAGGGCAGGCTGACCTTTCTGCACCCAACGCCCACCAGCGACCAAGTCACAACGGACCTCATTATTACCAGGTCAACCTGCCTCCTTCGCGACCACCGCCATGGATGCCGACACCGACATTTACATGTGCATTGCGGTGGCAATACAGGATGGTCCCCAAGGGAAGAGTTTCGAGGTAGCCACTCTGCTACCTACCCCGCCTTCCCTTCCCTAACCACAATTACAATCCTAGGAAGTCCGTGTAGACGATTACCTAAAAGCATACTCGACAACAGGCAAGCCACCTGCTCCTTGTCCCCAGATACCCACTGCACCACACGAACGCGTAACCCTGGGTCTCCCACCACTCTTTGAGCCCCAGCGCCTCCCGAAGCAAAAACCAGCAGAGTTACCCGATTTCCACGTGTGGGAACAGACGCGCGTGTCGGATGAAAATTTCCAGTCGATCGTGGCGGCTCCGAGGTATGTTGGGTACAGCCCTGAGGTACGTCAAGGACGATACGCTTGTATGGGTTCAATTTATCTTCGTATTAGGAATTGCGTTGTCAGGCCTATGAAAAGGGGAATAAAGTACTGCCTCCATCCATGGCTTCGGCCTTCTCCTTTAGCTCGGCATCTCCCACAAGTACCATGCCATCTATGCACAGTACCCTACCGCCCATCCCAAGTACACTACTATCTATTCAAGGATTGCCCCCTATCCAAAGTACATTGCCGCCTATTCAAAATACAGTGCCTCATATTCAAAATGCACTCGTACCGGACACCAATGGGGAGGTTTTTGTGAGCATGACAGCCCAGAACACTTATTCGCAGCATAGTTTTGAAGTGCGTTCCATTCTTTCCAAATTTGGAATCTAACGAACCTGCGCTGTCACAGGAGCTCCGTGTTGCGTATCTTCTAGCTGGCAAAGAGATGACATCTGCTGAGATCATCAATGCTTCGGCGGCACCTGTGGTCCCTACTCGGCCGGCGATTCGTCTGTTCTGATTGTCGCATCTATCGCATGCACTGTGGATATGATCTGTATTTCTAGGTGATATATGGTGAGGGCGCGCGAATATACCGATGTGGGGGCGCTGACTTGGGCCGACCTTGGAACCTTAAGTGATCCTTGTTACCTGGTAGAAGTGGCTACTAACTGGGTTGTATACTTAGCAATTTATGTTGTTTTTGGAAGCGTAGTGGTCTAGGTTAAACCGCTTTGCACTGATTGTTTGGACTGAACAAAACATGCTTTGACCGACCCTTTTCCACTGCTGATATACTTCCGAGTTACGATTGTGTACTCGGATGAAGTCCGCAAGTTGTCATCTTGAAGATGCTTTCCTTTGTCTTCCAAAATGGGGTGTTTGTTCCTGCATTGTCAAACGTTTAGTACACAATGTTCTTTTATTACCGTTCTTCCAGTTAGCGACAGGTTGACGAGGTTCGCGATGTTATGTTGAAGAGAAACATAACTGGCGGCGAAATAGGGCATTGTAGTTGCGAAAATGTCTATTCGGTTTGCAAACTTGAATGCTTCGCGGTGATACTGCAGAGCCAAGTCGTTGCTTCGCTGATGCAGGAAGGCCATGAATATCACCGGTGGGACGAGGGTACGAAAGGTCTGCCAACGCAAGAAACGCCTACATGACCTGATACATCGCCGAAGCACGGCTAGCCGGCCGTCCGCGGGGGGTTCGCATGACGGAAAGGCGGAAATAGTCGATGGCGATGATGGGAGAAGGAAGGAAAGGAGCAATGATGGGATTGACCAAAGGAAAACGCCCTTTATACTTTGAGGCCCGTGCGCCTGCGTATGATGATCGGAACGCGTCATAGCCGTGTCGGTGCATTCGTCATCGGCGGCGGCCCGTCGCGCATGCCACATACTTAAAGCCCAGGCACAAATCACATGCTCGAAGCATGAAATACAGCCTTGATTGAAGACAGCTACAGAATTAGAAGTCGCATATTCGAGGTACAGAGAATACAAGTACATCCAGTTTACCATAAAAGACCATTAGCTCTTCCCCACGTTCTGCAAACTCGTGACCGTCCTTTCTCCAATTATGACCACTACTTCTGCTGCGACTGGCTTCCTCCAGATCCGGCTTTGCCCTCTTCCTTCAACGCCGCCATTGTTGCTGGCGTCCTGAGTATCAGTCCCGGGATTGGGGGAGGGCGCATTCCCACCAAAGCCATATTTAGACTGAAGGTCTGCGAATGCAGACGCATAGTCCTTTGTGGGGACAAGAGTCTCGGTAGATGAGACTGTGGTGGTCGACGAGTTGTTTGTGTTCGAGGGGTAGGAAGCCATGATTGAGAGCGACGAAGAAATATAGCTTTGTAGCGTAGATGACTTGGATATGTTTGAAGAGATAATTCTCTGAGGTTGAGATTCACAACACAAAATACCTTTATAGACTGCCATAGTACGTGTTTGGGTGCCATAGAGTTGAGAAACGAGTCATACATTAGTGCTGCGATATTGTACTGCGCCCCTTGCCGCCGAAGAGAGCTCCAGTACGAAGTCACCGAAATAATAGTTGTGATAGTGAACTGCACGCGTCTCGCGAGTGAATACCTAGCAGGGAAGGATGCTGCACACAAGCGCCGGGAGTTCAGTGAAGGAACCGCAGCAGGTACAGCACAAGCCAGCAACTGCGACACCATCTTGAATGCCCGAAGAGCCTCATGGTACATTGAAACGCTTAGTGAGCACTAGAAACCAGGTAGATAACGACGTGAACAGCACCAGGCCACGAGGAGCAAAGCGGCAGTTGCCAAATCCACACACACATTAGCACCGCCACATCCACGTGCAGGGACCAAAAATGATTGATGTTTTGATTCCGAGACCTTCGTGGGCTCAAATTTTGTCAGCGTAAACTCTAACGCCTCCCATTTCATCGCGACCGGTACACTCCGTCTGTCAAAGGGTACTTAGTGCGCAGGACTTCATTTCAAGGACCGTTTGTCCTACGACATCTGCTGTTTTCTTTCACCCTTCCACATCCGCGAGGCCAGTCAAACCGGATTTAACCCGTTCGATGCAGTGCGGGTTCGGAACTAGACCCTCTATCTTCGACAGCCAGTTCTCTATTTTTTCCCTCCTTCAGGGTGCTTAAAACTTGAGACTTCCCTGCTACTTCCAGACAATGATTAACCGTCGCATATCCAATTCGTCGGACTATGGGCACATGCACGAGCCGTCCTCCCGATCATCAGGTTCGAGACAAAGCACAGAAGATGGTTGACAGGTCATTGTCATCTCCAACCCTCTGGCCTAAGGTTCTATGGACCCATTGATTTATTCGTCCTGTCATTCCGGCTTGTTAGTTTCTTCTACTTTCGCCTTGATGCACGAAAATGTCATATAACCGACATCTACAGGTCGATTATACAACCAACCCGAACCTGGGCCTCCCTAGATGATGGCGCAGCCATTAGTCCTCGGTGGCGTATTCGTAGACGTGTCAACGACCTTCAACATTTCGGCTCACCCGCCCTGCATCCGAACTCGAAGTCTATCACAAGGTTTAATGGACTTCTTCTGAAGCAGGGACGCGCAGATGCAGATATTGCAGAGCGTCGGCCCGAATTGCCTGGACCCCCATCACGCCGTTCAGAACGTCCATCGATAATCACTTGCCAGTGGCAACTTCAGCGTGGCTCTAGCAATGCCATCCCTCAACAGGGCGCATCTTGCTCGTGACCGTCTCGGCCAACCGCAAGTATCTTTTTCCGCCTTTTTGTCCATGCTAGCTGCCAATGGCGTTTTTGGTACTCCGGGTGTTACATCCGCTGCTGATCGTCACCTCGTTTCCCTGACCCGCGTTTCTTTATGACGGGTCATGGAAACCACTGACAACCTGACGCATCGCGCTCGGTACGATTATCTGACACCAATCGATAAAGGCCTCCCTGCAAGGCAACAGTTCATTTACCCATTATACGCTCCCGTACACAAAGAGATATCCGTACTGGTCCACCAACAAACAAGTTCGGTAACTCATGCATTCAGCGTGTCGGAAGTCGGATACCAAGTACGTATAACAATCAGTTTTGTTTTTAGTAGAAATGATAAGTTTAGTTCACATTGACAAATGCTGACGCTAACCCTTGGCCCAAACCCGTGCGACCTTACGCTTACCTGCCACTCATCCTTTCATTATATACCAGAAACCTTTGTATATCTGAAATCCCCATCCCAAATGAGGATCTTCCCCAAATGCCGGCTTTTTACCGAAGTTTTTGTATCCATGTCGATCTCTTATATCCGCAGAGGGTGCTTCTCTTCGTGACTATTCGGTCAGAAGCGAACTCGCCGTGATTAGCGCCCAGTTTTTCTGGTCCTGTGTCCTATGATAAGCCCAATGTCTCGAGCACGCCAGTATACGGGAATCCGTTACTGCTATGTTCTAGTCCTTCCCGCTCCTGCCTTGAGTACTTCTATGATATGACTCGTCTAAATAGGTCCTCACACGAGTGGGTCGGTCCTTAAACGGCAAGTGAACGAGAAATCTTTTAGGGTGCTAGTTAAAATTCATAGCTTTGGCTTACGGGACCATTACCCTGGCTGGTCATAACCACTATTCTCGCTTCAGAACGTTGACCGCGGTACATTAGATGTTTCATTGAATGCGGACCCTCCGAGGACACCTTAGTCGGGTGACGCGTGTGTGAGGAGAACGATGAAGTCCGGTCGCCATCAGGATTATCAAAGTCGTCTTAAATTGGAATTTGAGGGGTTTTAGGTTATTTGGTTCTGGGCGACTCGAACGCTTGTTTTGATGATAGACCGCCGGCAGGGAGGAATTGGGCTGACTGCACGCGTCTACCATGCCGTCACATGTTGGCGGTAACTGGAATCGCTGATAGGCGTTCACTTGGGCAAGAAATTACACAACAAACATACCGAAAAAGGATGCCATGCTGCTAACATCATGGCGTCGTGAGGGAGAATCGTTTCCGGAATCATATTCAGACCTTTTGCCGATCCCATCACAACCACCTGCCTGGGACGTTCCGTATGTTTTCCCTGACACGGCCGTGACGAGTGTTGCGTCAGGGCTGACGACGCAAATTCGAAGACAAAGGAATCCTCGACTCGTGTGTAATTTAATAACCCACGTATGGCACCTAGCCAACCAAGGAAAGATTGGCATTTAAAATCAGAAAAAAAATTGACAAACCTTATGAGGGCGGGACTTTTTCGAACGTCAATCACAGGTACACCTCGTTCACGATCGGACACTTGGCGGAAGAAACTCTTTCAACGCGTCCGGCGCGACTTGAAAGGCTTCCAACTCGTTGATAATCCAAAAGAATATTCTGGCCCGGTCTTTCAAGTTCCGTATGTATGTGACCATGCTGCGTGTGCTATTATCGGTCATGCTATAATGGCCGATTACACAGAAAGCTTGAAACCCATACGACGGCGATGCTGGGATTTCCTGTGGGACGGATTCTGGGCACTGCATTACCTTTGTCTGTATATAGACTCCGACCCTCGGAGTTGGTTGCTGCCTTGCCTGGGCATTGGGGTAAATTGACGTGCGTAACAGACTTTTGGAAGGGTTGAGATTCCTTTATCAGTCCGAAAACGGATGAGACAAATTGAAGAAGCCCGTCCATTTCATTTTGAAAACGCGATCGTGGTTGTTGAGAAGACACGGTTGCTCAAGGCGGTAGTCAAAGAGTCTTTGTGTAGAATCCTAATCGAGATATCAATGATACCCTGAGCGTAGGGCGCCACTGTCGAAGCGGAAGTCGTTTCAAATCATTATGCGACCCTCTTTAGGTACGCCTGCCTCGAACGCGTATAAAGTCTGCAGGTCAGCATTGTCAATAACCCAAGCACCCAATCTTTCTTTCTCCAGTTCACCGTCCATCAGCCGTTACCACTACCCATCCTCTACACTTCCACCATGTCGACGAAAACCGGAGTGAGTCTATCTCTCTTCATGAAAGCGCATATTGCTGAACTATCTCGTCTTAGTCTAGCGCCCAGACCAACCAACAACAATACGATGATAACACCAGGGTACCCCGGAGGACGCCTATGGCCTGCCAGTTCTGTCGAGGTAGATATGATCATCGCGAGCCTTGAGCACAATGCTGATTTTTTCTTGTCTAGGCCGCAAATTAAAATGCGATGGAAGCCGTCCGTCTTGCGCTAATTGTGGAAGGCGCCAAATTGCTTGCACCTACCAGCCTGTGTGAGTTTTGGATCCGTTATTCGGTAGCTATAATTGACGATTGCTTCCTTTAGCAATGCTGGTCAGTAGAGCGTATTTTTAGAGAAAACGTCATACGCCCCATGCTGGTTCAGTCCTAGATTACATTGCGGAGAGCTATTGCTACTGTCTTCTTTCTTGCTACCCTATATAAAGTTAAATATCGCATCCACTTTGTATATTTCTAGTAGTCCTTACAGCGATAATGTGACCCTTCATGTTGTATAATGCCCCTACTATCATTTTTTTCTTGCATTCATTCGAGATGAACGCCACTTATTTCATGGGAAATGTGGAACATCGAGAACTGGGCGAAGTCGCAACTAAAAAGTTAAACTTTAACAACGTGAGAAGCACAGGTACACTCCGGGGGGGTCGGTCCTGCAATTTCATGTCGTGGTCGATCAGATCTCGAGTTTGAATGAAAGCGTATATGCAGGGGCAGGTGAGGCGGGTGAATTTCGATGAGTAAGTACAACCCAGGACCGATTTTCCGAACTTCTTTGGGTCTAGACACGAGCTGTCTTTTGGTAAGAGTCAGCTTTTTTACGGGCGAAGACGTTCACCTTGCCTACATTGATTGCCTGCTGACGGTTGTGATGGAGCGGAACCAAAATGAAATCTCTTCGCGTAAGAGGAGGAGTCCCGTCTTGGCATAACACTCCCACGATTAGACGTCCGATTGTTCGTACTCACCGGTTTCTCCATCTTACCACCCCGACTGTCCTGGTGTCGGCTTCGTCATTACATGTCTTTCGATTTACAAAAGTACAGCGTGAGAGGATGCGAAGGCCTCTATTACGTTCCGGACTTTGTGACGGTCAGCTGGGTCCCCTCAGGCTGCCATTTTGACGTCTGAACATTGACGCGACGAGTCTTCAGGAGGAGGAAGAAACCTATCTTGTGAGAAAGGTGAGTAAAAGTACAGAAGGTTTTACATCCTAATGCTCTTTTTCAGATAAAGGAATCTCCACGACAAAAGTGGAAGCAGCTCGCGAACCGCCGGTTCGTCCTCGTCTATCACCTCACGTCCTCATTCATTTGGCGTAATCTATGTCTGGACATTGTGTAGTTCACAGCTTCTTGGTCGGCTTTCGTGACCTTTTTGATTCACCACGGCGTCTCACTTTATGCAGGTGGAGAAGTAACGCCAAAGAATGTTCTGGTGTCTCAGCCACTGCCAGCTTTTGTGAACAAGTTGTGAGTAGACTACTTACGCGTCCTCCAACCTATATAACAGCTGGAGTTCTTAGCCCAGATATTATCTCTCGGCTCAAAGGTACTGCGGCCTTCAAGTCTTCTCCGCACGGTGAACCAAACCATGTCATCTTAAACCAGGTATGGCTGGGCAACTGCTGCTTCGTTTACTCCATCTGACGCTCTCCAGTATTTACCGGGACAAGGAATCATGGTTAGTCATTCTTTCGGCCGGCAAGCCATCGAACTCATCTTCGCAGCCTCATGAAGACGGGCCTGCGTATCACCCCATCGTCGCAACGATTTCTCTGGGTTCCCATGCGGTGTTCCATTATTATCGGTATACTCCCGAAGAGAACGGTGGCGAACCCATTACTAACGGGCGCACAATTGACAACACTCCAGCGTTTTCTGTTCTGCTTGAGCCGCGAAGCGTGATCATAACGACAGAAGTGTTATATAAAGAATACCTTCATGGGTGAGTGTCCAGAAAGCGCATCGTATTAATTGCTCATTTTTATCTGCAGGATCGAAGATGTTGAAATCGATACTATTAGAGCGGCCGACGCAACCCGGGGTTCGAAGTTTATGGATACTAATACACCTATCCAGAACTTCCATCTGCTGACGAGCGAGAAGGCGCTGAGGGCTGTCAGCGAAGGTGGAACGATGGAGAGAGATGTGAGGTACAGTTTGACCTGCCGCGATGTAGAAAAAGTTCGAAATGGGTCTTTCCTGAGAACCTGACCTGCATCTACGCCGGTGAATACAAAATCTCGTTCGCCCGCGGTGGTATGAAAACCGGCACTTGCGCAACTTAATGGATGACGAGAACGGGAATTAACGAGAATGAGTGTATTGAGGCAACAGTGGAGTTAGATGTACGCGAATGAACCACCCCCCGAGCCTAAATCAATACGGCAGCCGACCGTCAGAAATTCGCTAACCCCAGCCGTTTACCCAGAACGCAAGGCGCCGCAAGACAGACGGACGTCAGCCTGAGTCTCGTAACGGGTGTTCTTTGCATCAGCAATCTTGAGGCAGCAGAAAGCCCTGTCACTTTCACTCCAGTAGAATATGCGCTTGATGCCAGCCCAGTCACACCAATCGATACTGAAACAGGGGACCGTTCACCGACACACTCGACTGCCAAAACAAGGGGATCACTCACCATCGCCAGCAAGGCCTAGCACATCCCATCCCATTCTTTGTGGTTCGAACAACGTACAAATCCGCCCCGGTGATCTTTGAAAATCTACGACGTCGACTAGAGCAAATTGACTTCTGGACAACGGCTGGTCTGTCCCTCGGATGCTCCTTAGTTCCATAAAAGACGCTGTGTTGTAACAGCAACTCCGGCACTGCAACTGTGACTTTCTTCCCCTCCTGCCCGTCGTTTTCGTTTATGCGGTTGTGGGTCCGGTTGAACCTGCTGCTTGAACGGAGGAGACCTGCCACCAGTCAAGTTGTATATGGCGTGCATTTCGGCATGCATCGAGACCGGCTTCCCAAAGGCACAATCGACGCTTAACTCGTCGTAGTGGACGCGTTGGTGGTTGTAGCCTGTTGAAATAACCTTCCCACCCTTGACGATAATAGATCCCAAGGTAAATGCCATCGGCGACTGGTTTCTCAAGTTCAGGTATCCGAGTCTTATTTAGAATAAATAATAACGCTACACACCTTTGAGGCTGCCTGGATACACTGAGACAGATAAAACTGAGACTTAGAATGCATGATAAGAATCTTGACGGTCAAGAGCAGGGTCGGCAACCACTCGGAGTAATAAACAAAGCTGGGTATGTCAGCGAGTCACAACAATGGTCACAAAGCATCCACATGGGAAATTTTGACTGCTCAAAAGACAACGAAGTAAATTACTCCCGAAGCGAAATAGAAAGTAAATTTCCTCCACGTATATCTATCCAAAAAAATCATCGATCTGGAAAAAAAACTATCCCGTCAAAATCTCCTTTGAGACTAATATTCGATTGGCCAGCGCAGTCAAATTCGCATCAGCGACCACCACCTCAGGTGCATATTCCACATCGAACGTCTGCTTTATCGCCATGCAAATACGTTTAGCCTGTCGTTCAGACCAGAAGGTGAAATCATCCGGGTCCCGCTCGTCGGCTTCTGTCGGACTTGCAGTTCCATCTACATTGAGGGAGGACTTGCACGATAAAGGAATCAGCGAAGGGTCGGAGTCGAGACACAATGGTACGACACGCATCAGGGTCTCCCGGACCGATGGTAAATCTAAGGTCGATGGCTGGTCGACTAGAAACAGAGACGACTCAGTCAAACATTAGCTAAGACAACGCGGAGAGTTACGCACCGTAAATCTCAATAGGGCCATCGAGGCTCATGACATTGTATTTGCCGTCATGGTGGTAACGGATCTAAAATGAGAATGAGGACGAACGACGATCAAACGCATCCCTGACTCACCTCATATTGGCCAACCAACCATGGCAAAGTGTTGGCTTTGAACGTCACGGCGCCCGAATCACTTTGCGGACCAGGAGGTGAATCGAGAGGTACATCGCCATCCCATTCTGCACCATAAACAGGCTCCCACATTCCAAGAGAAGACGTTTTCGTAACCAGTTGTGACTTGTTGGCGCCGATCTACAAGGACATGAAAAGACTGAAGCGCACCTAGGAGTAAAGAATACGTACTCGGTATATTCCAATCCAGTCCTTACGGGAATGAGTACGAGGCGCTTGCCATTGGACGGTGATAGGTTCGCCAAGGTGGAAGCTACGGGTACCTTCCTTGCTAGGGACGACTGTAGCATGGTACTTTGCCGTATCGAAGGACGAAAGATCACTTGCAACACGCCTATAGGACGGGACATGCTCAGTAAGATCAGCGCCACTGGAGAAAAAGCGCCCCACGTAATGACCAATTTTTCGCGAGACTGTTGCAACAAAACCTTCGTGTCCTGTACCACACCGGTAATCTTTGGTCGGGCTAAAGGTGGGCATCAGCAAGCGTGTACGGCCTCGGCCAGGAGGAGAATAAACATTTAGCTAAAAATTCCTCTACAGCGTCGGCTGTTTCCTCAAACACTTTGTCAAAGGTACCCTTCACCTCCTTCGCAACACGTTTTAATTCTGGGGCATGGCGGCCAGCTCGGGATTCTAGAATGCGAGCGTTTTTGCTTGCCACGCTTTTGATCACCTTAACAAACCCGGCGTCTTTTCGTAGGGAGTCACCATAGAGTTTCTGCATGTGGGGACTAAAGACATACAATTAGCCAGGAAACCGCGAAAGTAGACGTGATATATACTTCTCGACGCAGCTAAGGAACCACCAATAGGAAAGATGCCGGATAACGGCCAGGGTGATCACTAGCTTACTCTCGCTAATGAGACCCAGACCAAACCACGCAGCACCCCCCATAAGCTCAGGGTTATTGAGGTATCTGTGAATGATGGCCGTGAGCAGAATGGCGGGCGAGTAATGCATCGCCGTACCTGTAGATTCCGGAATACTCTAGGTGGGCAGGAAATTCTTCCATGAAGAAATCGCCAAAAAACCATCCTGGGTAAACGCGATCAGATAGCTTTGCGGTCACTGAAAGAGACTGAACCGACCAAACATTCCGAGGACCTCATACGATTCCAACGACGCCCATATATGTAACGCGACGAGAAGCTACGAGATAGGTTTCATCAGTGTGTATACCAGTCTTACTGAACGGGGGGTCACATACGGCACCAAGGGTATGGCGAAGTAACTCGTTACCGACCATCCAATCAGTAGGGAGGCTGTACGTCTTCCACACGAGGCCAATCAGAGACACTGGATGCAATGAAATGAGATACTCATCCCTGATATGTTGATCACCCACTGACCGTATGTCATACACTGGCTCAGATTGTATACCGCCTTCCAGTTTGAAAAAGCTTCCAGAACAGCGCCGCTCCCACCATCATGATGCGGATAATGATAATTCTTCATGTAGTGACGAACCAGATACTTGTGTTCACTCTGCGCACGTAGCAGCAGCCCAAGACCGAAGCAGTGGAACAAACACCAGCCCAGGGCATGCACGAAATGAAGTGCAACGATGACTCTCGGGGATAAACGCGGGATAAACGCAAATCCAGAGGAGTAGAGAACAATCAGTAAAAGCATGACGTCGTTCGCCCTATGAGAAAGTCAACTCCTACGGCCATGGAATAAGCAACCGATGATCATCACCTGAACAAATCAAGGTTCTTGAAAATCATCGTGTCCCGACGGAAGTACTTCGTCAAGAGATCATGATTGGACAACACCTTCTTCTTCTTAGGAAGCCCTTCGTGGCTGCGTGCCGAAGACGCGCTCTCTGTTGAGAGTTCTGCTCTGTGTAAAGATCGCTTGATCCCCTCGAAACCATCAACAGGACTGCGGTCATCGTATTCCATCTCAGTCTCAGTCTCGAGATCAGTCTCGGTAGCAGTTTCGCCTTCAGTTGCCGCCGGGGTGGGGCAATCTTCGGGAGGGACCTCAGGAAGGGCCTCGACGGATACTGATTTCGGTGATGAAGCCGTTTTTGGACGGGTGTTAACTGGAACTCTTTTGGCTATGGCTTTCTTCTGTCCGTACAGGCGCTCAATATCTGAGTGAACTATGAGACGAGTTTTGGAACATAATTAGGTAGACTCACGGGGGTTTTCGAATAGAACGAGAAATGCGAATTGCGAAGCATGCGCAGCTAGACTAACAAATAGAACAGGGTAGCTTCCAACGATCAGGGACAAGCCATAGTAGCCGATGTATCCTGTTCTTGATGTCAAACACTAGCTAAAAGTGAGCCTCAGGTACTCACCGACGGAGTACATAGGATGAGGGGCAAGTTCGAAGACGCCATCGAACACCAGCGCGCCGCGTTGGAAGAATACATCACCCCAATACCAGCCGTAATCTTTGACGACGTTGTGGGCCTCCGTTTTGACCCAAAGATTGAACCAAATGAGAGTTATACCCACTAACCATCTAGTGAAAACGTTAGCTTGTTGCACGAAATACACGGAACTCACGCTGGTGTGTTTGAGGTATTAAGACGCCTTGAATTTAAGCCAAGCATTTGTACCGAGGTGACCATAATGGTATAGTATGACCACCTGTGACGTTTTACTCTAGCTTATCTCTGGGGTATCTACTACATCAAACTTTCCAGCGTGACTGGTAGGCACCTCATTACGTGTACGGGAATGGAGAGATCCGTCGGCACGCGAAAGCATGAGAACGCGAACATGCAGTAGGCCAAAAAGTCGCTGTAAATGGGATCAGCTATTGGTGGACAACTAGTGAAATGCACGCACTTGATAAGAATAACATCCACAGATTGTCTGAAGAGTAACCATGTGTTGTATTCTACGGGTAGTTCCTGTCGGCACAGTGAGCGTGTTATATCGATGGATGATTATCACACGAACATCAAAAGAGTAGTCTTTCCCCATTTTCCCAACGAGCTGAGCGCGAATCCAATTCCGGACACGAGGGCAACGATTCTCGTCAAGCCAACCGAGACGCTGCACCTCCTTGACCATCCATTTCTTCTTGCTTTGCTTTGTCAGAACCCAACCGAGTCCAGCGTCATATGCTGCACGCCAAAAAGCGAAATACACAAGGAAAAACACCCTAGCCGCATCCCGGGGAAGAACGAAAAACAGGACAAGCTGGGAACCGAGCAAAGCCAGGTTCAGAATATCAAGATGACTCTTGGGGTATCCCGGATGGAACAGAGCCGTCAAGACATCATGAGTCGTAGGTACACGAAACACTGGCGATCGTCAATATACGTATAATAGAGATTGGTGCTCGCATACCTTCACCACCGGGTGTCTTTCCCCACACCACTTCTTCGCGTCTCTTTGGAGAAATGGAATCTTTCCTGTCGCTTGTTTCTGTCGCTTTGGCCGCGCTTCGCTGCCTCAGGAAGGACTGAGGGCCAGACATGGTCGTACGTGTCTAAGCGATAATTTACAACGGGACCTTTCCCGAAATATCCAAATGCCGTAGCCAAATAGATGCATATTTCACGAGCTTCGGCCGAGCCGGACCGAAACGCACACCCGGCCCTCAAGTAACACGGTTTTCTGCGAAAATTTTTCCTTCTGTTATCTCCCATCGATATGTGTTATGAACGTCCAAGAGAACTTTTTCCATATAATCAGTCGTAATCTTTGAGATTTTTCTCGCCCATTTTATTCACTCCACTCTCGACTTATTTCCCATCGAGGGTAGAGTTGCTAATATTGGGGATATTGACATCTTATTAGGCATTTATTTCGGTCATTTCTTTTCTTTCGTTAGAATTGACCTTACGAGGTGCCTTACAATACCAATTATTGTAAGAAATTTTCAAATGCAATAAGCAATCCCATTCTGTCTGCTATCGATCAGATTGTTAAGCATGAGATTATTTCGATGATCCATGGCCAGTATTATTTTGGCCTGCATACTGATAGCGGAAGAAAATACCGGCTTGGGCGGTGATTGCCAAAAGTAGAAGATCCACGTGGCAATCAACCTGTGCATGCTGGTGCGCTCCTCTGTCAGCGTTTCATCTACTCCTACAATTGCCCGTCACCTTTCTCAGCCTTGATTGCTCAGGCCCTTGATCATTGACGTACTACTGGCAGCAAACATCGACAATGTCTCCCCGCATCGCCTCCAAGGAGACGAAACAGACGGTGGACCCGGCTGAACGTGAAGCTGAAGGAATAAAGACATACCGAAAACCAGAGAAAAGAGGGATGTTTGGGCTTCGACATGGACAGAGATTTGCACGCGGAAAAAGTACGCACATAAGCCTCTTACCCCAATGTCCTTTTACACATTCGTAATCATAGCATTCAATACCAAGGACGACTACGACAGGACATACCCAGAGGATCCAATATTCGAAGAAATGGCTCCTGCTGCCAGGATATGGCGGGCGTACCTAGACGAATGTCAAGCCTACTGATGCAGAAATGATAGAAGGCTGGAGAGACACTGTCGACGTCCTGTTAGTTTTTGTATGTTGCTCGCAGAAATACTCGTTTTCACGAGCTGACTGCTTCTATTCAAGGCCGGTCTATTCTCCGCCGTAGTAACGACATTTGTTGTCCAAACGTTACAGTCTTTACAACCCGACTTCACCCAAGTCTCCGCTTTCCTGCTATTTGAAGCTCGTCAACGTCCAACGGGCCGTCGCTAACGGCACTTCTCTGTCCGACGTTCCATCATCCCCGTTGACTCCCAACTCCTCTTTCACTCCCTCCTCTCTGATCGTCTGGACAAACGGCCTTTGGTTCGTCAGCCTCTCACTCAGCTTGACCATCGCCCTCGTAGCCTGTATTGACCAAGCAATGGATTCACCACTACATGTCTGTACCATCGGGGACCCCTCGGTACCGCAGCCGCATACGTCACTTCCGTTACATGGGCTTGGAGAAATGGCATGTACCAGTCATCGTTGGACTGCTTCCCTTGCTCATGCACTCGTCTTTGGCCCTCTTTTTCGTCGGCCTGGTTCTATTTTTGATAACCTTACACATTGGCATAGCCATCGCCGTAGGTGCCATATCGGGCATCGCTTATATCCTCTACGTTGTCACCAACGTCCTGTCTGTTCAAGATCCTCAATGCCCGTACAGGACGCCCCTCTCCGGCTACGCATACGATGCATCCAATTATCTGTACCAGTCCGTAATCGTTCCCCTCTTCGACATCTCATCCTCAGCCTCGTCGATGTTTTCCCGTGTCACTACAGAACGTTCTACAACGTCAACCGACTCGCGTGTATGGTCACTAGACGATGTAGAACGGGGGATACTAGATGAAAGAGCCAACGACATCGATATCCAAGCCATCTCTTGGCTCTATTCTACAACCTTCAATCCCACACTCCAAAGCATCGTGATGCAAGCAATCAGTGGTTTGCCGATTGCATCCACTCAGAAAGTCCGCAAAGCTTTCTCAGACATAGCTCTGACTGAGCAGTGGCAAGAGCGCTGGCGCGAATTGCTGAGGGCGTGTGTCATCACATCTCCGGAGGAGGGCGACACCGTGGAGCCTCGAGAAGACATGGCTCTACAGATGGACCGTCTGCTGCGTGTCAACCTCCTGCTCGAGGAAGACCCCGCATGGGAACTTCAGCGCGGGTTTGATTATCAAAAACTAAGAATTTCGGACTTGGATCCCCCAGAACTCGGTCCGCTAGTAGTAGCTAATCGGTTCAGAGGACCAAGCTTACCACCGGCCATACAAATTCTGAAGCGAGGTTTGCTTGGTTCGGACCAGGATGTATGCCTTTGTCTGCACCCCATCGTCTGGGCTGGTCTTTTGGATAGCGCCGTCAAGGATGGGTGCTTTGAGCCTCCAACCCAAAATGCGTTTGATATCAAGCTCTGTGTCGCCTTCCTCGGTACAATTCCACATGAATACTTCCGTAACGATGAGGGAAAGATAGAGGTTGTACAAGAAGTATACTGCGCAAGGCTTACGGATTGCATCTACCACCACCTCTATCCAAATGTCGGCCAGAATCTCCTTCGAATGTTTTCCACATTCGATTCGCTCGCACATGAAGCTGCGACACCGCCATGCCTTCGCTTGTTACTCGCCATCCTTGCCTTTATACTATCCGAATTCAAACAGGGAGAAGGAGAAGAAGACCGCAGACCCTTTTTGTCCAGCGACAGGGAACTATTGGCCCTCGCTGTCGCGTCCCTTCGTCACTACGTCCGGTTCTCCCTTAGACTCTCTGTACTCGAGAGACAGGCGATTTTCTCCGTCATCACCGGAGTCATCACATGCAGCAACGTCTTCTGTGACGCTGAGGTGCAAAACTCCAGAACATGCATATCCATACTCGACGTCTTCGACGAACTAGTGAACCCGAGGGATGCATTATTCCCTTCTGCAGAGTTTCCTCGTCCTGTCTCGTGGTGCACTGAACCCATAATCAAGAATCTGCTTCAAGCAACGTTTAATGACGATTTTTGGGCTCGCTCATCATGGTTGGACACTATATTTGGCCAAGGATACGAGACGAAACTTCGCATCTTGTGCCCTTGTTTCCGGCAGGGTATCTCTATAGCATTCGATGTGTTCCACAGGGAAGGTTACCTTTCCACATTTACCGAGCACAGATCCGACTCGCGGTTGCTCGAGATAACCGTGGCATACGCGACTGGATTGTCGTCCCTCTCTCCTCAACAAGCGGAATACGCACATCAGCCGGAGAATCTTCTCAGTTTGGTCACTATTTTGGCATTGGGAGGGAAAGGAAGCGCTTTGCTCGCCCTAGCGCGTATCCGTCCCGATCATCCTGCATGGTCTGAGTGTCTTGCCAAGATACGTGAAGATATTACAGCTATCCGGACGGGGGTATTTGATGAATGGCGGAATGACAATTTCCAGCGGGGTATCGTGAAGCTTGACCAGTTCTTCTCATCACGTCTAAGAATTGAATGAGGCAGTCCACCCGAAACAGAATGACCGACCCTAGCCGCTCTAGCGAGCTGTGCACGATGGGAGTTCAAGCCATATCCATTTCACTCCCCTAGACTTCTACTTGTCCCTTGAAGGCGGAGAATGACGCACCCACATTGGCGGTAAACTTGATACTCAAGGAATAGAACTGCCTTTGAGCGCCGTTTGGACAAACGCTCACCAGCTGCAAGAGCGGAAAGTCAGTCTTTACCTTGGCACACCCAAAATACGAGGGAAAAGCAATCTGTGCTTCGTTATAGTCATCTTGGTACATGCAATATTCGTTAGATTATATAGAATACAGATGGCCACGCACTGAATTGGGACAATCAATTGATGATCTTGGAAAGCCCACAGCAATGAAGAACACATACTTGAGAAGGCCGACAAGTACCTGTATAGCTGCTGAGACGAATGGTACCCAGCTGTGCGAATCTTCAGTAATTGCCGTAGATAGGCCAACAACGTCGCTCACGTAGACATATTGTATTTACCGGCTTTAAACAATCCAAATACCACAAGCGACATGATCGTCGACCCGAACACGGCCCCAATGACGCTTATCGCCAAGAATGTCAGGAAAACAATCAGCGCAAAGGTAGCCCTCGACCGCCGTTCATTCATCTTCCTCGCCCTTGGCTGCAGTTTCAGCGACACCAACGGGTATTCCTCGGACGATGGCAAGGGCTCGTAGGCATGCTTTGGGGGAAACGAGACGCTCAGAAAGGCGAGCGCACCGCAGAAAATGAATACGGGGGTATAGAAAATGAGAGTCCAGTATAAAGTGAAGCTGAATATGTCGTGATAGTGGTACAGGTATGTGGCCCCGGGCTGCCTTGGGGGGCTGTGCTGGATGGCGAAGAATTCGAGGTTGGGATTGTACAGCGACGGCCACCCGGGCGCCTCGTCGCCCATAGCATGGAGACGGTGTGACTGCTACGTCACAGAAAGGTGAAAGGTTTGCCTTCAGAGGCCTTTGAACCAAACAATGGCTCTCTTGGTTCAGGTTTATAAATTCTCTTGCAGCTATCAACCGCGTGCTTTCTTCGTGCATAGTAAACGATAAATACCTGCCATCCGGAAGGAATCTAACCTCTCAAAGCAATTTTCTTCGGCTGACTTCAATACTTTCCTCCAATTTCGTGGGAATATTACTTGCACAATACTTCGCCCGGTTCTTTTAGGTCTTCTTGTCTATCCACTGCAACCTGAATTTAACCGAATATTTGTCAAATATCCAGTGGGTCGCAATTCTAACTCTCCTAGAGTGACGCAAGGTACAGTCGGATGTGTTTGACTCAATGTCCACTTCACTGATTCCGTATCTCTGCTTCTCCCTCTTGTCATGTCGATCTATCCTCTCTTTGTGCGGGGCGATAATGACTCTTCTCCTCCAATGTGCTCTCACAACAACTTCTGGCAAGTTTTACTTTGCGTTGAGTACGTAGAAGCAGCAGTAGGAGCATGCTTAGCTAGGCGTGCCAGGCTCATCTTACTCGGCACCTTGATCCATCACTGCGTCCTGGATAGGCGAGCCATCAATGGCTGTGCTGCCTGCCGCGAAGGCACCAAAAGGAAATTTCCCATCATCATCAACTTTTACTTTTACTTATATATTCCCCATCCTATACGATGTCTCCGCGTCCTTCGCTGCTCTTCCATCTACCCAAGATTTCGGACCCGTACGATTGTGACAGTCCCCCGATATAACATTCTTCTCCAAGAACTGTGCAAAGTGATCATCCGCTTCTGTTCTTCCGAGCGAGAGACCCTTTTCACTTGTAGCCTCGTTTGCAAGGCACGGGCCCCAACCAGTCGGTGCCTCTTTTATACATATGTCCATTCCCGAGACCATGTACCAGGGTTTGTCAAACTCCTGCAGTCGCGAGATAACATATGTCTCCGCATATTCAGACAGTCTGGCTTGAGACATACACAAGGCAAGACGGATTGATTCGGTATCGGTATGCTCTATGTGCTTTCTCCCACGACAATGCAATGTGGACGCGAGCAATAATCGCGCGGGCAGTCATTGGATCCTACGACAGAACTACACCGATATTTCCCGCACATTAAATGGCTCCCTTTTAATCACGAAGATCTGGGAGATAACGACGTGGCATCTGCTGCCAGCTTCAGGCGAATTCTATCGTAGAGTCTGTTCTGCGACCTCGAGCGCCTTTCGATACGATTCGTACACCCAGAGGGCACACAGGATATACTGCTCTCCTCATTGGAAGAATGTAAGCCGCCCACTCGATTGCCCTCATTGTCGTTGAAATGCTGGGACCTGGATCTCTAACTTTCAAGATGAGGTTTGCGGACATCATTCTTCGACGATAACCCGAAAATTTCATTTCTTCTTTCAGGGTTTCTTGATCTGAACCCCTTGACAGAACTTCGGACGGTCGTCCTTTACATGTACCATTTTCCTTCGGAAATGCAAACAATATCTTCATTGAATCCAAGCCATATCGAAACCGTCACCGTGATAACAAGCGAAGACGAAAGCATGATGAGTAACTATTTGGACAGTTTCACGTTTGGGATGGGCTTCACTTTCTTGTACGGGAGATCTGCCTTGCGGCGATATGTTCCATCTACGATCCAAAGTTATTCTTCATTTCTCATACTGTAATAGTAGATGATGTTGATCACTTTCTTGGGCGGAATCTTGCTTATTATCCCGAGCTTTGTTAGATGTGCGCAAACATATAGCGTTGCGGCGAAACCTGTTTCATCAAATGACAATATATCAATGGGACAATTCTACAACGTTAATGTTTCATATGCGATATTCTAGATGTCATTTGCATTCGCAGCGCTGCACATCGCTATAGCCCACCGCAGCCTTAGACATCCTTTCTGCCACCGCTGATCATGTTGCCTTTATGAAAAGCTACTCGATGTCGCGTCTTTTGCTACTGTTCGCCCCAGTAATTGTGAAGCTTCAGACGGCTGTAACGTTGAGCAGCCAGGCTTTCAGAACAACGCCAAGTCCTTAATGTGAAACACCGTCAAGTCTTCTGGTCGGAAATCTATCGGAACGGGCCCAGGTCTGTGAAAAAGGAATACTCTACGGGTATATCCCAACGCCAGGTACATAACCCAGCTTTGTGCAGTTTACTACTTTGTTGCTCACACCATTTATTCTAGACTTGGTGCTCGTCGTTTAGGTGGGTTTTGTGCAAGACACGAGTTCATAGTTTTCAACACACAAGGCCCTTCCTTTTCATGCACGACGTGATTCCTTCCCTCCATAGGCCTGTATCGCCCGTCTGTTTACGAGAGACGAACTGCTGTGCCTGACTCCTAATTTGGTTAAATCTCCTCCCCCTTTGCTTGAATGGGTGTCGCGAGGAAGAAACAGAGGTAGAAGCCAACCATATGGACATCGACGTTCCAAAAATATGCAAAAAACGCGAACATCAGAATTCTGCTCGCAAATAACACGTTATGTTCCTCCATCACGTTACCCTTTTCATCAGCTACGGCCATAATTTCTACCCCGTAGTGATATCTACCTCAGCTCTGGTAATCTGGAATGTCCTTCGCGTGAGAGTAATAGGTCGACAGAATGGTCCGTTCTCACCTGAAGGCTGAACACATCCGATACAGATATGGCTAAAGAAGATCAACAAACGGTTGGAAATGGACCACTAATGTCTTACTACAAACGGTTCGGCATGATGACACTCTGGAAAAACCTTGTACTAAAAACATGATTAGGATCCCTGCAGATTTAGTCTCATCTTCCTCCAGACTGGACGGAAACCAGCAGGTTGCGGAGGGTATGGAATCAGGATGCCAAGGTAGTGCAGGGTAAGTATGCCAGTGGTGATGCGGAAGCTGAGTAGTTCCGAATCCCACACAAATCAGTGCGTGATGTATTTCCTCGCGGTAAAATTGATTCCCATTCCTCTACATTTATCTACTGACCGCTACTGCTTGATTGAAATAACCCGGCAAAATATAGGTTGCACGTTGGAAGCGAGCTGAACCGCCTCTGCATTAACCTCGACTAGAAACAAAAAACAAAGAAGAGCATTGAAAGTTTGTGAATAGTACTTACTTAGTACACGTTTGTCAGCGGCAACAACGATAGTTCACCGCCCGTCAAGGCAGGTGAACTGAATCCACCGGTGCTTCTTTACCCACCCCTTGCTTTACAAACAATGAGTGCAGGCGCCGGGGGGATGTCGGAGTTGGCACGAGTTCATTTCAAGCTTGGCGTAAATGGTAGAGCAAAGTCTCGAACGGTCTGCAATAAGCTGCTGAGCTATAAAAGCTGGAAATTGTCTGCTCAGAAAGTCAGAAGCCTTCACCGGACTCTACCAAGCTAACGATAAACATGCAATTCTTCACTCTCGCCAAACTCTTCTTCACTCTCACCGCCATGGTGGTCGTAGGTAGCGCAAGCCCGACCCCTGTACGTGCTGAGCTTCCATTATGCTCCCAATGTACTGACGAGATACCAGGAGCCTGCTTCGTTCATATGGACAGACGCCGAGTTCGACCACTGGCTCGCCACCACCGACGCCGAGATCACCTACTATGGGAACACCGCCCCCAACCCGTTCGCTTCCTCGCGCCGCGTTGAACACCAGGGTCACGTACTGTTCCTCTCGCACCCAGAACGTCTGCGGTGGCGCCTGCACCGTTTACGACGGCGGTGCTACCTGCCTCAATGCGCCCGGCACCGTGTGCCTTGCTGCCACCAACAACGTCGGGTTCTGCGACCGTGCAGGATGCGGCGGTAGTTGCAACCAGTTGTCGTCCTGTGGAACTCGCCTCGACGGAGGATTCTGTTTCACGCCTGGCACTAGGTCCATCATTGTGTCCTCCTTGTAAATTGAGGTTAGTTGCTCTCTTATTTTCAGATTGCCGTTGCTTACGCTGGGTTCCAGAGGATCATCTAACCAAACAGTCGGCTTTGAATTTTTTCTGTGTAATATTAGGGAGAGGCAAATGTGAAGCTACCGAGGCGGAAACCGTCGCCAGGTGCACATGAAATCATCTCTAATAAATAAATCTTTCTCGAACTCGTGGGGTGAATTTCAGCGCTATCACCTATGTCATATCCCGATGGCTACAGTCTCAGGGTTAACGATTGATAGGAACACAAAGAATAGTCAGGAATTCACGAAACTCAGTGATAGCAGAGTAAACAAGACGCGGAATGCAGTGGGCAGCGCTTAAGCAAATCAATATCCGGGCCGCCTGTCGGTGTGAAGGTAAGATGTTTACCAATGAATTCCTATCTCGAGACTTTCCTTTCTCTTCCTCCAGAACTGCGATTCAAGACCTCACGGTCATCTCGCGTCATTGAGAGTTTATCGATTTAAGAGAAACTTCTAGCTAAATTGACATATATTATACCGCCCACCGTGGAGATCATCTTCCCACTGCACCTTCATCGAATTCTGCGTCTACACCTGGATACTCCATCCCCTGCACCATATACGTGTCACCTGGCGCAGATTTATCTTGAAATTCCAGAATCATACACTGCTTAATGTGTACAATGTGTACCCTTGGGTTGCACCCTTCCACAAGAATTATACGAACTCATCACCGGGTTCTGTTACCCTGACAGAAAACCCCTCCTCACCTGCAGTTTTGTATGCAAAGCATGGGTCCCGACCATCCGGCACCTTTTATGAATACGGAAGACGCCGAAGAGAAAATCGCAGCGAGTTTCGTGCGCATCCTCTTCTACTCGGGTCTTTTCAGCGACCTTCAGCGAATTTCAATTCAGTTCACACGGCAGGGCAATAGCGCTGAGGATATCCAGCTCCCATTGGAAAGGACAATCCTTCCTGCGGGCTTACGATCACTCTCGTTGAAATCTTGGAATAAGGGCCTCTTACGTTGGGAAAAGAGGCATCACGCGACACTTCAGTTAGAAACTTTCAAGTTGAAAATTGGAGGCCACTGCTGGCGCACGCCCGATCCTTGTCCCGTCAACGCCCTATCATTGAGGTTTCGTCGCACCTTTCTTCACTTCATCACTTGAACGATTATTGAGTGGGAAAATGATGCGGTTGCAGGTTTGAATAATGATTTCAAATGATATTTATTTCTCATCTTTAGGTTTTCTCGATCTTGCTTCTCTTACATAACTTCGAACCGTCATGTTGCACATTCCCTCCGGAAAGGTTACACTGTCAACATTTAACTCAAGCCACATTGAAACCATCACAATCATGACAACCGATGGGAAAGTATGGTACACAACTATCCGGATGACTTCATGACTGGAATGAGTTTCAGTTTTTCGTATGTGAAATCTAGATTGTGACAATATGCTCTATCTACAGCATAATATTTCATTCTCATGTTCTCGTGTTATGTCTCATCTGTATTATATTCTTAATTACTGTAGAGGGCGCCGAGTGATAGGGATATACATAATAAGTTGACGTATTGTACAATAATTCATTCGTTCGTTCGCCGTTCCTCTGATATTGAATTCAACTCAGTCAACACATCAGGCTCGCCAATCTCCGTCATAAATGGGTCAATTGGAGTCTCAAATATCAACGAAGACAGACTGCCAAGTTGCCCAATGGGATTAGTCTCTTGACAAGTAGCATGGGTCTGAGGAAAGTGTAGAGTGCTTATTTCCTGAGAAGCCGCTTTGCGAAGATTGATAAGCATGCGGGTTGTAAGTACACCGACTGCCGCATGGAATGGGCTGGTTAATGAACGTACATTCAACTCAAAATCCAAGTTTAGAGGGCCCAACACGCACCCAAAACTGAACCACGGTATCTCAGTCGCTCCCTAAGAAGATAAGTGTTAAATGTGCACCCCTTGTCGAAGAGTAGAAGTAACCTACAACAACCATGAGATTATTCAATACCAGTACACACGATATTCTAATTACAAGGAACATCAGGCAGGAAATGGACATAATGAACGGACGACTTACGCCAAAAAGTACAGGATATTGTCTCGGAGCAGAATGGATCGAAGAGATTGCCGATATCCTCTCGTCATATTGTCCAGCATAAACCCGAATGTCTTAACAATTGCGAAACTGAAAAGGACGATTTCGTATGCAGTCGCTTTTATGGATAAGAGATAAGTCTCAGTTTCCGCAGTGCGGAGAATCTTACCAGGTACCCATTGTGCCCATTCTATCCCAGAGTGAATCGATGGACACCCGGCCAGGGGTAGTCGGACCGCGTCGGCAATTACTGCACCTTGTATCCCCACATTATGGATTAATATCCATAGGAACGCAGCGATAGAACTCGCAAACAGAAAGCCATTGATTACAGCCACCTAGAGATGGATTCAAAATATGGTTCCAGTAATATGTGCAGAGAAATTTACCTTCTTCGAACATTTGAACAGAGCGTAGACGCGTAGCTGCATGACAATTTCGACAGACCAAAGACTTATGGCACCAGTGATACGGGTAATCGCATCCACGGCCACGCACCTACTTGAAAGTGATGATGTGTCATTGTTACCAGGCAATAGAAGAGCTCACAGGCGATCGGAGGGCACTCCGCGGATGGAAAAAACATGTATCTGAAGAGCGTCAAAGACGAGCAACGAGATACTGTAGTATCGAATCTAGAAATCATCAGCATCGAGGATATATTTCCATGGTGAATGATAGGTTCGGCGCGCACCCATAAGAACAGTATTTTCCCTATGTTTCGTCTCTGTGGCTACGGGTAGTCAATTAAATTCATGGGCAAAATCATCGATCATGCAGTCGAGTCTTACCCAGATGTACCGTATCTGGGGAAATCGTAACGAAAACGGAACCAGAGGTTGAGAAATTACCACACACACCTCGTCTTCCAACGTCACGACTTTGCTAATTTCAGAACAGTGTACGGTAGTAAAAAAAAGGAACGCTTGCCGTAGTCGTGTACGATCCACGTTAGCCCAACGACTGTCCTGGTAACACAATCAGCTGATCTCAATGTTTTAGCGAGGAGAAGATACTCACGGACGACATAGAGGGGAATCAAATTTCCTAGGTACAAGGCTGCCAATCTATCGTTCTCATTCGCAGAATCGGTAGCCATTGTGCCGCAGAGTGAGAGTTATTCAACTACAGCCTCCCAGACGCCTATTTTATGCTTATCCTCCCGCATGGAATGCAGATAAGAACAGCCAATCGCACTAGCAACGTGACGGGGCCTTGAGTTCCCCTGAATATTGATCGTCAAAGAGATCCCATCCATTCATTGTATAAGCTATAGCGATGACTTTCCCGTTAATAGAGAACACAGCCAGTCAACCAGGACACCGACACGGAGTAATATATTAGTGTTACTCAACAATGATTGTCAGTTATAGTAAATTGCGACATCACGCTCTATAGAGATATCATGTCCATCATTCGGGACCGAAGATTTATTCAAAGGCGGGCCCGCCGTTGTATAACAGATCGGACCTTACTGTGCCTCCAATTTAGACTTCACAGCTCTAATTGATCCTCAATTCTCTAAGGCCCAGCCTTGAAGTTCGTATTTGGAGTTACCGATTTTCTCTAGTTTCAGAGCTATCATAACGGTTGTCATCTACCTTATGGTCAGGGCATCATTCAGCAAGTTGTCTAAGTATCTCCAAACAATTCTCTAGCCGCATAGCATTAAAGGTGGGGCCCAATATTTACCTTTGGGCTGGGTATGACCTGGACCTGATGTTGAGACAGATGAGGCAAGGAGCAGAGTCCTTACACACCTCTTATGCCCCACCCAACAAGAATCCATGTAAACAATCGGTGAATCCTCGTACACATGACTGCAATAGAAACTCACAGAGACTGTTCGATTCCGGAGTTACACCAATCGTGCAGGCACCCTCTATTCTTCTTTTGTAACGTTCTGATTCTTAGACGCTTCAGTCTAGTGACCGGTATACATCACATAAGTGATTGAGTCCTGCGCCGAGCATGCCGTGGTAAGAGGCGCTAATGCATAACAGGCCTGAACAGCACTACATTCTGTAGGGACTCGGTCAGCAGTTTTATCTATATACGTGATGATACTGAATTCTGAGCCACATGGCGTTCTCCACTCCCGGTAAGGGGAGTCTATGCATCGTCGTCAGGCGTATAGCTCGTGCAGAAGAGTCTATCTGTCTGTTTCCAAGGAGGGACAGCCTTTGAAGTTCAGATTTCAGAGCGATGACGTTCGGGCGAAACGTTTTATAACCACCGATAACTTTCTCTCTCTGAGATCAAACGACCTACCATGGACCTCGCAGAGGATGTTCGGAAGAATGGGTGGGTATTCGGGCGGGGGATGCCTGATACTCGACCGCAAGGGTTCAAATAGGCGCATGTTTGTCAAGGCATGGACCAATGAATTGCTGCGAGTATGGATCTGACACAAGTTCTAATTTTGTTCTCGTCGGACACTTTTAATGACGACAGGTAGCACACCTATATTTGACTCAGTAATTATTGAAGACGGGACATAAAAGGGACGCTGACCTCCTGTTGGTAGGGAATAAGCGTTCCTACCGATACACGCCAATAGGCCGTTAATGATTCCACCGTGAGCGGTGATGGAGATGTCTATTGTGAATTGCATAATCAGCATTGCCTACCAGCGGGGGTATCATAAATACCAGCACTTACATGTACTACTCTCCAGAGTAAAGATTCCGTCCAATACCTGTTTTGCTCGGGCGTTGACTTCCGCCTTGGTTTCCCTCGTGTCAGGTTTCCATAAAACATCCTGCTCGCTAAACCCGTCTTCCACAAGAAGTTGTGGGTAATTGAATTGAATCCAAGATAACGGGTGCCGTTTATCGCAGGTATGGACTCCGTATTCTTCCCGACAGTTCTGTTGGAACAAGGTTATAGAAAAAAGGATATGAAGACAGTGAAATTAACGTACCTCGAGGACCATAGGCTTACAAGGGACGGCAATTCCATCAAATGTGAGTAGGTATGTCCGCATGGCGCGTTGCAAGGGGCTACTGAAAGCCTTCTCGGGGAGAGGTATGCCATGATGTAGTTCCGTCTCCCATTTTCCACGGGCATCGTTCGCTTGGGATTCGCCGAGTGGGGTCAACAAAGGATCAGCTATAACAGGATCGTTTAACAGAAGGCATGCGCTTCGTAACACGTATGAACATACGACCCCACGTAAGTTCACCGTCGCCATCGAGTTTGGACCAATAGCTACGAAAAACTATGGGAATTGAGTATGTCATCTGACAGACCCTAATACTCACTCATCCCAGGCTTGTGTTCCGTACTTGGTTTCTGCAACGTTGTCTATCGATGGACATCAGAGCAGCTCAACAGAGAAGTTAGTTCGACTTACGATAACCCTGACCATGACGTCCAAGAAAAAATAGTTTATAGGATACACCGCTGGCAGAGTCATTATTCAACTTCTTGACGGCAGATTTTAATGTCTCCCATCTCTCAGGAGACGCGTCGAGTAAACCAAAGCGAGGGGGAACAGCGCCTATTGCGACAGGATCGGCATCGACCGCGTCCTGGGAGAAGAAACCGGACACAGCCTATGGCACGGTGTAGCATTAAAGTCTTATATCTGGGGGTAAGCTGACCTCGTATTCGATATCAAACATGAGCAGAACAAACGTGCAATCGGAGTTTCCTTCGGAGAATCAGATTGACACGTCAGCGGCATGTGCGGCCCGGACTATTACGGCATCCACGGTTCAACCTCAGCCAGGAGCGAGGCATGTTTGATGACTGCAACAAGTACATGCGTAAGTGACTTGTTGCTCACGATGTTGTAACGTAATGCTCTTTTATAGGCAAGATAATGATATAATGTTGATATCTTCCCAGTTTGCTCTATTGCGACAGGTCGCTCAGTGATCATACTTGTTACCCGAAGCTGAGAATCCTTCTTGATAAACAGGCGTGTCTCTGCAGGTTCGACTTCTGTTCTTCTCCTTTTGGTCTTGGCTCTGCTTCTTCGCCGAATCTACTTCGAGCCCTTTATCCAATAACCAACAGCCTGACATACTTGCTCGTTTCGTATTCTCTTTTACCCAAGCGGAAAGTTTTAAAAATTCACCGGTCTTCTGCGATTGCGGAGAACATGAAACTAGACTTTTCTCGCTTGTACGCCACAGGATCATCGCGTAGTGTCCTGCCAGTAGTCCATGATACTCCATCTTGTCTAGAAGAGATGATCGCAGCTGAGGACAACTTCACAATTACGAGTTTTTCCATACGGTCCCGCGAGCCCTTCCTATCCCACAGACTCTTGATCGCCGCCGTTGTGCGACGTTCGGGGCAATCGTGGTGTGTAGTGAAAATTTCTATCCGGATTGACAACGGCAAACGCACTGATAGCAACAAGTTTTGTATTCGCGAACGACACGCACCTACTTCGAAGTTCTTCCTTGGCTAGACACCGAAACCTTATCGGCTTCAGGAGGAAGTAGAACAATATAATAACCGACTTTTCAGCTCCGGTGCATGATCTAGGCTGGCAGAGGCGGCGTACTCTTACGGAAACTGAGGCGCCTTGAGGCGCAAACCCTATCATTTCCTTGCTTGTGCGATCTTTCTTTATAGATTCCTTGTTCGACTCCTTAAACCAGGTGGTCAATGTTTATTTATATGACTTGAACCGCTGCTCCCAGTTTTTGCGCCTTTTAGCATAATGCGCTCCTTCGTCAGCTGCGGAAAGGAAAGAGGCAGCCCTCAGCCTGGTCATTATTTTGTTCCGTTCGATGATCCGTATCTTGATATCCTCATCAAGACTTCTGCGTCCCTGTCCCTCTCTGACTTTCGCTAAAAAGATACCCATCTTCGGATACTTCGGAGTTGATCTCAGGACTGAGGTATTCGTTTCCATTTGTTTATACATGATCGTCTGTCCATACTGAGCTTGCTCTCTAGATGTGTTGTTCAGCTCTAAAGATTGGCGCCTACTGAAGTCCGCGAATTGTAATTCACCTTCGTGGTCAGTCAGAGAACTCGGGTGAGAGGTACCATGCTTTATGACTGAGGGACTCTTCCTTCCCCTTGGAGTACACATCGGGATCATGTAATTTCTATCGTAGGATGTGATGACCATTTTTACTACATATTCTGATACGTCCCACCATTTCTATGAATACGACCACGCATAACGAACGGTGGCGATCGCGCAATGGATAACTGCGCGTGACCCAGGGTCCCAAATCGAAGTACAAAGACAGCAGATACACAGCAACACAGGTAAATGAAAACGAGACCATAGCGGAAAAAAATACAACCCGAACCAACAGCCTTTTGTGCGTCGCGCCCCTAGCGATCTAAGCTCTAACCAACCCGACTTCCGCCTTGACGATTGTGACCTCCTAAAGTTCCCAAACTCTCGGATCTGTCATCGACAGACGCCTCCCGTGCCACACCGTAATGCTACCCACGCCCCATCTGTGTTCTTCGGCCATCATAACGGGAGCACCGCTAATTTCATGCCTCCGTACCCAGGTTGCTCCTTCATCGACTCCAGTCGGGTGGCTCTATGTTCGACGTGGGGCACCAACTCGTCCACCCTGCACGGCAGCCTGATACAGCCAGCCTCGTGCAAGCTGTCTAGAATCCGGACGGTGTACGTCGTGGTATCCCAACCTCGCCCCCTCGTGTTATACCCATCCCGCATCGATGAGAACTGGCGAATAAATTCGTCGAGCGCCGTCAATGTCAGTGGAACAACCAAGGGGATTTGGAAGACACCCTGAAGGGCGGAGGACTGGAGGAGAGTAGCTATTCGATGGTCGAGATACCATGGACACGTGGTGCGCCCTTTGTCTTTAGTGTTAGAGATAGTGTAGACACGAACATCGCGGGCGTCAAATGAACCGGTGGAGAGAACGAGGTTCCATTGGTAGGACGCGGTTTTACTGGCCTTGTCAACCAGGCGATGGATGGCGACGCCCATGTTGACTGTCGAGGATGTAGACATATCTAGAGATGATGGTGGGGAATCAAGTGCATGACCTGGATTTGACATGTAATTTTATAAACACCTAACATATCACATAAACCGAATCACTGACCCAGGCATGTTTCAAAATGATGATTTCAGGGTCCATTCTATAATGCTGCAACTCAGCGATAGTGCTTGAAGAACACATGTTGCCTGGGATTCATTTTATCGGCTCGCGAGGAACAGTAACAGAAGGCCAGTCATCATCGATGACGATAACGTCAGATCCAGGTCCTATTGGGCGTGACGGGGACGGAATGGGACTGCACGGAAGCGCATGGAAGCTTTCGGGTGACTGTGTGTATCTTATCCGGAAGAAGTGACCAGGAAATTCGACATTCCTTTCAGGATCATGGGCGCTAGTTGTCGTACCCATACCGTACGTCAAAAATAAACGTAATCTAATGCACGGGGCGGTCAGATTTCAAAGCTTTATTATCTTCCTACATGTTATTCTATCGCATAAATAACTGAAATACTCGGTAAGCCTCCGCTAAGGACAAGATACAAATCAGAAAAGCCTACTTCTTACTCTTACATGGATACCGATGCATAGCCGAAACTAGTTCCCTCTAAACCCCGCGCGACCAGAGCGAATTGATTCGCGGCCTCGCGAGTTCGCTTTATTGACCTAGATCTGTCAAAAACAAACATGAGAAGGAACCACCCCTGAGAAGAGCTCGAGCACTAACCCCAACACGGTCTTAACGAAGGTTTCTTTGATAGCGGGGCCCGCCTTCGACGGTAAAAAGTCATCCTGTTGCAATACGAGGGTGAGTTGCTATTACAACGACGGAAATTGAATGACGGACATCAAATAGAATCTCTTTAAGCCATGCTCGTGACTCCTCGACGCATCTGACCAGTAAGGTCGACAACATCTCCACGAGATTGGGCGTTGCACTCCTTGGAGACACGCCAGCAAGTCCGAACAGCACTGCTCGCATTATGTCTCGGCCGTGCCCGCTTATCAATTGCGTCCGTTGAGCTTCCAACGCAGGGTAAACGCAGGATCGATGAATAAGGTTACTCTGCACATTTAGACGATCAGAAATTAAAGCCGAACAGGATATATCTATAACCGAGCATACCAAAAAATTGCAAGCAGCAATCAAAGAATAACGCTCCTGCAATGCCATAGCGCGAACAGAACATTGCATGAGAGCATCCAGTGCACCCGGTGGTAAATGATACAACGTGGCAGTGAAATCTTGTGCAACCTACAGAAACCAACGTCATCAACGTAAACACAATAATATCATCCGGTGTGAACCAACTCTGTCCATGCAGTTGAAAAATTCTTGAACGATATCAGGATTCTAACGCAATCTTATCAGCACGTTGTTTCGCTGTCCCAGGGTCGAAAACACCCACATTCTCCATGGCTCCGGGTACTGCCATGAACGACAACGAGACATTCAGTAGAATAGGCAACACTTCTATGACGACAGCCTTTGCCCGTTCTTCTTCCTCTGCACGTTGCCGTTCAAGTTCCGCTTCTCTACGTTTCAATAGGCCGTCCTCGTCTCCTGTTAAAGGCATCGGTGGAGGCGGATTCATTTGAGCAAACAACATGGTTGCAAGCGCCAGCCAGGACGCAGTAAGCTGGCGTTCTGCGGCCATGCAAACTAGAGACAATAAAGGTGCGGGTGGTAAAGATATGATAGTGGCGTCGGATGCAAGTGAAGTTATAGATTTGACCAGTTCGTTGATAGCCTGAGAACTGTTGCTAAGCGCGCGGCGAAGAAGTACAACACGACCTACCTGTCCAACACCAACGTCTTGTCCTGTAGCTTCTACGCAGCGACTGATAGCAGCAAGAATGGCTTCACGTAGCCTGGCCATCCGGTCATCCCTTCTAGCTGAGTTCACTTGTTCTAGGATTTGCTGCACCTCAGATTCTTCGTTCAGGTCTAATAGATCGTCTGTAGCACGGGTCAGACCCTTAGAGATTCCAGCTAACGTCTCTAGCTGAAGAATGGCTAAACTCCGCGCTTCAGGAGGAAGCTGAGAGACGTCAGTCAAATGATTAGAATACAACCCATCACCTACCGTAGTGGGGCTATTGAGAATATCCATCAATTTTTGTACGATAGGTGTAGCCATAGCCTAAGGATCTATTGAAAAATCTATCCAGGGATAGAGAAGGCGATCTCACCTCGATGGGAGGAATCTGCTGTGCCGGCGGCAGGGCCTCAATGACGCTTGCAATAGATTGTAGCACCTTGCTCTTCTCTGCATCCTATGAACTCTAATGTGAAAATTTTATCCCCCGTGGTTCAAAACTCCACGTACCGGCACTCGGGCCAAGCCTGCGTGTAACTCCGCGAATGCCCCAATCTGAGGCGCGAGCAGCCTTCTGTTGGCATCGCACAAGTTGCGCAAGGCGAGGGCGGCTTGTACAGACAAGGTCGGCTCAGGTAGAGCAGCAACTACATATCCTACGGCCGACAATAGCATGTCCAATTTTGAAGGACTAGATATAATCTTTTCTAGCTGAGGAGACTCGTGGGCGAACCAAGACGAGTAAGTTCCTATAAAGTCGCGTCAAGTCCGTTCGTTTGATTTCTAACTTTCGACGCTGACCTAAAAGATTTAATGTTGTTAACCGTACGCGACTACGTCCTGCAGACGGCAATCGGCTTATAACCTCGGGGTTGAAAAGCCGGGTCAAGTCGGGCGACTTGTCATAGTCCAAGGCCTCTTGAAGAGATGACAGGCAGTGAAGTGTTGATTCTATTTCCTACTCAACAAAGAAGTTGAGCATTGCAAGTTGTGCGTACTAAAATAGGCCCACCTCCCAGCCTTGATTAGGATCTGTTCGATTTGAGAGCTCCTGTATCAAGTTATCCACGAAGTAGACCAGCATCTCATCTCGAATGACATAGTATCTAAAGACCGATAAGCGGGAATTATCGCATAGAAATGCACCGCACCCACGCATTGATTAGCGTGTCTCCGATGTCCCGCCGATAACTAAGGAGGGATCAGCATTGAGCCTTGGAACGGCAGAAAGACTTACGTCTGAAATCTGATTATTTGGTCTACCTAGACATCAACACGCGGAGATGATAGCATTATATAAGCCATACCTTTCGACCATCCGTGTCCACGTGGAGGAAACGTCGTTTTCCTGCGCAGTATCTTGACCAATTCTACATAGACGGCTTTGGCAATCACATTAGGATCACCGTCATTCGTTTCCCGATTATCGTCGGTACTGAGATCCCAAAGTGCTTCCTGAAGCATATACCAGAACCCAAGAGTCAGTTCACTAGTCTCCTCATCCGCCCCGAAGAATCCAGATAGACCGGTATAATCAAGCATCACGCGAAGATATCTTTGCGTCAGCTGACCTTTTGTTTTCGCTGACGGGTTTGGGACGACACTCTGGTAGGCTTCAAGAGGATCTACCCGTACCTTGGAAGCGATACTGCGGGCAAAGTATGGCGTCGAGTGATCGCCAAGTTCTGCTAGAAGCTTGCATAATGAATGCGAGACTTCGTCGACCAGGCCGCTCCTTAAGGTGTTTTCGACGATGACACTACCCTTGCTATCCAGCCACAAGAGAAGAGGCTGCGCCAGAGTCTTGACTCCTGTGCCCAACTGCCCATTTGATAGTGGAGAAGAAGGACATTATTTCTTGAAGGGTAGCCTGATGCAGCGATAAGAGAGTGTATCATCTTCAGGGTTAAGAAAGAGAAGAAGAAGAGGTATGATGGCAATTACATCTGCGGCACCGAGATACGCTAGCCATGACTGAAAGCATTTCATGGCAGACAAGACTTGATTCGCCGGAACGGCGGACGAGCGATCTAGCGACGATCTGATAGCTTGCAGAACTATCTGACTGCCATCTTTCATGGTATCGACCATCCTTGTCCTAGAACGCGCGTGAGAACGAGCAGAGAGCAGCGTTACCCACGTACTTATTTGGACCGAGTAGATCCGCCGTGCTGACCTCCTCCGCCACAATATTGAGAAAATCGAGGATAGGACCCGTCTGGGCACCGCTTCCAGAGAAGGCGGTAACACAAGACAAAATCCAATCCGGCCACTGTGTAGGGTGTTGTGGGGCTAGTTTTAGCGCTAAAGAACACAGCTGTCGAGATAGCCATTAGACGGAGTGATGAGGGGGAGTAGAAGAGGCGTGATGTACAGAGACGAAGAGCTTCCGAAGAATAACATTATTTCTTCCAATAACGATCGAGTGTGCTGTTAGTTGAGTGAGCAGATCGCGGAGTGGTACGGCTTGGTCCTCTGGAAAATACAACCTACAAATTATCACGGTCCTGGATTGTCTCAAGTCAGAGTATCCGCTCACCAATCGCGTGCAATCTTCACTTGTACGGTGTGTGCACCAAAAAATTGAACATTTGGGTCTTCATGGTTCAGCAATGGAAGGACAAGGCCCCAGGCTTCTGGTCGCTTCTGTATCTCAAAAAGCTCTTGCTGGCGCAGCCTAAGTTCATCTGGCGGCAGAAAAGAGTTGGGCTGTCCGTACGCCTGGAGAATTAACTTGAATAATACCGGTCAGGGTTCCGAAAGCCACATCAAAAAGAATTTCGAAAGTACAGACTTGGGTGGCGCGGTCGACGTCCAGCGACGATAATGTAGGGAGAAAGCTAGCATCGACCATGATATTCGCGTTTAGAGGCAGAAATATTCATACGTCGCGACGAGGGATGATGAGCGTGAAAGGCAAGGAGTAATTTAGCGTGCATGGATTTAATTATCTATTTTTTGTTATTATTATTTTGCTGTCCTTGCACTGCCACCACGAGCTTAATCCACGAGGAGGCAGCCAAAGCTCGCAAACACTTCAGAAATCTGGTAACGAATATGAAGCATAAAGATATTCGAGCTCGCCGAAACTTGAAACGGCACTCCCTGATGAAATGTGTACAAATGTTTATTTATTTTAATTATTGACACGCTATCACGACGAGGTATATAATTCACTGAACACCATACGTTTAATCCCATCCTTTCACCTTCATCGTTCCGTGCTCCATGAAGTTGGTGTGGAACTAGAAAAACGCCACGCATTAGCAAACTCGAACTTCTTTGGGGGAGAGGAAGAACTCACTTTGAACGCGTTCTGCAAAATAGGAAAGAAAACACAATAAGCACCTAGAAGCACGACATAATGGGATGGTCTTACCCTGAGCATATGGGGTTCGTGTCCAGCACCCCTCTTCATGCACTCGTGCAGCGAGCGGTCATAGTACTCATGAAGCAGATCCTTGTAGTCAGGGTGGGCACACTTCTCGATGATAAGAGGGGCCCGTTCACGAGGAGAGAGACCACGAAGGTCAGCGAGACCCTGCTCAGTAACGACAACGTCCAGGTCATGTTCTATACACGCTCAGTTCCCCGTTACGACGCGTATACACATGCGGGATTCTCACCAGTCTGGTCCACATGCGACGCGAACGGAACAATGCAACTGATACCGGTGGGGTCCGTCTTGGTTGGTCGACTGCAAAATCATCGGTTGAATACTAATCGGAGTTCGGACATGCAGCGGGGCTTACCTCGAAGGCGTGTGCATGATAGAGAGCTTGGCATTCCTCAAGAAATCAGCGGATCCTCCGAGACCGTTCAACATCCTAACGACAAGAAACCCTTCAGCTCGAGACGCGCCCAAAAAATGCACGGGGTTCTCACCTAGATCCCAAGGCGTTGGTGGAGTTAGCATGGGCGTACTGCGGGCGGACGCGATGAGCAGAAGACATAACGTTAGAAAGAACAGCTTACAATGTCAACTTCCAAGGGTGTGTTCATGGCAATAACACCAAGTCGTCGAATCAGCTCAGGAGAGTTGGCAACCTGCTGCGAACGGAGGAGAAGACGATCCTTGTATTCCGCCCAGTGAGCATAGAAGTGGTCAAAGCTGCGAAAGAAAACGGATGAGCGCTCCAAACACATCTGGTGCAGATGAAAGCGCTCACCCCTCGGGGCTGAATCGGATAGAGGTGGCGGTAGCGAAGTCGAGCTTTCCAGAATCGAAGAAACGGATGAAGGTATCTGGTGAGCCACAACGTCAACTGTTAATCACCGTCCGGTAGCGATATGCTTACCCTGCAAAACCTCTGTCCAGACCTGCACCCGGTCGAACGGACCATCTGCAAGTCCTCCGATGATGGAGTTCGCCACGTTTCCGATACCCGACTGTAAGGGTAGCAGAGATTTGGGAAGTCGACCCGCCGAGACCTCGTCCGACAAAAACTCGATCAGGTGACGGGCAATAGCCTTGCTGTCCTCATTCTAGTTCTCGCGTCAGTATGCGGCGATAAGAGATGTCTTGGTAAACGGACCTCCGGGGCGTTGCTACTCGTGTTATCAGGCTGCCTGCTCTCAATAACGGCGACAACACGCTCCGGATCCACGGGAATAGACGTAGTTCCGATACGGTCGGACGGGTGGGTGATAAGCTAGACAAATTGATGTTTTCGTCATCGTGATACAAAAATATCAGGGAAAAAGACTCACGTATGGTTGACGGTGTGGGGGAATGAAGGACTGGTTGATGTCATGGAGACCCTCGAGGTTAGGAATGAGAGTGTTGACTTCGATGATGATTTTTTCCGCGGACTGCAAGATTTCGGGTGTAGCACCAACGGATGCACCTTGTGGATTGGGGATCAGAACCAGCAGGGCAATCAAATGTGGGGTATCACTCACCTGGCACAATTGATCCATCTTCCAGGACAGCAGTGGCCTCGACGATGGCCCAGTTGAGCGGTTTCGACGGGTCTCCGTGTTTCTTCTTCAGGCTGTAGTAGCCATAGGTCAAATCCTGGGGAAACACTGATCCACGTGTTTAATCCGGTGCCGTACTAAATTGAATCGCGGAACATACTTGAAAGATGCTTGTCCGCGAAGTTGATTCGCCCCGCATTGATGCCCTTGGCAATTTCCTTGCCAACTTGATGTGGGTAACGGCGCTCGATCCTAACTAGCATTAGAAGAAAAGTGGGGGGAAGAAATACGAAACATACATGTCAAGACGTGCCCATCTGTCCTCGACTTCTGGTCCTACGGACGCGCCGACGAAGAGATTGAACTTTTTCTTGGTCGCGGGATCAGCTTGAAGGTTGTTGGACTCGATGTGGTCGGCGATAGCCTGTTGATCGGGGATAATCCATCAGTCTTCCGACATTGAGCTCGATGACGACGTACCGTTGGGACGCCCTTGGGATAACCGACACCGGTAAAACCGGACCAGCCAATCTGTGTATCCCGACGTGTCCTTAGCGGTGTACCGAGACAAGAGCTGGGAAACATACGTAGTCATCGTTCTGCAGGACAAAATTTGCACGTCAGTCAACACATCGACAGCGAGTACAACCCGGAAGACAACGGACCTGGAACAGAGGAGCTAGGTCCGCAGGCTGGGCCAGTTTCTTGAGGTACGACGGCCTGCGAACACGCTCCTTCAGTGCGGACGAGACTGAAGGGGAGACATTTCGTAGGGAGGAGGTGACCCTCATGGTTGGTAGTGTGAACACGAAACCCGAGTGCGACTGGTTAAATACGTCGGCAGCCTACATTCCCAATTTTTAATTCTGGGATCAAACCTGAGGCGTCGGAATGATGCCGAGGTATGTCAGGCACCGCACCCAAAACGGAGGCGGCAGGAGCGGCAGAGCAATGCCGTGCGCGCAATTTCTCCCTCGTGGAGAGCTTCCAAAGACACGCCGGTTCTGCAATATACGCCCCGAGCAGCAAGGAAGACTCACTGGGAGCAGAGGACAAGGAGAAATGCAGAGCGTCTACTGGCAAATAAAAAGTTTGATGAACATCAGCGGTCTAGATCTCTACCGCCACTGGCACCCACTTAAAACACGGAAAGCAGCGAAAACTTGGAAAATGTTCGGAGCTCCAATAAAGGGAATAGAAGGGCGTCGCAAGCCAGCAAAATTCCCGAGTATAAGACCAAGCACAGTGGTCGTATTGGTCTCAAACAGCCAGCCGTGCCGATGCCGACGCTCTCCCAATTGGGCAACATCCTTTCACACGGAAGCGGCGGGCTACCGCTTCGGGCCCCCGGAGCAACGTTCACGCATTACGCACGACTAAGGTCCGCCTTCACAAGGACCCCCAACTTCCAAGCCTCTTCGCTTCGATGGCTCATATTTCTACCCAGTCACGAGTACTGGAACGGTCGCCGAGTAAGGCTGCGTATCAACATTTCACCGTACCCTCACGAGCAAATTGACAGCTCAGCCCATGGGGTATTTCAATTTGAGGCCTGCCGATCCCCCGTATCAACTTCGAAACCCCACGGGCAAGGACGTAATGTCAGTTTTTACCCGAGGGAGGAGCGCCGAGGCGGACATATTAGAAGCATGCATTCCGTCGCTGATGACGCAAGGTCGGGTTAAAGAAATAGCTCGGCAGCGAAAGGCGACGGTAGAATGCTGAGCACGTCGAACCCCACCTTCCATTTTTTGAGATTCCATGATTGAGCAGACGGTAATCGCGCTCCCAACGATTCAGACCAGGAAGGGTCTGCAGGGTGCAAACCTTTGAATTTCAGAGAAAATTACACATGTAAGGTGACACCTCCACCGCCAAGAAGTCAATCCGGCGAGTTAACAAATGCGGCCTGATGCAGGGAGGTCAAATAGAAGGAGGAGACCAATATCCGCGATTGTCTTTCCATTTCTCACGTCCACACACAAATTACAATACAGATAAAGCTCTTGTCCTCTTGCCTAGACAAAGTCTGGATCATTACGACCGCGATAAAGACGTCCCGGAAATCCTGCACTGCAGAATCGTGCTTGTGTATGGGACGGTTACGGAGCCGACCACATAATTGGGTTCGGCAGCTGCCTGATGATTGATACTACAGTCCTACAAGGTTCATCCTTAAGCTTCAACCAGACAGAATACCTTTCACGAATTGAACGCTTTGATAGCCTGAGTAACACAGATCTTGGTGAAAGGTTGCATGAATGAGAGTATAAGGACCAAGGTCTTGATTATCATTCTCCCACGATGCTTCCATCAACGCGTTTTGTTCCTCTCAGATTCCTCCCACCGCTGCGCTAAGCGCTCTCCATTCTTGTTCTCTGCCTTGACAACGTGCGAAAGATCAAGGTATCCTCCCATCAAGTCCTCCACGCCGGGATCGTCTCTTGCTAGTATAAAGCCCTGTCTTCAACGTCTCTCAACTGCATCTCTTTTGTCTCCCCTCAAACTCATGTCTTCACCTGAAAAGTCTCCACCTTCTGACCTGGCTTCTCCAGCTCCGATCTCTCTTCGGCGATTCATCTGGTATCAGATAGTCTTCTTGGTCAGACTCTGCCTGATCTGCCTAGTCACCTTCTTTCTGCTCGCGGTGCTGAATGCCGTCATTCTAAACGCCCGACTGTCAATCGAATGTCCCAACGAGTTTCAGCCTCCCGCTGCTGATGACGCAACTTGGCCTTGGAACCCCACCTTCCCTGATGAGACTTCACGAGACATGTTCTATCGCACCACGAACTTGACGACGTTCTTAGCAGAAGACGTACATGGCACTGTGCTCTTATCGCAGTCCTTGAAGACTCTTTCCAAGAATCGTACCTTACTCGCAGTGGAAGAAGCCATCACCGACATCGAACGATTGTCAGATGAAGTTGTCTCAAGCGACCAGGATTCTCTAGGCGATCTCCTTGATGCTTGGCATCGTCTGGGCATTGATGCACGCGACCTTTTCTCACATATAGTGGCTCTTCATAGCACTAGCTTCTACATGATGAGAAGCTTTGCGTTGCAGGTACGCCACTTGGCCTTTATTTTTTATTGATACATCTTTTAAGGTTCGTAACGTTTTAGCTTCGACACATAGACCTCGCCCTCGACAAGATACGGAAATCATGGTCCACCTGGGACTGGGTCGAACTGCACATGCAGATGACGACCTCCTGTAGTATTCTCAACGACCAGCTTGCGCTCTTGAACGAGGAGCTTGACAAGATCCATACTGTAGTCAACACTTCCAGAATTGACGCATCTGAGATCGAGAAGGTGATCCAAGATATGCATACCTCTCTTATTCTCAGCTATGACGAAGGACAAGATTTGGAGAGTTCCCACAAGATCTGGTACACCCTGGATAATCTCACAGTGGTGAATTTGGACTTTATGTTCGTTGTGGACTCTCTTGATAGGGACCTAATGTCCATCGAGAGGCCAATTCCGCTTGGGATTTGCAACGAGGTGTGTCATAGTTTCCGCTGCACGCGCACCTGTACTCACATCACTGCTTATTACACAGGTGAATTTAACGTTGTTGGAGGATGGTGACGTCCAACACCCATCTACCTACTATGGAAGCAAGGAAACACTTCAGGGATATATGGAAACGTTGGAGGACTACGGAGACTTTGACGCTGTCCAGAGGAACGACGTGTGGGCCATCAATCTTTTGGCGGATCATACTCTAAATGATTTGACTCGTGCTGTGGAGGCCTGGAAGATGAAAGTTTTGGAGGAGGAGAGTCAGGAATTTGAAGTAGAATGATTTCTCTAGAGCTGCAGCCTGCTTCAGTCTTGCTAGCGCCTCCCACCTTGTCTTCAAGTTAACATACACTTATATATGTTCTTATGCTCTTACAATGCTCTTACTGAAAATTTATCATCTACGTCAAAGATTTGCGGCGTAAGCATAGCATCGTGCGTCATTTCGGTCCGGTAAGGCCCGGCTTGCCAAGGTCGTTTTTGATCATCCTGTGAATCTGAATTCCCATCGTTCCGCCCCACCGTCACCACCGCACAGGACAGGCCAGCACGATTCCCTGCTCGAGACGCTCAATAACGACCTACATCATGATGCAATTCACGACATTCCTTATACTGCTTCTTGGTCTCGTTCTCGTAGCGGAGGGATCCCCTTTCCCTGCTGGCCTGTCGAGCCGTTCCCAGGCTCTGGTCCATCGAACAACTCCGTATTTTCCTGATTCGCCTGCTTCATGTCCAATCTGCGAACAGGTGAGAGCTTTCTTAGGCTCGCTGGTCCCGGGGGGAATAGTGGGCTCCTGTCTTTAGATGAGATAGGTGGTCGTGCTGTCATACTGACACCTGCCATTGTACAGAATTATTCGAGTATTCAGAACTGTGCGGAGGCTGCACCTGTCCTGGCAAACTTTTCCTATGGTACGTTGATCAATTTGCAGGAGGGCTACAATAATCATCACTTCAGATTATATTTAATCCCGGAGCCTTTGTGAACGTTATCGAATGTGCCTGTACAGAGACTTTCCAGTCTGTTTTCCCTCAATGTGTCGACTGGTACGCACCTTGCCTGCCATTATGGTTTGTCGTAATTACTCATTTCGTAGTTCGTAGCTTCCAGGCGACGAACCAGACAGACATTCTAGAAGGCAATAACCTGCCTAGTATTGTCTCCTGGAATGAGAAAGATCTGCGCATTGGAAAGTACATTACTGGGCAACGTATCAAAGTCGGACGGCGAGGTGACAGGTTAGCGCTTCTTCCACGAGCTCAGCAAGTACGTCGACGAGCTCAAGTGCAGCGATACCCAGAGCTACTATGCCTGTCTCTCTCTCCGGGTTGCACGCAATCCTTCTCATCCTTTCCCTTGGAATTTCTACTGACGGTGTTGTAATGATGGATTATGACTTGTATGTATTGACGACATGTAATGACTGACGACCAGTAACGATATTAATTATCATTATTTCTTGTATTGAATAAACCCGTCTGGTAATTGTTCAGATCGGTTACTAAAGCGGCGACCTGCGCTTGTCGCTTATCGACGTGGCTGTGCTCTTTCCTTCTGCATTCCGGCAACCGCAACAAGTACACCGTTTACTAAGACGTGGTGAAAGTACTGGTCCTCAGGTCCTCTCCTTCCCTCTTGTTCCCTCTTGTTACAATCCCCACCCTTCATTTGATTTTCCCTGGAGCATCGGCATGTGGTGTGCAATAGATTAACGGACTTTCGATCTTTTCAGCTTTTGACTTTTCAGCTTTTGATGGAACATGCAACTTCACTTCTTACGGCGATGAGTCATGGATCCCACGGCAAGCGACAGGGAAGGAAACGAGCGGTATCGCTCTCTACACCGCAGCCACCACCAGCACCGCGAGTATTCTCTAAATGGAGCTCTACTGAGATTCCTGATAGTGGATGGGCGGCCTGCGACTTTATGGTGGGCTCAGGAATGGTTATCATCCAGCCGTCCTCGCATAAGATTGTTGTCTGCTATGATTCACTACGGAAGACGTACTTTCTACCTAAAGGAAGGAAGGATATAGGCGAATCGTTAGAGGAGGCAGCCGTGAGAGAGGCATACGAGGAGGTGCGCCTTTTTCTTCAATAAAAACGTGCATTTACTGATATCGTGCCAATACAGTCTGGGTACAAGGCCAAGCACTTTCCGCTGTACAAAGTTACCCGCGCACCTGCCCCACCCCAGAATCCTGGTGCAAGACGCAGCCCCAATATGGAGCCCGCATACATCTCAGTCCGTTCGTGGAGCACCAAGAAAAATGATAACGGCGGCGAGTACCTCACCTTTTGGTATATAGGACAGATAGGGCCAGACGCTGTGAGTAATGTCTATCCTAGCCCTACGATACGCTGAGTGCTACGGCAGCCTGCAGAAGTGGACCTCAGGGACAGGAATGCCAGATGAACAGCATTACTCATCAAAGTTGTACGTGTATGAAGATGCTTTGCGATTGCTGTGGGGAGGAACTCAGCAGAGAGTCTTGGAATACACCTGGGAACTTTATCTTGGGCACCTCGGAATGGAAGAGGAACTTCGGAAACAGAGGTGGAAAGCATATATCGACCAAAAGTCCAAGGAAGGGCGTAAGTATTATGCAAAACTCACGGTGAGTCTGCGATTTTCAGGTACCGGATGCAAAATATTTTTGTATTGAGGTGTATTTTCTAGGGAAGTTCAAGGGGTCCTACCCATCGCACTAAGACGCAGCGTTGAAGGAGAAGAGCATAGATAGCTGTAAAGTCAATCTTCTACTTGCTAACAGCCACTCACCTCCGGTCATAGGAACCATCTGTACCACAATACTGCAATTTCCTGATGCCTATAGCATCTATCGAACCATTCTGTATCCGCTCTTTATCAAATTTTGTAGTGAGTCAACTTCTTTTGATTGAGCACGTCCGTCGCTTTTGTATCTAAAGCTTGACGGGTGAGACATGGGAGCAACTGTATTGTGTGGACAAAACAGGCAATTATTGTTCAGAGCAACACGCGGGATACTACAACTCCTCGCACAAACAAGACGACACAAATTCATCTTCGAGAACGGGTTTCGTTGCCTTCTTACCTCCTGCCACCAACTAACCATGGCTGACGAGTCGTTTGCTTCGACGTCCTCGGCGGAGGCGTCTCTTTTTCCTCGTCGCCGTCCTCTCGATGTTGGTGAATCGATTAGCAGTTTTAAACGACGACGGTCTCCGAGTCCAGAGTTCGACGAAGAGGCGGACAGAAAGAGGCAGAGAATGTTTCGCACCGTCCCCTCGCGTCTTTTCGCGCTTCCAGGCGGTCGTACGGCGTCCACAACGATGCTGCCACCGCCCACCCGCGCGTCAGCGTCATGGTCTGACTTGCCACTGACGCCTTCTCGCAGTCGGTTTACCAGTCCTTCGGCTTCTGCACCCCCGCTTCGACACAGTGCTTCCTTCACTACATTTGAAGACTTTGTAAGTTTTCTATTTTCCAGTCTGTCATGATAGCGACTAACATTCGTACAGTATGAAAGTACTGCTTCAGCCCGGGCTCGTACTCGGCATCCCGAATTGACGATCTGGGAGAGCAAAACATTTCGCGAAAAATTGAATGCAACGAACCCAAATTATGTGCCCCCGACGCTCTCCCGCAGCCAGTCTGTCTCATCCCTCCGTTCTTCTGGCCCGCCTGAATTACATGAAACATCAGCGAAGCATCACCTTCAGAAACGCGACATGACCATCGACTTCAATCCCCCAGTCTCCTTCGACGACAATCTTCCGGCCGCCCTGGCGTGTTCCAAGTACAACATCCTGTTTTTCCCCCGCCGCAACCGTATCTTCTATAAGAAGTTGTCGTCCAACGACGTTGCCACCCAATTGTGCAAAGTCAAGGATGATAAGCTTACCGCCATGGCCATCGGTGCGTTTGGCTCGGAGGGCGTCGAGTCGATCGCGATAGCCTCCCGCGCAGGATTGATCGAGATCTGGGATATCGAGACGATGCAGAAGCTTATCAGCTTTTCGACGAAGGCGCCTACTGCTCTTACTTGGGATGGACCCGTGCTGACGGTAGGCAACACTGAAGGCAGCATAAGACATTACGATACACGGTTAGACAAGGATAAGATGAAGAAGGGATCGAAAGTTATCAAATACCACAAGGCCATGATTACTAGGATCGCGTACAACTTCAGCGCCAGCAACCATATGTTCGCCAGTGGAGATGTTGATGGCAATGTTTTGGTTTGGAATGCAAAGACCAACCAACCGATTAATGCAGGGGATCTCGTTCCCGAATCTGCGAGGAGACTCAGAAGCGAAAGCTATCCTAAGGAAATCAAGCACACTGCACCGATTACTGTAAGTACCCTATCATTCCCCTAGATCCTATATTGATTTATCTTATCTCCGACAGGCCATATCTTGGGCGCCCTGGAACTTTAAGCTCTTTGCAGCCGGCGATAAAAACGGCCTAACCCGGGCGTGGGTAGTGGATACCACCTCTCCTATTTCCGACATCGTTCCTGGTCGAACAATGGATTACGGAACACGCGTCGTCTCAATTCATTGGTCCTGCAACGTTAAGGAGTTCCTTACGGTTCACGGCGAGACAACGTCCAAATATAACCCCTCTGAACATGGCGAGATCCCGAAAGCTAATACAGTCATATCTCATCATTATCCGAGTTTGTACGAGATTCATTATGTGTCGATGGGCGATGACGTGCGAGGAAACATCTGCGGGAGCGCCATGAATAGAGATGAAACGAAGGTTGTTTTGGCAGTTCCACGACCGCTCGCAAATCCCTCACCTACTGAGGCGGAAATTGCATCTGCTGCTGCTGCTAATGCTGTTCAGGCGGCTCTTGCGGCCATTGCGAGGGCGACGAGAAGCGCTACCACGGTACGGACCTCTACTACAAGTACGACTGGAGCCTCCCCTACACCGGAAGCAACTGCCCTGACGACCACAGTTTCGGAGGGACCTACTATTGTGACAGCGGTAGCCACCACGTCCAGGTCAACAGCCCTTGTATCAACACCTAGACGAAGAACTGACACAGCAACGGGAGGAACTACCACGAGCGCCATCACAACAGAGATAGCCGCTACACCGTCCCGAAGGGCCAGTACTTCCACCCAGGCTGCTACTCCTAGAAAACGGGCCGCCAACCGCACGGCTGTAGGTCCTGTAGCTTCTCCAGTCGCGGTTTCTGTGTCCATTAGTGAAATGGCTCCAACTTCTGGGCGAAAAGAATGATACTACCGGGGGGTCAACGACTGTCGCAGAGGGACCTATCCACTACGGCCCGATACGGCTACAGCGCCAACGATGATGCCAAAGAAGAAGAAACGCCCGGTGAACGGAAAACTGCATGTTTGGAACGCGTGGGGCATTCCTATACGTCCCTCCGGAGCCTAGCATTGCAATGAGGCTGATGTCCTGTATTCGCTAGGAGCGAAAATGCATCTGGGAGATAGTAAGGGCTGATGTCTATACTCTTCTCCTCGGTTTTCTTGTCATTATGAAGTGTTATGTTGTCCATGTCCCGAGTATGACCACTGCATATATATATACCTGCTCTTGAATAATATCCATCATTTCTTCGACATATTCGCCTCTCGCTGGGAGACAGGGCAAGGGGTCCCAGACCCGGACACCTGGTGTAAGATCTGACGAAGAACCTGATGCTTGCCGTGCGGAACCGTGTAAGACATCAGATTTCTGGAGAATAACATGATCTTCTACGCCTGAACGTGAAGAGACATTGGCTATTGACATGCAGGGATGATAACTTGTAAAATTCCCATCAGAGAAAGAAAATATAGTATCAGATTGAGTCCGGTTGGTCATCTTACCAGTGGGTGCTACCATCATACGCAACATTGAGGCTGTCAACCTCGGGCCCGGGTTTGTTCGGGCACCGGTGCAGAGTGAGATATTTGCCGAAAAGAGCATTGTGTTAGTGGGTCATATGTGCCTTGGAGACTGATACAAAAGTGGGTATCCTTGGGCAAGAATACTTGAAGACCAAGTATGGTTCGATATGCTAGCATTCGGGAGTGACATCATGATGCAGTGGAGTGGCTTGGTGTTCGAAGCTCCTCACTACTTCTGGCATCAGAAGATGAGAGTTACTGTGAAACAGCAACACAAGAATAATCTGAGAGAATGCACTTGGGCTCTTTACCCCAAAGGGACTCAAGACCCAGGAGAGAAATGGCCGCCACCGATTGGCCAGGAGAAGCTAGTTCGGTGCTCGGTCCGATAACCGAAACAGCGATCACGCTCGATTTGGCAATCACCGCTTTCGAAGAGCCCTCTGTTCACACCTTCGAATTCCAACGCGACAACTGTCCTTCGCGGTATCGTTTTCTGTGTAGAACGGGCGGTACAATAACACCGATCATGATCTACTTGCGTCGACATCATTCAAACCTTACTACCCCATGAGAGGTTAAAGGCTAAACTCGTCACTAGCGATGTCGAAACCTCGGAGAAATATATGTATGCAATCTCTCGTCTCTGAGATGTTCACCTTCCTATGTCTGCTGTTTTTAGCTTATCTTGGAGCCGATTACCACATCATTCACAAGCCGGATTCTCGAGAACCCTACTTCGATGTAAGCCCTTTCTTACAACATTACGCTCCGTTCATGTATCCTCTTCTCTTTACGCAACATACGGCGTGCAGTAATTCATTTCACCTTACATCCATTCAACAAAACTCTTGGATCCGAGGAGCTTACTATTCTTACGATCTCGTACTTTCAATTCTTCATCAATACTTCTGCCCGCGTCAGGGTCCGACTGACGTCGAAATGCCCAGGTACTCCACTTAACCCAGGACCCACACGAGGGACGCATACATACCCGCACTTCACTTCCTTCGGAAAGGTCCGCCACGCTTCGGAGTCAAACACAGATCCAGGGGATCTCGCCTGTCTGTCTCCAGGTGCCTTCCTGCTGACCACGTTATAATTAAGCTGGACTCGGCAATGGCTACCGCCACCTATCTATCAATGTCCCGGCGCATAAAGTGTTCTCGAGGCATTGAAACGGTAGTCCTTTCGAGGGGCCTAGGCTGCCTGACGCCCTCTGTGCATAATCATGATGCACCTATTCTCGCTTTGTGTTCGTGGGTTCGAGAGATCGGATCGAATACAAAACGGATCCTTCCATGGTTCTGCCAATTCATGACATCAGTTGACGACCACGTTTGTGAATTGAATGTCCTTGGCTTATGTTAAATGGACCATTGACGGCGAAGTTCATTGTGCTTCACGCAACATGAACGTGAACGTTCGTTCAATATCAAAAACCGTATGGCTGAAGACGGACTCGGAGTTCAAAAACCGTTCAATTGTTCCGTTACGATATGAAATGTAGATTGAAGAACCAATCGCTGATAATAAATCATCACACTGATACATTCTTGGATCTGAAGCGCGCAGACCCTTCGCGCGGTGCCATTACAATGAAAAATGAATAATGAAAAGCAAGAAGAGCAGTATGTCGAGAAATTGTTGCTCGTAACGTCGTATATGCCTAGAAAAAATATATATAGCGGCAGAGAAGAGCAATGACAGCAAGGAAGCATGTCAGACGTTATTGTATTTGTGATACTTCGATAGCAATGCGAGAATATTGCGATGTATGAACAAGCATCTAGAGAATGCCGGAAGGAAGAGGAAGGGAACGGAAGAACGGAAGACGGAGAGGAAGTAAGATGGTGCGACGACGGAAGATCACGAGGGAAAACGATGCTAGATTTATTGGATGTATGCTGTTTAGATGCTTGATGATGATGCAAGAGAGACGACGATGCTGAGAAAACCATGCAGGAAGAGAACGGAACAGTTAAACTTGCAGCTGTGTAACACGACAACACGACGGATGATGTCCGAAGATCTACCACTCTACCCGGCCCGGACCAGCCAACGAATCCGAGAAGGAATGGCCATGCTTATCCTGGGTGGGACAAGACTTGCGACAAGGCCGTCTCACCGACTAATACGACCGCATGTGAGTATCATACCCATGCGTACGGTAGTCATTGGCACTGCCTGGGTACATCAACGCAGGAGGCGACATAGCCTGCATGCCGTTGCCTTGCATCCCATTCGACGGAGAATCATCGGGCAACATCATCGGAGGATGTAGGTACGTTGAAAAAAACGATTCCTCTTCTTGCATAGGCATATTTCCCGCAGGAGGGTGAAGATAATCCATCGGAGAGTCTTGGTCCGGCGGAAGCATGGGAGGATGGCAGAACTGCGGGGAATTGTCGTTCTGAGCTTGCAAAGGTGGATGCCAGAACTGGGTCTTCTACACCACGAAAGCCTCCGCCGAACGAAGTCGACGCGTAGTTACTGAAAGGGAAATCCATTGATGACCGCTGGGAGTGAGAGGTAGCCGAAGAAGCCGTGGAATATCCATCCGTGAACGAAGAGTAGGAAACAGCGGAAGAAGGTGGCTCGGACGCCGAATCGGTGCTCATCCTGCGACGCTTATTTTTCCTTTGCGTCAAACTCTGGTCAGATTCGAAATCGACGGAGGCGAAGGGAAGGGCGTCTGCTTGCAGGGCAAGCTGGCTAATCTGGTCGGGATGATAGGGACCCGGGAACTGGAAATTGAACATGCCCTGGTACATGGGCCCTTGGTTCATTTCCTGACCAAGCGCGCCCATCAATTCGGATTGCGTGGCGCGATATTCGACTTCTTCGTTGTATTCGTAGGTCATCTGAGTCGTCGAGTCCGGCGCGAGAGTCGGAGAAGACTCTCGCACGGGAGAAGCGCGACGACTTACCCCGGGACTGGCTGAAGGAGTATCGCTGCTGCCATTCGCAGCCCGACGCGCATCATGACGTGAACGTTTACGAATTACATCCGACTTCATGGATATCGGACGTGCTGAACCGTGCAATTTGTAGTAAAGACCGCATCTGGTGACATGAATCAGGATCGGGATCGCAAAAGATGGAAGCGGTTGCAGGGAACTTACGCATTACAAACAGTTTTACCCTCATCGTCTTTGCGCCACAAGGGGGTAGTGGTGGTGTGACAGTTATAACATTGTGCTAGCAGAAATAATTAGCAATGTTCCATCATACGATTATATTTTTGTATATCTCACCCATGACATCTACGGATTCTTGGCGGGGAGTAGACTGCGTTCGGCCCTCCCCATGCGTGTTACGCATCGTCTTCGGCCGAGGGCGCTTGTGCTATTTGCAAAAGGAATAATTAACATCCGAAAGAAACCCATTGGGGAGGACGAGAACTGACCAATTTGCAGTAGAGACCACAAGCGTTACAGTTGAGCTCGTCGTTGAGTCCGCGCCTCCAGAGTGGTGTGTGAGTGGCACCACAGTTCGAGCACTCGGCCTTGACGCCACCGGGAGCTGAATTATTAGCCGTAGTTGTGACACTGCGCAAAACGGAGTTGTTGAGACTAGTCGCTGTGGCGCCTGGTCCAGATGATCGTGTATTGGGGGTTCCAGGACCAGAAGTTCGAACCGTAAGGGACGGCCGCCCGGTGGGAGTATTGGATCTGACAATACTTTCGAGGAGAGAATTGACCTTGAAAGGCGCCACCGTCGCGGGAGTATCAGCAATGGGAGGCACCTTGCCCAAAGGTGCCATGAAATCGTCGCTATCCTCGTCGTCGCTGTCGCTACCGCTGTCATCGGAGAGGCCAGTGTTGCTGGACGAAGAAGAGCTGGAGGAAGAACCGTTTGTCATGGGGATATCCGTGTCCAGCTGAGCGGACACTACCGAGTTGAACATGTCTTGAGAAGGCAGTTCGTAAGATTGAACAAGTGGTGAGGGTGACGCCACGGGAGGGCTTTCGCTAGCATCCATATTAGTGAGGAGTTCATCGAGCGGAAGTTCAATGGTAGGTCGCATGATGCTGAAACCATCGCTGCTAGCGCCTGAGGGATGATGTGCCTCGCCGTAGTTCATGCGTGTCGTGAGAGTGGGAGCAGGATACAATAGTGCCGTGGGACCGAAACCGGTGGAGAAAAGAGGTGGGAATCGTAGGAAGGGCTGCTGGTCAGCTTCCTTGCGCCCGCGCTGTGTAAAGGGATAGTCTTTGTCATTGTCGTCGTTGGCATGGTCCTCGCTGTCGTAGCGAGCGCTAGCTCTGGGTCGTTTGTGGAATTCGGGCGACGGTTTGAGGTCGGGTTTCTGTACGGGGGTATTGACTGCAGGCGACGGCTGGTCGACGCTGAAGGTGAACTGCATGCGCTTAATCGTCCCTGGCTTCGCGTTCTGACTCGCTTCTCGGCTGCGTTCCTTCTCTTCCGCCCGCTGGCGGATTATTTCTATCGAGTGGCTGGACTTGAAATCCGGCGCCGCGAGCTCCTCAATGCTCCTGCAAAGGGTTGGTAAGGAAACAGTGAAAGACAATGGGCAGTGGGAACGACATACCGTCCCTTCTCCTTGTCCAGCTTGTCGCCCATGCATTTCGACAGTTTCTTGAACTCACGCTTGGACTTGGCATTGTCGGTGTCGACCATAAGGTTCTGGAGGTGCCATAGCCGCCAACTGAGATTCTCGAGGCGCTGGCCCTGCTCAAGGTAGCTGGCTACCTTCGTGCAGACCTACGCGGTGCTGAGCTTGCCTGCGCGCAGCCCAGTACGAAAAGCATACCTTCCAGGTCTTCGTGAGCGACTCGCTGTCGTTGAGATTGCTGAATGCAACGAAACTCTTGTTACCCTGTAGACGACGGCCAACGACGGCGAGAAAAAGAGGAAAAACGGTAAATGAGCACGTCGAGGACGACGGCGACAACGGCGAGCACCAACCTTGAACTTGAGGTTGAGGATAGAGGGCATTTAGGACGGAATGGTGGTCGTAGGAGGGAAAGAGCGCAGGGAGAGATAGGTTCAGCTGATGGTGTTATAGGCTTGTTATGGCTTAAGCTCAGCTAAGCTCCCGTGTGACATCCGTTTTTCGAAACGTTTTCACAATTTAGTTTTTAAAATTAAATACTTTTTTTTCGTATGCACGTTGCCAAAACGTTATTCCACTGGTCCAGCCTTGAAACTCCGGCGTTTTCTCCCTCCAGCTTTGGTCTCCGACTGATATTTCTCTAGTGCTATTCATTATCCGGGTTCCATGAATCTCACCATCAGCATTGTCACAAAAAGCCGAGTGCGGCACTCCATCGCCTTATGCCTCAGTCTCTACACGTGTTGGTGCCCTGTTCACTGGGTTCCGAACCAAGCACTGAAAGCGGTAAACGCTGCATCTGGTGAATCTAATGATTCTAATCGTCACAATGGCAGCCCATCCGGATTTCCGATGTCTGACCGCTGTCTATGGGCGTTTGTTGTCTTGGTGCACTACTTCTCCTACTTCATCTGTTCCCCTAAGCTAGTGTCGAAATAAAAGCCATTTCTGGCCTAGCTCGGGACCAGTACTACTGCTCCGTAAAGTCCCTATTGACGGAGTGGCCATCTCAGAAAGCATAAACGCAGAAAAGAACTCTTCCAACCTCCTCATGTCAAAGACTGGCGATCCGTCGTCTCCACAACGAACCCCCCCCCCCCGCATACAGATCGCCCAGCAGCAAATGAATCTTCCCCCAGAGTGGCGTCGTAGCTTAGCACGAAGATCGCACTTCATTGATGCCCTTAACCCTAGTTGCAGGCTCATGTGCCTCAATGAGCAAATTCGAATGCTCAATGCATCCGGCCCTGTCACAGCCAATAGGCATTCGCCCGCCTCGAGGCTTTCGCAACTCCTCTCGAGTCTTGAAGGAAATGATTTGCGGAGCTGCAAATGTTTCCGTAAAAGGATTTCTGCCTGGCAGGAATTATAAATAATTGTGATATGAAATTTTGTAGGAAAGTATATATTTCCTTCTACATAAAAGCCTAAATTTGGTGCATGGTTTCCATATGGGGGATATCATAATACATTTTTAAATTTCCTGCTACTTTTTGATAGCTAAAAAGGACAAATTTCAGCCCAGTTATGCTACAAAAATTTGTGCCTTGGGCATGGGAGGGGGAGGATGCATGTTTTGCAGATGATATCCTCCCACCATGTAAACAATAGTCACACTGCAGCCACACACCCATCTAGGGCTGCACACTGTATCCATATTGTATGGGAATACAACTTTGTATATGTACTAACACTGTGAGCACCTCTAGCCTACTGTATATCTGTAGCAGTGCTACAAAGGGGAAGTACATGTTTCTGAGGACCTTGGATGCATTTGGATACATACTAACACAACTCACCATCATGCTCAGCAGCTCCCCAACACTTTAGATACCTGCAGGACTCAAGATATTGCATGCTAGCCACTATGACATAGCTCAACAGCCTCTGAACTCTTTTTGAATGAGCTATGATGGTTGATTTTATGGCAAGAATATGCGCAGAATATATCATAATATATGCCACTTCAAACACTACCATGACAGTGTTTTGCACTGAAATTGAGTCATTTATAGTGACCTACCAAGTAGCCATGGTTGTATATATGACCATCATGGCCATATACCGTATACAGTACAGCATGCAGCCCTACACCCATCTTGCCCATGAACACACTCAGCTCATGCAGCAAGACAAGGCTCCTTTACAGAACATTATCTCTTGACATGAACAGATTTCATTCCTCAATGGACATACTACAGACAGACAGTACCTACCATGGCCCATACAAGCAACAAAGGAGCAGTAAATAGATGTATACATACACCCTACAGGGTGTGAATACAATAAACAGGACTTATTAATTCATACCATCTGTTACTAAAAGAAAATACATATTTCTCTCATATTTACTGGAAACTGAGGTTGAAATGTGTCCTTTTTATCTATCATGAAATTTAATAGTGTATTATATATCTCCCATGGAAACCATGCACCAAATTTAGGCTTTTATGTAGCAGTAAATCTTAAGGAAATACATACTTTTCTTCAAAATTTCATATCACAATTATTTATAATTCGTGCCAGGCAGAAATCCTTTTGCGGAAACATTTTCAGCTCCGCAAATCATTGCCTTCAGGCAGAAATTATTTGGTGACAAGTGTTTCTGAATTCGGCACCATCATACAAGCGCATCAGACAGTCTAGCCTCAGTAGCCAGCGCTTTACGTGGACAGCCGTATAACAAGGTGCTCCCAACAAAAGACGCAATGCAATTGGGCCCGACGTTAAGCAAACTCAGGTTATCACTGCACGTTTGTACTTCTCCATCCTATAGAAGACGACGTACCTTTCTGTCAATAGATCCGAGGAACGACCCAATCACCGGAATTCCTCACCTGGCCATACCATCAGCATCGGAAGGTCAATGATTCTGTGATGTCGAAATCAGTAACATTCCTTGTTCGAATGAACTCTGGCGAGAAACAGACAGGAAGGTGCGTCCTAAAAAGGTACAAGTTCCCATCGATAAGCCATCGATAACGGCACGTGCAATGAACACTCACATTTCAACGTTTATCTGTGCGAGAACCTTCAGTCACCGGAAGACTCAGGAAAGAGTGCGGTCCGCGAAGCTGCACCAAGTCACTGCGAGGTGTCCACTGCAAACGTGATGACTATGGCAAGTCTTGGCGTTCCATTTCCGCCCTAAAAGCCAGCCGTAGAAACCAGGTAGCCAGAAATAAGACAGCCAGTAGCAGCGTTAATAGGCCCCAAAGACCTCGACCTCGATTGCTAAGCCTCGTGAATGACTCGAGACGAATATATCATCCAATGCATGTACACATAGATTGAATACGATCGAAGCAGGCCCTCGTTATCAGCATCAACGAGTCCCGGGATCTGATCTTCTCGTTGCACGTCCAAGAACCGCTGAGTTGAGAACCAAGTATTCTCGCGCAAACCTCCGGTAGCAGAGCCATCGTGCCTTGCAGCCGGTCCCGTATCGCAGGTATGAGAGAAACGTGCACGCTTCAAAAGACGCCACTCATGGTCGGTGACAGTAAGAAAGAAAGCGATAACAGAGTGCGCGCCCGGTTTAAATAAGCTTGGTGTTTGATATCGATGGATGCGCGATCCGATACGGGAAAATCCCGCGCTGGGCCGATGAAATCATCGTTATACACGTACACCAGGACAAACATTTCCTGTCTATTTGCCGGGTATGGCGTCACCGCAGGGGTCGATTCCGACGATAACCTGTAGATCTGGGCGCGTCGCTCGATTTGCCGAACCCGACTTGCAGGGGGACCTCAGATGGTGACTCGGATCTTGCACAGAAGATGTCTGGTCTACACGCGGTGTCCCGTTGAAAGATGTACTCTTCCGTTGGGTCCCGGGTCGCTTGAAGGAAGAAAATATCCAGCAGATAGAAGAGTGCCTGTCCCGGGTAATGTCTGGGAGATGAAGAAGACGAAAGGTATCTGTATGTAAAGACCGGGGTCCTTTGAGGATCCTTGAGAAGGTGAAAGTGGTCAAGAAGGAAAGGATTTCAGAGTCAAGGCAATGCTGATTTTCCAACGCGTCCAACATGTGACCATGTAATGCCATCACGTGTAGGGCTTCCCGTCGGGAACAGCAAGTTTTCAGGAAGCCGTGCTAAATCCTCCTTTCGCACTTGATCCAAAATAAACGGAAATTGGAACAGTGGGGCCTTTCATTTTAAGTTTAGCATGAGTAATACGGTACGAGCTTTTGAATGAGTTTAACCTTTGTCCATTAGTACGTCTCCGTCCTTACAAGCCCCTACGGTACCTTATGATTCGGATAAGCAATACCGATGTATGCTATGCGTATGAACTGCCTATCATCTTGACAAACTTCCCTCCAATGACAAGGTGACACATAGTTAATGAGCGTCATAATTCCTAAAATTTCAGACCGTCGGAAGTAGTATATTCCACCGTAGCGAGCATTAAGACCTGTGAGATCACAAAAAGAAGCTGGCGATGATAAAAAGACAGCGAGAACGTCGAGATATTACGATACGGCGTTGTCCATAAATACACCATGGTCACTAGTGGTCCTCTCTAGCAGGGGAAAAAAACCTGAGTGACAAGGATGAGGGTTAGTAACGACGCAACATTACAATGTAGAGGGAACTATGGGGGTATCCAGTTCCCGAGAGCGAAAAGAACACACAGCCTCTAGATTTAACTTTGCGGTTAACCGGACATGAAACCATCACCGGAAGCACCGGTAGATAAGTCAGAGCTAAAAAAACATGACAACAGGACTAGGCGCGCCTCGGAGAAACGTACTTCATGCTCCTCTCCTGGTGATATGAATGCACCGAGCGTCATACAGAAGATGAATGAGCTTAAATCTGCGTCACTTCCTGTCCGCGAGTTCCCCGTGATTGAGCGCATGTGTATTACTCCTTCAAGATGATCCTTCAGGAGAGCTATCTCTCGAAATACCCGCGACTCTAGGTTAGTATTGCGGCTGATACTTGATGGTGAGAGTGTCGGTGCGACCCTGATTGCAACGTGCCGGGGATTTCCATCTTTGGCTTTCTTTCGTGAGCTTCCACCTGGCTCGTTATGCCCTACTACTTGCCTCGTTTGCTTTCATATACACCTCGGAATAACTGTTATCAATCATTCTGCATTATATCATGCAGCGTTGACTTCGGGATATGAGTGGCGTTCATTTCTTGCACCCCATTCCCCCCATCAGAACTCCACCATAAACTACGAGTTTCTCACTGGCAGCTCCCATTCACTTCTATTACATGCACACGTTGAATTGTAAACGAAAGAAGAAATCACCGAGTAACTGGTGGTGATATCATGATGGTCCTATTCCCTCGCTAGGAACGAAGGTCGCTGGAGGCGCTGGCTTCCATCATTGTGATCAGCTCAAGGTGTGAGCTCAATTGCTTCTATCTCAGCCCTTTTCATGAACCCCTCCGATCCAGGCCGTTGCCGATTTTTCAGGTTGCAACATTGATGGTATCTCAGCCCGGAGCAGGTATATTGTACAGGGTACGATGATCACAACTTGAATGGTCAATGATCATCGTCCCTCCTTTCCGAAACACACGCCCCCGCCAACAACCGCGATCGAACCAGGTACCTGCTTCAGCTGCATTTAGAGTACATTGCTGTGTTGATTTCTTGTCATGATAGAAATCTACGAACTAGAATATTCCTCCTGTTGGTGAACGCGCCATCAGCACGACATCAGCATGGCTCTGCGGTTACGTCAAACCCCCTACTAGTACAAGACACCAAAATACTAGAAAACTATACCATTGAAGCACAGATATTTCTATGTACAATCACATTAGCTACTGGGGCTAGCCACGAGCTAGCGCCGCCGCGTCTCTGTACTTAGATTACGGGGAGCGGTATGTATAGAAATTTAGAGTCAAAAAAAGAAAAGCATGGGTTTGCGGAATTCGGACCGGGACGCTCCCGAGTCTTCCCGCAAGCACGTGTGTGTGTATTTTTAAGTTCAATAATTAGTTATCAAACATCGTCCCCCACAAACTAGACGCTAATTGGTATGTAGTACGTTCTTGTGGTTTTAATATTGATCTAGGTCACAAATACTTGCATGGATCGGAGTCTCAACAGTACTCGGGGACAACTAAACATCACCGCAAGTACGGGCCGTCAATAGGGCGCTATGGTTTGACTTTGGAAACTGTTCCTGTCACTTGAGCGCAACCTTGGCCTGATTAAATTTGGCTAGGGGTATCTGACGATGCGAGTGTATTTTTGTCTTGGCCCTTGCTGTTTGCATGAGATTCCGGTACCGTAACTGACTTGAACTCTGTTGATGACAAGACAAATCGCCACCGGTTTACGGCGCGGATATTTGATTTGGAAAAATCAAGTCGTTTAATACCACATACGCGTACGACCACCCGTCACTTTTGCGACAACGTGTACCTCTATTTCCTCTTCGCCGAAGTAGCGTATTGTCCTCGTTCAAGCTGCTGAACAGTAAAACCATGAGCCGGGCCAGTTTGTCGTTGACTCTCCAGTGGGGTAAGACCATCTTCACTTACAGAATAGTCTTTCAGATGGTCGATTACTTGGTATGCGTATTCTGCCTAAAATCAGGGTCTTTTCTGATTATAAATCATCGAAGAGGGTCGGTACCTTTATGCCCCTTCAATGTCAGTGAGGTTCCTCTCTCGTTCATTGCTTATGAACGCGAGTCGACAGTCTAACTTCACGAAGTACAAATGGAATGTTGAGTATACAGACAGGAATATGCAAAAAACCGGTCCATCTCATCGTTGCAAGCCTTGCAGGGGGGTGATTAGGATCTGCTCACCATTTATTATTCTGTCCCCCTCTCCGTCTGGCGTTGTCTCTGGGCCATTCCGCACGTAAGTACTTCCTTGACTTGTTCCGTCAATCACTAAGTCCCTGGGTCTCGAAGACCCTAGTTCTCCCAGAGTTTTCACTTCCAACTTTCTAGCCCCTGGTACATCGATAGTCGGACCTCGGCGTCGGCGTTTCGACAATGGACGTTGATATTTAAACTGACGACGACGAACTCATGGGTTACCTCCGACTCGGATGTTGCTGGTTAATAGCTGACCTTGACTGCAAGGACGTGCTTGAAATCTCGGGCATTCCGAATCACAAGCTAGGCTCCTCGGTATGAAGAAATTTGCTCCGAAGGTGTCTTCTGATTGTGGCTCTTCAGCACACGATTGATGGTGTCTACAAACTGGCCGAACTAGCTCCTTCGAAGCCCCCGAGTCCGAGTCGCATGCAAAGCGAACTTGGACATCATCTCAGTCTCCCACCGGTTTTCATACTTGAACAGCGCATTTTTGTGCTGTTGGCAACTGGCAATTGGCTCTCCTGAAACGAGATAACACGGCACAGGACCAAGGTACGCGGTTTAATTTTGCATCCATGTAAATCATGCTCGGTCATCCCGTTGGTTACGGCCGTATATGGACGTCTAGCCCGTAGTACTGCTGCGTCGATCCCACTCGGCACCATTATACGTCAGCCTGAGGGCAGCATACTGTTGCTCAGAAGCTGAGTATTCGACCTAGATTTCTTGACTTTTAGTCGTTTCATGTGTAACACATCCGCGTCTGTCCAAGGCTGTTCCGGTTCTTCCGTCGCGGTCAATTGAATCAGATTGAATCGTGTTTTTTTTGAATGGCTTGGATTTGAAATAAGTTGCGATCAAAGTCACGTGTCTGACGTAATGTGATCAACTGTAATTGGGGGAATCCCGATAAAGTGATGGGGTAGCGTTGTGTCTGACGTCCCTGCCGAAGTACTTTGTCGACCACGCCGTCGAGGCAAATATCTCTTTACCTCCTACCACCATCTCCACCACCATGGCACCGCCTATGCAGACACTGAAGCCTGGTTACTTTGGCAAGGGTTCTGTCGAGGTCACGCCGCCTCAAGCTCCGGGCGAGGGGGGCGTACGACGACTGGCCATCGCGTCAGCAAAACTGGTGACGCAGCCCTTCGAAGGCCTTGACGTCCTTCCGGACATCCTAGATTACTCTGCTAGGACGTACGGTTCGAGGAATGCTTTCGGATGGCGAGACGTCATCGACGTTATTGAAGAAGAGAAGGACGTGAAGAAAATTGTCGACGGGAAAGAAGTTCACGAGAAAAAGAAGTGGAAATACTTCCAGCTCAGCGATTACAAGTATATCTCTTACCTCGAAAACAAAGAGATGGTCTCGGAGCTCGGCAGAGGACTGGTCGACCTGGGGGTGAAACAGGGTGACATCTTCAATATTTATTCGGGAACGAGGTATGTCATACGTCGCTGGCTACTTTTTCCTCTGACGATGACCCTGGTGCAGTCTCAACTGGCAGCTCATGGCCAATGCTTGTGGGCTTATCGGGACGACTATTGCTACCGCATACGACACGCTGGGCGAATCTGGCCTCGAACATTCACTAAACGAACCGGAATGTGTCGGGCTCTTCACCAACGCAGAGCTGCTGCCGACACTCTATAATGTGTTGCGTCAAACCCCCACGGTAAAATATATCATCTATGACGGCAAAACGAGTACCAAACTCGTTGATGAACTCCACGCCGTCCGGGACGACATCCGGGTTTGTCATATAGACGAAGTCAGAGCCAACGGCAAGACAAAGTCTCTCGATACCATCAAAGACCTGCGTCCTACACCTGACACTACGGCGTGCATTATGTACACCAGTGGAAGCACTGGCCCACCAAAGGGCGTCGTTCTTACGCACAGCAACCTCGTTGCTTCCGTCGGAGCTGTTTACGTCCTTCTTGGCCATCACCTCACTCAGCAAGACTTTTACCTTGCATACCTTCCCTTGGCCCACGTCCTGGAGTATATTGTAGAGCTTTCTATGCTCTTTGCCGGTGTGACGTCAGGGTACGGTCGCGTCAAGACCCTGACCGATGCATCCGTGCGGAACTGCAAAGGTGACATCGCAGCGTTCCGTCCAAGTATCATGGTTGGTGTCCCTGCCGTATGGGAAACTATTCGAAAAGGCATCATATCTAAAGTCAACGCTGGGGGTGCTGTTACGCGTTTCGTGTTCAACACTGCTATATCTTTGAGGAAGAATAATGTCCCTGTTCTCGGTTATCTTGCTGACACGGTTGTGCTTGGTGGTGTGAGAGCGGCAACAGGTGGCCGGTTACGTGTGGCTCTTTCTGGTGGTGCTGCTATCAGCAAGGAAACCCAAGAGTTCTTGAATGTAGCGCTAATGTGTCTCCTTCAAGGTGCGCTCTGGTCTTTCTGTTCAATATTATCATTGACCCTTGTTAGGTTACGGTATGACGGAATCGTGCGGCATGTGTGCGGTTCTTCCCCCAGAATGTATTCGCTATGAATCCGTGGGTCTGCCGATGCCATCAATCGAAATAAAGCTGCTTGACGTCCCGGATGCTGGCTACTTGTCGTCGAATAACCCGCCGCAAGGTGAAGTGTGCATTCGGGGCCCATCAGTGACGAAGGGCTATTTCAAGCGACCTGATTTGAATGATGACGACACCATCTTCACCAAGGATGGATGGATGCGTACAGGCGATGTCGGACAATGGAACAGCGACGGGACGTTGTCAATAGTTGATCGGTGCGGCATGACATTCGTTGTTTACTCGGTTTATGCTGACGTTACGGTTGCTATCAGTATTAAAAACCTTATCAAGCTTTCTGGTGGCGAGGTGTGATTTTTTTGAATATCACACCCGGGGTTCGGCTGACAGACTTGCCTAGTACATCGCGCTTGAGAGACTTGAGGCGACATACAAGTCATGCAACCTGATTGGCAATATGTGCGTGTATGCCAATGCAAATGCCTCGCAGCCCATCGCCATCATCATCCCCCATGAGGCTCACTTGCGACATTATCTTGCAAACGTTTCCGGTTTGTGCCATTAGTCATTTTTCGTCTGATGGTGCATTCACCTTTCCTATAGATGTCAACGGCAAAGATAGTCTGAGCCTCCTGTGTCACAACAAGAAGGTTGTATCGTTGGTTTTGAAGGAGTGTAATGCTATCGGAAAGAAATCGGGCTTCAAAACGATGGAGCTACTACAAGCTGTTATTTTGACACCGGACGAGTGGACGCCTGAGAGTGGTTTGGTCACTGCAGCCCAGAAGATTAACAGGACTACCATCGCAAAGCAGTTCGCACCTGAGATCAAGGTTGGTCATTTTCTGTCTGAATTGTGTCGTTCTTATATTAATCGCCTATTCTTCTTAAGGAGGCTTACAAGCAATAGACGCCTGACACAGACTCTTCTTTCGGGGATTTCCTTTTCTTCTTCTAATTATGGCTGCTTCCGTCGTGTATTCTACTCTTTGCTTCTTAGGTCTGGATGTTGTTAAAGGCATTTCATTCGTGCTTATATAACATTGCAAGAAATAGACTCCTCATACCTTCTCTTCTCGAGATTCAGAATGAACGCTCTGAGTGGACGACCCTTCCGGCATATCAGGCATGCGTTTACCGCTCTCTTTGAGCTTCCTAAAATGCATCTCTTCGTCCCACACGAATGGGCTCTTGCTTGCAAAGAGAAGATCCATCTCTTCTAGGGTGCGGTTAGCTGCGATCAAAAGTCGTCAGGAACTTTTCCATATACATCAAAGACCTATACAGACCTGTCTCCGGATAGAAAGCCCACACGATAGGGATGCATAGGAAGTTGATGACTCCAAAGATGTAAAGGGTGCTGAGCAAGAAGCGGGTTAGAGCGAGACAAAAGGGAAATGAAGGCCGCTTACTTCTCGCCGATGTTGTTGAACATGACCGGGTTCAGCATCATGAGCCAGCCATTACCGATACTCCATCCAACTACACCCCATGCGTTTCCTTTGGCACGCACTTCTAGTGGGAAAGTCTACACGGAAGGTCACAGTTAGCGGTGCGATACCGGCGGGAGCTGAAGGCATACCTCCGTAGGATACACCCAAGGGATAGTCAACCACGTAGCCCCGAAGATCGCGGTGTAGAGGAACACGAAAAAGGCCGCTGCACCGCCGTACTGTGCGGCCTTGTCAGAGTGGTCTTTCAGAAGTCGCGAGAACACGCCAGCGAGGATCTAAGGGTAGTTGGGGTCTTTGTATATGCGGATCAGGAGGTGCGTACTATTGAGAGTCCCTGGCCTACGGCTCCCCACCATAGTCCAATACGCCGGCCCCACCGGTCGATAGTGTAGATGGCGAAGAGGGTTGAAAGGCAGTAAGTCACCTGGGAGTACAAGCTCAGCGCTCGTTGCCATGTACCAAAGGAGAAACTCACGTCGTTCAATCCGGAGAGCCATTGCGATTTACGAGCACCGTAGCCGGCTTGAGAGAATATAGTAGGGGCGTAAACGGTGATTGCTGCAATACCCACCCATCTACACGAGCATCAAATGAGCGCCACGAAGCCCGATGCGTGGGTATGGCGTACTCTTGCAATATTTGTAACCAGATACTCAGTTGCACTCGCCGAGCGATGTGTAAATCCCCCGACCCTGTCAAATGACGATTGGATGCCAGCTCTGGGTGACACCGAATCCAGAGGCTCACCAATTCCCCAGAACATGTTCCAATAACTGTTCATCTTTGAATGCTTCCTCTCCAGTTCCACGACCTCGGCGATGGCCTCGAACTCCTTGTCTGCGATCGAATGGTCTTCCTTGCCCTCAGTATCTGGTTCTACGTAGCGAAGATGTCGAAGAACGGTTTGCGCTTCTTCAAGCCGACCAGCTTTTACAAGCCAACGAGGGGACTCGGGCATATAAAAAAGTGCAAGCTAGATGAATGAATACTATGACCTCGAGGACTTGGACGCAGACACACCATGAAGACGATGACAGGAAGGATCTGAAAGGCGACGGGAAACCTCCATCTGACTTGAGAGCGACCGTCTCCAACAAATCCAAGACCGAATTCCTACAGAAATGAATCAATAGAGACATGGAACAAATGGTCACGCTGGCGTACTAGCCAATAAGCAACGACGACTCCGAAGATATTTAGGGTGAATTCTACTGCGATGAATGCACCTGTGGCAATGTTTTTTGAAAATTGAAGGTGGTCAGCAGAAAATTATACAGACCTCTGGACGTGTGCGTAGCAACCTCTGCACTCCAAACAGGAACAATTGCGTTGAGATACCCCGTCCCAATACCATTGATCACCCTCGCACAAAGCATCCTACGAATACGAATCAGACGGGAAAGGAACATCGAGGCACGAATGTACCATGCTAGGTTTTGCGCGGAGCACTGCAAAGCAGCTCCAACCATCACCCAGAGGCAACCGATAAACATTGTCTTCAAACGGCCGAGTTGATCGCCGGTCACTCCAGCAATGATACATCCAATGAGAGTTCCGAGATAGTATACTGAAAAAGACCAAGTCAGATAGCAATCTCGGATTGAAATCGGCAAACACCTACTACTGACAATGCCTCCCTGTCGTGTGGGGTTCGTGATGGTGACGACATATCCTTCCGACTCGCCTTCGTATGTGGAGTATCCAAGATTCATCGTGTCGACATAATGTGGGGAGGTGTTTACCCCACCCATCATTCCTTGGTCATAACCGAAGCTACAATCACGGTCAATCAGAGCGATTCGCCAGATTAACAGAAAATCCGTGCAAGAAAATGGCCAAACCAGCAACGGCATTGATCCAAAAGTACAATTTCTTCCCAGATAGCTGGGACATAACTGTGAGCACGCGATGAGAAGATCTGGGGGATCAGACTTCTTTTTTCTCCCGATGTTGCGCTTAATAAAAGGCTATCGGCCTTGGCCGACCCTCGTCAAAGAAGAAAGAATCCCAGATCCGGTTGGGGAATATTGGACGCTCCATTGCATTCTTCTCCAATTCTTGCCTCCACATGACCCCACTGCCGGGATGGAGGGCTGGTACCGGACCGCTTACCGCGGATAAAACGAGGAGGGGAACAACAGCGGAACAACACGGACAGCGTTGTGACGAGAGAAATAAGTACCCAGACATAGTAGCAAGGATATTGGGCCCATTCCAGATTCCGAGCATCGAGCGGTTGATCATGGCGATGACATAACTTTCAAGGTCTTTGTGGGCCTTGTGTCTGAGTTACCATTTGGAAAGAATAAAGCTCAAGGGATAATTTGAAAACCGGCGAAGTGCGTACGGTGCGGTTGGCGTATGGCTGATGGTCCTGTGTTTCGTGTAAGCTTCTTAGCCCCGTGTAACGTCGAAAGCTGACACAATGGGCTACCTGTACGAATTGGCAGTGATACGGATACCGTGACTTTACTTGCCGTCAAGCAAAGAAAATGAGGAATCTTTAATGCACGGCTGCCAGATTTAGATGTCGAATCTCGAGGAGAAAATCCAGCCATGCGGCATGCCTGTTCCTTCACAACTTGAAAGCAAATGAAATCTTGTATTTGAAATTTCATACGGAGACCATCCGTACATTACGTTCTAGAGCAGAGGCTTCAAGAGGTATCTGGGCACTTCTTGAAGGCAAGGCCGGCAGGCAGGATGCGTGGAAAGGTAGATGTATGTGAGTTCGAGAATAATGAAGTCAAGTCTGTTGATACACCCTCCCCCGCTACCAACACACAAGGCATCCAGGGCAGTAGCTGAGACCAAAAAGACGACCCAGCTGCAGCAAGTTGCAATGCTGACAGACCCAAATGATGAACGCCTACACCCATTCTCGGATCTTGCAGCCCCATGGCGGCGTACAGAACAGGACTATGGGGAAAGACTGATTGTTATTGGAACAGAAGGCCGGTCGAAGGACGAAGCAGCAAAAGAACACACCAGATACATACAACGCCTGCAGACCTGCGACCATCTGCTGATCTACACGGACGGGTCACAGCGTGACATACGGGGGAAAAATCGGGTAGGAGCAGGAATTGTGGGATACAGAAACGGGACACCCACCTTTGAGATCAGTATGGGACTGGGGGAAAAAGCGGAAGTCTATGATGGAGAGATGGCAGCCCTCGCAATGGGAGCGATGAAAGCAATGAACCATGCAAAAAGGGACAAGGAAGTCAAGCACATACACTTCTTCGCCGACAACACCTCAGCAATCGAGGGGATCTTTGACCCACTACCGAAATCAGGCCAGACGTTCACTATAGTATTCCACCAGCGCATACGACAGTTCCTTGATGACAATCCTTCACACACAGTGGAGATCTCATGGAGCCCTGGGCACAAGGACATACTAGGGAATGAAAGAGCAGATTACCTGGCGAAAAGAGGGGCAGAAAAGTCAGCAGGCATGACAGGTAGAACAAGAGCGAATGCGAGGCGCGAGGCAAAAGCGAGAACAGCAGAGAAGTGGAGAGCAACATGGGAAGCTAGCCCTAAACGCGGCCGCTACGCAACAGCTAACAGACTCCCACCATCGCTGAGGCCAACACCACACTTCCTGGAGCTGGCAGGGAGAAGAGAAGTGTATGGACGGCTCCTGCAATGCAGAACAGGGCATGGATACATAGGCGAGTACTACTCACAATTCGTGCCAAGTGAGAACGTTGACTGCCCCTGTGGCGAACTATTCCAGACACGAGAACACATCATTCGCGAGTGTCCCCGCTACGAGACCCAAAGGGACACACTCCGAAGGGTATCAAGATCCATGTACATGCCAGATATCCTAGGCACCAAAGAGGGAATTGCAGCGCTGAGCGAATTCATAGGGAAGACAGGTGCATTCACCAGATCAGGAGAACCACGAAACGTGCAGATGGTACCAGAGATGGAGGAGGAAGAGGAAGAAGAAATGTGGTGGGAGGGAGAAGATGACTCCGAGGATGAGCACGGGTAATCACCTCTCAACGGCCACTCCACAATCAACCCCAACGATCATTAAAGGCACGAACCGCTCACAGTACCCCACACGGCCCCGGCCAACCGCAGAAATGAATCAAACGTCCCATCAGAGGGCATAAAAATAACATCGAAGTCCGTTACTTTACTGCACATCACATGCCGATTCCCCAGACGAAACAAAATGAAGGAGCGGAGGGATTGGAACGAGAGGGGAGGAGAGACCTGAGGACTAATACCTCCACCGCGTCTTAGTAGCTAGTGTACTTGTTGCGGTTAATGAAATGCAGAATGCAAAAAAAAAAAAAAAAAAAAAAAAGTCTGTTGATACAAGGAACAACAGACCACAACAACGCGGTGTTATGGTCACATGTTGTGACCCTGTCTCTCTCTCTCTTGACCACCATGGCGTCCTCAGTCTCTTTGCCCTCATGCTCACCTAATCTCATGCCATTCCATATCGACTACGATGGTCCTGCACCCATATCAACCTTTTTGCGCGTCGAAGAGCGCGTCACTGAGAACCTGGATGAGCCTGCGCCAGATGGGCCAAAAGCGGAATCCTCTATGGCGGCAGCAGGATCAGCTCCATCTCTTGCAAGACGTGCAGCCTCATATCTTGTCTCAAGCTTTCGGGGTCGTGCGCTTCATGGTACACAGATTGACATTCCGGCTGGCTACACCGGACTGGTCTTGAAAGGTGTAGATGGGGTCAAGATGGAGAAGGGAAAAGGGAAGGCACCACAGGCTCATTCTCCGAGCAGAGCCACGCGTCGTTCAGGCCGACGCAGGCGTAGTGAAGATGAAGACATGGAGGAATCTGATGTGGCCACGCAATCCTCAGCACCTGTTCTCACCCCCACTGCTCAGTTTTCGTCATTCGTTCTGTGGCATCCTGATACATTGGGAAGAGAGAAAGATGATGAGTATGTCAGAAGTCTTAACGAATGGACCAAGTTGTCAGAGCTGGCATGTCTGTTCTTTTGTACCTTTTCCTGGAGCTCATATTCTGCCTTCCAGATCCATTATATACCTGACGACGCATGACTTGATCACTATCTTATTAGTGAATAACCCATTGGGTCATAACTATTGCATCATGTTTCTGGTGTAACAATGTTGATGCATTCAATGAGTATTTAATTTTATTCTTCGATGAGACTTTGATGTTTGATATACAGAGTACATCTCTACCGGGGCAGTTCCGCCAGACGAGTCGTGAAAAGATTTCATGTCATTGATACATACAGTAAACGCTACAAGAGAAATCAAGAAATCGTGATCCAAATCATAGCCCACTAACGGCTCTTAATGGCCCCCACCTTTCTCAAACACCGTTATACTCTCCACCTCGTCCAGGTGGTAGAGCGGCTCCAGAACAGCATCTTTCTGCCAGAACACCCACTTCTTAATCCAGTACGGCAGGAAAGTGCCTCCCTGGTAGGTGACGTGCTTCCACGTCGGTACAGCGAACACATAATCGAGCTCCTCGAGCGTCCTTTGTTTTGTTTCCGGCAGTAGGAAGAAGATCATTACCAGTGCGAGCACGTTAAGGCCTGCGTAGAACCCAAATGCTAGAAGGTAGCCGTCAAGTCTTCATAACCTGGAGCAAAGAAACGAGCGATGGCTCACCTCCCACTTCTGTTAGCGCCGTCAACATACGCGGGAACGTGATGGATAAAACCGCCGCCCAACCCAGACAAGTAGCAACAGCCCATGACATGCCCATTTCACGATGCGTGAGCGGGAACACCTCAGCTGAGTATGTGAACGGCACGGGTCCTTCTCCGGGCGAATAGAACGCTATAAGAATAGTGATGAGAATGCTGATTCAATGATGGACCCTTTCTGTCTTACCAGCAAAGATAAAGATAAATAGCGCGATCAACGGTACCTTTGCAGAGTTTCCATCCGGGATTAGGAAGCAAAGACCTGCAGCGAGCAGAGTCCAGGCCATGTTTGGGAATGTGAACAAGAGGAGGTTTCGCCGACCGAAGGTATCAATGGTCTGATATCATCAACACGTATGTATTGACTCGAAGCAAGCAGTGACTTACCCAAACAGCAGGGAACGCGAACAACCAATTGACCAATCCGAAGCCGAAGCTAGCCCACATTGCCTGGCTGGTAGAGTATCCTGCTCGAACGAACACCGTCGAGGAATAGAACGCGATGATGTTGATGCCACACATTTGCTGGGCGATCATAACTACCCAACTGGCGAGCGTGGCGCGGCGGACACTGGAAGAATACCATGAGATAGAATACATCGCATGCCATCATGGAACTCGCCGAGGAATGGTGAACAACTCGATAACACGGGACAGATAAGTGCTTCCTTTGATGAATTCGTACTCCTCAATAAGCTGTCGGTGGACATAGTACAAGTCTCTTGCGGCTTGCAGTTCTGTGTTTCTTAGCCGCTTGAACGATTTGAACGCTTCAGCATATCGTCCTTTCTTCATGTACCACCGCGGAGATTCTACACCCCATACGAATTAGATTTCCCCCGCGCTTCGAGATTCAAACATACCGGGGCAGAAATAAATCCCGATAACCAAGGGCACCGCCGGCAAGAACGCGCTACCGAGCTGCAGTCGCCATGCAAGAGGACCGATACGATAGAGGATAAGGTTCGCACAGAAACCAAGGAAGATACCAAAAGCAGTCCACATCTGCCAGCTCATAACTAACCCTCCCCGAATTGCGGCTGGTGTATTCTCTGCGGCGAAGACCGGGGTCGTGCTGGCCTTGGGACCCATCCCGAGACCAAGAAGTAGTCGACATACCTGATCATCATCAATTTAGATGAGTATCAGCATGTGAAGGCAAAGGTAGTACTCACGAAGAGTTGAGGCCATGTCTGGCAAAAACCAGAACCGATGACAGTAACCGTACAGAAAATTCCACAGAAGAAAATCGTCCCCCGACGACCAAGGTAGTTATTCAATGGGTCCGTAAGCCAGCATCCGAGGAGTGCGCATGCGATGTAGGGGCTGCCGAAACGCGCGCCTAAGCGAAATGAGTTCACGAATAGCCAAAATTACGTACCCAGCGTTGATGGTTCCAACGATCCATTCATTATGCTCTCTATTCGGGGCACCGTCGTCCGTGGGGATGCCAAACTCGGTCGGGAAGGACAAGTTTGCGCCATTAGAACCCGTCTGATCCCATCCTTGCACAGCAGCAGCCAGAGAGCAGATAATAACGGTCATGTATAGATCTTTTGGTTGGGACCATTTGTCTGTCGAAATTGTCAATAAACATATACCGAAACGAAAGTTGGAGACGCGACGTACGTGTCTTTTCTCTCCTGATAGCCTCTCGATCTGCCTCGTCCAGTAACGGCAGTGTTTCGAATGAACTAGGATTCTGAGCGAGCAACGCGCCCTTTTTGAATACCTCGGTGTACTCATCGAAGCCTTTCTCCTTCGTAAACTCCTCTACTTGGGCGAGCAGTTTATCCTGAGGAATGCCATAGAGGGGATTTTGAATCCTAAACGACCCCACGGGGAGGTTGTAAGCGATAAGACTGCGGGGACATGTGTAAATAGAGATTTACCGCGCGTTGACATTGTTGACGAGATTGATGTGATCGTGCCGATCTTCAGATCCTTTCTCTGGGTCAGACATCGTTCCCAACCGTGTACGAGAACAGTGAAAGCGAGTGCGGCTTAGACGGTGAGGACGCTAGGCTTTATAGTGATTTCGTTATTCCGTTCAGGGCGATCAAATATCAATGCGGGGACGCAGAAGGTTGTGGAGCATCTTCGAATTTCTATATCCAGAACGTCAAACATTTTCTGCCGTGGTCCGAAGCGGCTGTAGCACCGTATTATGAGCACGCGACGTCAGTAACCATGTGCTCCCTCGAGTCTGGTTTCTGCAGTATTTCAGAGTGAATGAAAATCTGGAGACGCTTCTACAAATCCAGAAGAGCTCAATGTGTCCGCTAATAGTGAGGAACGAGAACACACATGCCGTGCTTTGGGGACTCTTTGCAACACATACGAGAAGTATCTTGGCGGTCGAAGTGTCTTCCCACTATCTGTGAGCCTGAATACGCCATCTCCATCCGTCTAGTCATCTGAAGAAATGGAAGTGGCGCAAGAGGTGCTCAGGAACAGGAGATTCTCGACCCGGTCCGTGATGGACAAACCTCAATGGCATCATACTTGTAAAGCGCCTCGATTCATAAATGGTTGGAAAAATGAGACGACCCAAGAGCCGGCCGGGATGTCACTGGTTGCTATGAAAAGATCGAAAGCGTCAGTACAGGGTTGGCAGAATGGAACACCCGAATGGATTGAGCAATTGTATAGATTCCGGTCAATCGCAATACAAAAGGTTCACTTGGCAGTGATGGATAGTTTCAATCATTTTAATGCCGTACGGAGCTATTCACTAGGGTCAGATATGACCCCCAGATAGAGGCTAACACACCGAAATTCAGCGCCGTGGCGCGTTCTATAAGTACATCAAAGGGGACAACCGTCTTACCCGTAATCCCAACAGAAAGCTTTCTATTCATTACAAGATAGTTACAGTCCCTTCATCTCAAAGATAGAAAAGTTTGACGCGCCCAACACCATTTATGCAACGGATGTAACGTCTCGTCTGTTAAAAGACTCTGAGTCGGCCCGTACCCTAAAACAAAGATCCAAATGCATAAAAGGCAGCGTTCCCCCTGCGCGCTGTACTTACCCGTTTTTCGGACCAAGAACCTGAGAGTTGCTGACGCCCCCGGCGGAGCAATACATGAGCATAGGACGACTGATAGCGACATCAACCCTGAGCTGTAGAAGGCCTCCAGATAAGTGGGATGATTCATCTGGTGATGATCTTGAAAGTGGTAATAGCATCGATCAAAGGCCGATGTAGCCTGATTCACGCTTGTTGGGTCAAGTCGCAATTCCATCTAATGGCAGCTACACCGGGTATGTACCGATCCATTGACGATCAACCGGATTCGGGTCTACAGAGTGCAGCAGATATCTTGGTCCACGCCTAGGAATATTGGTGAATGTACGGGGCTTGTCCGTTGAGAAGACCCATTTAGCACACCACTAAGCGCGAGTTATTCTTCGAAATGCTACCCTTGGATGACGAGTGATCGCAGCACCATCGGTTCCTAGGAATGCAGCGCAAAATTAGTACATCGCGAGATATATGATAGGAAAAGACTATACGTTAGGTTTATAGTTAATATATGATATTTATGGACAATGAGAGCAATAGTGACCCCGTGCAACCCAGAAGACCTCGGGAAACGAGGATAAAGGCTAGACTCGCGACGCATCGCGCCTTAATGTCTTGGTCTAGAGCACTAGTACTCATCGTGAGAAACCAGTAGTATAAGATAGCCTAGAGAAAGGTCTTGCTTTCTGTACTATAGGGCTGCTAAGTGTCAATGACAACATCCGTGCATGACAAAAATGAGCTGGTGCAAGAGCCTAGAGGCTAGGCTATCACAGACAGGATCAAAAGGTTGCGATCACGTGCATCTGTTTCCCGGACGAGTTCAATTTTAAATTTCAAAATCCTTTCTTCGAAGTTCCACTCAACCATATCGATTGGCAAGATGTCTGTAGATCCTGTATCACCTCAGGCTCCGTCGTAGCAAGGTTCTTTATTGTGGCAAATGAATTCAGGATGACTCTGCAGGATTTTGGTTAGGTGCATGGTTTTTCGAAGGACCTCGCGAGGTAGCAGACGTCTTTGCAGCCAGAGGACGGCAGAGCGGTGAGGTCACTCTCCTCAAAGAACGACCTTGTTTGTCTTAGCCCGCGCCAATCATCGGTTTCCAGAGGGACGGCATCACGAGAAAGTTTCTATCATCTTTCAGGCCGCGTTGCTATGGTTGACCATTGTTAATAATTGAGGAAGACGCCGGGGTCGATAAAAATTTGCGCATATATCGAGGTCCATCATCGTTTCATTTCAAACGTCTCCAACCGCTACCTCTTCTCTGCCTTTTTGCCCTCCACTCGAACACACAAGACCGATCTGAACAAGACGTAGATTGATCCTAAGCAGTGGGGAGAATGGGTAAAGGCCTCTTTGCTGGAACACTATACTCAAGGTGAGCATATTTTGCTTTTCGTCATTAATATTGATCGCTTACTGAGTGTCGTTTCGATGTATAGGAACCTTACGGACTACAGAGGAATGGTGTATGTAATAGAGTTCCTAAGGTGGATGCTCGTCCCCACGAAGAAGGCACTTCCATTTTTCTCACTGAAGAATAAATGCATTCCCGCCTGGTGTCCTCCTTGGCATGTGGAACAGATAACTCCTAAAATCAAGCTCAGACTGCCTCCCTACCGAGCAGGCCCAGTTCGTCAACAATCGTACGTCATTACGGCTGCTTTCTGACCTTATGAAGGTTAGATCCGCAGCTGAAGGCATTGCAACGCCTTTTGCCGGATATATCTCAGACGAGTACGTCGGCTTGAACAACGACGTGAGAAAGGGACCCTACTCCCGCTCACCTCTGGCACAAGTAGGGAGTGAAGCTGATCGTAATTGTCGGTGGCGTACGTCATTCCGTCCAATCTGGTTAATTTGTACCATTGGAGTAATACGTGTGTCCCGGAGAAGAACCAATATGGGCGCGAATATATTGGTAGGTCCATATTGACTAGAAGATGAGGCAACGACAAGGGGATTGTGGAAATCCAGAGAAACTTGCTTTGAAGGAGCACAGCGGGTTTGTGCCGAATCAGGGTCTTACACGCACTGAGTCAGCTTGTCCATTGCTCACAGGGTTTTTCTCTCATCCCTATCCTAATTGGGTGTTGACAACCAGCTGTGCACCGCCCTCGCGTAAGTGAGTATGCTTCCGCTTTCCGCTTTGGTCTTCCATACCGAAAGCCTTCAACATCGTATTTAGAAAACATTGGTCCGGACTCTCACCAAGGTATGACTCTGCAATGCGATGCAGTGGCAAACCAGGGAAATTAAATCACTGTAATCGCACTTGGTGAGTGAGTTCCTCTCGTGAGCGAGCAGAACAAGTTAAAACCTCCTTATTGAAGGGCTATTGGGTGCTGGTCCGCAAAAGTTGAGGTCTAACTCTGGCTCTGGATCTCTGTCTGATTTCTGACGAAAATCCACCTCTTGCACGTAATTCTAGCGGGCTGTTAGTAAGTGTCTATCTTCCTGTAAACTTTTGGAATGTAGAGTCATGGCATCTATTTCCATATACCATGCTCCGGTGGTCCGAGCACAGGCGCGCAACATGCACTGTAGTGCTTCTCCGGTCGCGCGCCCAAAGGCTAACCAAAATAACCACCGGGAACTTGACCACTCCCACGCCTCAATTCTTGGTGGACCCTACCACAATAGGGGCTGTGCTGATCCTAAACCGGAATTAGACTGCTTCTCGACCCTGAATCGAGTCCTCATGCTCTCATCAAAGAAGAGGTACGTGGTGACGCCTTCATCGATGCATTAATTGCCTTCTGGAGGCGAATTAGTTCTTGCCACGAGAAACAATGTCCATAGACAAGATTTCTGTCTCTGGAAGCTTTTTTTTCGGTCAATGACGACTCTTTCTTACGACGACACTGAACGCGATCAAGCTGAGTAACGAGATCTGGGATCAATCGACAGCTTGTTTTAGTGTATCCCGGAGTACACGCGTCTGCCTTGGTTGGCAAGATATGTGCTCGGCATTGCTCTCGTTCCTCGACTCCGACTCGTTCGGTCCTTCTAGCTTCTGCTGTCTACCATGACTTTACATATCGCCTTGCCTCGTGTCCGTTCCAATCGTTGAAATGCTGTATATTCCTCACGTTTTCTCTGACAACGCTAATTGTGTCCTTATAGCATACCTTCCTCGGCTTTCTCAAAAACCCTCAAAAGGTTCTATCCTTCGCAGCCGTCGTCGAAAGCTGTTCTCTAACATGAGGCGTTATTGGTGGATTCATCGGAATTGCGAGTATAAAATGGTGCGCCTCAGCAGTCATTTTTATTCACAGACAATGAGTCTTACAAATCCTTGTTCTTCCTGCAGGGAAAGAAGGCGTTGTAGTCCATTTTGTGCCTTTAAATGTTATCGCGGGTCGGCCTCCAATGACGCTGTGACGCCTGTATCTCCAAAAAAACCCTCCCATAGCTCATCAAGACCTCACAACTTGGCGAAAAAGAAACGACCTAGGCAGTCAGCTTGGTAGGGTCCACCTTCCAGGATTTGATACCTGTCGATACATCATTGACCGACTCTGGTAGACCCAGAACTATACTTGCATTCCAAGGCAGCTGCTGCCGATGGTCTGTGCTTTATTATTTATTCTGCAATTCTCAAGTATCCGCCGCGTGATTCCTCTGTACGGAGGTTGATACCTCAAATTTCCCAGGTCATTCTAGGACACAATTTAGCGGTGTTCTCGCCCACGGTGTTCGTTGCGGACACAAATATGATCTCAGTTTCAAGCAAGGTCAAAGACCTCTTTGACACATTCGCGCGCGCATCAGCGCGAGAATTCATTCAAATACCGTGACCTGGGACCTTGGCAAATAGTAGCGTGGTCGTCGTACTGGGAACAGCCGGTGTTGACGTCATTGGCCTAGAAGTATTAGTAATATTACAGACAGCACTTTGTTCTACTACTACCACGAACTGTAATGTCTACTTCGTTTTCAAACGCGTATACAACTGGTTATGATGTCCTCGATGATTACCCACGACCCAAGGTGACATTCTTGCCCCGAGCGGACTCAGGTATCACTATTATGGGAGGTGCGCCACTTTATCGTTCACAGATCCTCTTGAAAACACTACTAATGGAGGCTTGTGATCTTTCGTAGTGATGCTTCCCCATTCTTTCGACTACTATCATGGTACAGGAGCAGATTACACCCTTTTCCAGGTTATTAGAAACCGTCATGAGGTTATTATAACTGGACCTCCATTAGTGAGTGGCGCTCCTGAGAGGGAAGGATGTTCGATTCAGCTGGAACTAATTGTGCGTTGCTTTCATCCGAATTGAGTCAACAATCTTCATATTTTTATAGGAAAGACTTTTGGACACAGTGCCTTTCGATGAGATTAATCAGGCCGGGCTGTATATCACAGGAGATGGGAGGGCTCGCCTTATACCTCAGATCCGTACGATAATTCCGAAGATACCTTTCATATCTGGGGTGCGCTGTATCGAGGACAGTGAACTCAAGGTGACATGCTGGTTATATGCAGGCTGGAAGCTCGCTCTTCTTGATGGGATACCAGTTGGTATGAACGATATTCACGGATTCATGACCGTAGAACTGACCTGGGTTCAAATACAGAAGTTGAATATTCCTATGATGACGAGACCTCTAACGCTATATGGGGCAGAGTCGAAGCCATGAGACAACTCTTGCCATTAGACCTGACCACCCCACTTCAGGCCTTTCTTGTCAGTGAAGGCGACATCTGTGGTATCGTCACCCTAATTGAGGATTCTCAGCCAATGTCCTACGCTGACCGAACTTTGGTGAGGCCGCTCTTGGAGTTTTTTTTACCGGAATGTGTCCTGATTACATCCCAGGTATATGCAGCCTTTGCGAAGCTACAAAGGCACCGCATCTATCTGCCTGAAGGCAACTATGAACCCGACGACCTTGTCATAGCTGGAGATAAAGTTCGATTCATACGGGGATTCACTGGACACGGAGGGAGAGATATCTTTGCATTCGACCCAAATATTCATGATCAGAAAACTCTTGCGGACGCCCGGAAGATTCACTGGCAAGTGGCTGATCAACTCTTCGAGAAGCTCGCGCCTGGTACTAAGCTCCGCGAAGTCTGGGCTTCATCGGACTTTACCATTCGTCCTACAGAGGCTTATAATATCCTCAACATTGTCTTTGCTCCTGAAAAGCCTCTTGATATCCTTACTTTCATTACGAGCATTACGTCTTCGAGCGGCAATAAGACGTCTTTGTCCAAGAAGAGACGCAAGGGATCGTCTCAAGTGGCAGCAACGAATTGTTCTGTCGCTGAATCCTCATCGAGTTTCATTGAAACTTGCCTTTGGTCTCCTTCAGATGAATCAATTGATTCGTCTACTGTCTCTGATCGACCTTTAACTGTTTCTAATCGGTCCTCTTCCACGCGACGGTCCGCCTTTCTCCACCATTACCTCGGTGTTCCTACCCCCCCTGTTCTTCCTTACTCTACTACACTCCGTGGGGTGTGTTCCGTCCAATCGACTTCTTTGATTCGCTCCGCCGTACCATTACCGCCTGACGATTCTGACGTTGCTGGGATTCACTCTAGTCATGGTTGGCTGGAAGAAGTCGAATGATCTGTTTTCGGCTTGCTTGACGGTCGTCTCTTACTACAATGGGTGCTGGTCTTTCTGATTTTTCTAATCAAGTTGAACTTTTTTCCACGACGTTTACAATCTATATGGTGCGGGAGGGGGCTGATGCTATGGGGTCACGTTTGGTCTAGGCGTTGGTTGGAGAAATTTGGGTAAAGTGATGGTGACGAGCTATCAGGTTTGAGTCTCAGAAGATGAAATCTATTTACATTTAGTCACTTAGTTGTGCTTTAAATACAGCGGACAAGTTGTTGAATACACCTACCATATATCGTCTGGTAGATGTACAATTCTTAATCTAGTGTTTTATCTTTCTTCACCAAACGAACGGTCACAATGTCACCAATAAGTCTGAATGGCTCATACCAATCATTGAGTCTGATTTACGAGGCTGGAAGTAAACAGGAGGGTCAACTTTTGGACTACATGCTGAGATGCCAATGGAATGTTTGTGTGTAGTATTTCGGGCCTCAGCAGTAACCGCGAACTTTTCCTCCGTCGTCGTACATCCCATGCCGCCTCCCGCCTGAAGAGTATAGCCGGTGTGGGTCTTAGCAATGGGCCTCGAATACTTGTGAACGTTAGCAAGCATATATTGACTGTACACGAGGCCCGGCCAAAGTCATCCGCCAATCAGGAACAAACACGTTTGTTCAGAGTCACCTCTTCTTCAGCTCTTTATGGATGACTTACGAGTACAAGATTCTGGTGGCGCAAGATTGTATTGCTGTACAGCCTCTCCCCAACTTGGTCGTCAAGTTTATTGTTGCCTCGTGCTTTTCTGTTTCTGCTCCTGTATTGGCATTCGGGGTTGGCACGAGAACCGAGTCCCAAATATGAGGAGCGCTAACGTTCGCCCTTACTTAGTAGGTCCCCGCCATCTATATCTAGTTCAATTGATTAAACTCCTCTACAGTTTCAGGCTCTTGGGTCCACCAAATTATAGGCGCGCGCGCCCTGCTTGAGACCGGTCATTTGGAACCATACGCAATGCATATCATTGACCCAGTACCACGTCCTTTTCTTGCCAGTGATGTTATTTGTAGTAAGAAAAGGGCCCTTACTCTTTTCCAGTTGCTACGCGCTTAACAAATTGGACTCTCCGAGCACGCATGAAACACAGCTTTACAAGCAGTGCACCCCTAATAAGTTGGGAGAATGTTTATCTCGCTAGAGGTCAGCCGAATTCGGTTCTTTTTCTCATGTTAAAACGGCCGCTCGCTTGCTTTCAGACCTTCATTCTGTTCCCCTCCATCTAACACCACGTCCAATTCAAGGGCATATTCACACACGCTTTATATTTAATCAATTATCACTGGTAAATATGCCGCAAGTCGTGTTGTTTGCTTTGGCGGTTAGTCCTGGTTCGCTGCACACTCCGAATTTTGTTATTTATCCCGTTCCCTCGTCGCAGATCTTGCCGATAATATTCGCCAAGGACCCCTTTGCGCTCTCGCCAGGCTTTGACATCGTTTCGGTCACAGCCCAGGCAGAGTCGCTGCCCTCGCATTCCTGGGAATTTGGGACCGCTTCGGAAGCGCTTCTTGAGCTCTACAACCCAGAGATATCCGTCTATGGTCTATCTCCAATATCTGCACAACAGCACTCGCCTTCAACTGTTAAGGCGCTCTCATATGCCAAAGATAAGATTGCGTTCGGCGAGGGCGCTAACGGGCTGAGCGATGGGGACGGCGCAGTTGGTGACCCCGCGAGCTTGGGTATATTCGCTTGGCTGATTGGTAAGACGGACGACGCCTACGCGAACGGAGCTCGGCAAGAAATAGAATACATGCTTGAGCAAGCGCCGCGGTGGGAAAATGGTGCTATTAGTCAGAGAGCAGATGTCCCTGAACTATGGTACGTGTTCAAGTTTCGGTACTGTTGCGGCTGGGATGATGACAATGGTCGCAGGTCTGATTTCATGTACATGGCGCCTCCATTCATCGCATACTATGCCGCTGATACATGGAACGTATCGCTTCTCCACGATGCGTACAGACAATGTGGGTATTACCGTGAAGTCCTGAAAGCTACCAATATCACCCGCGAGCCTTACGATGGCGTATGGATGCATATCATCGGTCCACAGAGCCAGGACGTCGGGTTATGGAGCACTGGAAATGGGTGGGCAGCTGGGGGAATGACTCGCGTATTGGCTACTATCATGAAAGCACCTGTAGCTTGTCACGCTTCATGGCGCCAAGAAGCCATAAATGACTTGACAGAATGGATCAGGGAAATTGTCGACGGCGTTATTGGATCTCCAACCTCGCAGGGACTGGCTCGGAATTACCTCGACGACGTATGGGGGGATGGTCATGGGTTCGGAGAAATCAGTGGTACATCGCTGATTGCTTCTGTTATCTATCGCATGGCCATCCTATGCCCTGATGTGTTTGATCAGTCCCATATCTCGTGGGCTGATGGGGTTCGTGCGACGCTTGGGAAGAACGATAAGGAGGGGAATCCGCATGTCACTGCAAATGGAACGGTCACGCCTGCTGTTAATCCACTGGGATGGCAGAACATCGCACCATGGACGGCCGGAAGCCCCGAGGGACAGTGCTTCGTGGTGCTCATGTATGCTGCTTGGAGGGATTGTGTCTATGGAGGGAAATGCGAATATAATGAAACGGGTGGCTGGACGCAAAGGAGGCGGGAGCTGAAGACGACCGTGCATCTGGGTGGACGGGCTTAAGCGTTCACGGGGTCGTGGGTATTGTGCTGCTTTTTTCGATCTTTGATGGTAGACTGCAATGTCAAGGCGTACCCATGTTAATTACCGTTATCTTCTTATTCAATTGCACGCAGCTACTTCCACATGTAGGTATGGAATAACTAATTCAGTAAATTGATAATGCCACAGGATCATGGCTAATGCAGCGTGGAATAGAAACGGGCTATATCGGCGCAATCTGAGCTCTTTCCCACAAAACATTCGTATTTGACGTATGGAAGATCGATTCAACAAATGGTGTGTAACAAGATCAACGATGGAGGATCCATAGAATATCTGCATTGTCGGGTTAGCTTCAATATCGTTATAATTCCTATGAACGCAGTTGAAGGGTCAGTCGACTCTACTAAGAATTCCGAGTTCTTCTCATTGATCCCGTGGAGCAAGAGGCAGCGAGAACTTTTTTCATGCAGCAACGTTCATCTTACCGAGCTTGAGGCGATTAATCGTCGACGTCAATAGATCAGAGACAAGCTTCATGTGATATCAGCGCATGCCATAAACATCCCCCTCAAGAGTATTGATACTAACAGAGAGTGCCAGACCACATGTGAACTTGAAAGTTGATGTAGACTCGTCTCAGTCACCATCGGTAGTTGAATCCCGATGACATCCGAGTCGCCGTGACCGAAAAAGAGATTTGAATAGCTGTGAAAATTCCCTAGATTGCCCCACAGTAATTTTTGTGAACGGGATAGAAGTCAAGCAAAGATAGACAACCAAGGGGCTCCGAGGGTCGCCGGTGCCGTGATCGATGCGTTGATGTCCTGAATAGGCATAAGGGACTTGAACCGTGACCACCACCATCTTCCATCAATCTTTCGCATATAGTAACTTGTCCTAAGTATAAATTACCTTTTCACAAAGTGAGTAGCGATTGAGCTCGGACCGTAGATGCTAACAGAGGGCACAGATTTGAACAGGATTTATATTCCTCTATGTTTGTTCTGCTACATACGGCATCGGCACCACAATCGAGTCTTCTGTGCACTCTTAGATAGCTATCACTGCCTGCCGAGAGATGCGTATAGACGCTTGAATCACACTGGTCCTTGAGCTGGGAACTCCTGGGCGCAACCTTACTTCCAACTCCTCGGAGAACGTTGTGAAAACAGTTCACGAGTATGTTCGATGGCAGTTTACTGTCACCTTTTTGTCGCTGACAGGGTTCATGTACTAGAACTCAAGAAGGTCGCCAGACCAGAGATACCGGAAACAAATTACGCCAATCAAAAGATAAATATATCTCTGACAATGTGAGAACCTGGGCCAGAAAGTCCTTGTCATATGTCTCCTGCTCAGATGCGCAGGAGATCCCTTCGAAATCAGAAAGATCTTTGCTCGGTAATCAATGAGTGAAGCATCCGTCAGCTATGTTGGTATGCGTTTTGTCCGAATTGCATATTCAAGTTTGGTAGCTGACTGGAAAATTTCAGGGTCGTGTTTGAAGGCTGGATTATTTTAAGTGAATACGCAGTCCATCTAAGCTACATATCCAGTATGTGGCGATATACATATCTGTTCGTGAATAATAAATAACTAATCATAAGCGCAGCATTTTAGACATCCGAAGTCACTTTCTAGCCCAATATCAAAGCAGCCACGGGATGAACCACCAACGCACATCTCGAGCATATCGTTCCCACTCATCGCCGAACAAGAGCCTCATTTGCTTATCCTCCGCCAGGGCCCTACTAACCCCCACCGATGATGTCCATACCCACCAGACTCCCCATAATACGTACAGGCCGATCATACCCCATCCGCTTTTGTCATTAAAGACACATTCCGCTGCCCACCCCCCACGCGTAAAGTGGGCCAGAGCAATACCGGCAACGAGCATCAGCGAACCTGTGTACGCCGGATGTCGTACGACCCCATATAGGCGTGTCTTGACGAGTTTGTGGGCCGGGTGGACAGTGAGATCGAAGGTGAATAGTTCACCGAGTGTATGGAAGCAGTCAAGACGAATCAGTGCACCCGTCAAGACGGATGCGCTACCAACGTAGAAGAGTGTCGTTGGTACGAGATGAGGTACCGTGCCCGGTGGAGACCCTGCAGGACAGACGGCGAGCGATGCGTAGCTGGATATCTTCTCAGCTGGATATATAGTGGTGAGGTAAAGCAGCGTCTCGAAGATGGCGAAGATCCACAGCGCTACGGAGTGAAGCTACACGGGTGATAGTGAGCATGAGCGGAGGGACCCCATGAGGGAAAGCATACCCAAAAAATCAAAGGTGCGATTTGAAGAATGTATAGCTCTTCGGTATGATAACGTCCTTTTTTTGGTGTAGGATTGGGAGGCGTCATGGCAAAGTGATGGGCTACCGCCTGGAAGAGGGTGAAGGATGCTCTAACCAAGGACATTTCGACTCGAGGGGCTTGCAGTAAGAAAAATGCCGGCAGCCCTCTATCCGCCTTATATACAATTCATTTCCCCGGAAGTTCAACTGTGCAAGGAAGAAAAAACCCGTAAAAGGGGTTCTAGCTCCAAATCCATGGAAATTCCGATTGCTGTACGGGATTCACGATGTCGTGGTGGAGCTCCGCGGCCGGTCTATGGCTGAGAAGCTTTATGACATGAACGAAGGATGAAAGTTGAACTCGCCCTCAAGCTTTAGAGGGAAAAGTATATCCCAAAGGGATTAAAGGGCGGTAAATCCCGCACCACATGGTCGGGTGTCGGCCTTCGATCCTTGGTTGGTAAGAAGAAGATCTTGCACGTGTGGTAGGAACCAACACAATTGGAGAATCGCAGTCCCCGCCTACTCGTAACTTTTTGCTCAATCTTTCTTCTCTGGGCTGATAGTTTTATAATGGCCGAACTCCGTGAAGGAGTTCTAGAGTCCGGGCCGAAAATACAGATGATGAGAATCGTCGCTCAAAAGTCAACGCCTAATTCATATATTGGACGTTTCAACGACAGGAAGAGGAAGAATACTCTTCCGTTTGGTGGTATTGCCTCATGACCTCGAAGCCACAATACCGAGGATGTTGGTTTCCCTCATTCCGATCCCTTCTCCTTCCCATCGCGTCTCTCAACCTCACCCTGTACAGATCGCACACCAACCTTTGCCTTTCTCAATACCATTACACGAATGTCTTCCTGTTCGAACGTCCAAACCGATCCGATTTAGACGATTGCCTCGAGATCTTTTGCCAGCTTGTCCAATAAACTCTACAGCGAATTAGTTACATCTGCCTCGTTCCACTTCCCACTTTGAATGGCGCTGCCAGCCTTCGGCCTTCGTGTGTTCTCTGCCCGAACTCATCCTCCACGGACATTCTCTAGATCAAGAACTTCGCTGAGCGGCGACGTCTGCTATCGAATTACCTTGAAACACGCCCTAGGGAACGTAATTTGGACGAGCTGTCCATTTTACGCCTAATTTACTTTGATTGTCGATGACAATAATGCCCAGCCTTTTCACAAAATACGCCTAGGAAAATATCGATTTTTCTAATCGTGCATGGAAAAAATGTCATGCTCCAGCGAAACACGCGTCCTTGGTGTTTTCAATGCAGAATTTGATTCCCCGAATTCATACTTCTTACTCAGCCGAGTCGAGATCACCGTCCCTTTTGCCTCCAAACTTCTCATGGACCCCACGATGCAAACGCGACTCTTCGACGCTCGGTCTGGTCTTCGCCGGGGTTCAGCCACACAGCAAAGTAATGGCGACAGGATCTATCCAACGCTTAACGCCCCTCCTCCTGCCCGGCGGTGTAATGAAAGCTACTACGTCCCCGCTCCTCTCTATATGCCGTAGCCCCACGTGCTGTTGTCAAGGCGAAGACGGGTCAGGCCTCGTGTTATTAGCCTGAATTGAAATCCAGCTTTTTGGCGCTGTTCAAATTACTAACGTACGCCAGAGACGGGGTTAAATGACTTGATATGGATGGAATTCGGTACTTTTTCTCCCAGCCTGGGCTAGCTCGCCTATTTCTCAAGAACTCCACACTGTTCTCTCAGGCAACTCATGGTCTGCATTCCTGCGGAGGTTGTATATCCACACAGAATTAATGGAATATAAACACGCTTCCTCGTGTGTGTAGCAGAACGCATGCAAACACTGGCTCATGTCAGCGGACTTGTCTTGTATAGGTTCAGCAGCGGTCCTTTGAGGAGGGACTATGTACAATGAGAGCGATGAATAGACCTTCCATTCCGCGGTGTGTCAGTACCCGTCCAAAGCTTGATGCCCCTCGTCTCATCCATACGCAGCTACGTTCCCGCTCCTCTCTATATATATCCCCCAGGTAATAGATACATTGCTAACTATTAAACTCAACAGGTCTAGTTTTATTTGATTTATTTGAATTGAATAGAACGTCATCCCATCCCGCAAACACTACCGAAATCCGGAGTTTGGACATTCGCGGGAGAGTAGATTCCTCAAGGACTTGCCGGCGACGACCTGAATACAATTCTCCAGCTTGGACATGTCCGACTCGGAACCTAAAATAGCACGCCCTTGCAGTGGATAAGTAAACGAGGAGAATTCGTGCATAATAGTTTAGAATTCGTCTTAACTCTTTGAAGAGATGAATCGGTATTGCATTGTACAATGGTTCAACAACGAGCCAGTCCAGTGCGTGCAAAATTAACAGGAAGACTTCACCTCATGCATGAGGGCTGCCAGTCGATCTTTGAAGCAGGCGCCGATAAAAACGAGGATTTCAATGAATTGGCGGACGGGAATGGCAAACTCAGAGTGTGAATAGCATGCCTAGCGCGAGTTCACGAGCAGAGGGGCTCGTTTGCTAGAGTGTCAAGGAAAATGGATTGGCTCCACCACCCATCATTTACGGATATGCTACAAAGAATTTAAGTAGATAAAAATATACAAATATAAATCAGTGCGCCTAAGCTAGCGCTTCAACCAAGAGTCGGCCTTCCTCGTGAAGGACGGGCATCTGTTCCACAATATTTCGTCGTATATCCATATTATCGTCCTCCGAGCCTATGGAGACCCTGAGGATTTTGAGAGAGGAAAACCGTGGCGCGGAGAGAGCAGTATCCAATGCTGCCCATATGGAATTACTACTCAGTTGCATGAGTTCTTTGAGAGTGGGAAGTGGCGGGACAATGACGGTGAGATGCTGAAGGAACGCTTGTCCGGTGCCTTTCTTTATGCAGAGCTCCAGGAACTGCAAGCCCTCGAGGAGGTATTGTTCCTCGTGCCGGATGCTAGACATGACGTAGTCGACGACCGGTACGCGAGAGAAATCGAGAACCTGGGCATTTGTGAAGTATTTTGGGGTCTCTGTTCGCACACGAATTAAGACGAGAATGTGGGGAGCCTTCCGGATAAACTCACTGTCATTGGGAAGCATGGGTGATATCGACAGCTTTGAGAGAGAGTGCCGGACGCCGTTGAGGATACTTTGTATTTCGGATACGTCGCGTAATGGAATATGGAGCCGAAAGTTGCGCAGCGCGTATAACGGGATGTTCATGTCGCTTGCACGCCACAGGAATGAGCCGTCGACGATACTTCCCCTCGCGCTTGGCGGGGAGGACACGCCGATCAGGTTGAGGGACTTGAGTTGTGGGTAGGAGCGGATGCATCTTCGGAAGCTCTCCGCGGAGGAAAACTCGATGCCCTCTAGTGTCAAAGAGGTTATGACAGACGTCATGGACCCGACGAGCCCATCGTCCCATGTGTTGCCACCGCCGTTGATGTGGAGGGTGTCAACATTGGGAAGAAAGAGAATGCGGAGCTGGCGCGAGGCAACGCTGCCGCTTCCGCTGAGAAGGTCGATGGAGTAGACAAAGTGCAGGGACCGGACGAGGTATTCGATTGCTGGGGAGCTGCGGCAGACAGAGGTGAACCTGAGAAAGTCGAGATCAGAGGATATGTGTATGGCCCGGAAAAGAAGGACTTGGGCGTGGGGCCGGAAGGAGTGTGAGAGGGAGAGACAGGTTCCGAGGGCTTTGGGGTCGTCCCAGAGCTGGTCGATGATCAAGTCGATGAGCTCTTGAGGGAATTTGTCCATGGTTTTCTGGAGGAGGATTTTAGCTCAACTAAGAGATATTCGTGTCAGTGGCGAACCTTGGAAAGAATGCGCTGGAGAGCTGTGGATCTCTGCGAGTAGGTCAACATCAGTGAAAAAAGAAGAGTAAGGAGACGAACTAATGATCGATTATTATGGACGGAGAAACATGAGAAGATTTCTCTGATGGAAGAACAAAAGACGCGCTGATCACAGCCACAGTTGTCCCTTGCTTTGCTGCGACCATCATCACCCAGCCCAGACCCGACCGATCCCTTCACTTTTGTTTAATACAGTATCATATCCACTAGCCAACCGTCGTTGACCGTCCTCTTCAAACCTTGGATGCAGTCGCTGGAATCGCATCGGAGCATAATCGGATGGTTGACGGTTTTGCCGCCGGCTTCGTGTGCCACGTACCATATCGCGGCCGCAGCAGCAGTTTTCCACTAGTGCGTTTCCTTTTCTTTGGCGTCGCAATATGTATGACTAAAACGCAGCGTAGCGGACGTGTCAACATCTCCATGCCAAATTCTTCGACGTAGTCAAGCTTTAAGTGCTGAAGGTGTCGCGTTTTGGCGAGGATCATATACGCATGCTTGGCTGAAAACTTGTGGGGATGTAGGCCGCAGTGTGTGCTTCTTGGTTTTGTTCTGCTTGCTAAACGTTGTTAAATATGACATCCGGCAATGGCGTCTGAATCTAGACCCAATTATTCGCACTATCCATCCTATACATATAGGGCAATGCTTGTGTCTGAATACTCTCAGAAGCTTCAACGAAACATCTGAAGGCCCTTGGTCAGATATCTAGGCCCGTTCTGCAAGTTCCTCTTCCCAGCAGGCTAGAAGATCATCATCCATCCATGTTTCAAAGACTCTGAGGGGGCAGGTCATGTAGCAAGATTCATCGTGGACGACCTGCTTATCCAGTCAAGCTAGTGACGGATTCCCTCAAGCCTGGCTTTCACCCCTACGAGTGGATGGAAGGTGGATTGTGGAGAAGCACGCGGAAGAAGAGCAGGAGGGTCGGAGGTTTCCGATAGGACGTAGCTCTTTCCTATCGCGATGCGCCTCGAGCTTTCTTCAGCGGGACGGAGAGAGATGATGGGGGAAGGGAGGAAAGGACTAGTGAAGAGGGAGGACACCTTTTTATGCCTGTCGAGTGGTCCGTGCGCGAAGGCGGGGGATCTGCGCATGTGCGTCATAGATGCGGTTAATATTCGTCACCGGACAGACGTGTTGTCGGGCCGAAATCAAGCCGCAGATTTTGGTGATATTTGTACGGACTCTCAGTCCATTTTTGGGACGTTACTTACGCGCGTGACCTTCGTGAACAACCTTGTCAAGTACTGTGGGTTCCCCAGGGATCCATCTTTTCTTTCCCCCTCGTGGTTGGCACTGTCCCCCGCCTCCGGGTCACCTTTATTGCTTGCTGTATTCTGCTCATTTCGGAATGCAGCGCCCAAGATGTCGCTACGCCCAAATGAGTAAAGACCAAGGTGAGGCCCGTCCTCTCTACCTTAGGGTTTTCTTGTGCTCACCTAATTCTAGTTGTGTTTAGATGACGTTAGTTGCACTTCTGTACGAAACAGAGTAACGATGCGAGGTGAATGTTGTCTGTGGTATTCGTGAACTGGCCAGAAAGTCGATCTGCCATAGATCGTCGAACTGGCCCCGCATGTGTAGCGAGGTAACGTCGGGAAGAGGAGGCAGCTGGAGCTCTTTGCCTCGGGAAACGACCTTGAGTGAGCCCACAATCTTGGGTACTAGGGGCAAAACTTTGCAGAGGGCAAGAAATTTGTGAAAATCTGGGTCTTTGGTGAGGTGGTACAAGCCTCGACCGTGGAAGGCTTGGGAAATGGAGAACGCTGCGATGAGGGTTTTGCGGTCGTCGCTGAGCTTGTTGAGTATTTGTTCAATGAGCTCAAGGGGTATGCTGGCCAGCGTTGCCTGCAGGCCTGTCGACCAAAATTACACCGTGTTCGATGTGCTTGTGAATGATCGTGATGAGGCAGTTGGAAGAGCTGCGGCGGCAATCATCCTTCTTCATTTACCATCATGATTCTTGTCAGAGCTTTTTCAGCGCTTGGTGCTCGAGTAAGGCGTAGGCGAAAGTCGTTGAGGGTGTTGTATCATGGTACGCGTCTCATTTTCTCTCCTCGGTGGCGACTGACGTTGAGCATTGGTAGATTTACGGTAACGATGTCTGTCCAGGACAGCAATCCGCATTCTAACTCGTCGATACTCATGCGCCTGGGTGTAAATGTAGTTCTGTCAAGTCCTTGAGGGCGTCGCAGTTGGGTTATCGAGCAAGTTTACAACTCGCATAGATCTCTGCGATGACTGTACTAGGCAGATAACACCGCCTGAGGAGCTTTGCTTATACTGCGAAGAATTGTTCTTAATTTCAAGAATGTTGTCTTCCTGACGTAAAGAACCAGTTCGCCGCATATACGAAGTTCGAAGTTTACAGATCTTGCACGAATATGCAGTAGCTGTTTCTTTCTAACAGATCTTCACGTGCGTATCCTCCAGTAATTTGGGTCATCAAGGAAGAAAATATGAATGTCATCTAGATTCTAAACCTTCTGAGCGCAATGGATCCTCTCTATAGGACTCAGGATGATGATGACTTTTGTCTTCAAGACAACAAAGCGATCTGCAAGTCTCTATGCTTGGGAACGGACCTCTGATGGTACGTCTTGACAGCTTGCTTTTTCCCTTGTGTCTCAATCTCGTACTTTGTTAGATCTTGCTCGGGAACTACCGCTGCGTTTAGTATATTTCTATGCGTGTCAGAGAACCGAGGGTATCATATATAGGGGCTGTATCATGGCAAAAGCACCTAGCCTTCTGTTTGTGCCGTCATCGAGCGGCTGGATGTCACCGCTAGCGTGTAAATTTTGGTCGTATCGGTGGCTGTCTTTATCGGTGTCGGACACGCAGTGAACCAAAGTGCACGGTAGTGCCCGTGTGGACCAGTCGGCGAGTCATTTTCTTCCCCGGCTACGGCATGGCCAAGTAATACAAAGCGTCTGATGTTCTCACACAGTGAGGCACTCCTTGAACATCGGCCGTCTCTTAAAGTAAGGTATGACGATGCTGGGAGAGACCAGAATCGGAGTCTACCGAGTCTTTGATGTAGGTCGGGGCAAAAACGCCCTGCCTTTGGTTGACTATTGACTTGCCCCTGACTTTACAACAAGTCACTGACCGGCACATCACTGGTCTTTACCTTAACAAACTGGCCCTTACTCTCGGGGACTATATATAAGGTCGACCATGGCCGCACTGGTGGCTTGAACGTTTATAGTGGCGTACATCCCAACCTAGATGAGCTTGTCAATCGAAATGGTGAATGTTCTCCATAGTCGGTCGGTAAGTCATCAAAATTGTAAATGTAAACTAGTTCAAAATTGCTCGTTATGGCAGACATCGACCTCGGATTGTGCGAATCAGATACTGTTCCCTGGCAATCAACGTCGAGATCATGCGAAGCCTGCGTGAGTACTCTCGTCAGCAGTGACCGTCTAGCCGCCTAGAGCATTCCCTCGTGTATATGCATTACGGCGGAAATTTGCTCCTCATCGTTGTTGTGAGAGGCATATTGCGATCTCCGCAATCGGCTTGTCCACCATCAGTCTTTGGCTACATTCTATCTCATATCGGGCTCTAAAGATCGGGCGTGTAGAGTTTCATGCAACATGAGGAGAAGCGTCACAGAAATCCCTTTACGAATGCCCTCCACAATGAAAGTTTCTGACTCACCGAGGGGTTCGCCGGACATGGTCACCGCTATCTGGAGCATCAGAGAACCTGGAATGGTCGTCTTTCTTTTCTATGGTGTTCCAGAGCGTCAGGATGAGTCACCCTTCTGGGGCGGAGATCAACAATCTTGGCGGTTTTAAGAGTCGCCAAAATCACCGATCCGCTGACCCTATCAGTTCCATTCTGGGAACGCTACATGCCCCGATCCCCGTCACGTCCCCCCGACTAAACGCAACAAACAATTTCCAATTCATCCTGGAGTACGGATCAGATCCGCTGCTAAGATACCTACGTTGATTATGGTTCATCGACTACGAATCCTGCGGGATTGCTGGAAAGCCGACCCCAGTCAAAGGTGGCACCGCACTTCATGATACCTCATTTCATTCAAGCCCTTGGTTGCCACAATTGACTCAACGTGGGGAGGAACCCCAGATCCTCATCAACTTACGACAGCCGAACTTGATCTCAATTTCGCGCATTTCCCCGGGGGACGTCCTGAGTCCCTTTGCCTTCTTGCTATCGCTGGCGGTTCATCTGTTCTCGGAGAGGATAAAAACTCCTCATGGGAGCGGGATCCGGGTAACAACATCGCTCGTTCTTTTTTTAGGTATTATCTAACGCTTTGTCTATGCTCCCTAGAAACAGCGCAGTCGGATGATGTCTTCTGCTTGCTTCCAGCGCCCAGCCCGTTCAGTCATGATTATCATTTGGAATCCAAATCTTCGGGTGTAGAGCACACCTGTTTTTGCACTTTTTGCTGGTATGATGAACATGCTTGCTATATATCTTGCTATATGCTAGTCTCGGTACCAGTTGTGCTTAACAGCGTAGGGGGTTGTAGCAAGCTCGGATATTCTCGTGTTCACGAACGACTGTATAGCTCAAAGTCACTGAAACAGCCTTTAAATTTTACTATTGTCTTACGAAGGAATCTGCGCGTCTTGGACCCTTGACCGTCGAACTGGCTACATTTTGCTGTCCACTTTCCCACATATCGATAGTAATATTGGACCGAGACAAAGGAGAGAGCTCCCCTACATGGTGAATCAACGGTATCGTCTGACGTCAGTGAATCTGGAGGTGCGGTTTGCCTGACACGCTAACGCAAGACAGAAACCCAGGCAAATGCTTGTAGGCAGTCCATCCACGGAAGTCCGTATCCTTAAACATATATCCCATACGCTTCAGAAGCCGAGTATCGAGTCTTGATATGATTGTATCCCGTACTACTTGCTATAGCAGTCAAGTGCTTCTCCACAAGGTAGTGTTTGTTAGTCAATGATCTCCCAGAGAAAGCCGACTATTCATTCGGTTTTTTTCCCCCGCTGGCGTTGCATGGCATGATGCTTATCTTCGGGATTCTTCATTTTGCGTCGCCTGCAACGGGCTGTTCGGCACTGAAGCCGAACTTTACGCGGGGGCCGCTGACAAGACGAAGTATTGATATCCATCTGCCCAGAACCTGATGCAAGCTCCTGTGACGAGCGGAAGTTCAAAATATATATCCTCAGTATGAGAATGCAAGATGTATAAGTCATTGGGGACATCGGGCCAAGTATATTCACAGGCCGGAACATGAGATATAGGGTTTTCGAGAAGCATAATTATATCATGTACAAAGGAGATGGATTGTTACAAACAAAGATTACTGCCACCGACACAGATGTTATGACCGGTATTTCCAGAGGTCAGACCTACTTAACATGTAGGAGCGCACGGTGAGTTGATGCACTGATGAGTAGACTGACACCTACCTTGGAAACAATACCTATCGGACTTTAGGAAGCGGAAGGACGTGCAATGAGCAAGAAAGGGAGCGCTGAACTCCGCCCTACTACAAGCTGCTCATCTGTGTCGCCAGCCAAATATATTTCCAGACCGAGATGCGCCTTCTGATGCTCACTTCTGAAGTGTAAGCAAGGTAAGCAAGGAAGATTCTACTAGGATGACCATCACACCTGGACCACGCGGCAGAGATTTGAGCGTTGGACTCCAACCCGCGTCCGGAAAACCGTGCGCAGCTGGAACAAAGAACGACGATATCGTCCTTCACCCGACTGCAAGGACAGTCGCCTTGGTAGATAGATCCTGCGCAGAAGGAGCATCTTCCTATGATGCACATGATGATGAGATGGTGTTGGGAGTAGTGGGGAGACCTATCGCTTTATATTGAGTCCCATGTCATGTATGAAAAGAAGTAATCAAAAGGAGCATTGGAATATCATTACATGGGTTCGTCCATGGAATTCGTTGGTCTGGAACTCCTACCTTTGAGCCTTCCCCTGGACGCGCTCCACCGTTACGTGTTGAAAACCGCATTAAGCTTCCGATTGTCGCTGAGTGATCGGAAGTTATTTTGATCCACCAGCAGAATGGCGCAAGATAGAGAAGGACTCATCGAAAGCTTCCGCCGGTTCCTCTCAGCTGGCCTTGAATGTCCACAAGATCTGATGGTAACTCGAGAAATCTATACTACAAAGCAGGAAGCCCTCCTCGCCAGTGAACTGAAAATAGTCGAATTGCCAAAAGTAGGGATGAACACAGCGATGATGCGATCGTCTATGGTATTTAGTATACAGATGAGAACAGTCAGATAAGTTCATCAAGGCCGGCACTTCGAATTGCTTTTTTGATAGACCTGAAGGTGATCATAAATAACTCAAAAAAAACATGATATGAATAAAGAAGGAGTTTTACCAAGTAGGACTTATGACCGCCTTTCGATCAATAAAATACCAGGGTAGCAGGCTGAAGAATTGGTAGGTACATTGGTGAGGCCTGAGGCCTGAGGGTACACTGTGAGCATTAACGCCTTTGAAGTCATCTGAGCTCGCACCGAATGAAGATTCTGTTTCAAGTTTACCGAGGGAGACTGAAACGGTCGTTGCGGCGGTCCATTGTCGGCGTGCGTCATCGTTAAGTGTTACGTCTGTGGTTCGCCTGTTGGCCTGTTCGGATTACAGGTTCTCGCCTGCAGCTTGGTGGTGGCAATTAGCTACCAGGGGTACCATCATGGCCGAGAAGAAGGGCCTTCGGTACCTATAAACCCGACGGAGTCCTTCGATCAACAAGGTCCAACTGTAATACTTAGTATTATCACAACTAAGCTCGGATATCGCTAAGACTGAGATCTGAAATCGATGAGATATGAAATATTTAGTTCAATTGGACGGCGTATCATATTTTCTTGTATGCTCCGCCTATAGATGCACTTCCCCTGTGAAGGTCATACGTGCAGGGCTAGTAATATGTTTGGTAGTGGAGTCACATCAGCACATCACTCAGGCGCAAAGATAGACATCCTCAATCTCGCGAAAGAATGTTTCCTTTAGATAGACTATGAATAAACAAGAAATAAGGGGCTGGGTGAGAGGACCCAATGACGGAAAGAACACACAACTCCGAATCATTTGTTCTGAGCGATTCACGTGTAACGGTGATACTTTCCCGCTGATGCATGAGAGATACCTTTTGATTGATATCAACAGAAGATGTGATGCCTTCGTTCTCCAGTGACGCCGATCGTCCTGCCATAACACTTGTTTCAAAGTTTATCATTCGGCGACATGTTCCACCACAAGCTTTAATCACCTTGCTTGACTGAAATAAGCCTGATGTTTGCAGGTCCGCAGCTATCACGTAGAGAGCATCGCTGATGGTAAAGATGATGCACTGACATATGGGGTACTATCTATGTCGTATGTCGGCATTTCGAAGACACCCAGAGTTCCGCAGCCATGTCTGAGTCATATGGATATCAAGACCGACCTGATGCGCCCGGGGTGTGTGTGAAGGCAACCTTAGGTAGCTGAGAATGAATCTTAGTTTCAATATTCAACGCCAGTCTTCGTCTTGTACTTACTGGATAACGTTGCCAACGGTTTCCTTATGATTGGCCGTCACTCCCTTCAAGTTAGCTCACATGGTGGACATGGACCTGTTACTCATTTCTGCGAGTACATGTGGACACGGTATTCTAGTGTATTCCGTAGTGCCCAGTATGGCTAGCGAATAAGCATACTGATACAGAAGATGTGGGGAGCGACGGCATATGACTCGTGGGTGGATGAACGTCACGCAAACACCGCAAATGACTCATTTGCACCTGCTGCAACCTATTCATTGCCTATTCCAGCACCGAACTTCTCGGCGCCTCATGTTCACTCAGCTGAAGGGCGACGAAATGGGGTATTGGTTTTTCAGGCTTAGGCTCATCAAGTTCGTCAAACGGTGTGAAAGGAAGAGCCGTATTCCCGGTCGATACAGCTCGAGTTGATAGAATCCAGTTAATATCTTCGAATGTCTCGAGAGAAGCTCACAACATTGATAGGAATCACTTCTTAATTTCATCTTTGACGACATCCGACAAGCCATATGGGACGCTCTCGCCTGATTCCACAGGACGATGAATTCTTCCAAATACCATACTTTGCGGGGTATCGTTCAGCGTTGACGACAGCCAGCTTCAAGTTACCGAATGGTTACAGGCAGGCTGGAAGCGGGCCTTATTGGACGGAGTCAGACCAGTCGGTGGGTGTATATTTATCATGATGCGCTCGCCCTGTACAAACTATATATTGCACAGAAGTAGAATACGCATATAATCGAACTTCGTCGTTGGCCTTACAATCCATGATAGATGGATTTCCAGACCTGGAAGCACTGGATTTGACTACTTCCGTTGTGACTTATCTGGCTCGTGAGGGTCGAATGATTGGAGTAGTCAAAGCTGTAGAGGAAGGAGCACGAATGGTGTTGTATAAGGATTGAACCTCCGTACGCATTAATCCGAGAGCGCTTCGCTTATCTGATCTTGCATAGGCTTACAGCGCCTTTGGAAAAATGTAGCAGCGACATATCTATCTTCTTGATGGTCATGACATGCAACCATCTGCGTCTCTGATAGTTAGCAATAAGGTAAGTTCGTCGATATGGCACTCAAAAGATTGTTCAGCCTCAATGTTTTCATCTACGACCGAACGATACACAATAAAGAGCAGCTGGAACAAGCGCAGAAGGCGCATTGGAGACAGGCTGAACTGCTCTTTGAGTGCATCTTGAATGCGAGATTAGGCAGTAGTATCCGATACTGAGTCTGTGAGTACCGCCCTGTCAACGTCATTTCTGCACCAGAAATGCCTTTGGCAGCATTCTCAGCGATTCCGCCGGTTACATCTAGAAGGCAGAAAAGACGCAAGGGAAATTTTAGTGAACCACAGCAACCGTGGGATGCAGCTTGTGACAACAAATATTTGCCTAGACAAGAGAAGGGATATCTTGACACGGCGCTAGAAGACGACGTTGGTCCAATGTGATCAGATCGGAAGTGGCCCAGTAGTATGCCCGCTGATAGTGCGATCCAAAGTGTGCCTAAGCAATTTAAAGCAAACCGCTCAGCCGTGAAGTAACCTGTAATACAATTCTTACTCGGAAAACGGTTTACCGTCGGTTTCGCTGGGTTTCCACGGTAGTTATCTGCCATTCCCATATTTGGAAGTAGTATTCCACGCTTTCACAGAGTTTTCATGGGTCTGTTTCTTCGTTTCCACACAGAATTTTCTGCACATGGAGTGAATAGACTATGGTTTATAGTATAGTGAAGTATGGAAACGAAAAACAAAGCACGTAGGCAGACATTCATGTAAAGAGTAAGTACCCGCCAAAGTTATCTGCCATTAGCCCCTATAGTTATCTGCCATCGGCCCGGAATCAACCCGGAGTTATCTGCCACAACATTTCTCGCCGTTGCTTCCTGCTCGTATTTTGTTTCTACTTGCATGGTTCAATTCCCAATTTTTAATATTTACTCATATTTTCCTTTGATGCAAAATGTTTGAACTCTGCCATGCAAAATGCATTGAACAACCCATTTTTCACTGAGACCAGCTTGTCTTTCAACTATTATGATTTCCTCCCTTAAGAGCATGGCACTTCAGAAGAAAGCAAGGGATTAGGCATTACACACTATATGCATGAAAGCAAGGCCCGAGCCCCAAAAGTAGAATATTAGGACACAAAACGACACAATCTACCTTTGAAAAATAAAACTTCCAGTCAAACACAACTCCAGCACTTTGATATATTGCCTCACAATGACCCTGTAGGCTTTCATTTATCAATCAATGAATTGTGACTCTGCCTGCATGATATGTGAGCACTTTGGATGAAAAAGTGTGCTTCAAATTGCATTTTTCCGGTGATACAGTCCGTACAGAATACTGATGAGATGGCATAGCCATGGCTGCAGTACTTGTAAACTTGCATACACCAAAATAAAGGTGTTCCTAATGTTTGATTGAGGCAGCAAGGCTGTTTGAATGAAGCCATTCCAAGATCTAACATGAAAATATACCAGTCGGCGCCAAAATTTCGGGGCACAATCTTGGCCTGATATCTTTCTTTTTTTATTCTTTTTCTTCTTTTGGGGCGTGCGATACCCAGTGAAATGGACGGAAAACCAAGAAAACATGTTCTGATTTTCGCGTAACGAACAGGTGGGTCCGTTTTAGTTGATGTCCCTGCATGAGATCGCTAGGAAATGAATGGCGGCCCTGGGACAACATCAAAACTCACACACCGAACATCACGAAACGAAGAGATAGGTGTCTGCCCAATCTGTACCCTAGTCAGTCAATAGCCAAGGAAATAATGTTGGAATATTGGTGGAAAGCCAAAGGAAGGATGAGGACTAGAAAAACAGGAGGGACAAGATATAATATACATATATTTAAAGATGTCACCGCAATTCTCGAAACCTAGACATGAAATTGCATATAAATCTATAAACAATTTACACTGAGCTCGTACAGCCGAGGAATCGTCATTGTTGTGCTCGTTCAACTAATGGCAACAGCGACAGCATGCTGGAAAAGGAAAGATTCGGTTTCTAGCTTCTCTAATCTGCACATGAATAGCTTCGAGCGGGGAAAATGAAGTTGCGAAAAGAAAGAGAAGACGATGCCTAAATGGCTCGAATGCTAATCGTGATACCATAGTTTTGTCCGCAAAAGATTTAACTTTTGATTGCATCGTGAGACTAAGGCCACTAACATGACTCAGGGATCTACAAAGGAGATGCTTCACAGTTAAGCACTGATAATCAGAATAAGAACTTATCTGTTCAACAGATTCTGCAGCTGTAAAATCAGACAGCTGGCTTAGGTCGAGCCTGTTATTTGACAGTTGGACCACAAAAGAGGAGGACAAGCAATTCGTTGTGAGGCTTCGTTGGTCTGCTAACCCCAATGATATGTCCATGGACGGTTTCCGCTATCGAAAGCGTGTATGGCCGCTGAAAGCGATGCTGACATTGCTAGTATCAAGCGCTGCACAATAGGTTCCAAGCCATGAGATGGGGCCAGCAAGTTCGAACCTGAATGGAATTCAGCGTAGGCACCTGGACTACGCACGCAGAGACCAGCGACTTGTTTACCCGTTCAACCCTAGACTGTCGAACGAGCATAATGGCTCCAAGCATGTCATAAAGATATTTTATTGCCGATTTCAAGACGACGATATTCGCTTATTTGGAGTTATCCTCATAGGCGATATCAGCACCACCATCGATAAGAGAGAAGGAACGGGTCCTATTCCCAGGCAGACTGCAGTCCTATCAGCCTCAAACGTTCAGTACGATGAGTGACAACGCGTACAAATAGCTGTCCGGTACAACCTCGCCGTCATTAGCACGCGCATATATCTTATACGGCCGGGTGTCTTCCATCTTGACGACATGTTGAAGAAAAAAGGCACAGCGGTACTGGAATACGGCGGTGAAGAGCAGGGGACCATGTTATGTACGGCGTCCGAGTCCCAGTCACTGTTTACTGCTGTTATGGTTGCACCGTTCAGTGACAGTACTTTGACCTTGTTCAGTTACCACCATGATATCCGCGATCTCCGTTGCTCACCACCACAACTTCCGGCATCGTTTAGGCTTTTCTTAGCGCTTGGTAGTCGAGTCCGACATCATAGACGAGAGGCATTGGTGTTGCGTCGAGGTACGCATCTAATTTTCTCTCTTTGGCAGTGACTGATCTTGAGCACTGATAGATGTACAACGACGACATCTGTGCAGGATAGCAATTCATTTTCTAACTCGTCAGTATCCATGTGCTTGGGCATAGAAGTATGGTGCCACCGTAATCTTCGAGGGTGTCATCGTTGGATATCGAGCAGGTGCAGTGGAGTCTTGGGCAATCACATCATCCTACGACTGATGTAGACAGCTGGTAGATACGCTGGTGACAACGCCCATTTAGGATCAGATACCAATTAACATCCTCCTTTAAACGGACGAGTATGGTTTTCTGTGATGACAGTATCAGGCAGATGGCTCGACCGGAGGAGCACTTCCTGGGCAGCAAAGAACTGTCCTTGATCCCAGCAATCTCGCCCTCGTGACGTACAGAACCAGTTCACTGCTTATATGCGCATATACGGAGTCTGCGAGTCAGGAAATCCTCAACCTTGTACCGATCTTGGAAGAATATACAGGAGCTGGCCCTTTTGAACAGACTTGACGTGCGTATCTTTTGTCTGGGCCGTGTCGGAGGAATTGAATGCCATACAGACTCTAAACCTTCTGGGCGCATTGGATCCTCTCTACAGGAGTCAGGATGGTGATGACTTCTGTCCAAATCCACGAATTGCTCTCTGAGGCTATATGCTTGGGAACGGACCTGTGTAGAATTTGTCGTGAATATACCGCATACACGAACAGCTACCTGAAAACTCGGCAAATTCAAAAGTGCCTGTATGTTCATTCAACTCGCTTTTATAATTTTGACAAACCTCGTCTTTTGCTAGATCTCCCTTCGGAACGGCGGCTACCTTGGCGTGTCCATTGTCCAATAGAGAGCACAAGGTGTCCCACCTATAGACCGTGCGCGCAATACAAAACCCAACTAGATTTATTAGCCTCACCATCGAGCTATTGAGTTTGGCTAGCTTTAGGATGTCCTTTACACTAGAAAATCAGGCCTTACTTTTGGTGGTCATATGTTCGGTCGAGCATGGCGGAAAGACGGAACTTAGGTAAACTACATTGTGCTTAACACCATCCCTTACAGACTGACACGAACCCACTTGTTCCTGATTTCCACAAAATTTTCAACAGGCGGCGGCAGCAGTACAGCCTATTGAGCAATCGACAGTGATGAACCTTGTGGACGCTCTCTCGTAACAATCCCTTTGGACACTTGCCGTTGTTCTTGCTTGCGACGTCAAGGGTGATTGGTGAGAGGCCACACAATCTCGTCAAGCCCGGTACTGCTCTTCTGAATGGCCTCAGAGATGGTGACCTACGTTCAACCACCACCCGCCCCATCTCACCACTATCCCCTTCAGCTGCGCATTCGCTGTCAGACAACGCTTAGTACCTAGTTGATGGCTCTCACGCAGAATGGCAGTACGGGTATGGATCAACAACCAATTGCAACGGCCTTTTAGCGTGGATGCGGTTGTCGTAGATATGCTAAGTCATTGGCGGACATTCGTTCTATCGGCTGTGCTGGTTCAATTTTTAGCTGAGAAGATTCGGGACCGAAGGCACCTTGAAACCGGTGATGGATTGTCATCATGATGCTACATCTTGGACACGTGCTTCTGTGCGCCTAAGTGATACTGTGCCGTGTAATCATGGAGGTTGTAGGCTGTCGGTAGGCAGGTATTTCACGGCAGTGTCCGCGTCCCGGACATGATGTACACAACCAAGGAAGTGTCGGATTGGTCGGCTTTGCTGACAACTGTGCCCCGTAAAAGCTTCGCGGCTTGGACCTTAGGGAAACCGACTATCTTGTTGGTTCCATCCTCATTTCCCTGGACCTGTTCATGCGTCGGACAATCTTAATTTGCTCCCTGATCAGTGCTGATATCATCACTTGTTCAAGGATAGGCTTCTACTGATTATCAGTGCGGCTTGGTAGCCAATGACCGGCGACCTTCGTTTTTAAAGACTCCTTGAAACAATGACTACCTACGTATCATCCTGGTTCGATATCATACATGATGGGGCATGTAGCTGGACAGCCATGTACCCAACTTAAGAAAAGGATTCTACGCAATCTGTGTTTCACTGATTCATCTGTCTACGACAACATCAGAAGCGTGTAGTATAGTGGTAAGGTGTACATCTTCCTGGATCTATTCGTATTTCATTATTTCGTTAGACATAGGTTTAAAGATTAAGATAAATAGATACGTGCGGAAAGCGGTCATATATCAAACTGTTGTTCCTGGCGCTTCGAAATTGATAGTCCCCTGCATTGGATATGTATTCAGCGGGGAATGCTCAGTCAAATGTGAATCCCCGGGTGGGTATCCCATGCTGGGCGTGGGGTCACTGGCTGCTCGCCAGAGGAGGCCACCCGGACGAGAGCCTATCCCGGAAATGTTACTACCTGCTTCGCCCGGAGCTAGAGGCAATTATGTCACGAGAAGCGGCCTTCTGAAGATTCAGTAGTAGGCGGGTTGTAAGGACGCCCACTGCAGCGTGGAAAGGGCTGTGGAGTCTGATGAATACAACTCAAAATCAAAGCAGGAAAGCATGTACCCGTAACTGAACCATGGTATCTTGGTCACACCCTAATGAAGGGTATCAGATACTTGACAACCATCCAGGAAGCATGATATACGCACGACAACCATAAGATTGTTGAACACCAAAATACACGATATTCTAAGAAGCGGGATCAGAGGGCAAAGGACAGGAAAGATAAAGAACATACGCCAGAAAATACAAGATATTGTCGCGAAGCAGAAGAGAATAGAGGGATACACGACGTCCCTTTTGAATCCTGTCCGCCGTCGATTCTAATGTCTTGAAAAGGGCAAAACCGAAAAGGACGCCTTCATAGGCAGTCGCTTGGGGGGGGGATGAGCAGGTAGTTCCACTGTCATAGCTAAGCACCTTACCAGGCACCCATTGAGCCCATTCAATTCCGGAGTGAACAACCGGACACCCCGGCAGAGGTAAATGGATCACGTCGGCAATCACGGCTCGTCGTCTAACCGCATTATGTGCCAGAATCCATGAGAACCCAGCGATGGAACCCGCAAAGAGTAGACCGTTAAACAGGGCGACCTAGGACAAGGCGGGTCGGTAATTGAGTCCAAGAGCGCCGGGAGAAAATAGCATACCCTTTTTGAGCAACTGAAAGAGGCATAGACGCGCAGCTGCATGATAATTTCGACGGACCACAGGCTGATGGCACCAACGACTCGGATTATTGAGTCCATGGCTATGCATCTTTTCACGCTTGATATCAAAGCAAGAGGGAGATGTGACATGCAAGAACTTACAAGTTGTCGGATGTTATTCCGGGAATCGAGAAGACATGGATCTGCACAGTGTCGAAGAGGAGTAGCGCTATGCTGTAATATCGAACCTGAAAGGGTGTCAAGGGTAGAATTTAAAGCTCAGGAAAAGCCTTCGCACCCATAGAAACATAAATTTTCCAATGTTGAGTTTCTGTGGCTGTCGAAATTCACTGAGTAAATTCCGGATCGTTTTGACATGGACCTCGTACTCACCCAGATATAGCGGATCTGAGAGCACAGTAAAAAGGGCACGTAGACGTCGAGAACCTACATACCTCATCTTCCAGCGTCACAACTTCGATAACATCAGGACAGAGCATTAGAATTTGGGATGGAATACTTGCAGTAGTCGTGTATTATCCAAGTCAGGCCAACGACTGCTACCGTATGAATCCTGAGAACTCAAGAAGAAAGAGACAAGAACTCACGGACGGCATGTAGAGGGATCAAGTTTCCTAGGTAAAGGGCAGCGAACTCGTTTTCGGACTCACTGGACATAGTAAGCTCTATGAGCCATTCCCAAGTTAACTGGCTTTTATATAGGACTTCTCGCGGCCCGCCCGTGACCCTACTGTAAGCTTCGTCAGACACGGAGCGAGCCAAACGCATATGAACTAGCTTACGGAATTCAATAGCCACTTGCTATGATTGGATGAGAATATGACGTTTCTATCAAGTTTGATTCATCACAGGTACCGAAATGAATTGGTGGCAAGGAAGTCAATTGAGTAGTGTAGCATCCGGGATATTATGGCCAACGACAGCATCAGAATATTCAGGCATAGCCTCGAAGGAGAGCAGGCAATTAGAATTGAATAAACAACTTGACCGCGAGTTGCAACGTTGATTTTCGGTTTTTGCCGTTATACATAAGAATCTTTTAGAGAATACATTACCATGGTGGTGGTGTTGGATTGTTCTCCGGGCCGGCCATTCGCCCGGGCTTGATTGGCCTTCGCGTCATTTGATTTCATTAATCGGCGTTTGTCGTTGGCAAACCCCGTGATCTCCGCGTCAACCTGCACTATCAAGACTGAATGCGTTCTACGCTTGGTTCTTGCTTGGTTCTAACTTCAGTCTAAAGAATATAGGTTACAAGTAGTGCTCTAATGATTGAAATCTTGCCTCGACTTTTGTTGTGAGTAATTTCATCGTATACGGTTTGATGATTTCCTTACTTACCTGAAGACTGGCAGTTGTTGTTCTGCAACCGGCTCCTTGAAAAGGCTCTTTACAGGACAGCGGAATGGAACAATATTTTCTGGCCCAGCACTGTTATTAGGTAGCATCATGGCTGCAGGTTGCTGTCATTCGAGATCGAATCACTGCAAAGCGATCAATTTGGAGTGAAATCTCGGTTCCGATCCTCCTGATCTGAGAGGTTACTTAAACTATCCACCAGTACACCACATATGAATACCTCTCGCTAGAAGGAGGATATTCAGGTTATTCCGCCTATGGCGCCATTCGCTATTCGGCAAATCATCGGGCACTTGAACACACTTCTCCTGCACCTGACCGAGTTTCTGAATGCTTATAAGGGGGAAGCTGAGCTTTTTATTCGTAGAACGCTTCTATGTTTTTCGTACCGTCTCTGGTTCTTGTTTACCTGGGTTTATCGACCGCCGTTATGTCCACATCCGGTTTGAAAGTCGTTTGCTCGGACTCTCAAATATACTATCACGGACGCTGGGATACTTCGCCAGGCACATGGTGGTGAGTGGGTTTGCGCTCAACTCAATGTAATGATTTCGTGACAGTTGTCTTATACAGGGCTGGCTCAGGATTCAAAGTGCATGTACAAAATCTACGCTCCCTGGCTCTGAATCTGGGTCCCCACACGACATCTCCTTTGGCGTCGATCGCAGTATCTGTCGATTATAATAATTTCACGATAGTAAACGTCTCCTCCGGAACGAATGTTATCCCTTTGGAATCCTCGTCCCGAAGTAGCGTTGTCCGCATCAACGTTGAGGGTTGGCAGAACAATCGGATTAATCTCGAAAGTCTGGTGTTGAATTCAGTAGGTTTCTAAAGTGGCGTAGCATTGATTTGAGAATAATAACTGATCATAGACATCCAACAGGATGCGGACCTATTGTCGTATCAGCCCTCAGAGCTTTCTTTCTTGTTCATAGGCGACTCACTATCTGCAGTAGGGTTGTTTAGCTGTTACTCCGCTGCAATTCATCGACTTGAATTTGTAGGGACAATATCTTCCTCAGGGCCTCAACCAGGCGTGGCCTTTTCTTATCGGAGAACGTTTCAAAGCAGAACATACCGTTATTGCTCAGCCAGGAGCTGCTTTGACGGTACGTTCTTACATTCGCAATGAAAGCAGATGATGCGACGTCATGCCAAAGGATATAGAATCGTATGGCAATGTCCATGGCATCTCTTTTCAGTTCTTCAAGGTAGGCAACCAAGTGAGGTGATTACTTCGCTCATAAAACTCATAATAGACGGAAGACACCGGATACTACTATACAGCCGACCACAATTATACGACGCCATGGAACTTTTCTCGCGATAAGCCAACTCCTACGCATATAGTAATCCACATAGGGTGAATAACGTCCAAGTCATGCCAAATGCGTAATCAATGTTATCTAGAGCAAATGATGCTTCTCAGCAGGTCTCCGGGGATGAATTTGTCCAAGCGAGTATCTGGTATGCAAACGGATGTCGAGAGGCTTATACAACTTCTAGGTATACCTCGAATTCCTACACCGCCTCCGTCGGATTTACGACAAACAACCGATCTTCGTCTTCACACCTGTATGCGACCGTTAACTTGAAGTACACTGACCTAACATTCAGTAACAATTCCAGTGGGGTTGGCCGGCTGCAGATGGAGAAGTCAGTTATTATTACGACGGAAAGTATGAGGAGATAGTGCGCACGAGGTACCAGGTCTATTGCAACTCATTCGCTTGCTCATCGTCGTTCTGTCAGCAGCAACGATGGAAATATCTTCCTCGTTAATACGACAGGCTGGGTTACCTGGAACGACGTGTTCCCAGAGTATAATTTCCCTGTACTCTTCGCCCTACACAGCTGACTGGCGCTACAGCAACCAGCATCCAAACGTTCCCGGTCATGAGAAGATTGCTGGGAAATTTATGGATTGGCTAGTAAATTGGGGCTTACGCCCAGAGTCTCGATGGGCTACGCCCGTATTAAGCTGAATAATTACGAGTGTCTATGTAGTAAATGTAAAGGTGAGCCCCCGATTGCCCCTCTCTTCCGCTCTATCGTTTTCTTCTACTTTTTCCTGATCACTCAGTTCTGCATAGAGTGCTGCATTTTGTGCGTTTCGATGACGGTAGTAGTATTTCTGTACAAACCAGAGGATCAATGCAACTCCTGCGAAACAAATGTTGATTGTATTTCCTCGTTTATAGTCTTAGCGGAGGGTTAGTACCCTCCAACGACAACAGAATAGGCACTTACCTGGTGCGTCGTCGCTCTGGTATATCTTAAGCGCGGTTGAGTCCCAATGTAAAGAGCAGTCTGCTGAACATACCTGCGATCCCCACACTATCAACACTCGTTGTGAGCTTTGTATTTCTTCAGTAGGGAAATACGTACCTCCATAGATATTCGCAGCAAAAATGACACAACCGGACGCAATGGTTCTCTTTCCAACACTCCTGCAGAAGTCAAGAGATTAGTCGTTAAGCAGCCGTACCATAAACCGTGTAGTACCCCGTATTTTCTGACATCCACGCGATATTCAGTGGGTGCGTATAAGGCCACGCCGCAACTACAATGGCTGCAAAATATCTATTTCAAAAATCAGGCGTAATGCGTTGTACAGAGAAAAGCCACACACTTAACACCTCTACTAGTTCCTGAAGGCAAGGCGCGAAGTAAGATCCATCCTACAAGCTGCCAAGCCGCTTTGGAAAATCAACCTTTAGCGTGTTTCTCTTTCACGATAGAGGAAACTGACCACCAAAGGCGCCATGCAATCCACGTTCTCTGAATCTGTCGGAGTGCCAGATGAAACTAACCATCATGATGCATTGAAGAACGTATGGGGGTGCAGTTAAAGCGTTAGCAACGAAGACGTCGAAATGGAAAGACTTGATAACAGTGGGGAGATCTAGAATCTGAGGTCAAAGAATGCGAGAACGAAAGCGAAGAACCATACAGGTTGCTAGCGGTGTTGTTGGAGTCATCCCTATGACCGTGATGAGTAGATGTCCCCACAAACCGAGATCTGTAGCGGCATCTTTCACATCGGACCACTTGACTTTTTGCCTGAATATTCGTCAGCTAAGATTAAGATTCAAGAACAGGAAGATAATTCTAACTCATAAACACGCTTCGAAATGTCATCTTGAACGACTCGGGTGACACCGATCTGAAGCTGCCTTTCGTCGAACCAAGGCTTCCAGCCTCGAAGACCGCCAGCGGTTTGAGCAATGTTCCTCGGGAGATAAAACCTACAGATTATAGATAGTATAATTCATATTGAGAACAACATAAATATGAGAGACTCACCATGTTGCAACGGCAACAATAACCGTGATAATACCGTCAATCAAAAACAGCCACTTCCAGCCTTCCAGGCCTCCAATTCCTCGAAGCTGAAGAAGCCCACTAGCCATCAGCCCGCTAACTGCACTTGCGATAGTTTGAATACCCCAGAACCACGCTAATCGCGTAGCCAGCTCGGTACTCTTGTAGAAAGAACCCAAGTAGACAAGTGTCGCAGGAATAACGCCACCTTCGGTTAGAGCAATCACTGGTATGCCTAGTCAGATAAAGTTCAACTTGAAACATCGATGGACTAACTGCATCTGACTGCGTACAGACAGAGAGGTGTCAGCCATATGAAAGTGACAACAGACCGGACAACCTACCTGTAAGGTACCCGCCTTTATCGGTGATCAGAGCATGTGCCATAGTAACCAGACCCCACGCGAACATCAGTACCGGAATCCCTATCATTAGAGGCAAAACGTCAGAACCGTGAATAAAAACTGAGAACACCTATACATCGAGCAGGTCCCACAATCTTCGATATCACAGCACCACTAAGACAGGCAAAGGAAAATATCACAGAATATATCGCTATTCCCAAGTTGACGGTGTTATTTGTGAATCCCAAATCCGCCGCCAAGTTATCCGAAACGGCGTTGGAATGGTTGGTGCGGTCCATATTTAGAACAAAGGTAGTGAGAAGAATCCAGGGGAACAAGCGCGTGTCAAGCGTCCTAATGATCTTTGATTCCTCTTTGTCTGACCATGATAGCTGGGGAAAATAGAAGGGATTACTGGAGTGTGCCGCCTCATAATCGAGGGTGTGTGCGGGAATATCAGGAACTATTTTGGAATCATCCGCGAGAGAAATTGACTTGTTTGAGTTGCCGACGTCTTGCTCGCTCATGGTGAAAGCGCAGGAGGGGAAAAACGCAGTTCCAACACAATGCCTGTTGATGCCCTTAAGTAACTGTACACGGATCCGGACCCAGTCGGCTATAAATGATGTTCTCCCATTTCAGAATTGCGCCATCTCCACTTCGAATGTTGAAAGAGTTGGGGCGTGACACAAGTCAATAGCAAATCTCGCGTTTTAGGATCGCTACTATGGGAAGCGCCGATAAGGAACGAGTATATGATAACAATCAACGGACGGGAAGAGAGGCGAAGATGCAAAACGACCGACCTGAACCGTGTTGCTGGCACCGAAGATGAGCTAGTATGACGCAAAAAGTACCCTTGATGCTAACAAAATCGGAGCCACATGCCGCTGGACAAAATTAACACCGTTTGAAAACTTCGCAACAACTATTAGAAGGTAGAGGCGCCCAGGCAAAAGCTTACCCTCGTGCTTTAAATAGCCCTCTAATACGAGGTCGATGTGGATTGGTAGTAAATGCAATGGCGGAAGGTCGGCTGTGCACTCAGCTATCGCCGATTGCGAGACGGCCTCTGATAATCTGTCGAAGGGCCGAACAAGGGAAGTAGACCGGCATCGCCAAAGAGCGCGAACAGATCCAATAGATTCGCCGCTTGACAACTGCAAGCTTTGTTCAGTGGATACAACCTTCGTGCTGCCACTGAGAGTGAGTTGTTCCATACAGGTTGAATCTGCCTCATGCATATTAGCATACACAGTATTGGCTGCAACACAGAAAATAACCTTGAACACCGCTTTTTCAGGCACTTGTATCCGGCAACTGGTCTGGGCTTCTTGATATCACAAACCATGCGGCTATGCGTCTAAAAAGGGCATAGATGCTCGTACGGCCGTCGAGAGCTCCTACATACACACTCGACGAACCGTGCCGATACGACTGCGGGGGTAGCGGTGGCGCCAAAAGAAGCTTATAGAAATCGTCGAGAGTGAACGATAATTCGCTGACACACTCGAAGCATCGTCATCGTGTAAGAAAGGACAACTCGAATCGCAGTAGCCAGAATGTTGACTGGCAAGAGCTGCTAGTACTGATCTTGAACGGACCACGCAAGTTGAAGGCAGGTGTTGTTTGAGGAATACGTGGGAATGAGTCTTTCAGCCGAAAATGGCAATGCATGCTATCTCTGTGAGTGACAAGACAGTAGCCTATATAAGCAAAGATGATGAGACGCTTGCCTGGCTCGATACTGCAATACAAACCATGAACCAATTTCGTTGAGCTAGACTAACATCGTACCTTGATGCCTGTAATTGATCTGACGTATAATGGATGATTGTTGGACTCGAGCTAGTTAAATCCGGAGAGCGGTCTAAATGAATTCCGTAGTCGCATGTACAAGAAGCGCCCATGCTCTTCCTTGTGCGAGGTTGCTCGACGCTTGTATCGAAATGCACAAAAGCCCGATATAGTGTTTCAAAATGGTTGCTTTGAATTTACAGGTCGCTGCAGAAAAGGAAGAGTACCAATGTATCATGGAATGGATTAGCCGCACTACAAGGAATGATTTCGTGACGTCATGAAGTTCATTTCGTTCCATTGCTTGCCTATGGGTACTGTGCTCTACTTCCCCAAACTAGATCGGATGACATTCATCAAAGAGTACCCATTGTCCTAGACCTCGTCAGCATCGCAACTTGATACTTTAGAATAACCCATACCTGATCAAGGGACCAAGTGAAGCAACCAGCCATTCCGTTATTCTTGGCGAAAGTTGCCTTGTCCGCCAATGACCAAGTGTCTATTGGCATCAATTGAGACATTTAATCAGGGGATATGGATGTAACATACCATCGTAGGTTACTACAGTCGTCTGAGAGGTGTTGTACAAGTACTAAGAACAGTGTCAGCACATTCTGTCAGAGCTTGTGGATTACATACCGGTGTGTCACTACAGTCGTCCCAGTCTGCAAAGCGCAATTAGAAGGCAACTAAGTTTGAAAGAAGAAGGCATACTAAAAGTGAATCCACCACTTCCCGAGTAAGTTCCGTCCGCATTCTTTACCAACGCACCAGACGAGACAATAGTACTGAAAGGAATTTGTTGACCCCACCAGCTCTGGAGCGATGCCGTCGCTTTGACTTCCGGAATCTTTGGCCGCGCGTGGGCACCATTTAGGAACTCCGTTCGAGCCTGGCCGTTGACGGTTTCGCCGTTTCCTTGGATGAGGACCATCTCGGACGAGGGCATGAGGCTTCCGGAAAGACGAGTGACGGAACTCTGAGATACGTAGCCGTACAGCGGGAGACCGAGGAGCAGTTGAGATGCGGGGAACCCGGCTGAAGTCCACTGAGCTAGAGCTGCTTGGGCATTGGCTTTAGGTTGCGTGGAAGTGCCACAGAGATTCCCTAGACGTAAATGCTGTCAGTAAGCGTATGGGTTTCATTTAGTAGAGTATCGTACCAAGTGGAGCATTAGGTCCTGGCGTCGATGATGCTCCCCAGACATCGTAGTTCCTAAATATGCCTAGTGGGTCAGAGTTGTTTTAGAGCTAAATTATCTCTTACATGATGTTGACGTATGTCATGACTTTCGCGTAAGCCGAAACGTCCGTGAGAGGGTTACCATTGGAGCCTAACCATGGAAGATGGGGTACAGCAGCAGAAATGATCTTGCTCGTCCCTAAAATCGAACTTGATCAGGCGACGTTCCAGGACTATAAACTCAGCGCGACGAACCAAGAGCAGAACGAAGGGACTGAACCAAGCTCAAGAGGTTTGCCGCATCCGATGAAGAGTGTGGATTACCGGCACCTGAAGAGTTAGGGTATTCCTATCGGCCTTTCGTAAGTAACAACGCGCACAATTATAGGAAATTGAATCGCACCCAATCAATATCGATACCTGAGGTTGCCATATTTAATTTGGATTTAATAATAGAGGAAAAATCATACCATCAAGACCATACGTGTTCACGGCAGATGATAGGGCGTTGGTGAACGTGGATCTATTGGCTGAGCTGCTGACGGCTTGCGAGAACCAATAGCTACCACCCCATCCACCTGATCATATCGTTAATATTTAGTACATGAAATAGATCAAGAAAATCTGATGCCAGGACGCACCGACTGATAGAACAATCTTCGTTCCCTTGCCACTGTTCCGAGCACTGGTAACAAGCCTCTGAAGAATGGATTGACTACCAGAGTCCCAGGTCAGACCTGACGAAGAATTGGGCGTAGCGAACGCTGCCCGTCCGCACGCATCAACATTGCCACCTCAAGACAGTCATGTGTGATTAAAACCTACCGAACAAAAGAATGTCAAATTTAGAATAATCCAAGTTTTCCGGTGGGAAACTACCAGCGCTCCAATCTGATGCATGTCTAGTGAATAAACGTGGAATGGATACAATACATCGGACATACCGGGATAATAAGCCGCAGCAACTGGAGTAGCTTGTGCCTTAACTCCACCTTTAACTAAAGCCAAGGCTGCTTTTCGGGACAGTGTTGAGGGCACAGCGTCTTCAAGGTGGAGAAGGTCATCTTGGAGTCGAGGTGGAGAGGGTTTAGAGGGTAGAATGAACTCCCGCAGGATCAGATTGCTGCTATATTGAGGATCCCTCACTAGACTAGTCAGATATTCTTTCAATCCCTTCTTCCTTTCGTTGATGAGCTCATCGTCAAGCCATGCTGAGGGAACGAAGGTCGTCGCCAGTATGCGCTTGGGAGGAAGCGCGTATTTGTTCACTTGGAGCGTGTCATGGAGCGCGACAAACTATAGATATGGCCAGTACTTAGTACTTCGCGGTGAGGATTTAGAATGCATGAGACGTACCTCGCTGTACCTTCGATCCACGACAGTGTGAGCGCCACTGCGAGTGACTTCGATGGTGTAAAGAATATGTGGCCTTGGAATAGAGGCGGTCGTGTGCTTGTTTATGGTGATTGAAGGAGCCATAAGATCAATGATACTGAAATAAACGGAAGCACTGGATATTGAGTATATATACCCCACGGGCTTCCAATCCTCGTGAAAGACTTCAGCGTGGAGTATCGACTATTTCGTTCACCTCCGACTGCATTACACGCCTCATGGCCCCATGGAAACGGCGGCTTTATGAACTATCACTTATCAAACCGACTGGTAGCACTACATGATAAGTAGAGAAGATCAGAGAAGGACGGAATAGGTTATAAAGAAGAAGCCCACCCCATGCACTTCTCACATTCGAAAAAGCATGTGATAGATTAAGCCAAGTATACGCCGCAGAATCTGGGCCAAGTATGCAATGCTGGAGGTCTCAATTGGAACAAGTGGCGAGCCAGGCATCCCACGGATAAAACTTGGTTCCGATCAACTATATGCAGAACGGAAATGAATTAGAGGGGCAGAGAATGCTGCGCTAACAAGACGTTGGCAAGGAGAAAGCATTAGCCTTCGGTACCGGTAACCGTCAACGCATGGATGTCTGAATGACCAGATCATGTGCTCTATACACCGTTAAAGGACGCGTGGTCGTGCAAGGAACTGAAAGGGCCATTTTGGTGACAAAAGCTTAATAGCCCAAGTCCGTGATGGTGGACTGAGAAAGAGGAAATTTTTTCCTCCTAGATAGAGAGCAAAGTATTTAATTAATTAAATATTTCATAAAATACACACCATTAGCTCTCGCTGCCAGTTGCTCCAGAGATAGCGCTTGAAGGCTGCCGATATAGTACTTGTCAACACACACTGTTGTCCTTATGTTCCTCATGGTTTATCGTCGTCCCCAGACACATCGGCCACCTCTAAGGTCTTGCTCCATTCGACGACCTTTTGATGTGCCATAACCTAGGAGCCCTGGATTAACATCATGGTTCACGGCAAAGTGGAAACGAAGATAGAAGCGAGAGTATGCACGCCGCGCTGATATCCAACAAATAACATTCTTCCTGGGCGGGGTATTACTCAATACAGTATTCCCGCCCAGGCCGCTCTATTTAGTTTGGGGCGAGAACACATCGGCAACACATAGACCGGACAATATCTCCGGTGTGTAGACGGATAGGAAGACAGCGCACCTTCTTCGGATCGAACCCAAGGACCTGTAGCCCGTCAACAGATGATGCGCGGGAGAGCGCCACGTAGCTCTGACCTGCAAGCAAGCCCGTGTTAAGTGGCAGAACACCTCAGAAGCCCATATACCTACCTCTCTCAAACACCTTGCTCAGGTCGACCTTGACACGGTGGATCGTCTGGCCTTGACTCTTATGTATAGACATCGCCCATGCTAAAATCAACGGTCTACAGGACTCCACGTCAATAAGCCACGAACGCGAATTGCCAAGCATTGCTCACATTTGAACCCTCCGAGCAAGGACGTTCCCTTCGGCGTCTTCCACACGAAACTCGTCTCGAGTGATAAGGACGGCTTCAGTCTGTGTCTCTCCCATTGTTCCCGGGGTGCCATATTCAAATAGAACTAACGGGAAACGCTCATCGTTTCGTCCAGTCTTGCTATTCTTCCCTTTCTTCGGAGCACTAGCATTCTCCTTCTTGGGATCGGCATTCTCCTTCTCGGTAGAAGCCTCATTCTCTTCGATCTTTGGGCGAACAGGAGACCGCCCATCTGCATTGAGGAAGACATGCCTAACCAAAGAGCCATTTTTCTTTATATCGTGGTTTGCTGGTCCAAGGGGGAGGGAGCGTCGCCTGGACGCATCAGCGGAAGCACTCGACAAGGGTTTACGCTCAGGAGGGTTTGGGGGAAAACTGATAAGCTCCCATGACCTGTAGAAACCAATAACTTTTCCAACCAGACCGTTCACAAGCACCTCATCGACATTCTTGATGAGCATAACCTGCGCACCAAGCTTCAGTTCTACGATTTGCTCTGCAAGCAATGACTCGAGCAGTGAGGGCTTGCTTCCAGTATCTGTGGCATTATACATGAATGGTTGCGCCTTTATGGCCTCCAACCGTTCTCGGTTGGAGTTCGCCACGGCGTAGCGATGAGGAAAGAGCTCTGTAGGGAATATAACATTATTCTGTCGCTTTGACAGAAATGATATGGGAGTAGCTGTCATAGACGACGGAGGAGTTGGATATGATTGCTGGGAGGCTGGAGGTGGAGGTAGTGCTACGGGTTCGAGCGGACGGGACAGAGACCGGAAGAGCTCGATTGCTTCAGATGACGGTTGCCCGTGGCGCAGAGAGTTAAGAGCATCAACAAAGGCTATCCGGTAAGTCATTAGTAGGTGGCATTATATGTTTTTGTGAATCACACCTTGATCCGTCTGCCGGAAGACCTCAACAAGGTTGATGGTGTGATGCAGCGTTTCATTCCAGGCGACGGACTCGAAGGCAAAAATGGGTTCATGCCCGTTCTTTGTGACGGGAGGTAGCTGGAAGAAGTCGCCGGTGACGACCAGTTGTAAACCTCCAAATGGCTTGGTTGTTTTTCTCCTCAGCCTTTTGGCGATCTCGGAGAGTCGATTAAAAAGAAATCCGTCCACCATAGAGACTGTCAATCATGAATTTACAAAAGATGTTAGAGAAGACGCAGACGTACTTTCGTCGATGATGAGCACTTTGGCCTTCTTCCATCGCTTAAGAGCAGGTCTACAGGTCCTTATACATTTGATGAGATTGTCGAGGTCATCCACCGTAGGTGCCACTGCACCCCAAGAATGCAAGGTTTGTCCTAAGGAACATGACTTAACGATGTGCCAGGTATCGGTCCGACGACAGGCGACCCACCGCCAATGTTGGATGCCGCCATTCCAGTGCTGGCCGTGACTGCTACAGCATCCGGATCTTTCGCGTACTTCGTGCGTAGCGCGTTTATAATAGCCCTGAGTAGTAGAGATTTTCCCGTGCCTACAGTTCATTAGCAAGAAGAAATTGAACTAGCAAACGAAACAAACACACCTGCAGCGCCAGTAAAAAAGACATTTTGCTCATCGTTCACCACCATCCTGAGAACCTTTGCCTGTTCATCACTCAATGACACATGTTTAGTCGTGGTCTGGCCGTCAGGATCGTCACTGCAAACAGCGATCTGAGGAGCAAAAAAGGAATCTAGAGTCTGGCGTGGTTTCTTCGTCGGTCGTTTTGCAGTTGAAGGGGTGGATTTCGCTTTACGTTTAGCTGTTTTCGTCGTCACCGTCGACGACATCGGGGGAAGTATCCAAGAAGAGCGAGATTCGTGTCCTCGTCGACGTTGCTGTCGGTGTCACAGTTATTGGTGGCCTTTGGTCGCGCCGTCAACCGTGTTTTGATCACATGGTCGACATTGAAATTATTATTTGTGTTATTTATATATTTAAATTAACTGATTCAACGTCGATCAGTCAGTAGATACATTGCCTTCTCATCTTGCTTTTCTGTGTGTTTGTTCTACTTCCAGACAGTAGCGAGCCTTCCTATTATCTTTCGAAGGTAGGTATTTGGTGTCGGACCTTATGGGAGAAAAATGAGATGATCCGATGCATTAAACTTCGTTTTTTATATTCGATGAATACAGTATGACCCCTTCTATAAATCAGAGCCCTAGTTCATCAGCGTATGGTAGGCTGGCAATGTCACCAACAGCGACAAAAGTCGGCTTAGCGCTAACGAGCGAGGAAGCAGCCTACAAGAATGTTTGAGGCCACTTTTACAAGCAGCAAGATAAAGACAAACCTTGGCAACAGAGGTAGATGTGACGCCGGCAAACGGTTCAAGTACCGCATTGACGGAAGCATCAGAGCCGGCAAGGACCTACCAAGGTTACTTGAAATGAGCGAGAAACGACGTCGGAGAGTGAAGCGCACCTTTGAACCCAGAACGTTGATAAAGCTATCCCGGCCTTCGATAGCAGAAGCAGCGGCGAACTTTGCCTTTGCAGCAGCTTTAGCAGCATCTTCATTTGAGAGGCCCTGGGCGGCGGCTTTGAGAGCCTGGACAGCAGCTTTGCCAGCCTCCTTTACGCTTGCACCACTGGGGCCTTGAACAAGAAGACCAAAGAGGCTAGCGTCGGAGTAAGGAAGGTATACCGACTGTACACTAGTGCCAGCGGGTATAGCAGATGCGATGGGGGAGAGCCCTTGGGACCATTTGATAGATGGGGTCGGGGAAAGGTATGCGGAGAAGGCGGCCAGATCAGGGCTAGGGGCCCCCGTGGTACCGAAGCCAATGAAGACGGTTTCCGGACCACCGTGCGCCTGCAAACGCGTCTCACCACCAAAGTAGGAGGAGGCAGAGGTGGAGGAAGTCGCGCCAGTGGACTTTGCTGCACCGCTGAAGCGCTGGACGAGATCGGACAGGGTGCCTTGGTCGATGCCTGTGCCGAGGACAGCGATGTTCTCCTTGGTGAAGGCACTCTTGGCAAAGGCAGATACGTCCTCTACCGTGAGCGGGCTGTGAGGAGTAGCAAAGAGGGAAGAACCGAGGCCGTTGCGGAAGGCAAGGGCGTGGGCGAGCTCGACAGCATAGACGGCGGGGTCGGATGAAGCTTGGGTGCTCTCAGCCTCGACGACGGGTGTGACGTACTCTTGGAATTCGTGGCGGGTGAATTTCGCAGACTGGATGTATTCGGCCAGGAGTTGGACGAAGAATTCCCTATTTCTTCACTTCAACAGGCAACAAGGATAAGCGGAACGGATACTCACTCGTCACCACGGAGAAATTCAGCAGTCAATGCTAGATGTTCCCGACCCAACGACGCGGACAGCACACCACCATACAGTTCACTCTGACGAATCGTGCCCAGCGCTGAACGGAACGCCGAGCTCTATTCGACGATGAGCACACAGAACAAGCAATAATAATGAAAACTCGCCTTGAAGGAAAAGTTTTTAAGAACGTGGGCAGCGCCGGGCTTGGTTTCGAATCTGCTACCAGCCTTTACGAGGAACGTGACGGACGACGTCGGTTGGTTTGCATCGACGGCTGCGACCTTGTAGCCGGCACTGTCGGCGACGGTGGCGAAGGAGCGCGCTATGCGAGGCACGCGTCGAGCTGCAAGCATTTCGAAAAGGATGGAGGACAACGTTGACGGCGACGAGTAGCTTTTCGGGAAATCCGGATTCGACCGGCACAGAAATTTCCGTCCATTGATTGGCTCGGCAACTCCCGGAAAGGAAACGGCCTCCGTGTCATCTATGGCAAGACTTTCTCACGATCGCTTGCCTTTTCCTGCGACTCCGATGATACTAATGCCGAGCAGAGAATTACTTGCTGCAAACTTATGGAGTCTCTAACCGACTTTCGATTCCGTGCACTTTTTCTAAATACTGCGATCGCGAATTCGAAGGTATACGTAATGTTACTACTATCTACACAGTACTGCTTACAGTCTAATAGATGTAACACAGGAATTTAATGGAATTAATCTTTGTCATTTCTCGTTTCCTGGGAGAAACATTAATATTATCTCGCGGGACCATTGCTGTAAGTTTCCAGGAAATGCGCCCAATAATCCACAGAAAGGGCGTATTTCAACTTGGCCGTGAGTTCGGTCGCACGTATCATCTCCCCTTATCCATCATAATGTTGTATATTCTTACCCTAATCTTCATTAGATGCATACAATAGCTGGTGTCTCAGTCATCCAGCCTGGGTACTATCTATTACTCAGCAACAAGTCTTTCTTATCAGATTGCAGAACTGGAGCAAGGGAGAGGTTAGTATTAGGTGCATTTGCGAGGAATGGGTTAGTTACTTCTGTATGTGAAAGGTATCCGACAAGAAACCTTGCTAACTTCAAAACCACATCTTCTCATGAGGTCGTTGTTCTTATGGATACGCATTCATAGGTCACTTTTGGGATTGTTCACATGCTTAGAGTCCTCGGTGCAGCTTTCTTGACCACCAACATCTAGATATCTAATCCTGGAAGAAAGCGGCGAATCACTTTACCGACCCCTCCTGTCCTTCAATGGTGAACGTTACCGTGATCTAATTTACGTTCACCGCCGTAGATTTTATTTCGTTGGATAGCACAATCAATGAGTGACAAAATCTAGGATTCTGGTACGTACTCCATTATTCCTCCTGGTTCTTTGTATGGAGCTCATAAATGTATTTTGTTAGCAGGGCCCAAATTTCGAGGGGAAAAAAGCAACTACAAAAGCAATTCGCACATCTTTCGTCGACTGTCAAAATCCCCACGAACGCCTCTAGTAGTAACCTGGTGCCCACCATTTCCTCGGATCCCTACGTTCAAGTGAGTTCTAGTGTCCACCCAACGATCTTCGCAGTGATTTATAATTATTTGCTGTCAGTTCAACGCCGTGATGATCGACGGATCTGACGTATTTACGTGACATATCTGTGCCTAATTTAGACATTCTTGAGAACGTTTAAATTGGCAACACTGAGCATTTTCCCTCTCTTCTTGACCGCCACCATGTCCTCCATTGCTAGCGTCTTCATCGACAAGCATACCACGTCCTCTACTCCCGACCTGCACATTTTGTACGCCGTCGAGGTCGGCCTGGAGGATGGAACCAAGTACGAGGTCCTCAGGAGATATTCAGAGGTGCGTAGTAGCTTTACAACGTGTCGAACGGTACTCAGCGTTGTCTTTACTCTAGTTTGCTGCCCTACACGACGCCCTGGGCGATCCGTACTCTTTACCTCCCAAGAACAGTGTGTTCAACGCCATCGTTCCGTCCGCCTGGGTTGACGACGAGCTCATCGCTGAACGCAAGGACGGATTACTGGCATATTTGAATTCTCTACTACGTTCTTCACGATATCAAGCATCGTCCAAACTACTCGCCTTTCTCAATCCTAACTACATAATCGATATTCATGGACTCGACGATGAAATTACCCCCTCGATGATATGCAAGGCCAATCTTACGATCAAAGCGCCGGTTTCGAGGCTCGTCAGTCCTGTTGCAGCTGCCTACTATCCAGATTGGTCTGCCTGGAACAATCCGCCTAGCAAGCTCGACTTTTCCAAGTTTGATATACTATTCTTCGGTGCGTATGGAATTTCGGTGATTTAACTATTTTAACCCGCCTATAGCTTTCGTCGTTCCAAATTCGTCTTCAACTATCAACTGGGATGATGGTAGCCAGGACACACTCCGAGACCTTGTCTCTGCTGCTCGCCAAAGCGGACGCGGGACGCAGATTGTCTTGTCTATAGGTGACGTCCTTGCTTTCCTTCCGGTGCAGTTGTCGTTGATATCCGTATAGGCGGCTGGGGCGGCAGTTACTGGTTTTCGAATTCCATGAGCAATGTGACAAATCGTACAAAGCTTGTCAATGCTCTGGTGGGCACCGTAAATTCCTTTGGGTTAGACGGTAGGTTATTCTTGGTTACATCCTTATCTGCTCCTGCTGAATCAGAGCCTAGGCATCGATATCGACTGGGTAACATTATTCGATATATGTCGCGCTTCTAACTTCCTAATTGCGAGTACAGGAGTATCCGAATTCCCCTGGCTCCGGCAATCCATATTCTTGGGCAGATGCGGCAAATTTTCTGTCCTTTCTCAAGTCTTTACGTGCAGCCTTGGGTAAGCGTTGACTTTAATCATATGCGCTTGCTTACTTACAGTCATTTAGGTTGGTCGAAAATAATAAGTGCCGCTGTCGCTCATCACCCTTGGCTTGGCCCCAATGGTGCTCCTTTGTCGAATGTGTCAGACTATGCGGCTCAGATGTCATATATCAACATCATGAACTACGATGTCAATGGAGCTTCGGCCAACCCTGGGCCTAATGCTCCGCTCGGTACGTCTCTTCACCGCACAGAGCTGTCACAATACTAACAGTACGCAGGGAACCCCTGCGGTAGCTCCAGCCAACCTGAGGCTAACGCCCAGGCTGCTCTTTCACAGTGGCAGAAAGCTGGCTTCCCAGCATCGAAGATGTTACTAGGATTGGCTCTCTATGGATACGTTTCAAAGAGTACGGCTACACGACTTTCGAACAGCTACGCTCCCGCGTCGGATCCACATGAACATGCGCCGCTTGTTGAGCATACTGATGCTGTTGCCGGTGATCTCAGTCAGTGGTGGGGATCACAGGTGGCGTTCAAGCAACTGGTCAGCGCCGGCGCGTTGAAGAAACAGGCGGACGGGTCATATAACGGTGCCAATGGATTCACCAAGGGTAGTGCGCCTTCTCTAACATGAACGACCAACTGATGTCATCTTTACGTAGGATGGGATGACTGTAGTGATACCCCAGTAAGAACCTGAAATTTCCTCTGTTGATTCATGCTGACTTTCTCCCAGTTCTTGTTCAACACGGCAAAGACGACCGTTGTTTCTTACGACGATACCGACAGTCTTGCGGACAAAGCCAAGTTTGCGAAGCAGTCGGGGATGGCTGGATGTTTTACTTGGTCTTTAGATCAGGTCTGTTTGGCTCGTACTATGTTACTCTGTGTTCTGTATCCTCATGTGTCTCTCTTAGGACGACGGATATTCATTGCAAAATGTTGTCCGGTCAAACTTGGGCAAATAGCGTGGACTATGAATAAAAATTTGAAGCTTTAGGTGTGTGATTGTAAAGTGTAAATAGAGTACTCAACGCCATATAATACGATACTTTTTTCGACTACTGTCACGGTGTTACCGACTGTAATCCGTCCTGTTTAAAGAGTCGTTAAAGAGACTGCTGTCTGTCTATAATCTTGGGTTGATTTCCGATCTCATCATTGTTGCACGGTACATTATTTTCAGGCGTGACGGGATTCCAGATGATTAATGTTCCATCTATGTATTAATGGATCTGTAACTCGTGAGGCGTAGCGTTGGCCCAAACCGCGATATTTTTCCTAGAGGTCTTGATATTTCTTCTATATTGTATCGGACATAGGTTTAAATATCAAAAATAAACATGTATATTAAATTTAGTATGGACCAAGTTGGGATACATATTATCGAGAGCGAGTGCTAGGCACATATATTTGGAGGACGAGGTATGATGCTGTAAGCTAAACAGCGTGGAATAAATAACATGCGGATGCCAATCACTCCTAGAATATAGAAATTTGTGAGTCCTGCTGTTTTCTTGTGAATAGGATGCTTTTCTATATTCTTGGAGTGAGTTTATGATCATGTATGGTGACGGAAGTGCATCTCGAGCATCTCCAAGTCATGCTCCTTCTCAATCTTCTGGAATGAGACCACACCTTTTGCCCAGATCGGGCGCTCAGATAAACCCGGTGGGTAAAATACCTCACCCTCCAGGCCACTCCAATCAAAGTCAACAAGGTATGTGCGCCAATCGTGCTCATGACGAGTAAACATGACATTCGGGCGACGCAGGTCCCCAAAGACGAAGCCCCCTTCATGCAGCTTGTCAACCGCAGCTTTGACCATCTCGAATGCATCGTCAGGCCATTCCGTATCTGGAATCTGCGCTGCATTCTTCCCATCGACGTACTCCATCACAATCATGTGCATAGGCCCTGTGTAGAGACCACCAGCATCTGAACGGATTTTGCCTGTGACCGCATCAGATCCGCCGCTCAAAACATCTGTCTTCCCATCGATCAAGCCATAATAGAATAGTTTCGGCGCAAAACCGCATTCAGCGAGACATTGGTGGGCAGCATAGCCATAGCGATCAGAAAACTTGACTATGAGCGGGCATGGTTCTTCCTCCTCGGTCTCGATACGGAAAATGAGATTTGTCGAGTCCTCGTCATCGATGGCACTGATATATCGGAACTTGACAACCTCATTAGTCTCATGCGACAAAAAGCTGGTTACATGTGGGAAGAAGCGGTGGTGTGGGATATTAGGTTGCAGTGGAATTGTGGGTTGAGCATTGATACATTCATAGTACTCATCTAGTTCCTTCAAACTAGAGCGAATGGCAGTGAAAAGGCGTGCGAGCCTGTAGATCTGCTCGTCCGGGGAGGTTGTTGCCTGGGCAATGAAGAAGATGTCGGTAATGTGCTGGACAATGAACCTGTCGGTCCAGACAACACCCAGAAGTGCGAGGTTAGGCCCCCCGCCCGCGAGGACGAGTGTAGGACAGCAGCATTTCTCGCGCAGGACCTTGAGCTGGGAGTAAATGAGCAAGAGATATACGCAAATAAATAAATGAAACTGACCTCCTCCTCACCCCACCTCTTGAGGACGGAATATTCAGCCTGGACAAGAGGGTCACAGCCACCTTCACCCAGTGCTCGCTTGAGCTCAATCACGAGTAGCGGAACGAGAACACGGTCTATGATCTTGAAGACCATGCCATCTGGTCTGCAATCTCTCGACGTGCTGACTTGGGCGATATAGCTGCGCAGAACCTGAATGAGGTCTTCGCAAAGGTGCTCAATGTAAATTTGCTCTCTTGCAATGACACCTGCGCGAGCCACGAGCTTGGACACTGCGATAAGAGTGTCGGCATCAGGTTTGAATAAGGGGTCTTCTAACATTTTCGCCAGGGCTCCGAAGGGAGGATAGAAGAGTTCTATGGGAGGCGCGATGGTCTCGACCACAGGAGCTCCACCTGTATCCGGTGCGAACATACCATCATACACAGCGGTACTGGTCCTTCTCTGCAGGACTACCCGTTCTTTCGATTTGGCGGCCTGATGCGGCGATTGCATCTTTCTGGCACTGTCGGTGAAAGCAGCATAACCTGCACGGAGAGGAATGATTAACGTGGGAAAGCACAAGGAAAAGTGCATGATAGACACGTTTGTACGGGCCAAAGACTGGTAAGGATCCTACCGCCTCCACCGCTTTGTCTTGCACATCCCCCACGACCAGTTCTGTTCCGCGGATAATGAGGTCGATAGTGTCCTCACCGATGCTTTTGATATCAAAGGCCCTATGCAGCAGGATTATTGACGCGAGCTGAACCATATCTGAATCCTTGGGCTCCTCGCTCGACCCTAGCATGTCTCCGGCAAAGACCTTGCTTTTGAACTGCATGTCGTTGAGTTGGCAACCTAGGACCTGATACCATACACACACACCTTGTAGAAGCTCAAAGTCTGTGGGTCTACTTCGAATTTAAACGCCTTTTTGACCAATTCAGAAACACGAAAGCGAAGATCGTCAATACGCATGTTATTCTCTATGTCCACTCTTGGAAGATCAGACAACGGTCTGGTATCGAACTCATGATTCACAGAAGAGGCAAGAAAAAGCACATTAAGCGTCACGAAAGGGTGTGGGTTTGCCCGAGTATGGCTCATGGTGGTGGTCGCGTTTCAAGATGAATATGCATTGTCTCTTCTCAAGAGCCACATATTCTACTCTAAATTTTGTTCTCTTGGCGATGACTACTGAAGAGAAATCATACATCCATAGAATAGTGCCTCGATAACAACCTCAGCCAGAACCTCTGAACGAAATGGTTGCTTGGAGGCCGAATATTCTTAATTATACGAAGATAAGGGGGAAATGAAGAACATCCAGGTCGAACCGGTGCATCACTTGCGAAAACAGAGTATTTGGAAAAATTAACGTCAATCAGATAGTAGTGTACAGCCTTGCATGGACTCCATTAGACATACACGCATGCATTCTATTCGATACAAGCATGATGCCGTGTAGACAACACAGTAAGTAGTAGTACACGCAACACCGACCACCTAATGACCCTCCTCTTCGCCCGGAATGACATTCACCTAAGAGTTTATCAATATACGAAGCTTTGTGATGAACTGAAATGATTATACCTCGTCAAGATCCTCCAAACACTCCCCAATGATCCTAACAGCCTTCAACAGATCCTCCTCCGATATCACCAACGGAGGTGCGAACCGAATACTGCAATACCCCGAATAAGAACACCAGATGGAGAGAACGAAATCTTATCTTACATATTCACATGCGTCGGTTTCGCCAAAACGCCTCGACTCTTCAGAAGGAGGCACAGCTGCCATGCCGTACGTCCCCTGCGACTCCTACTCTCGTCTATGACGACCGCGTTCAGTAGCCCCCTTCCGCGTACAGTCTGCACCAGCGGGGAATTAAGCTTTGTAACTGAACTTCGGAAGAGCTCCCCTAGCACTGTCGCACGCTCCGCCAAGCGTTCATCGACGAGCACTTTGAGAGCCGTCATCGCTACAGCACATCCTAGCGGGTTTCTGCACAAATAAAATGAATCCAAGTAGGAGAGACGAAATGACGTGCTTACCCTCCATACGTACTTCCATGCTCACCGGGCTTGATGCAAAGCATGATGTCCCGATCGGCAAGGACTGCAGAAACGGGATACACTCCGCCAGACAATGCCTTACCCAGAAGGACCATGTCTGGTCGGATGTTGTCATACTGACAATCCAGCATCTTACCCGTTCGACATAATCCTGTCTGAATCTCATCACAGATAAGCAGCACATTGTACTTCTTGCATAGAGCATGCACGCGTGAGAGATATCCCTCTTCGGGAACAACAATTCTACCACGGTCGTGTCGGTCAAATAGAAGTAAGGTTTAGCTAAGACCACGCACCCAGCTTCACCCTGTATCGGCTCTACAAGGAATGCTGCAACATTCTTGCCATGCAGCTCAAGCGCTCGCTCCAAATCTTCCACCACGCCATATCTGATGGTGTTCAGTTGGGAGCCGTCCAGATACGTCGGCCCGACACCCTCGAGATAAGGTCCGAAACCAGTGCGGCTGTCCGGATCGGTGCTCATACTATCTTTCATGTAAATAACTCAGCGGGGATTCTCCGTGAGGCGGAGGAAACGCACCTGATGACACCCAGCGTCCGTCCGTGAAAGTTACCTTCCACGCTCAGAATGACAGCCTGACCTTCGGGAACACCCTTCTTCACGTAGGCCCACTTACGTGCGAGCTTCAGCGACGTTTCGACAGCCTCTGCGCCAGTGTTCATGGGAAGAACCATATCATAGCTGAACATCTCCGTGATCTGCTGAGCGAAGCGGCCAAAGACGCTATTGTAGAAGGCCCGAGATGAAAGGGTAAGTTTCTGGGCCTGTTCGACGAGGGTTGCCACAATCTTTGGGTGGCAGTGTCCCTGGTTTACGGCTCTGTTACCACATGTGAGAAAAATCGAAGCAATTGCATCGAAAAATACTGACGAATAGGCAGAAAGCATGTCGATGTACTCTCTGCCTTCTGGATCCCATACTCTATCACGATCCAATCAGATCAAGCAGATTTCGGCAGCAAAAAGAACTCACTTGGCGCCTTTTGCGGAATCAAAGACAACCGGTAACGGATGGTAGCTGATGATGGCAAAAAAGCCGCAGGTCAGTAGATGTTGTATAAATGGAACAGATACGAACGACGAAATGTTATAAAGGGCGGCGATGATTCAGGGCCCTGTGGCGTCCTTCCCTGCAGACGATCATGGCTCTCCTCACGTCCAGCAAGAAACAAGGATAACAAAGGAATACTCACTTGTGCGCCCCGTACTTGCTCTCCATCTGTATAACGTCCGTCGATGTCAAATGGATGCCACGATTGTTGCCGGAAACCTTCTCGACACTGTTGGTGCCGTGCTTGACACCGTTGGAATGGCCATTGGTACTGGTAATAGCGGTTGGAGACATATTTCTTTCGGTCTGTTGGTTGAGTAAAATTTACGAATTTCTGTCGATGATGACGGTGGAAAACAGAGGAGCGGGGGGAGCGCTGACCAATCATGGCCAGTTGATCTTCGATTATGCTCCGCCCGTCGCGCTGCCCCCTGCACTCGCAAAAAATTTCTTGTTGCTCCTGTCTTGTTCCGAAGAACGCGGAGGTAGCCGAAGCCGGAAGTCTCAGTACGGTATTGAAAAATGCAGTTCGGTATCCCACGCGTAGAGGTAAGAACTTGGTAAGAACTCGAGTAATCGGAGCAGGGGGGGGATTTTAAACATTCTTTATATCGACAGGAATTTGCGATGCAATCATCATTGGACTTCGTAACTTGTAACGGTGGTGATTTATTTGCTTTTTCGATTCGCGTTACAGCAGAGAAATTTGACCAGTAGTCGACTGATTCCGAGGCCCAAGGCAGTTGTTGTGCTCGACATTTCTCTGTCTTCTCTCAACTAGATTATTTTCAGGCTTGTTGCAGGCCGTATTCCCGCACGTGCTATTGCAGTGAGGCATCATATCAGCTTGTGTTTTGGAGCGAGCCGATATGAAGTTAAGAGAATTTGGCAGTAGAGGCACGACCAGACGAAGACAGGTACAAGGCCACTAACATTCAAGTGGCACCAGTCTTTGTCATTCACTGCAACATTACTTGATGAACCAACGCCACCCCCAACTACTCTCACACCAACCTTCAACAACAATCTGGGCAAAGGTGAGAAAGTCCATGAGACAACCGCACCAATACTGAAGTGATTCCAGATGCCAGATAAAGGTAAGAAACGCAGCGCGCCCTCCGACGACGCAGGCGAGGAGGATAAAGGCCAATGCTCAAAGCGCTTGAGAACCATAGTAAGTATCCGGCTGCAATCTGCTACTCGTTCGCTAAAACCATGTAGGCAACATTACCTTCCATCGGCAAGCCCTCACGCCTGAGAAGCCTAGGTTCTCCCAAAGCACGACCGAGGAACCGTCCCCGTGCAAACGCTAACGCGCGCCGGCCCACTATCGCCTTGAACCCGTCCACGCCACTCCAAATCATTCCCTCTGAGTCACCCTATAAACTCGGCAGTTTTGACTTTTGGCCAATCACCCACAAATCGTTGGGACGCGCCGCTGGGAACAGCGTCCTACCCGATTACGAATCGATTTTCAACGTTCTCTCTAGGTGGCAGATTCAGGGTATCATGGACGGTGGAATTCGGTGTTTCATACCGGACCTCCCGAACGTTGAGAGTGGCGAGGAGAAAGGTCGCATGTGGTGTTTCGGTATAATGTCCCAAGAAATTGATGAACTAGCTATCAGTTCCCTCGCACTTACCGACGCGTTCGAATGCGATATAGCCAACTTCCCCCAGCATCGGGATGGGGAAACCGTCGAATCAGTGGTGGGGAATACGTTCACCCCCATGACTGGAATCGTGTCCGCGTCTAGAGGTGTCTTCAAAATGAACTGCTCACCTGTGTGGACTGAGGTGCACAACGGCGGAGAGAATAATGGACTTGGAATCGAACTTTGTGAGGTCTTTGAAGGCTATCTCGAGATGGCTGTAAAGTACGACCCATCCGTTGCTCAGGAATATGGTTCAGGACATGGATATAAATTCCGAAGCGGGCTCTGGGGCATACGGTCACGATGCCGAGATTTTATGTTAAAATATGACTGACGGGATGCATGCCATGTCGATATAATGGGCTTATTGGAACTGCATATTCAATCATCTTTTCTCAACCGTAGAGATCTATGTCATTACTTGAAATAATATGGCGTACGGATGTCCGCTGGGCACATGGTGTAGTTGGTTTATCACGCCCGCTTAGCATTTCGTATAATTGCGGGAGGTGTTGGGTTCAATTCCCAATGTGTCCATGAGAGTACGCTGTGACGTTCTTTTTTCACTTCCACAATCTGTTGTAAGTTACAGTAAATATCTGTTGCCCCGCACTGAAATAATGTCAGCTGCTTGATCTACACACTAGGTGCACTTCATGCCTGAGCTTCTGCCCGGAGGAAACGCAAAATGTGACTGAAAACTTTTCCTTATCCAGTTTCCATCTGTTTCCATCTAGTCAGAAAACAAATTCTCCCCGCCAAAATCTGATTTTCGACAGACGGAAATGTGTCTAAGCAAACTTTTCAGCTTTGCGATACATTTCCGTCAGATTTCTTGCAATGTGCCGAAATTGTTGGAAGCAAGGAGTGGTGGCCAGGCAGCTCCCATGATCCTGCAAGGAAGCAAGTGTTACATATTAGAAGCTAGGATTGGTCCTAAGACTCCTAACCCACCACGCGGCCTCCATTGCTAGTGATAGTCGGAACCGCCTCCGCCTGGAAATTGTGAGTTTAACTCTACTATTGATACTGAGCATTTCGACCATAAAAATGGTGATTTGAACAATTGCAGCTTGGTGAAGGGTTGTAGATGAGTATACTTGCCACCCGCTTTGTGATCGACACACACGAACTGTGGAGTCGGGTTTAATAGTACGTAGGCGTAGTATGGAAATCCTAATATATTGCCCTAGCTCGAATTATTTCAAGACTAATAACGTGTGTCAGTAGTTTCGTCAAAGGTCCGGTCAGCGCCAGCCTTGATGTAGGGCAGTTAAAATAACCTAACCTCCAAACGGTATAATCAGCCACAGCAAAATTACCTACAATAATCTGCCTCCACAAAGACTTCTGAGCCATGTTGGCCAGAACATCTATCCTCTTTGAGCCAAATCCAGTCGCTCAGCCAGCCGAACATTCTATGCCCAATCCAATCCTGCCATACAAGGCGCCACGGTTTTGACAGCGTCAAGTGTTCTAGTTTTGTGTGAAAGAGAAAATTTAATGAATCATAAGCTAAAAGCTAGTGTCAGCGTAATCACAAAAAAAACTTTCCTTTAGGACTTACCGACGTTGACCTGAGGATTAACGTATACTTTCGGGCGGTGGGGAGTGTTCCAGAAATGCATGTCAATGGCTATGAGGTAACACTCCGACGATGTGCATTCAGTGCTACCTCTAAACCACAGCGGCAGCGGGGGTAGATAGTCTCCGGCAGGCGTAGGCTTGCTCCGGTCTAACTCTGACAAAATGATGAGAAATGATAAAACGACGGCGTTACGAGCTTACTGGGCAAGGACCCTGCGAGGAACCACATCGCGTCGAAAACGGCCACTCCATTCCAACAACTGGCAACCTCAATGGGTTCACCTTTCCGGAGGCTTTTCACAGCACGAGAGTCTGAGGAAAAATACGGCCAGATTTCTTTCGCTGTCCTTCCACAAGCGTCACGCACTACCCAGCTGATGGAAGTTTAAGGGGAAAAGTATCGGGCGGCAGAGAAAGACATACATATCATATAATCCCACTCCATCAAAGTCAAGAGCACAAGCAAGGTCGTAATCCCCGTTCTTGGTATGAATTAATCGTACAATAGCTCCTATTGCAAAGACAAAGTCAGGAGCACGACGAGAGACATTAAATAAAAAGACGGACTCCAGTCAAAATAAATATCGTTGAAAAACAAGACTTTTGCAAAGGTCTTCCCATCTTTATCACCCATGACGCGTAAGGGCTCCAGGACCTTGTTCCTAATATCCGCCATGTAGGAGATCCGCTCGGGACTGTTCAGCCCCCACCTGTCCCTTATTCCCTCCTGCACCACTATGTGGTTCCCGACGCCCCGCTCATCGAGTTCCTTCTGGAACATACGCAGGCCCTCCTGCGTCCCGTCGTCTGAATTTGACTCGTAGATAGATACGAAGACGTTTTGTCGGCCGATGTGGTCGATGAGGAGCTTCATTTCCTTCGTCCACGCGGGTAAGACCTTTGCTGAATTATACAGGTTGGCCGCGATATAATACGTGCCGTTCGATGGAAGGGGGGATATGGAGGCATCATTGCGGAGGTAAGAGGAAGAAGGGTACGTCGGCGCGAGGAGAAGGAAGAGACACCATGCAAAGCACAGTCGGAATCGTGTTCTTCTCCGCGCGGTCCACCGAGACCAGTTAGAGATATGTGCGGCGTCAAATATTGCTAATGCCGGTACACATACCGTCGCAAATGGAAGATATACGAGGAACGTTGAGAAGTACCCCAAATGGTAAGCGAAGAAGATAGCGGTAGAGATAGAGAATGCTGCGCATGCGATGAGGATAGGATGGTGGTGAAGGAGGGTCTCAAAGAGATTCCTTCTGTGTTTTCGGTGATAGTATGTATCCCTCATTGCTGTTCATGACCAAAGAGAGTGTGTGATGGATAGTTGATGCACCGCCCTACGGCGCTCAGTGGCACGTTACCGCTGAGTTGTGAAATGCGGGGCCAGCCTGACCTGAAACGCGACGACATGTGACCCCATTCAGTTTTGCTCCTTCTACACGATGTGTACAACTTACCTTGATATATCCAAGTTCAATATTCTTGAGTACGAGCGCCCAGGACGTAACTTATAGGAGGTGAGGAATAGTTCGGCTATCTCCGAAGCCTAATACTTACTGCTATTTACCCTATTTATTTGGTACAATAAAGCCAGCGGAGCCCACGGGTTCTAAAGTAACGCTAAACCCACCAACATAGACCTGCGCACCACTATCGAACACCTGCTCCGCCACTTCTTCAGCTATACCGACCTGCGCCAAGAAAAGGACCTTTTCTTCGTAGTCCAAATTCGTCGCCAAAACTAATGTCTCCTTGCCAACCGTCCACAAACCTACATCAATGAAGTCAGAAGTCGTCACTTGTTGGAACTTTGCTTTGGGATTTAGAATAAATGGTGTGATTTTCGGAAGCGAAAGTGCTAGAGCAGAGGCGGAAGCTTTGATATCAGCTGATGTAGGGTCATCCCATGATACAACACCTGTTAAGAATACCAGATTAATTGGTTTATATACGACGGTAAGGAAAGGATGATTACCCAGAGCTCCATGGTTGATCCCGACGATACTCTGAACAATGAACTCTTTCCCAGTAGGGAATCTCTTCCAGTACCTGTAACAGTCTGAGTTCTCGTCAGACGGATGGCCTAAAGTATACATACGATCCGTTCCCAAACGCCTGCGGGACTGCCCAGACCACCTTATTTAACTCCCAGCCGTTGATAAATATCCTCTCCCGAAACTCGTCTTCCCTAGTCGATATATCCTGAAAGGAGCCTTTACAATTATCACACCCACAATCCCCATAATCAGTTGTGCACGGTGTTCCCCACTCGCTTGAGAATGTAACATTGTTCCCGACCATGTACGTATCCTGCATGACGATATCCGCCCCGCTTGCGTAGGCTGTGAACTCATAGTTCTCGCAGTTTAGTACGAGGGATACAGGGTGGTAGCCTGACCCGCCTCGTCCATCTCCGCCGTCAAGTGAGGTGATGAGGTTCGAAGATAGAAGGGTGGCGTTGAGCGGGTCGGAGGTACCGTCTGGTTCGTCGGCGGTGTACCATAAAAGAACATTTGAGCGTGATTTAATGCGATTGACTTGCTCGGTCACGGATGTACTGTTCATGTAGGTCCTAAACGACGGTGAGAGGACTCGAGGAGAAATTACGGAGATATTCTTACGCTCTCATGTCGTACATGAGGTACAGGCCTACTCGCTCCATTTCATCCAATACCTCATCGAGTGCCGTCAGATTTGAAAACGTAGGCACTGGATGAATCTATGGCGTCGGTTACTCGCCGCGGTTGCATCAGAAGAATCAAATCCATACAATATTGAAGCTGTCAAAATGTCAGGATAGGTAATACATATGGAAATGGATACCAACCCTTGCTCTTTCAGTATTCCAATGGCGGACAAATTGACAGCAAGGTATGAGTCGAATTGGGTGTAGAAACCAATAGGAAATACTCTTTCGTACGCCCCATCTTTGTGCGCTGGTCGGGCAAGTAGACCTCCGGTGCGCATATCCATTTTGGTAACAGAACCAATATCACGGGGAGGTGCAGGAAGATAGCTCAGTAACGACGTCGTTGCGAATCGCTCCCCGGACTCCATCTCCCCTACACAGGATATGTTATACGCCTCGGTTCTTGGTGTCAAGGAAGACAAGGATAATGAAAGAGCGTGTTTCGATGCATTGATGGGCACCCTTCCGCTGGCCAGAGTCTTCCCTTGAGCAGACACAGTCACCTTCAAAGTAGTGTCGAGAGTGCCAGTGAAAGGTGACGCGCCAGTAATAAGCGAGTATGTAATGGGTGTATCGACTAGAATGGATACGGCTGTTGGGTCGTCAACGATGCCGTGGCGGTCTTCCGATAGGTACGGCCGAATAGCTTGTCCACATCGCAGAGCAAGCAGTGGTGTGGCGGACCTTTCAGGAACTGGAAATTCACCGCCTGCAGTACAAGGTCAACGCCTGCCGCTACTTCATCACGATGGACTGACCCGGAAACACGATCGGCTCGGTACTCATGTAATTCTTGTTGCACCTATAGCCGTGTCAAATTCGATAGGTGCTGTGGAGAAATTCGCGCTTACCATGTCTGCGCCGACACCAGCGATAACAGAGATACGAGCACGACCAGGGACATCGTCGTGGTCTGGTCGAGAAAGAGTCCAGCGAGCCATATGCTCTACGTCGGCGATAGAAGCAAAGTCATGTCGCGTGCCTCAGGGGAAGCAGATTTGTCGAAATCGTCACACATCTACGCGCGAGATAGACTTTCCAGGACATAAACGTGCCGAGGGTTCCGATGCGGAATGATGGTTGTCAGGTAGTGGAGAATGAAGCCGAGGAAAGGGAGGCGCTGAGAGGAATACATGAGTTAGAAATAAGGAATTGGTTTTCAAAACACCTACCAGTAGACGAAGTAGCTGTACTAGAAAGGGTTGGTACAAGGTGCAAAAAAGGTCAACTCAAAGGTTGCATCAGCACGAATCAAGCTAAATACAATTTTGCTAGTACCAGCCATTCGAAGTCTGAGAAGACGGCCTGCAGAACTTGTGTACTTGATGGTCCAAGAAAAACAAGATGGCTTTAGGCGGCCCGTCAGACCGTTGTTCTTAACCGGAGTTTGAACTGTTTTACCAATATTTTACGGATGTATGGTATCTCTTAGGTACATGTCACGACCGTTTGTATTAAGCATAGTCAACAAAAACGAAATATTTAGTAGATTGATTCGCACGGGGGGGTTCGACCAGGTTGGCAAGTTCAGCGTTGAAACGATGTTGCGAAACTGGTCGCGGTGCCAGGTCCATTAAACATTTGCCTTGCTGGTAAGGCATTAATGGTTGAGAACCTCACTATACGACGTTGAATAAAAACCCAACATTGCCTTTGAACAATTAATTTTATCCTGATTTCGTGTCGGCGTTCTTAGTCTCTACGGAGAGATCGGACCGTGCAAGGGTCTGTTCGAGCGCGCCGCTCGAGCAAGGATTTTCTGCACAAAAGGCACCAAATATAGTTCCGGACCGGGACATGCCGTGAATGCCGATTGCCCTAAATGCAACACAAATATTTGCGCGGATTTCTCACTCCTGCTTTCCTTCCTTCTTTTATGTCGAACTCGCGTCGGGTTTCAATGGTTGCGTTTCGTTGAAGAATTCCCTGCTTCATTCCTGCGAACTATGCTGGTTCACGCGAGCACCGTTTTTTCCCGCTCTTCAACGGCGATTTTGAACCATATTTCCCAGCTTGCTGGTCAGTATTCTCGCCACCAGCTCCTGTTTTCGCTTTCTCCCAATGTCGACGCGTCTGAACTCTCTGAACTCGTGCAAAACTTGACTACATTTTCTTCCAATGTCACTGGCTGCCTCTCAGCAACAGTCGGTATGGCATCTTGCTCGCTCGCGATTTTCGACGGAAAGTGTGTCCCTTTTCGTTCAACTATCCCTGGTGTGCCATCTCCTCAGGTTGGACGATGGCATTCATTCAGAAAAAAGGACAGAGACACCCCGTCCTTCGAAGAAGAATACGGAAAAGGTGTGGATTGGACAGATGTATGGAGTAAGAGAACTTCAACACTGGAATTACCAGATGGTCTACAAGATCTACAGTGCGTATCTACCCTGTTTCCTTGCTTCTTCTAATATGATCTTCTAGGCGAGATTCTGTGGATGCTTTGATCTACTTCTCCGACGCGGCTCCCGAGGGATTAAGGAGTTCATTTCACGCGAATTTCCCCGCAGCCTCAAAGGTACATCTTACATTTTGAAATGCTTAATTACAGATATTAATTCACGAAGAACAGTTGGGTCTTGTCCCCACTTCTACGCCGTTTATCACAGGGCGTCCTGTGACCCTCTTCCAGAACCAGCGGATATGGGACTCAGGCGCGGTTGGCGTCGCGTTAACCAACGTGAAGAATGTTCGCTCTATGCTTGATTATCACGGATTAGTTTCCCTGTCCTCAGTCATGACCGTAACGGAGATGGAGGGCAACTTGGTGAACACGCTGGATCGACGGAACCCTACTCAGCTCCTGCTCTCGGCTATACGAGAACATAATCTCGATGTGACGTCGTTAAAAACCGAGGAAGAGTTTTATCTAATGACGGAGGACACACAGATTGTTAGTGTATGCTGCTTCTTGTGATCTACTGCTTTGCTCATTCATTTCGGAAGGCATACACCATAACCGCTGGTGATCCCTCTCGTGGTACAATATCCCTGAACACCGACCAAGGTCCTGGCGTTGGTTCTCGTGTTCGAGTAAGCCCAACGTCCATCGTCAATCTGACATCTGCCTAACACCGTTCATCCATAGTTTTATCATCGACCAAAATCCTTGTCGGGGAGAGAATTGACCATTGAGAAGCCGCGAGCGACCATGTTCAAGTTCATGGTTGCAGATGACAGTGTTTCTGTGCAAAGCGACGCCATCTTGGATGGTGTCTTCTTTTCTGCGAGTGAGAACGGGTTTTTGTACCAACAGCATGCAGCTTGTTCCATCCCTGGTGCAACGGCGACATTAGAGATTGAATGATGAGCATGCTGGAATAGCATGTACGACACTTAGCTGGGACGGGGCGAAGAGGTCATGTATGCCAGACGTCGTGGAAGTCCAATTTGTGATTGAGGAGTGCACAAACATTGATTCAGGAGTAGCAGACTACGGAGACGCGATTTTCGTTTCACCTACGGTCCACATACAATGTGTACAGCCTAACATGTGCTGTACAGGTGAACTTTTTATGTTCACTGATTATGATGGTCATTTCCTTCTTGTCTTCACCCTCATCCCCGCGACGTCTCATTTGTTGATGACTACGGAGCCTATTCAAACTCCGTGGCCGCTTTGTCAACCTTGTCGTTTGCATGCACCTTCAGAACTCCAACCGTCCCGATGTTTTGTTTCTGATACAGGGCGGGAGACACATGGCACGAAGGTGAGTGAGGCGTCTTCTGTGTGTCATATATGTTACATATCCCGACAAAGGAACAACATCGGCGGTGACTAGCACCTGATAAGTAATCGCCATGTATACTTCATGATCTCCGTACTATCAGGGAAGCTCGACCACACGGTTACCTCGTTTTAAGCCACCCAGGGGAGCATTGCTCATCCGTTCATTGGATCGGAATGCATGTCTCCATGGAGCAGACCGGCCTTCTTCTGGATTGGTGAGGGTCCGCCCCGTGGGCATGGTGATGAACTTGCGCGAGAGCTCGCACTTCCCGTTATTGAGGTCCCCGCTTTCTAGCATTACTTCTGTCAATCGTAGGGCCCAGGCGGGTACGGATCACCGTGAATGACTTGCTATATTAATGGATTCGCAGATGAGGTTAACTGATACTGTGCCTTCATCACTCCTGGATCACCATAACGACGCACCTATACTTGGGGGTATGTATTGGCCGTGTGATGCGTTCGGGCTTGGCAGTAATTGGCGCAATGTAACCACCACGAAGCGGTCCACGTCTGCAGTGCCACCCTCCAGCGGCCTGAGGCGGCGTTCTGCTGCGTCTCCACGGGTGATGGGTTCTCCCCACGAAGGCTCGTGAGGTCTTCGCTGGTTCTTTCTCTCAGCATCAGACGGAACTTCTTTGTCGTTCTCTGTCAGAATCTCCCACCCGTTTCCTACATCATTTTGGTGGGATCTTACATTAAGGTTTTGGGGCGCGGGATGCAGGCGCTTTTTGTATCTAATTAGCGCCATTCTGATACCACTCTGAGGGGCCATACATAATCTGCTGAATGAATCTCTTTACAACGAGGGCCACCGAATAATAATTTAAAGTCTACCTGGCTACTAGAACGTGCCAGCGAAATGGAGCTCTGAAAGAAAGTAGAGCGAAATAAAGGTAAAGATCATCAGCCGGGGTGGCGCTGCTGCATTCAGACTCCGCGCACACGTTTTCAATTTCAGGCTTGACGCCTGCTGACGCGTCCTGACTTGCCTCGAAAGGAGCAGCCGGATCCGAGCCCACAGTCATCATCTACTCAGCCTCCAATTTGTTTTTCAATTTCAGCCACTCTTAATTGCCAGCCTTCACTTCACCTTCCAGCTTTCAACCTGTGCTACCCACCGCCCCCTTCCTACTTCGCCACATTGGATCGCCAAATCCAAGTCCCTTTCTTCCTTGCCTTCCACTTCCATGGACGCTCTCAAATCACTTGTTCAGCCTCTCGTAGGCGGCGCCGCCGGGTCGTCGGTCATTGACGGTATGAAGCTTGTCGTCCTGGGGGGAACTGTCGAGACCGCTAGACGTGTGTCGAGTTCCGCTTGGTGAGTCATTAGCGCTTGCTGCTCGACGTCGTCGCTCAATCGTTACGCTGGGGCCACAGGTCACATTTCGTTAACTGTGAGTATCTCGTGTCTCTCCCCATCTCCCCTTCACCTTTCCTCGCTCTTGGCTTCTTCTGCGGTCGCATGGGAGCCTCACCCCGGAAGCATGCCCTCCACGAGATACTGGCCCATTGCATCCAGTGTTCCTGTGGCGCGGTGTGTAATTTATTTATCCGAGCCTGCTTGTATTGGGGGTATGCGGAAGCAGCACCGGGTCCTATAACTTATCATGCTTCCACTCTACCATTGCAGTGCATCCTAATTGACCATTCACTCTCTAGCCTTCTTCCTTACGGCACACTTCTCAGAAGAAGACTACCCGTACGACTGGTTAATGCTATGGCTGTCGCGACAGCCAGAGTGGCAGCGATCAAGAGAGTTCGAGACTACCACTCGATCTTCCTCTGGGTTTGCGCGGACTGCTGACAACTCTTTCGGCGATGAGGAAGACGACGATGAAGAGGACGACGAGCCTGGAAAAGTCAAGACACGAGTCGTATTCCAGCCGACTTTTGACACAACACATACCATATTTTATAGGGGTCATTGGTTGCGCATCAAGAGAGGCAGGAAGAATGATGGTAGCGGGTGCGAAGTCTTGTCCATCAGGTGCGTATTATCTCTTCCACCTTCTGTCGCTCCGCTCATTAGGCGTCCCCAGCGTTGTCGCCCGCAATAACTCCATCCTGAAACAGCTGGTCCTCCAAGCAAAACGGGAATACGAAGCAGAAGCAGTCCATCGCATTCAGATCTATTTTGCCGATTCCCATGGAAGCTGGCGTTGGACAGATTCACGGCACAAGCGCCCTATGGGCTCTATTGTCCTCAATCCCGGCGTCAAGGAAATGCTTCTTGGTGACACGCGGGATTTTCTAAAGTCGGAGCAGGTGCGTCGTTTCTGTTCTTCGTGGGATCTGTACTCACGGATGTTACTCATGCAGTGGTATGCTGATCGTGGTATTCCCTTCCGCCGAGGCTATCTTCTCCATGGTGTCCCCGGATCGGGCAAATCGTCGCTTATACACGCTATCGCGGGCGAGCTCATGCTAGACATCTACGTCGTGTCACTGTCGTCGTCGTGGATAAGTGATAGTACTTTGACGACGCTGATGGGCCGTGTCCCGTCAAGGTGTATTCTTCTTCTGGAAGATTTGGATGCAGCCTTTACCAGAAGCGTGTCGAGGGACAAGAATTCGAGCGGTAACCCCGACGGGAATAACAACGAAGGCGACAATGACCAGAACAATACCACGACACCAGCGGGTCCGTCCACTGGGAGGAGGAGACATCAGAGGGATCAGCTATCAGATGTCAATACACTGAGTTTGAGTGGCTTGTTGAACGCACTAGATGGTGTGGCGGCGGCAGAAGGCAGGCTGCTCTTTGCGTGAGTCATCTAACCCCGTTCCCCGAGATGCTGTACTGATTCGACGTTGGACAGGACAACAAATCACCTTGAGCGCCTTGACCCTGCTCTTTCCCGCCCGGGACGTATGGACGTCTGGATCGAATTCAAGAATGCTTCCAAATGGCAGGCTGAGGCGCTCTTCCGCAATTTCTTCCCTTCAGTGGAAGAGCCTACTGCGGCCTCTAATGGCGTTCCCCCTCCCGGGCCTACGCTGAGTGACATGGACGAAGCTGAGCTTGAGGGGATCGACATCCCGTCACCTCCGCAGACACCTAGCTCAGGCTCCTCGACCTTGTGGTCGCTCTCGCCGTCGTTTGCATCGTCGACGTCTTCGCTGCCCCCATCGCCGAAGAACAACCCCAGCGCTACATCCAAGGGTAGCAAGGTTTTGCCTCAGTTTGGGGCCAACAACCAAGCGTACCTGCCTCCGCCTGTAGAGGAGCACATCGCTAGCAGCCAGCACTCGGCGAAGCCGTTGGACGCCGCCAAGCTTGCTTTGCTGGCCAAGAGGTTCGCGGATGGTATCCCAGAGGAGGAATTCAGTGTTGCGGCGTTGCAGGGTTATCTCCTCAAGCACAAGAGTAACCCTGACAAGGCGGCGGACGAAGCGGCGGAGTGGGTTGTGAGCGAGCGCGAGATGAAGGTCAGGCTGAAGGTTGAGAAGGAGAAGCGTGAGAAGGAGGAGAAGGAGCGGAAGGATAAGAAGAAGAAAGAGAAGGATGACGAGAAGAAGAAACAGCAGGATCTAGAGAAGGAGGAGCTGGAGAAGCTGAAGAAAGAACTGAAGGAGAGGGAGGAGAGAGATAAGGAGAGAGAGCAAGCTACTGCTGAGACGGAGCCGGCGTCTGAGATGCAAGAAGTTGTTGTCGTAGCAGTGCCTACCCCTCCACCGGAACCGGAGGTACAGGCGCCTACACCTGAGCCCACCGTTGCTGTCGCCGCCGAAGATACCAATACTGATTCAGACAGCGACAGCGACGAGGAGAACGTTCCCCCGGAACCCGCCTCCCAGCCCGAGGAATGGGATGCCGCCTGGACACCGCCTCCGACGGGCAAGTGGGCGAAGCACTGACTACGCTCGGAAACGGACACTGAGGAACCTACTTTAGCCCCCCTGCCACTAACTCATCTGCATGCCCTCCCGCATGCCTATATGTATTATCCCACCATCATCCGATTCTATTTTCACCTGTACGCTATCTTATTGCATCTCGTCCTGCGATAACACCCCATCCCACTCCCCCCACCCCCTCACCGCATTTGTTGTCCATATTACATACATCTGTCTCTGTTTTTCTAGCTTTCGTTCGTGTTTCCTGTGTATGGTTTTTGTGTATCTCTGAAGAAAATATATCTGGTTTAGTAACCGCTAATTGAAGTATAGATGTTGTTTCATTGTGTGAGTTCGCCGTAAGTACTGCATTGTCAACATACTTGGGATTAAAGGGGGTCGAAGAAGCGCCTAGCTCGGCCTTTGCCGAGGCGTTTTTTCTTGTCGACGTCGATGTCCACGGTGCTGCGCGAGCTCTCAGCTGGATCCCACACGAAATTGTACACTTCTTGACTCCCACCTGACGATGCTGAATCATGCTCCACCCGAAGGTTGGGAAATGATCCTGGATTCCCATGTGCTTTTATGGCATCGTTGCCCTGCAAACTGTTCGCGAACCCTGCATGAATAGCCATTGAACCTTATGTCTTTGGTTCGATGCTTTCTTCACTAGAAAATCTCATCTGTCCGACAGCTGCCGTTCTTCATCGGTAAGAGTAGTTATCCAGGCTTTGAATACAAACGTTTACGAGACCTCAGAGACTCTCAACTTAAAGACTATGAATGAAACCTAGTTTCCCTTCCTTCCTCTCCAAGAGAAAAAAACCAGTGCGTCAGCTGGTAAATGCTTTCCAGTTATTTACCCACATGTGGCTGAGATCTCAGAGGAACACCACTAGCCTTTCATCCGCCTTAAACATTGCATATCGTCTATAAATATGCGGGCGGCCATTACCCTTTCTGGTCAAGGTGACTTCTGTCAGTGTCAGATCAAAGCAAATTCACGAAACCCCGAATTTCCATTCCATTTCCCCTTTTTATTATTGACAGAGCCGTGTTATCATCGCGGGCGCGCCACTTTTAGAAGGCCCTGGATGCATGTTGGGGCAATTTTTAATGTCAAAATTGACCGGACATCTCTTGTGTTCAGACCGCTACCATCTCAGCGTCTCAGGCCTTTTCTTCCTTTTCCCTTTCAATCTATTATCACCTCCACGCGTGATAGGGGTACGATGATCTTGCCTAAGGCAGTGCAACAATAGAGTCAATCCTCGTCATCTACTACGTCGTTCCGGCTGGTGTAATCGGTCCAGTCGCAATATTCGTTGTGTCAATAGTCCCCGAACTTGGAAATGACGAGTAATCGTTAGGGTTGACGGGACTCCGACGGTCGCACATAGGCAGACGCGCCGTGAGTAGATGAACAGCCTTTGAATGCCAAGACGTTACTCACGAGTATTTTTTATCGCCTTGTCAGCGATGCTTTACCAGGTAGATGTGGTTTTATTCCCGATCATAACTCCACCGCAGTCGTAGCGTGAGGGTCTCCAGTTCCGTCCCATTACCGAGGGTTATCTGACAAAATTACGGGACAATTATCTGAGGAAGGCAAAGTGGAGGCTAGTGAGACCTGATCGCGTTCGAGTCATTGTCAACATCGGAAACCGATAATACCGGAATTTCCCCTCGATCGCGTCAGGTCAGGTGACGACGCGTCTACCAAACAAGAGCAATCGTTGCCACGGCCGCTTCTTCGTCGCATAACATCCAAATTCTAAATCTAACCCGAATTGATCCAAATCTGATAACCTCTCGAGACGCTCTACAACTCCACTGTGCGGTTCAGAAGCATCACTGATTCCTGGTATTCTTCAATTTTTTGCAGCGTTGTCCTGTCCGCTAACCACCATCTTCTAGTTAATCCAGCGTTCGAGCGCTCTGAATGTCTGTGGTCGACGTAAATGGCTGCATTATATCTTCATAATGCAATTTTCTCCCCCGAACCAGTGGAATTGCCACCCTCGCATTCGCGTACAATCTCGACAGCGACGTTGAGGACCATTGCTTCAGACCACTCTCATCCGACAGAACCACTACTCGACCCGTCGTACTCTGGTTCCGCGTATCTCGACCTCCTCGAGCGGCAACCAGCTCATCCTCGCGGTCCGAGCCCAGGTTGGGATATGGGGTTGTCCCTGGACGATATGCCAACGAAGGGGGAACGTAGGGGGTACTGGGAAAAGGCTGTCCGCCGGCGTTTAAAAGTTCTAAAGCTAACCGTGTTGGTCTTCGAAATGGTCATGGGTAGGTCTCAAATGCCGTCCTGTGACGTCTCACTAATGCGTTCCATAGGTGCCTGGGCCATATACAACACAGTCCGGTATTTTCTGGCGTTTGCTGTTTACCAGTCAATCACCGGTCAAGACGTTTCTCTCGCCCTAGGGACTAGTACAGCTGTCTCCGCGACCTTTTTGTTATGCCGTGTCATCGTGTCTTTCTTCCAGACCCAGTTGATACGCGCTCACGTTCATCTGCATTCAATTCTCCTCACACGAACTATTTTTCGCTTCCTCGCATCCATATTCTTGTTGGGACCTGCGATAGTCGCGTTCGCATTAACATTCGTTTGGCGAAGTGTTCCCGAAGAGCCTGAACTTAACTTGTCACAACGATGTGGGCTCGACCTGGACGTAGTTTGGGCCGTGTCATCGTCGAGCACGATGTGTCAGGGTAGAGCACACAATTGGGCGTCCTGGCTAGGCTTGTCTATCCTTCGCATCTTCATTACTTTGGCTATCATTGCAAGTCATTCTCACAGTCCTCGTATTCGCATACTCATCATTGTTATGTCCAGATTCCTTACAATTTGTCTTCTTCTGCCTATCAAGTTACTCGCCGCCCCTCCCAAGGAGCCCGCAGACGCAAGCGCCGCCGCCACCGCCTCGCTAACCCCGAATCAGTCGATCAGTCGATGTCTTCCTCTCTCCTTATGGCTGCCTCCTTTCATACCGCGCCCACCACTCAGTCTTCCAATCCACACTTATGCTCTACTTCTACCATCACATCCTCGCCGCGAATGCAGAAATCCTTGCGAAGTTCACGAAACACCTCGATAAGAAGCGTTCCTGTCTCTGATTCCCCTTCGTCGGAAGAAGACTCATCCTCCACGGAAACCCACAATGCCCATCATACACTTATCCCTAGCGGCGAAAAATCTCGTGCATCAACTTCAAGTGCCACCTCCCAAACTCCGACTTCTCCCCTTCCTGCAGTTTTGGACAGTGACCGTGATCTGTACAACTTTGTCGACCAATTCCGTTCACTCGTATCCCAAATCAGCCGGGAGACCGATGAAGGTCTAGAATACGCACGTCCTGACGGATCTTCGAGTTCTCGTTCCGAAAGCACGGCGAGTTCGTACTCGTACTCTGCTGCTATTGGATACGACGAATTTGGAAGACCCTATCCGCCGGATGATCATGTTCGGGTGCTGGGAGGGTACGTACGCCGAATGCCTACGATTGAGAGTATCGGCTCGCGTGAGATGGGTACGACGTCGAGTCTGTACACTGTCGAGCGGATAGCTTCGCTTAGTCGACCGCCAACGCGAAATACGCTCCCGATGTCGAGTGAGCCTCCGAGCCGGTCGAATAGTGTGCGTATGAGTGCATGCGGAGAACTCGGGGAGCTTCCTTCCGACCACGTGGATACACGCGGCAGTGCAAGCACGGGCGGGAGCCAACCGTCAACGGCCAGTACGATGTCGTATTATACTGCAGGGAGTGGGAACACGAGTCCAGTGCTGGAGGCGCCTCCGACGATCGTCGAAGGGCTACAATACATCCCAGGTTCTCGCTCTCCGCTGTGATTCATCCATTCTTCTTTCGGTTTCTTTCGGACGGATGAGGAAGCGAACATTGGAGCTCGAACTATCCGTAACTTATCATCATTTACTGTGACTATAGATTTATCAACGTCAATATTGTATTCATACTTACCGGTACCCAACTGTTGTCATACTAATCCAGTGATATCTTTGAATTGGGACGGTTTTGTTATAATTCGCTGTTGTACTCCTTGGCATGCTTAGTTCCAACCTTCTCAAGCCGTTATTGTAGACACAAGGACCTCTTCAATTCCATTGATCTAACGATCCGAATGTGAGCGTCCCTGATTAAGGGCACAGCTACGAACTGGAGCTCCGGCAACTCTTCCCCTCATCATCCTCCTTCAATTGTATCCGCGACTGTTGCCTACCACATCCGTCCACTAGCTCACGGCATTCTCGACGTCTGGACTTTGCTCCCTGTCTGTTCCTTTTGAACTCCGAGGGTGTCTTCGAGGGTGATGACGACGAAGGAGAACAGATTCTGGTGTGTCACCAAACCAAAAATTTGGACAAACCCCTTCTGATATGCCTCTTGTCTCTCTCACTTGAGAACCTGTTTGCAGGGCCATTCATTTCCGACGGCCGATGCCAGTGTCACGGACATGAGCTCTCTTCTCCTCCCTCCCACGGACCTATATCATGTCAATTCCTGTAAAGGAAAAGGCACAATGTGAATCCTCCATTTTCGGCCCTCTTCCACAAATCGCGCGGGATCTTCTGTGGTCCAGCCTGGTTAAAAGGCTGTACTTCAGCCTCTTGTCCCCATTTACGAACTTTTACCCCTCGCCAGGCATCGGGGGGTTACTTCTGTTGTTCACATAGAGTTTCGGATTGCTTTATGGGATTCCCGCAGTACGTGCGTTTACTTACCGTTCACGCCAGGTTCCTGTTGACCTCGGCAATGTCCAGTGCGGTGGGGGAATTCTTTATGGCTATACCTTATCCGACGTGAGAGTTCGTGGGATGTTCCCTTGGTGCTCTCCTGGCAGTGGCACCATGTCGGCTTACCGTTCGGTCTGTTCCTGATAAGCGTCATGCAAGCCTACTCCACCTTTCACGTGTAACAACATGGGAATCGCTCGCTGATTGGGCTGAAGAGAGAAAGACCTCAAACGATCGATAATACTTCGTGTTGAATGGTGGGATACGGAACGGATGGTTTGATGCGACGATGCAATATCGAACAAACAGGTGGTCGCCTCGCGTCTATCGCGTAGTGCTGGGACGACCAGGCTACTCAATGATGCCCTTAATATATTATATTGGTATCCAATATTAAACCTCTTGGACATCACATATGCACTGGGAGAAAATTTCTTCGGCAACAATCATCACTTCTTCACTGGCTGTTACCCATTACACCTGCAGAATAGATGTCCGCATGTAGCTTGACACCAAGGTAGACTTCCTTGCGTTCTTCATCATCCTTCCGTGCGTGAGTCGGTGTCGGTTCGTGTTCTGATTGTTAACATCCAGAACTTCTGAGAAAACCAAATCTGAATGGCTGTTGCGTTCTCGCGTACATACTTCGGTAGTTGTTCCGGGACAGATTCTGCAGGTTTCGCCGATATTTAGGGGTTCAATTCTCCTTGAACGGAAACCGAGAGGATCAGATTTATAGAAGTTGATATAGTTCATAATATCGACCTGAAAAATTCAAAGCTCAGTTTGATGCTTTAAACAGATAATATGGGAAGGTAAATCAAGATGCAAGTACCGGTTTACAGCCTTTCTTGTGCATGTCTTGAAGAACGTATACTATTAAATGACCACTATGCTTGGTTGCCAAGAGTCGTCATTTACTGCTCAACACTTCAACACGTAGCCTCCGATGCTCCGGAGGTCATTTTTTAAGCAAAAATCATTCAACAATGTTCGTATAGCTGTCAACGGATGATGGACAAAAATAGTATCCAATACCGACGGTGAGGCTCGAACTCACAACCTTCGCCTACGTTATACGGTAGTAGGAAAGCGACGCGCTACCATTACGCCACGACGGCTTGTGAACAGATCAATCTTGCTCCTATAGATCTGCTACCAAGGGTTTGGAGCATAGATGTGGGGCCCGTCAACCGGTACCCTGAAGACCTTTTGACAAATTGACTCTGACTCCCGAGTCATCGATTTGACATGGTGTCAAATTTGGTATTTTCCTTTTATTCCCCTCGCGTAGATCTCGGAGACGATGAGTGAACTATTGATCATGCCAGCGCCGTCCATTAATGCGTTGTACACAGGAACAGACCAGATACACGACACTCGAGATCATTACTGCTTGCGGGAATCTATCGTCCAGCTTGGCCGCATGCCGTCTATATCGGATACCGGGTTTTAAAAGATCAGATCGCTCCAGGCTTCCTCTTCCCTTGGGCCTTTGCTGAAAAAAGTACCTCCTGGCGGATATACAAAAGTGATCCACCAATTCAGCGCAAAACATACAAATGAAACGCCGCATCGTCTAGATCTGTCCTGAATGGTAGAAACCCTTGCTCCAGTGATATCGGCGCCACCAGAGCCTCTCTGGTCAACGGGATTTCCTTCCAGACCTGTGTGCATATATATCAGGACATGCTGGCTGATGAATATTGTACGCTGAATGTTGGATCACATGTGACAAAAGTAACCCACCTGGTTAGTTCTTCGATAGTTCATGATGAGCAGAAGCGCATCATATCTTGAACTCGTGTTGTATGTGAGGATCGAGCTTCTGGCTTAGTCTATTGGGAACCATTCTCGTAAAGAGCTTTCACGGAGGCTATAAATTCCCCGCAATGCAGACAAGCTCAGTTCTATTGGGCTACGAACGTTCAAGTTGACCGCCGGAGATGAACGGAACTTGGAAGTATTTTTACCCCTCGCGATGGAGCTGATGAGCAATCCCCCTCGTGTATCAGAGAGTCAGGCCTCGTCAGGCCAGGAGATATGACGGCCGGGTATCACAGGATGAAAGGCCGGTGAGATGTAATAGCCGTAGGAAGAGAAGCAAGAAGATCTCAGTACAATCGGAGGAGCCGAAGACGAACGGGCATATGGATTCTAATGACAATTTTGGCGTTACAGCAGGGGTAACATAATGAGCTTACGACATCCCTGGATACGTAGCACAAGACCTTCTGTAGCTGATGATTGGCAAGGGCCGATTCCTTGATTCAATCCGATGTCTGTGGGGAAACTTGGCAGCATCAACCGTAGCCGAAGCGGAAGCTCTCAGCAGGGCTGAACCTGAGTAGCGGCTTAGGTAATTTCTTTTTCATATTAGGAATGCTCAATTGGATCTTGGATACCCGCTTCTTCCTTGCGATCATCATTGCCAGTCCCTTATAAGTATTCGACCAGCTGTGCTCCTTCTCGCCCTTGCCTCGCTCCACCATGTCCGCCTCCTACCACCTCCGTCCTGTCGATGACTCACCTGCATCGTCTGCATCTACTTCTCCTACTGCGGAGTCCTCCCGTTCGATTCGCTCAGGTCTTTTGCTTCCGTCGCCGCCAACATCAGCTTCCGTTTCTACTCGATCGCGTCGTCCTCTGTCCCCCTCCTCATTACGCGGTATGTTTTGCATTTCATTTGTCTGGGGGGGGCCTGCTGATGATTATTTCTTTGTAGATGTAGATCTCACCCACCATCCAGATGTGAATTCTCGTAAATATCCTGCACCACCGACAGGCCATGATTTAATGGCACTGTTCCCCCCTCCACCGCCCTCGGTCGTTCCGCATCGCACGGAGCCCACCAGCGGCTACTTCCAGCGGCAGGAGCGGGCCTTTTTCGCTCAGGCAGGGGCTGAAATCGTCCGTGTGCATGTAGAGGTCGATATTCCCTCTCACGCAGCAACCATGCGCGACGACAAATCTCGCACAGCGGTGCGAGACCCAGGTGGCCCTAGGTCTTGGCCGCCTTCAGGGCAGTCGCCCTCCCTGGGGGTCATAGGCGCTCCACCTCATCCAAATCATTCACCCTCATCATCAGCTGCATATCCCCCGTCCAGATCATCTCAGCGCAGCGGCCCGGTGCCCGTAACTCCCTCACCCCTGTTCCCACATCCGTCTTCCACCCCGAAGACACATCACCCTGATCCCACCCCTCCCGGCGCCCAGACAAAGGTCGAGTTTCCGGATGAAGGTGGGGATCCCGACGAATCGTGGAAGCGACCAATGCCTTACGCTGAGCGACGGCGAGCAGGGAAACACACTAGACGAGTCATTGTACGGAATTGATGTGTTTTACTTCCATCATCATCGTGGGCCATTAATATCGGCGTTTTTGTCAATGCTCGACTACGACCACTCTGATCCTTATCCTTCTCCTTTTTAATGGATTGGTTCCATTACGAGTGAGCCTCCCTTCATTCATGTATTTCATGCCCCGATATGACACACACCTTGTGATGACGCCCAGCTATTTCTATCTACTTGCTGTCCCAACTTGCTAATACCTACCGTTATCACTAGTAATACGACTTGCTATCCATATCGCTCCCCCATTTGTCGCACCGCTCGTAGCTATAGTATTTGTATACCCACGCCATATCATATATTTAACGCATTCATTCATCCGACTGTCGAGAAGACGCCAGGGACTCGGGCTACCCATCAGATGCCACTGTCATTTGATCGTTGGACTCAAGATCATGATCGAAACCCTTTTCGGTCGCGCCATTTGCGGTCAAGTTTCGGGCAAAGTAACCGGAAAGACCCGCTTACAGAAGATCTTGAGACGGTGAAAATATCAATTCAATGCTTCCGGCGGTCGGTGTCTGTTGGCGGACTCGTAAACCGATAAGACTGGACGCTTGACTAGGAGATGTATATCATACCTCGTTGAGCACGTTTTTTTGTGACAGGTTTGCGTCGATCCGATTCGATCCACCAGATCACGCAGTATATGCTAGTCTAGTACCATTGTTGCTTGGAAGGTCATTTTTATGCTAAGGCCTCAATGCATAGTCGTGTTAAGCAAGAAACATATAATGCCGCGCCATGAGGCAAAACTGTCTTCTTCCGATGACCGAATTCCTTAAGCGATCCGCCCGCCACAATGCCATGAGTTACCGGGTTCGCTAATGTCCAGGTTTGACGGATTCTGTTCAACTCAAGTTCCCCTCTTCTCCGCTTCCCCAGCTCCGGTATTCCCGTTCCCACTCTCACCGCTACCGCCAATTCGCCGACAATCCAGGGAGTAGTGTATACAATGAACGAATGCCTTCTTCTACCCCGGATCCGTCTGGCCTTTGCAACCCATCGTCCACGAGGCTACAACGCTTGAAAGAATCCCGTGTTTGCAATAATATGCTGCCCGAGGTTTGACTGACAGTTTCTAAAAATCAAAAATCTAGAAGAATGGCAAGTCTCATGGAACAAGCGGATGCAGTGCAGTCCGAGGTTTGACTGACTATCAACAGCCCTTTTCTGAATTTGAGGGTGGGGACTTAAGACATAGCCTCGCCTAGCTTAAGGGAATCCATTCCGTTGATCGCGCAGCTGGGATGACTATTCGAGGGAAGATTCAGCGGTTGAAAAAGGGATGCGTGGGTGCATATCTCGCAGAGAAGATGCGAGCCTGGGGATCTGAAGGCATGTTAATCAGGAGCATGTCCAGTAGCCTGTAGCGGGCAAGGTCTGGACCTGGGAAAACCGATAGCCAGACAGCGTGACTTCAGATCCGGGATTTTCGACGCGTGGTGGATGTGGATATAGCTGCGGAGCTCATACGGCATGAGAGGATAGCTGGATTCGGGACCGGGTCGTGAGGGGGTATCGCGTCGTGGCACCTGCATGTATTTTACCCCAGTAAGCTGTGGAGACAACCGTCGGCAACTTGACGCAACGAACGTTATGCTGTCTGTCAGATGTACGGTGGACGAGATCCTATCTGTAAACCAATGTCAACTCCCTGACTTCCTGGCAGGCAAAATAGTGTCTCGATCTCACCTCAATGATAGCCGACACAAAGGTTGACGTAGGAGTTGCTCTTATCACATAGGGAGCCCAGGGTTAGAAGGAGACTAGCGGAGATGCCTCTGACAGTGTGTGACAGTTGTTTTTTATTGGATGATATGTATGAATTCGAGATGTCGAATGCTGAAGTCTCTGGGAAGAGCCATATTCACTGGACGAAGAAGTCGCATTGAGACCATAGGGCGCTCTCGGAAAGACCTGTACTGCTATACGGAGACAGAAGATAATCACGTATGACGGCATGCAGGTTCGCAGCATGCAACACGATCGCGTATAATTAACGACACTGTCAGACGTTGAGAAGGGTCGGCCCGAGGCCGCGACGGCAAATGGGTATCATGGAGACGTGTTCCGTGGCCAAAAGGGGGATCCACTGGTGTCGGACTGAGAGAATTGATGGATCAAGTCCAAGTGCCGAGTTGGATGGACAGAAAGATTATATGGCATGACGACGAGCATCATCTGTCAGACGTGCACTTATGCGAAATGAAAGCTCCATGAAAGCTGCTACGATAGTGACATATTGAACGTGTTGACTTGTTCGTAGCGATGATGATCAGTGAACAATAAAATGCGGTATGCCAGTGTCGGACTGGAACCCAAAGTGCTTTGTTTGATAGATCTGATCAGCGAAACAGGTAGATGTCTACCAAAGGCTGGTAGGCAGGAAACAGGTCGAAACTTATGGAAACACAGAGTAAAACAATTTGACGACGGAAGGCCGTATAATGTTTGAAAGTCCGACCTCGTGTTCGCCAGCGAGGTAAGGCGTTTCCCGACATGTCGGAAGTCCATAGAGATGCGAGTTTTTTTGACTACCGTGAGGGCCCTGAGCCACCCCCAAGACCAGCATAGTGCCACATCTAGAAGTAGGAAGCCCCCTCTCTCAGTAGTCTGCGTTACTATCGTCTGAACCCAAAGAAAAACGGTGAAGGTGCAATAATGGCGAAAAATGGATCCCAAAATCAAACACCAGCGTCGATCGAACTTCCGGTCAGGTCGGACCGGCTCCCCCTGTCACGAAATGGTCACGATGTCACGTCTATGCAAACGAATCAGATTACTCCCAGCACGCCTTTCTCGTCTATCGTCGCCGTCGTCGTCGCTCTTCTCTTTGCCTTGATCCTGTACTATACACGTGGGATGGTCAGTAGTTATTCTTTCTCCGTTATGGGTAATCCTGATCAGGGTTCCGGCTCCAGAAAAGTACCAAATTTACAAACTCGAAGAAGATGTCAGATGAAACTACTGCCCAATTCTGCAGTGTTACGGGAGCACAGTGTGTGCCCATGATATTCGAAATATATATGTACTGACATGTTGCATTTCAGAGCCAAAGATGCCAAGCGGTACCTAGACAAATACAGGCGTCTCGACGCGGCGTTGGATGCTTACTTTAATGACCCTGTCTCGCGTCGTGGCGGAGGATCAGCCACTGCGGCTAGTACAAGTAAATTGAATGCCTTATTCGACAAATACAAGGGTGCGTTGTGGACTGATTTTCGTAGATCCCGCTAATCGCCTTCGAGTAGATCCTGACGGCGATGAGATAACAATTGACGGGACCATTAAATTCTGCGAAGACCTTGCTGTCAACCCGGAGGACGTCGTTCTTCTATCCGTAGCATATGAACTGAAGTCAAAAAGGATGGGTGAGTGGGGGAGGCAGGGCTGGCTGGAAGGATGGAGAAATCTTGGGTAAGAAGTACAGAGAACATCTTGGGCATGGCTTAATTCTTTCACCTTTATAGATCCGATAATATACCGGCAATGAGAGCCTCGCTACCAAAGCTCAGTCAGAAACTCTCGTCCGACCCGGTCTATTTTCGTAAAGTCTACAATCACACTTTTGATTTCGGGAGGTTAGAGGGCCAGAGGAGTTTAGGTTCGTCACGTTTCCCCGTAGCTCCTCTTACTTTCGTTGCCGTGATATTGTTGCCCTATTCTTGCGGCTGGTCGAGGCTGGTCGACAGCCGTTTTGTCGCAGGCTAGGACAGCCTGACGCTAGAGCGATGACACCCTATGCCTGCTCTGGCGCCCTTAGTTTTGCGGCTGTTTCGTGCCAGTCAAATGGAGATGCAAGGGAAACGATTACGACAGATATAAATATATGACCCAGCCTTGGCCCCAGCAAAATCACCGTGTTTTCCGAACGCGATAATGCTGGCGTATTTTACTGGGTTCGAGGTTTCCGGACGTTGTCTGTGTTGTCTAGTTGACCTCCACGCTGCCTGGCCCGAAACAGCTCGCCAACTAGATGCTCAGGGATCACTGGAAGATATCTTTCCAAAAACTCGAGGGCCGCGCGTAATGGTCTCACTGCAGCATACATCATTGGCGGGTGCACAGTCACCACCATACCGAATTTTACCCGGGTGAAATGGTTTCTTCTGTCTTCCCAGGCAAAATTCTGGTGGAAGCTGCTTCCTGTTATATCAGTTGTATCTGATCGTGTGCGAAACGTCTCCGCTGGCTGTGACTGACAGTATATGCGTATTTCTGGAGGATATCTTGGAAGACCAAATCAGATTGGCTAACCAAGGTATACTTCAGGAAGCTTCGTCGTGTTATTCGTATTTCCGGGCCGTCCGCTGAAATCAATTATTTTTGTAGCTATGGATAGCGCCCTAGCGTTCTGGGCTCTACTCTTACCCCACGGGTTGAAGGGTGGCGCGTTGTCCCATACGACGTCCACTGATGAAGACGATGTTGACATGGATGCGACTTCAGAGGAGGGTTGGAAAGACCAATATACCCAATGGTGGTTCGAATACCTAGAAGCGAAAGGTGGCAAGGGCGTCAGCAAGGACACTTGGTCTATGGTCTGTTTACCTCTTCGTCCAATTGTGGTTATGTCTGAATGTTCTCGTTTTCAGTTTTTGGACTTTGTACGGAGCATCGATGCTAAATTTGAAAAGTACGACGCTGAGGGTGAGTACGTTCCTTACCTGCATCCGCCACGAATATTGACATAATTTTACAGAAGCCTGGCCGTCCACCATTGACGATTTCGTAGAGAGGGCACGGGAGCGCTTGAAATCAAGTGCTTGATTGCACTGCCCTTGCTTTTTGTGTGTACATTGTAAAGCAGTAGATCAAGTGTTGGAATATCACTGTATGCATGGTCAGATGTAAGGATGGCTTGCCAAATACCTGGTTTATGGTCCGACTCTACAAACGGATATTGCTTCCGTAAAACCTCAAGGGCATTTGAAAGGCATTCTACCCTGGCTCATTCAAAATGTTGTTCTTGATGAACATCGAAATCAACGCGATTTCTGAATTCGGTTCATCGAAAGAGAAGAGCATTTGCTTGCATATGATGGCTGTGATACGGCTGTGAAGGCGTCGATGGTCTACGTGTAGAGTTCTCGGAACATTTTCCGACTCTTCTACGAGACTCCGCCTGTACATCTGATGAGATGTTTCCTTGCGTTATCCGAGTCTGACCTTCGAAATAATCTCACCATTGTGTGACTTCCACTAACCGCGCGGATAAATGGCAATGGAGACTCTGCGGCACCGAAGGAAGGCCAGTGCGCTGCCGCATAGCAACTATCCATGAGCGGATACAATGAACGTATGCATGGAGATTATGACCCTTACAAGACCCTTACAACATTTATGCCATCATCTCCATAATTGAACCTCGGCAAGGTACTATTTAATCACCATCACGTCCAGGAAACGTCACAGCCACCCATTTGCTCGCACTAATGATCCCAAAAGCGGTCTGCCACTACTCACGTAGACTGGAACCAATCCCGGGTGCGTTCCCATCCAATCCGAGAAGCCTCGACACCTTCCAGGGGGTGGCCCTCTCCATCAAACCATAATAAATCAACTTTCACCTTCCCTTCCCTGCCTTTTAGAGCATGATAATAGCCCAACCCCTGCTTCGGGTTCACTCGACGGTCTGATCCACCGAGCATCAGAAGCACCGCCGCGCGCACCTCCTGTACGTATGATATAGGCGACGCGTGCTGTAATGCCTCATATTCTCGAGAACCAACAGTATACGGCGGCGACTGTGACATCTGGAAAGCATAACCAAATTCACTAAAGTACCAATCCGGGATATCACTTCCCCAGACGTCGCCAGCCGAGATGACCGGGTTACGCATGACGGCGGAGGTAAACGTTTCGGGGTACTGGCCTATCACTGGTAGGGAGGGAAGAAAGTGAGTGAATAACAGTCACAATTTGTGGTTGTGGGAACGTACAGTGAGCGGCGAGGAAGCCACCGTGACTTCCTCCCAACACGAATAGCTTCCCCGGGCCCTCTTGGGCCAGGCCAAGGGATAAAATATGCCGCACTGATGCAATACAGTCTGATACGTCTACCGTGCCGCATTGGCCCATAAGAGCTCTGACGTATTTCTCGCCGAAGCCCAGAGAACCTGTGTAGTTCGGTTGAGAGATCGCGTCTGACGAGGACGCTTAGCTTTTATTGTATGTAAGCTGCGGGGAACGGAGACACTCACATCCTTCGATTGCTAGAGCGGAAGTAGAAGGTACAAAGCCCGTTGTTGTGGTTGCGTGAGGCCCACCATGCGGATTGATCACGCAAGGAAGATTGGCTTGATCCTTGCGTCGAACAACGATGGTCTCGGTGGGGAAATGATCGGGTATCTTGATAATCTGAACATCTAAAGATTGAAGTGTTCGGAGCGCTGCGGTTGATAAGATCATCATCAGGGATCAGGGTTAAGGAAGACATGGCTTACTATCTGCAGAACTTGGACCAAAAGACGCGAGATCTGTCCAGCTCTCTCCGATTCCGGGGACGTCATAGTCATATAGGATCAGTTCGCAAGGAATTCTGGGCGAGCTACGGGAAAGTACCATCCGCTGCTTTCCGTCAGCGGCTAGCAGGGTATAGCTCCAAAACTCGTCATCGCGCTTGTCTGTGACATCAAGCACTGTGTCCACCTTTCCCCTTGTCAAAGATATACGTAGAATGTAGCTCCGAGAACCCCAAATCGATGTTAGGACTACACAGGGTTCGTCGTGATGAAGGATAAACGGATCTCGCGCCAACGCAGGTCCAAGATAGAGTCCTGGGAATTCACCTTCCTTTGGCTCCCAAACTGATTCTACAAGTGTTCGAGGCTGTCCCTCCATCGAAGTCAGGTCCATAGTATGCAAAGTGGAGCAAGAAGCATGGGGACCGCCCGACGCATTGGCGATCCAGACCAAAATCTGTTGATTATAAATGCGAGGAGATCGACATGAAAGGATGTCAGACGTAAGTTTGGTCGCATTTTTGGGCTTTATGGTAAGAAGACCGTCCTTTGAATCGTTATCGCTGGTGATCGGAGAAGGAAGCTCTATTTTCCAGATACCGGAAGGACGATTGAAGCACCCCTTGATTCCGAGGAGTCGATCGTCGGCTGTGTGCTCATAACCGGTCGCAAACAGCGTAGCAGATTCAGAGAAGGGGCCAAAGAGCGCCTGGCCGTAAATAACTGGGTCATCAAAGACGATACGAGATAAAGTATTGTTCTCTGGATGGTAAACGAACAGCGAGGGGGTCTTCCTAGCAGTTAGTCCTTCCCCGAACGAAGGTACATACCGGAAGCTCTCTGTTTCCGGAGATTTTGCTTCAGCAGTATAAATAACCAAATCCTCGGGCGGAGAAAATGACAAAGATGAGAGATATTCTGGAAATGATTTGAGATCCGGATCCAGGATTCAATATTGGCACCAACCGTCTCCAATGAAATCACCATGAAGGTGTGTCACATCCTTTAGATGTACAAGTCTATCTTCGGCCCATAATTCGATGAAACGCTTCCCATCCTTCGACCTCAGGATGACACGGTACTTTAGAGACGGAGACAGCGATGAAAGTACCACATCGCTGATATCTTGAGGCAGCGAAGACAGAATAGTTGCTCCCTGTGACGTGTAGATGGACTTTGATATGGTACGCTTGGCATTACGAACATGATCTCGGATCGAAGCAGTAATCTCGACACCTAGAAGTGATAAATGTATCCTTTCACCGAGGAGGTAGCATCACATTGTAAGCGCCTTACCAGTGGAGTTACTATTGGCAGATTGAAGAAACTGCGCTCCGACCGGAACCGGAAGCTCAGTAAGTTCTCTGTAAATATCCTGTTATCGGAGGTGAGAGATTTATGGCATGAAAGAAGGCGGTTCTTACCGAACCCATTCTATGCCAGATGACTGTACTATGTTGAACCACAATTTCTCTGTTGACAAGATTACAGATTAGTACTAATTGATCCGCGGCAGTCCGCAGTAGTTGACGTTTTTCCGCGATGCAATGTACTTAGTCTCCCCTAGGCAAATTCTTAGTCTCTTGATGAGCAAGCAGTCGAGCGTTGACTCTAAGACTAGGGCCGCCTAATATGGCATAGATACCGAAAGGTGGAAAGTCCGGATGGTTGTACCAAAATGGATTGAAAACTGAAAAAGGGACTGGCCCTGCGGGAAACGGCCTGCCCTAAAGTATATATATTTATTCATACTGCTCGCGCATTTCTCTAACACAACCTTTTTTTTTTTTTTTTTGGTGGAACGTTTGGTGTGGCATCGTACACCCCGCACAGCGGGGGCTCCCGACCAGCGGGTTGGCACGCCGGGGACGTTGTAGTTAGCCCGTTGGTGAGACGAGGTCTAGGGCCCCGTTAGATTAGTGAGTGTTTCGTGGGGTTCTTTTCCCCACTCTCAAGGCCGTACTAATTCTTACCACACGAGGTGAATGCATTTACGCACTGACTTCCATATTGAGTGAACAAGTCGCGTGTAGGGCTCTGTTAGGTGAGCTCCGGTGGGCACCATCAGTGCCGCACCTTCATCGTTCACTTCACAATACCTACTAACACCCCGCTGTCCTTTGTCCAGTCATCTTGTAGGGAGCTTTCGTTCAGAAGCGCTCCCTGCCACGTTGTAAGGACTAGGAACTTTTTAATGGCCTTTCTAGCGAATTTTTGTTGATCAGATAGTAGGCAGTCAAGCCTCATGCGACGATTCATGGCATGCAGCCATCGCTGTTCAATTTCGCGCATAGTGTAATTATCTTTATTGTTTATGACCCTGTCGTTTCTCATCTTCCAGATTAGATGTGCCGATTCCGATATGAGAATCCTGTGGAATCTTTCCGTTCCCTTCTTGGTACGATTCCCTCGCACACTCGGTGGTTGGATGCCACAGGACATTATGAGACCTTTTGTGATTACTAGGTCGGTCTTGGTCTTCTGTCGCCACAGCGTTCGGGCCATTCCCCAGACTTCCTTCTGACCCGGGGCATCACACTGGGTGAGAATGTGATCCATACTTTCTTCGGTTCCACACCATCTACATTCAATCCTATCTTCGCAGCCATTGATATGTTTCCAGTGCCGTCCAACTACATAGCCGTCATGCAAGGTCATCCATAGGAAGAAGCGTGCTGACCGATTGAAGTCCTTCTTCCTGATTGACGTCCATAGTTCTTCTCTAGTGACCTCTGTTCCGGTGCGTTCACTGGCCGCCGCTAGGGCTAGAGTTGTATTTCTGTTTGTGTCATTCCTGTCCAGCCTCGTTTGGTACGAGTCAGCCTGCATCTTGATTTTTCTTACTATTTCGTAGGCTGTAGCTTGCGTTAGTGCCGCAAGTTTGGCCCCCCTCATTTTTAGTGCTGGGGGTATTGTCAGGTCAATCAAATCTGGTACTTCTTTTTCAGTCGCTGCTCGTGCCAAGCGATCTGCGCCATCGTTTCCAGGGTCACCCGAGTGGCCCTTCACCCACTGGAGCTTAGTTAGTGCGGTGCGTGCCCTAAACCTCGCTATGGTGGCTTCCGTCACATGGCTATTGCTTATCAGGAAGTACCCCTCGTCTTCCCATTTGGTGAACCGGCCGTTTAGGCCATCAAGGACATGTCGTGAGTCGCTTATCAGCTCTAGGGCATCGTTTGCCGGTGTGTCTTCTGCCACGGTTTTTGCTCCTACTGTCTCAGAGACTTGATTCGTCCTTCCCACCTCGTTTGGGAGGCGGATACTTCGGTTTCTGACATCGTTTTCCCCATAGAACACTCCTGCTCCTGCCGTGGCTTCCTCTGTACCGCATTTGACAGCAGAGCCATCCGTATACACCACGGTTATCTCTTCTTGTGTGGGTTGCCTATTTTTGGGGTGGTATACGTCATTGCACTCTTCACCTTCTACAAAGATCCTGAAGCTGTTGGTTACAGGGCCCTGCGTTACTCGGTGTGGTTTGAACACATTCGCATCATCAAGGTCATCACTGGAGGCAAGCTCATGGGCTTCAGCCTGGTGTGATCTAGGGTCCCATTTGGGGGGCAGTGAGTCCAGTAAGCTTTTTGCCTTCTGGAAGCATTTTCGTGGGGACTTGCAGCCGGTTAGGTCTTTCATTCGGGTGCATACTTCGCATGAGCACCGCCCCCTTCGAGAGTGTCTGTTATCACCTAGGTGTTCTGCCAGCTGTTCAGTGTCGCCCACCATTCTAACTTTGTGTCTTAGTTTCAGGCACTTCACCTGTTCTCCATTGTTGAACAGCCGTCTCGACGCCGTAGACTTGGTATGGAACCATATCGGTATTTGGCGTGTGATGTCTTTGCTTATCGCTAGCCTGTCCATGCAAACATTGTATTTCTTGGCCACTTTCATCAGTGTTTTCAGGTTGTCTGGGAGCTTCGCAGCGCTGGTTTTCCATGTCTGTAGAAAGACATTCACTTTCAAATTTGGATCCACATTCTCCTCCGTAGCCGGCGAGTGGTGGGCTATAATAGCATCAGCTGCAATTGCCCATGTAGGGTGGTCTGGTCCAAATCTCAGGTACAATTGTATCCACATTATTGTTATTGCCTCATTCCTTGCAGGTATGTCAAGGAGGTTACGGCCACCATCCCTGATTGGTGCATATACTGTTTCTTTGTTCACGTTGATCTTGTTCTTATCACCCCACAGGAATTTTTGGGTGCGTCTTTCGAGACGGTTTTCTATGGCCTGGGGCATTCCTTGCACCTTCGCCAGGTATTGCGTCATCCCCCCGACCACCATCAGCACTATCAGGCGGTGTCCCTCCATTGTAGGGTGTCCGAGTTCCCATCGTGACAGGTTTTCTTCAATCTTATCCAGGGTTCATGTCCACACTCCTGTTTGACCAATTCCTGTTCCAACCCATGCACCTAGTGTTTGTATGGCTTCTCCATCTTTAGCTACATGGATATTGTCCGGTATCTGTGTTCCTGTCATGTCTAGGCCCGCGGAGTTCCTGTGGTTATACACTGCATCTCGGTGTGATGGGGACCCTATCGGTAGGATTTCTGTTTTATCTATGTTGAACTTGGCACCTGATGCTGTACACCAGCCATCAAGGATTTTGGTCAGTTTATTCAAGTCATCATGTTGAGCAAGGTACACAGTGGTGTCATCTGCAAATAGTGTCGCTATTACACGGTCTTCAGCACCTGGTATGTCAAATCCTTGTAGGTCTGACTGGCGCAGCATCTCCGCTAATGGTTCTATGGCCAGGTCAAATAATAAACATGATAGTGGATCACCCTGGCGGACTCCCCGGGTGACGCGGAATGGCGTAGAGCTCGCTACGCCGTTGATATAGACAGTTGTATATGCATCGCTGTATAGTGTCCTTACCGTTGATATAAATGTTTCTGGAATCTTATAGGTGGAGAGGATCTTCCACAGATAGTCGTGCTCAATCCTATCATATGCCTTTTCTTGGTCAAGGAATACTATCATGCCGTTTTGTTCTTCAGCCTCTGCTAGTTCAATTATACATTTTGTGAGCCATATCTGGTCATAGATGTTCCTTCCTGGTACAAATCCAGCTTGGTTCAGGTGGATAAGTGCAGGTGCTACCCGTGCTAGTTTAATTGCAAGGGCTTTTGTCATTATTTTGTAGTCTGTGTTCAATAACGAGATTGGTCGGTAGTTCGAAATCTCCGCTTTGTTGTTCTTTTTGTATAGTGGGCACATCCAGCTTTCTGTGAAGCTGGTCCCTGGGCACATCCCATGAATCTCTATGTCATTGAATACTAGCTGGAGCACCTTGATTATATCAAACCCAGGCTGCTCATCTTTCAGGCTCTCCTCATACCATGAGTTGATTATCTTGAATATTTCATATGGTATCCCATTTGGGCCTGGGGCTTTGTTATTTGCTGAGAGTTCAAGGGCTTCTCGCACATCATCCTTTGACAGAAAGCTCTCAAAGATTCTCATTAGGTCAGGTGGGACTTCGGACTTGATACAGTCCATCGCTGCCCTGATTTTTTCCTCCCTTTCAGCTTCGCTCACTGGCTGATGTAGTCCTTGCAGCCTGTTGTGGTAGTCTCTGCCTATGTCTGCCATCTCTTGAGAGTCGGTTGTATACCTGATTTCCACCCCTTGGCCTATCCGTTGCCCAGGTTTTTTCAGTCTCTGTATCATGTCCCTTGGTTTAAGAGGTTTATTTATGTTGGACCAATATTTACTTATGACCTCCCCTTCGAGTACATTCCTAGCTTGAACTACTTCACATCTCTTCTTATGGCATAATTGTGATAGCCTGTCCAGCCTCTCGTGGAGGATCATTATATGTGTTTTATCTGGCTCATCGCCAGTGCTCTCAGAGTTCTCAGCTGCTGTTATTTCATCGTTAAGCTGCTGCATTTCTCTGTCAATGTCAGGTATTACAGCTTTGGCATGTTGACGTGCCAGTGCACGTAGTTCTCTGGAGAATCCTTCCCATAGTGCCTGTGGGTTCTTTTCCAGTGTCCGGTGCTCACTCTGTGCACATTTTTCTATTGTCTCTTGCAGCGTACATCCGGCATGAAGTACAAAGCCCTTTACATGGCTGTCCTTCATTATGTGGACAGGCATTACCCATCTGCCATGCCCTATTTTGGGTGCAGTAGCTGTGGAAAATCTCATGGATACCATATCGTGGTCTGTGGGGACGCCGGCTTTTTCAATCCCCCATTCATAACAATGTTCATAGATGCTGTTTTTAACATAGATTCTATCAAGGCGGGACTGGGTCCCAGTTGCTGGACGGCGCCAGGTATATTTTAGGGTCGTGGGGTAGCACTTCCTCCACCCATCTATCAGGCCTAGTTCAGCACGCATTTCGTCCAGGTTATCGACTGCAGATGTATAGTCAGGCCTAGTGGGAAGCCGGTCAATGGGGTCTTCTGTTACATTCGTATCTCCAGCCATCACATCAGGCCGTCTAATGTTTGGATTGCTATCAAAGAACTTCTTGATATCAGACCAGAAGCGTGCGTTCTGGGTTGGGTTGGTTGCCGGTGCATACACCCCAAGTATGCTTAGTTTTTCTGTGCCATGCCAGCATGTTTCCAGCAGAAGTGCCCTTCCAGGTATAATTTCAGTAGACTTAATGCCCTCTGTCGTAGTTAATTCCCTGTTCAAGACAATCGCCACTCCTCTAGCATTAGGAGACTCTGGGTCTTCAGAGTGTATCACTCTTAAGCGGCTTCTGGGCATGCCTTCAATCGCATTGCGTCTCTCATCATTAAGGTGGGCTTCCCCAACAACGAGTATTCCAATTCTCTTAGTTCGCATGATCTGGTTGACGTGATTCCATTTATTGTCGGGGTGCCATGTATTAGCATTACCCATCCCCCGGATGTTGAGTGCTGCAATTCTTATTGATGCTTTTGTATTCTTCGGGCATCTTGTTTGATGGCTGTTTGTTCGTGTTCCTGCAACTATTTGTGCTCCCATGGGTGGACCCTGGCTCTGGGGATGGTGGTGATCATGGCCCATGATCAGTCTGTTTCTGATTGCTTCCAACATGCGCTCTCTGGCAGGTCCTCTTGTTGGTTGGCTGTCATCCTGATCAGCCGAACCTGCTCTAGGTTCTGCCCAGTAACCGGGCTGTCCAACGCTCTGTGGACGGCTCACATTCTGTGAGCCAGGATTCCGCTCTGGATCCCCAGGAGCGCGCTCTGCATCCCGTTCAACTTCTTGCGAAGTTTCGCTCCCACTAACCTGCACACTGCTGTCATTGGCAGGTTGATAATCAGTGGCAGGGTCATCACCACCTTGAGCGGTGGCATTAGCCATAACCGTACCTGTATAGATGAAGCTGTTAGTAGTAAATGAATCAATTGAGTAGTTAGTAGACGTAGCTTATTTTTCTTGCCCATACCTAGCCAGGGTGAGAGGGAAGGTTGTTCTCGCAATGCCATCCAGTCTGCTGGGCCAGACCAGTCGACGTTGTGAGATGTGGTGTAGATTGTCTCCCTCCACGTCTGATTCCTGTCCCAAACCTAAATTCAGTCAGTGTATTATTCAGCTGGAGTGTTTTTTCCATCCCGATGTGGGGCTCAATAACCCAGTTCTCGTGCGTGGATCATACGTGTAATTCATCATAAATACACAGCTAGCATTCAGTATTGAAATCTTCCTCTACGCACGCCGCGGCTGCCTCTGCTCTTATATTCGGACTGTCCTCCGCGGCCTCTGTTGCCTTGGCCACCTCCTCGCCCCCTGGGTGGTCGTCCCTCGTGTTGGCCTCCAATGAGCGGCTTTGTTGGACCTTGGAACACAGTGTTGTCCCTCGTAAATGAGCAGTCGAAAGTGGGGTGCATATCAAGTTTGCAGATAGTGCAGAACTGATTCCCGGTCCTGGGTAGCGCCGGCGAGATGCTGATGTTGCCGTTGCGGATTGTTTTCTTTTGAACATGAGTACAGAGTATATTCCACTCCTTGGCAGAGATAGTTAGCGATGGTGGCTTCATAAAGAACACCCAGTAATGAGTGTCCCTAGCTCCGCGATACTTGACATAGCTGGCAGTGATGGCGTCCAGAATGGCCTTTGTGGGGTGATCCATGCGATTCCTAGTCATAGGGTACAGCAAGGTGCGGAACGTGCCGTCTTCCCACAGGTTCTTCAGAATGATGAACCGGAGGGTCTCACCGATCCCTTCTATCTCCTCTGCAGTGCCCGTAATGATGGGCTCGTTGGCTTTGAAGAGCCAGACAGCCCAGGAAAGGTCTTTGCAGGTTGCGGGGACTACGTGCAGGGCAAGGTTATCATTCAGAGCGAGGATACGCTGGCGCAGCAGGACATCACGGATGTCTCCTGCAGCCTCGATAACCACTATGAACGGTGGGGCTAACTTGTCCTCCGGTACCATCTCTGGCAGCCCTTGGTATACTTTGAGGGTCTCATTGCCCTCTAGTAGTGGGATGAATGTCTTATTGAGTACCTCCCATGGCTTGGGCTTCGAGACGTCGACTAGTTTCCTGCCGCCGTTGAAGAGGACTCCCAATAAGTATCCCCCGACGTTCTGCATGATGCTGTCAAGCTGGCTCGAGTTCAGATTGTCGAGGATGTCGTCTCGGTGGAAGACGGAGCCCTCGAAGTTGCCCAGGTTGGGTTGAAGGCATGCGACTTGCTTTTCGTGCTTTGGCCCATAGGGTATGAACTCGGCGCCGTTGCGGTGAGGGGAGTCGTTTGCCGAGACCAGGGTGAATAGACGGAGGTCGTCTTTGTTGGTCGGGAAGGCGAACACCTGTGGGGGGGGAACGGGAGGAATGTCTGGAGCAGACATCGCAGGGGGGGGAGCATTCTGCCCTGGTGCTGCAGGAGGGGGGACGTTCTGCACTGGTGCCGCGGGGAGAGGGTTTTCATCCATAAAGATGTCTGTTCCGGGAGACGTGGGGCTCGGTGTTTGTAACTCGGCCTGGGAGTTGTCGTCGCTGAGTTCTCCAGAGAAATCAGCTGGGAGAGTCAGAAGGGTGCCGAGAGGGAGTCTCAACAGTGCAGAGCTCGCAGTGCGTCGTTTGGTGGGTGTTTTGGGTTGGATTTCTTTCCGTCCCCCAGCTATTCTCCCTTCAACGTTTTTTAGGTGTTTGGTTAGTGTGCGCTCAGACTCGGGGGTCTGGAGGGTCACTTCTGGTGGGTTGAGGGTAGCAATGGTGGGCAGAGTTAGAGATCCCGAGTGTGGCCAATGCTGTGCTTTAGTTGAAGTGCGGGCACCCGTCAAATTACCTGGGGTGGGCTGTCTGCTCGGTCGCTAGTGCGCTAGTTCATCGCTAGCTCTGGGGACAGAATGTCTCGCAAATCAAGTCTATTCCTACTAGATAAGGACGTGAAAGTAGACACGGTGAATCCCCGTGAATAGTCTATAGGTAGTCGTACCTCGTCGCGGTCGCTCTGCCGCATCCCTTGCCGGGTTGGGATTAGGCTCCCTGCCTATCCCTTGGCGGTAGCGTAGTGCTATCCTTGCCATAGCGTCCGTCGACGTGTTGAAGGAGCGTATTCTACGACTCCGACTGCGCTCTGCAGTCGGGGACCCTCCGTTACTGCCATGTCACATGTGTGATGGTGGTGGTAGCGGATCAAGGGGCCCCCCTCCTAACACAACCATTGCCCTCTTAGTAGATCTAAAATCCCTTTTTTTTTCAGCCATCTCATCCCTTTCTACGTGGTCGATAGGAGGCACAACCGTGACATATTTGTCAATCTTTAATCCGATGAATACCGGAGATTTCTTTTGATTAAAAAACAAAGTGTTTTAGCGATTTGTTGATATCCTCGGCCTGTCAGCACTCTTGTTATCCTGCGGTGTATGTTATAATGAATTTTATTTATTAAATTATTTCTATCCGCATGGCAATTACTTGGTTTCACACTCTGACCTCCAGGTCGCAGCCATGCTGTGCCTAGAGTGATCAGCATCGTCGACTTCTCGGAGGCAGATAATTCACTTTTGTTCACATGGCAATGCCCTGACACAGGATCATTCTGACTTTTCAGTCCTTGTGGATTCCCCACGTTTGCAGACCTCAGAAGCCACAGGACTTCTGCCTCCTATTTTGCCGAAGGATGCGCTAGCAGCACAACTCAGATTCTAGGACGTTTGGACCGGGGGAGTATGATTATGCCGCTGAACACAATGCTCAGATATCAATGTTGCATATGGTAGGAGTCTGCTAACGTTTAACCGATTCGACTTTTACCATGTATGGCAGATTATTCAAAAAATCATACTATAATTACACAGGAAAGTCGAGGCCTTTGTCCAATGAGGATCAGGCCATGATGAACAGGTGGGGTCTGCGGCATCCAAACGTTCTTCAAAATTTATGAGGCTATGGGGGAAGCAAGCAGGGCTTCCTGCATACAATATAGGGGAGCGAGTTCGAAGCCGGGTGCATCTCGCTGATGTTCATCGTGTATCTTACTGATCTTCTTCAGGTACAGCATCAATCTCCTTGCTCGACGTACCATCAGAGCAGAACCACCCTATGAGGTGCAATGCCTATGACAGGGCAAAAGAGTTGATCCACAAGAAATACCATATTGAAGCAGTTGTCTGAACATCCGAAAACACAAGGAACCGTGCCCATAGACAGCAATGGTGAACCAATATATGACCTAAAGGTACAAAGAGGATTTTCTTTCATTATCATGAAAGCGAGTAAGAAGCGAGGGAGAGTGTGTAGGTATTTCCATTGATCCCAGCAAGATTTCTGTTAAGCGTAGATGCATATTGAGTCGTCGAAGAAGGAGACAGTGAGGAGGCCTTTATCGATGTGGACAAATATTCAAATACACGTTAGGAATACAATCAGTCCAAATGATCATGCCAATGTTTTTCATCTGTTGGTGTGAATGCAGTGGATTCAATACCAATAACTTGTTTTACACACCATTCATTCATCATCCATGCCTCTGAATAGCAGAGGCGCATCAGTACGTCCATCCACAAGACTGCAATATGCTTTTTTCTAATCCTCAACATGCCCAGGGCCCATAATTGAAGCTATCATAGTCTACCAGTGAAGCAACGGATTTGACGGAATAATCACGACTCATAACAGTGCTCAATGGTGAATTTCCGGCTGAGCCTCTGGACTGTATTTCCCAGAGTTCAAGGCAAAAATGTTAGGCTAGTAGCGGCTCACTGATAACATCTGCCTTGTTAGCAATTGCACTTTCCCATAATTACACATTGTAACCTCCATCCTCTGACTTTGCTGCAGCGACTCTTGCTTCTCATACATTAATAGGTTTACAATCCTACTCAAGCAACTCTCTTATTTCGACTTATAAGAGAAAACACTGGAAGTATCACTGATTCGCATAGTTGGCATGAAGAAAGGGTAAGTATATTGGGTAGACAATATAAGCAAACAAAATGACGATTCTTGCGAATTCAAGATCGAGACAAGACTTTAAAGAGGGTGGGGGTAAGATTGCTCTTACATGCAGGTAGCACTATAGGTACCGTGAGTGTCCACAACTGTATAACCTCTAAATTCAGCAAAGCTAGAGTGGCTATCTTCATCTGTAATAGTAGACTCAATGTTGATAGCCTCTGGGATTAATAATGTGTCAGAAACTTGAAACCAGCAAGCACTGAAATGGCGCTGACAATCGAAATGACCCTGCCATCTTGATTTATAGGAGAACCAAACCCAACCAGTCATGAGGTAACAAATGTTCCCTGATGCTTGGTTCTCACAGGTCTGGACGGTGGTCTGTGATTGCATCAGCAGGCAGTTTAAAAATTGTATAAGGTAAACAAGAGTCAACCTCTACTGTGCATGTCTGGCCTTGGGAAGCATTGACTGTTACAGTAATAGAGCTCATGTCACTGTGGGAGGTGTTGAAGCTGGTGAATGGTCAATAAAATGACCTGAAATTGATCTGAAGGCAGAGTAATAAATTGCATAGTACCTGGTCGATGTTTCATCCGTGACCTCAGCAGACATAGTCACTTCTGCAGTGATAGACACCACCTCTGGGATTCCAATCTCGGCAGTCAATGTACTGGAAACACCGATGGTCAAAGCAGCTAGGTCATCAAAGATTCAGATTAGCAGCTGGGAAACATTTTATCAAGAGTGAGGACAATGCATGTACAGCTGATAGTGTAGGATCCAGAACTGTCACTGCCTTGCTGAGTTTCGATCTTGATTTGTCCATCAGTACCAGCAAGTTGACCCCCAGTAGATGTGGTGTGGTTATCGTGTATCCATTCACCTGTCCAGAAATTGGGATCAACATAAAGAACAATGCAAATGACGAGCACACCAAGGCTGAGCTGGACGACTTTGGTGGTAATGCAAGCCTGTGCAGGATGGTCAAGGAACTGGATATGAAGGGTCAGATCATGACAAGAAAATCCTCAGAGATCTCACCTGCGAAGGGTTGGTCCAAATGTTGTATCCTGAACACCAATTATTGTTGGCTTCCTTCTTGATGGTGCTCCATCCTGGAACTAGATTTGGATCAATTAGCATGGTGCAACAAGTACTCAGATGGACATCACTAACAAGTTTTTGCTTCATCAACAGTAAGCTGTGCACACTGGGTGGCACTATGACATTTGACATTGTTTGACTCAGCACTGATGGGGTATGTCCCATATAAAGTCCCATTGCAATCAAATGCAAGGTAGTGACTCCCAGAATTGTCAACGGTGATGTGAGCAACATCTTGAGGGAGGGTCTTGACAAGTTGGTTGAAAGGCATGGCAATGACACCTGAAAGGGTCATAAAGAGTGTAATAGACTGGAAAGAAAGTCAGCGTAGTCTTAGATTGCCTGTGGTTCTGCTCACCACAGCAAGAGTGAGCATTTTGTTGAGGAAAAGAATGTGAGGTGTTGATGATTCTCTACCACTCATCCTGAAGTACTTTTATATGCAAAAGGATGTTTACGAGTGTGGTCTCGCCAAGACTTGGCCAAGACATGAACGGAGACTGGCAATAGGAATCCAGCATGTTCGTATGATCATTGAGAAGGGGTGGACTGACAATTATATTGCATTACTGGTATGATGATGAATCAATCATGGAAAGTTCACCACCAACCTAAACTGATGCTACAAGATCATCATGTGATGTTCATACAAAAATTGGGGGCTATCCTGATGGGCCCTCACCTAGCCACTGGCAGTGAAAGAATGAGGGAAGAATATGAAATATGATGTGGCATGTATGTAGCTCATTAAAGAGGAACACAGAATCCAACTCTACGGAGCACCCACCAAAAGATGCAATCAGGTTGCATCTTTTATTGAAGAGCCTTGAAGACAGATCCCAGCTCCCTTAAGGCTTAGGACCTCCAGTCTGTTGAGAGTAGAAGTCGACACCTCCATTGGATTCTTCGGCTATCTAGTATTCTTAGTCATCACCCACTCCTTTCCTGAATTTTTGTTCCTGTCGTACCTCAGTCTTTAACCACTACTTTGAGTGAGGACTGAGGTATGACTCTCTCATTTTACCTATAAACATGATACTTATGACTACATAGATTGTTGTCATCTAACAGGTTCTGTGCCCCATTGTGCTCTACCTCGTTGATTCTGATCCTAACAACTGCACTCGAAATTGCTCTAAGACTCAAGACCATGAAAGTGATAGCTTGCAACCATAGAATTTGGCCCTCAAATTTCGTCGCCTCAAAAACCAAACAAATCCCTATAAAATTTTTGACATTGAGAAATAATGTCCATGACGATGACATCCCAAGTCTTACCGTTCAAATTGGAAGTGGAAGAGAAATTCAATGGGGAAAATTGGGCTGCATGGGAAATGTTAATGATTGCAGAGGGAGGACCACAAGGGCTTGCAAATTACTGGGAGAACAAGGTATCTCTGGCGCCACCCAGCCTACTCCTGATGCCTGCGACCGGATTAATGAGTCTCAATCCCCTCAACCACGAATATGCCCAATGTGAAAGTGCAGCTCTATCCTCAATCATCCGAACATAACGGACCCTTTCAGCTTCGGCCTTAATCCAAGGGGAAAATTGTGCGAAGCATGGAGTAAGCTGCAAAGAGAGTATGGTGCCCATTCTGACAATCAGGAAACAGTGTGAGGATACATTGTGAGCGATGAAATTCCAGGATGGTGGAAAAGTTACTGGAGATGGTGGCCATGTTGAAAAGATGAGAAGATTGTTGAAGGAGGCAAATGACGCTGGAGCAGGAATCAAGTTGGACATATTTGCCACCATCCTGATTGATTCATTGCCAGAATCATGGGACCCTGTTGTCAGTACGTTACATGGCAAGACAGACATTGTCAAGATCATCACATGCCTAGCCACACATGGCGACAGAGTCAGTGGACAAGGAGGCCAGCCCACTAGCTCAACCTCCACGAACTTGTCGAACCAAGCACTTCACACATCAATTGCGGCATTGACTGAACAGATCTAGAGTATGAATGCAACAGGCCATCGCGAAAGGCCAAGTAATGGTCGATCCCATGAGGCAAATGAACATTGCAAGGGCATAGGACATAATCTTGATGAATGCTGGAAGATTGGGGGAGGAAAGCAAGGTCAATATCCACCATGGTGGAAAGGGAAACGTGACACACCTCTGCCAGCCTCATCAGCAAACCTCACACAATCTACAGCCATTGTCGATCCTACTACTGGCATATTGACCTCCGTAATTGCACTCCATGTCAGTGACATAAGGACAGAAGGACCTGAGATGTGCTTGATAACTAAAGAAAAGGGTGGGTTAGATTCATCAAAGTTATTTAGTGACTCTGGTGCCACTACACACTTTATCCAACAAAGAGACACATTTTTGAACTATATCTTGCTTGAAAATTATACCGGAGGTTCCTCAAAAGTGGGTGTAAACTTGCAAATTGCTGGCACTGGCACGGTTGCATTCCTGACTGAAAAGAAAAGTGTCGTTATGTTGGAGAAAGCGCTTCACTGCCCAGACATATCTGCAAATTTGGTGTCTGTATCCCACCTGGACAAGGATGGATGGTCTGTAACGTATGGAAAAGGGAGAGTCAGTTTCATGGGGCCTGACAAAGAAGAAAAATTCACCAGGGAGTTAAGTAGGGATTTATATGTAATCCATGGGACATTACTCCATGCGGAACAGCACCATGCGCTATCTGCGAGGTCCACTGATACTGCTGTGCCAATGGAAATTTGGCACATGAGATTCGCGCACCATGGGATTGATAGAATCAAGGCCCTCATCCATGGAAACCTTGTCGATGGCTTAAACGTCAAGTCTGGACTGACTTTGCCAGGAAAATGCGAGCCATGCATCCTTGGCAATCAGAAACAAAGGCCTTTTGACGCCATGGTGAAACCAGAAACAGAATTACTTGCCCTAGTTGTCTTAGACATATGGGGCCCTGCTTGTGTAAAATCAATTGGTGGTGCTCATTACACAATGGAATTTATGGACAATGCATCTTCACGACATCAACCCTATTTCTTGCCGGACAGAAATGCTGTCACAACATTGTCTGCCCTTGAATCCTTCACAGTAATGGCTGAGCGTCAAACAAGGAAGAAGTTGAAGAAAGTCTGCTGTGATAACGAGTTTGACTGTAAATTGTGGAGAGATTGGGCAGAGAAACGAGGGGTCATTTTCTTGTTTATGGCGCCATACTCTTTGGCAGCGAATGGGGTGGCAGAGTGAGCATTTGGTATTGTTTTTGGTACAGTCAGAATCATGCTTATCAAAGCAGGAATGGCACATGGCTGGTGGGCCGAGGCATGCGACTACACCATTAGAGTGGGCAATCTGTTATCTTTGGCAAGGTATCCAGGTGAAGTCCCTGAAGAAAAATGGACTGGGAAATGACAATCAGTGGGGTTTATCCGAGTGTGGGGTAGCCCATGCTATGTGAAAATACTTGCAGCAAAGGGAGAGAGTAAGCTTGCACCTTGAAGTCTGAAAGGAAGGTTGGTGAGCCTAGCTGGACATGAAACATACTGAGTCTTGTTGGATGGGCCAGGCATCCACATTACAATGTCATGTGACATTGTATTCGAGGAATTCATCCCTATGCATACAGTACCACTTCAGGGGGAGATCATCACACTGCTAGATGACTCAGAAGATAGTTTGCACATGCAGTTCGGAAACCCTCCTCCAAGACCAGAACAGCCATCCCAAATACTGATCTTAAACCCTGCAAAGACAAATCTAAACCCTGATCACCCAATTCCAAGACACATTCCCATTCATGATCGACCAACAGACGATAGATCTCGCCCTACATGAGTTCCAAAACCATCTCAAGCTCAAGTTGAATCCCATGAGTACCTAAAACATGAAGAGAATGCAAAGAAAGAAGGCAATGATTGGGCTCATGACTTTGATTTTCCACTGGTCCCAGATGAAGATGACCCTGAAGATATAATTGCACTCAAGGCATCAGAAATCACCACCTTACCTGAACCAAACAACAAATGGACCCCTTCTCATTACAGCGAAGCAATGACAAAACTGGAGCTATGGGTACCAGCCATGGATGCAGAGATTCGTAGGATGGAGGAACAGGATGTATGGGAGGTTGTACCAAGAGAGCCATGGATGAAAACCATAGACGCATGATAGGTCTTCAATCTCAAACTGGACGGCATACTGGCAACCTTACTTAAGCAACAGGCAAGATTGGTAGTCAAGGGTTTCAGCCAAATCAAGGGCTTACATTACTTCAAATCCTTTGTGGCTGTTGTTCGATACAAATCATTATGGATGTTCTTCACCATAGTTGCAGCTCAAGGACTCGACTTCTGGCTAATCAACTTTGTTGGAGCATACCTCAATGCCAAACCACAAGGCAAAAACTACGTCAATTTACCACAAGGATATGAAGATATTGTAACCAGAGACCTTCCGCCAGAAGACTATGTCCTGAAAATGTGCTGTGCAATGTATGGAACCATGGATGCTGGGAATGCCTTGTTCAATGAGCTGAACAAGACATTCAATGCCCTAGGCCACATCTAGTCTTGAGCAGATCCCTGCATACAACTGTTGAAACGAGGGGGAGAAAAGACCATCACTTGCACTTACACTGATGACATCTCAGGTGCATCTTCATCTAAGGCTGAAGGAAAGCTTGTGATGAAGGAGATTGGAGAAGTGTATGACATCAAGGATATGGGGAGGCACAATAGTGTATTGGGGATGACAGTGGAATTCAACGACACCAACAGTTCTATTTTGTTGCATCAAAGAAATCTCATCAATAAAACATTGGAAAGGTTTGGTATGGCTGATTGCAAGCCCAAGGCCACACCATTGCCCATCGGAACCCTGGCAGCACTCGATACTCAACCAAGACCAATACCTGTGTCAGACAAGGAAGTCATGATGGATAAGGACTACAAAGCAGTACTAGGCTCGTTAAATCACATCGCAAATGGTACTTGACCAGACATTGCCTTCACAACAAACTACCTTCAACGTTTCGCATCAGACCCCCATCCAATCCACTGGAATCGAGCAATGCATGACCTAGCGTATTTGAAGGGAACCATCTCATACAAGATCACTTATCAGAAGGGAACGAAAGGAGATGATGGACTCACTCCCATTGGATACATTGATTCGTCTCATGGGGATGACAGGACTACAGGAAAGTCAACAATGGGGTATGTGTTTAAGATGGCAGGAGGACCAGTATCATGGAGTAGCTGAGCTCAAAAGAGAGTCGCATTATTGATAATGGAGGCAGAATATGTGGCTACCGTTCATGGAGGATGGCAGTCTATGTGGATGGGGTTGTTCCTAGAGGAGCTGGAGATCATGAAGGACCAGCCATATCCTCTCTGGTGCAACAATAATAGTGCAATCAATCTTACCCAGTCAATGAAGGGTCACAGCAAGTCGAAACACTTTGCCTTGGACTACCATTGGATACGAGAAGCGGTTCAACTACGGGAAATCAATGTCAAATATATTTCATCCAAAGATAATTTAGCTGACATATTCACCAAAACTATTCCAAAACCCCATGCAACTGACCTCTTACACCGTATGGGATTCTCTGGTCTTTAATTCCTCGGGCGTCGACTTCAGGGGGAGTGTTGAGAATAGAAGTCAACACCTCCATCAGATTCTTCAGCTATCTAGTATTCTTAGTCATCACCCACTCTTTTCCTGAATTTTCATTCCTGTCATACCTCAGTCTTTAACCACTACTTCGAGTGAGGACTGAGGTATGACTCTCTCATTTTACCTATAAACATGATACTTATGACTACATAGATTGTTGTCATCTAACAGGTACATTAATACAGTCTTTAACCACTACTTCGAGTGAGGACTGAGATTGTTGTCATCTAACACAGTCTTGGCACTTGATGCAGCAAACTGAGATCAATTTTCAATGGGCAATCCCTACAATATTCATCATCACAGAAAACATGCCAGCATGGTTCCGATCATCTCAGTATGTATGCCTGGGCCACCGCAACATTTTCAGTAAACCAACTGAGATCAACATGCCATTGCTACAATATTCCACATTGCGCAAAACACCCTGATGGGGTTCTGATTCATCTCAGTATGCGGAAATTGGGTCAGACTCCCTTCACTGCAGCGGTGTAAGGCTAGGTAACTCCCTGTGAAGGAAGAAATCCCTGTCTATGCAAGATCTTTTCTTATCTGGTAAGGGATAAGGGAAGGTAGGTCCACTCCGCTTCAGCGGCTTGCAACGTCCACTAAGATGGCTGCTGACGAGAGGAATGTGGGATCCGACTGGGATCGGACGGTTTAGGACCAGCGACTGATGACGACGTCAGATGCGTCTTATGAGCTTTGAGAAAGAGGAAATGTATTCCTTTGGTAAGAGGAATCCTGGAATAAGGATCTCTATGGGAGTAGAATTAACTAACTAACTATCTTCATCTACACAATCTTTTATACCATCGCCAGTGGTCCGATTTGATTGATCATTAGCCCTTTTCAGGGCACTTCCACGTACTCGTGCGGCAGACCCTCTGCACACCTGCTACACCTTCCTTGAATGGCTCTGATACGAATAGCTTTAAAAGGTAACCAGGGTTGCATTCACTCCTACCCGCTGACAGGGACAAATAACGACCCCTGTTTGTGCCCAGACCCGCCTCTATCCATGCGGCGGCGACAGATCCGCTCATGGCAGGCCTGTCACGGACGTCCGTCGGTATGCCACATCGGTCCGGCATCCGTGGGACAGGCAGCCGCTGGGCGGTTGGTCCGTGCTCCAGTCGCTGACCAGCTGTCCCTTCCTCCCACCACGACGACTGTGAGTGGGCAATGCCCAGGCAAGTTGCACCCATAGCAATAGTGGAATGTTGTGAAATCCAAAAATGTGTGCTCACACGGATGTGTGGCTGCACAGCGGTGCATTGGTACTTTATGGGGGTCAAATACTTTGAAGGATTTGGTGCTGGATTTAGTGGGTAAATCCCCAGCACCAAAACCAGTACCAAAAACTGATCAGTTTTGAATCGGTATTTAATGTTGGTTTTGGTACTGGATTTGGATCATAAATAGGAATGCAAAAACACACGGTATTTTGATGAGGATTTGGTCGTGTAGATTTGTACTACAAAAGCATGCAGATTTGACTCAGGGATTTGGGTCCTAAATCCAGAAGGGTAAATCCGCTCCCAAAAACAAGTGTATTTCAAATAGTATTTGTAGAACAAATCCGGATGTAAATGACAAACCAAAAATGGGAACAAACAAATCCCCTTTGTATTTCCCGTTTTTGGTTCAGTATTTACATCTGGATTTGTTCTACAAATACTATTTGAAATACACTTGTTTTTGGGAGCGGATTTACCCTTCTGGGATTAGGACCCAAATCTCTGAGTCAAATCTGCATGACCAAATCCTCATCAAAATACCATGTGTTTTTGCATTCCTATTTAAGATCCAAATCCAGTACCAAAACTGACATTAAATACCGATTCAAAACTGATCGGTTATTGGTACTGGTTTTGGCACTGGGGATTTACCCACTAAATCCAGCACCAAATCCTTCAAAGTATTTGACCCCCATAAAATACCGATGCACCACAGCAGTGCTTTGAGAGAGTATTCAGAACTTTAGGGTTTTTTCTTGTTTTTCAATTTCTCATCTACTCACTTGGTGATATATACCAGACTTGAACGTGTCTGAATTCTCGAGTCAAGAATGTTATGGACCGTGAGTATAAATGTTGTAAGACCGTGACCTGTATGATTTGCGAGCATGAAAAAATGACAGCAGAGAGATAGACAGTGCTACAATAGTACCCCATTCAATCCTGTTCTTGTCTAGAGCGGTCTTGGGAAATCACATTCCCTAGGTAATGTTCACTCTCTACAGAAACAGTGTTTGGACAGGTTAGTATAGGGACAGTGAAGTGATTATCATGTAGAGATAGGCTAGCGAACCACCATGGTGATCATGTAGGGATGCGTGCTGCCTTCAATGTGCACAGTTGCTTTGGGTCACCAATTGCAGGTACATATGGTACAAGGCCAGGGATCTCATCGCATGCCAGAGAAATTTTGCAGGCAGGCACAATGATGCCAGATGGCATCCGCCATCTTTTTGCAGAGCGGGATTAGGTGTCCTGACTAGGAGCTCGAAAAGGTGTGCTCTCGAAACCAACGCCATTCATGGGTTGTAGGGAAAACACAGATGTTCCAACAGAGTGCTACATGTTTATATAACACAATTGGTATTGCCCGATCGTGATGTTCTTTGAAGCCAGGCCACTGGCCACTCCTCTCGCCCTCAAAGGCACATCCTAAACGGCCTCTCCCCCAGAATCGGGAATAGTTAAATTGTAAGTCTTCCCCATTGACTAGCATCTGTGAAACACTGACAATGGTGTGTAGGTGTAGGCTGATGGATACAGTGAGCTGAAATAGTGTTGAATATCAGATATCCAGGTACGGTTTGTTAGCACTCCCACACTGACGATATGAGAGAGAGAGAGAGAAAGAGAGGTGCTGATGCATCTATAAACCCCATTGTGTATTCCCTGATAGGGTAACAGTCAGCACACATGCACAGGTAAATTCTGGGTTCGACAGCAATATTGCACAGTGATCCTTTTTTCATGTGGTCTGTGGTGCTGAGACATGTATTTCAAGTCAAGATGATGAACAGAGAAGGGTAACTTAAACACTTTAAACCATTAGTCTCACTCCAGAGCCAAGTTAAATGCACAAACACATCTTCATTCCTGTCGTCTTCCTACACCGTGCACTCTTAGTACAGTAGTTCGGGCTTGTTTGATGCAGGCATGATTGGATTTGACTCCCACCCAGAGCATTCAAAGGTGATGTGTTTGGATGCTGTATCACTGTTTTGGACCAACAACACAATACCATAGGCTCGGTATAGAGAGACAAGACAAGTAAACTATGATCCACATTGTACTAATCAATTCCTGCCACAAAATGAAAGTGTGTATGTCCTAGAGTATATTCCAGTCAGTCAATATACCAAGTGGAGGATGATATACTCAGATGAGGATTCTGATATCTCCTTCACATACTCCTCTACCAACCTACAGGAAGCATGAGGGCACTTTCGAATAGGGAGCCATACAGAACATTGAATGAACAATCCTTGTTCAGCCACTGGGTTTCAAGCGACTCACAGAGAGAATTGTCAGAACTAACAGAGAAAGGCAGCTAACTAGCATTGACTGCAAGGACGGTCTCTTGTCAGTGTCTATAGTAACAAGCAGCTGAGCACAGGCCTGATGTTCAGCGCTGCCAACATCAACAAGGCTCAAAATGAGAACAAAATTTGGGACGTGGATGATAGGGTGAGCCTCTGCCACAAGCTAGATGTTCCATTGGTGCTGGAACCGATGCCAGCCAATATACACCGGCATTGTTGACTTTCTTAACAATTCCTCTTCGGGTATCATCTAGGCATCTCTAGGTTGTTTTGGATGGCCACCTTGGTCATTAAAAAGAAACAGTGGATATGATGGACAGTTGACAGATGTGTACCTCTGGAGTGACTCTAATCATCCACTTTGATGCTGAGGATTATCAGTAGCATGTCATTGTCGAGCTGAGGTTGCTCTAGCAGAACTTATATGTCTACTAACACCTCAAAATATCTCTGATAGTATATCGGTTAGTACACGCGCCTGTCATAATGTAAACGCGCGAAAGCTGGGTTCGACTCCCAGTCAGAGAGCATTCTGCTCCTTTGTGATCCCTTGATTTTTTGCCCTCTACTATCGAATCAGTCGATGTTGTTGTTTCAAATCTCTTGAGTCGACTAGCTATCTATTCAAGCGAATGTCTTCAGTGGTTGAATGGCTTTACTATGTGTTGCACGGTACTGGGGGCCGGGTTTTGTCCGGGAAGAAAGAATCAATAATTCTCATTATTACTAGTTGAACTCAAGTAATAGACGGTGCTCCGGTAGCGTATCAACAATTTACAGTGGCGTAGTTTAGGTTCCGATCCTGTATTGGGGGGTTCTCGGAGGAACGGTTCCTCACTACACCTCCAGAGCTTTCGCACTTGTACGAGTACGAACTAAGTAGTATCGGACTCCTACAGGCCCTTTGATTTGGGACAGTACTTTGATGATCAATGATGAACGTGATCTCACCAAATCGAGATGTCCGAGGTATCTGAATCTCCACCATCCAGACAGAAATCAAGCATCAGTCCCTCGTCCTCCAAACACTTCAAGGTTTCCTCAGACTCTTCACTAAGACCATAGTCCCATCCTCGCCCCGTCACCAATAGGTTGAGCGTTGTGAGATGTGGTACGTCGTGCGGTCGACGTAGTCGCGAAGCTACCATGTCGACAAATGCAGAATCAATGAAAGAGACGTAAGTGTGCAGGATTTTATACAGGCAGACGGTAAGTGCTTGAAGAAACGGGACCATGGAGTGCTGAAGAGACCCATCTACCACGCTGACCTCGCTTAATTGTGTCACAAGAGACTGCATGATGGGGCCGTAAACCTCTTCGGTCTCTGGCACCCATTCGTAGAATTTGATGGCGAGTTCCTGCAGTCTAGGCATGAGCCGTATGACCTTCGCAAGGTTGTCGTCAAGGTCCGCATCGACGAGGCATAATCGCGTTAGGGAACATTGTGACTGCAGCAGCATCTGATGAAGTGCTCCCAGCGCACCTGCAGGGCATGTTACCACATCAGGTGCTATTTCTAGTATTCCATAGACAGTATCGTACATGGTTGTAAGGGTGACATTCTTCAGCGACGGTAATACCAGGCTGCGCAGAAAACTTGGCGAAGACGCCGAAAGTTCTTCCACCGATGAAGCCATAACGAGACTTGGAGGATCGGGAACAGGATGGATATTCAAGCTTTGAACACCATAATCGTTGTACGAGAACGAAAGGAGTTTGGGAGCTGATTTCACGACGTCAAGATATGCCAGATTTAGCCGGTCTCCGGCGAATGGTCTTATATCCGAGAAAGATACAAGATTGGATGCAGGGAAAAGTATGTTCGCTTCTGAGTGCATGTCTTTCAAATGCAGGTTTTTCAGTTTGGGAGCAATCTCGAAGGCGCAGAAGTTTCCGGACGGTGGGTCGCTATAACACTTCAAGTACATGTCTCGAAGTAAATCGATCTTTCCGCGAATGTGAGAGAGTCGCGGGAAATAGGAAGAATGGAGAGTCATTTCGACGGCCCTCCATCGTCTCGAATGAGCAATCATGATATCGAAGCATTGCTTCATTATTAATTGGGATTCTTCTCCTTCCCTTTCCGGGCCGTCACACTCTGTAAAATTAAAATCGAGAGGATGATTACAGGAGCGCTCAAGGACGGTGCGGAGTATTTCCACACCGTCCTTCAGAGACGGCAAAGCCTGCAATTTAGAGAAGACAATTTCTATGGCCATGGAGGCCCATAGCTCCGGACAAAGTGTTTTAACAACATTTCTCCACGGGCTGCACACTTGTCCAAGATGCCACGGCCCCTCTTGGATTGCGAAGATGCTGAGTCCGGCAAGACGCCTCCCCGAGGGTATACCTCCGTGTTCGTCGTCGTTCCACGGGCGACTTAAAATTTCCATCATAATCTCTGAGGGAAGACGGCGTATCGGAGATAGTGCTGTCTCGTAGTCGCTTTTGAGTGACCGGAGACGCAACCTGCGAGCCTCCAGCGAAGCAACAGCATCACGAAGCAAATCAAGGTCACCCTCTATGTCAGCAAGAGGGGTGTTCAGGCCCTCGAGAGACGTCCTTCAGCTGAGTAGTTTGCAAAGGTGATGGTGCGATGTTGTCGTGCAGAAGGGAGGAAATGTCAGGTGGATGAGCGAAAGCCGATATCCAGTCATATTTGGCCAATATTTCATCCAGAGTAAGACAGGAACGTTGCATTAGAGACTGATATGACTAGGGAAACTGAGATCAGTTAGTGAGTCCTAGGCTGTTTCAGGTAACAGAAACGTACGCAAGCACCCAGCACGTCTATGGAAATTCCAATTATAGCTTGATTGAAGGTTCGATGGTGAGCAGTTCAAGCACCAACTTGATAAAAAGATGAAGCACAGTACGACGCGTGCTTGGGAAGAACACAAGACAAAGGGGTTGGGAATAATATGTAATTTTTGTTCGGATCTTCGCACGCGTCGATGTGTAACACGTAATAACGCCTTATTTTTTATTTTATTTTATTTTTGTGGAACGTTTAGATGGTTTCGCACACCCTGCACGGCAGGGCTCCCTCTAACCAGTGGAGCGACACGCAAATGACGTTGAGCTAGACAATATATATAACGCCTTATTCCTACGAAAATGTATACGAGATACCACCATGTAAACAATGCTTAGAACAGACGAGAACAAGAGAGCGAGAACATAGTGACATATCTGTTTGGACAACAGTAGAGGAACCCGCCTTTATGTGAATAATGTTTGCAGAGGTAGAACACCCTTCAAGATTCAAAGGGCATTCCAAAATTCAGACTGGAACAGAAACCAACCGACGAGGTACCTGCACAGACCACGACAGAGACTCGGGGAGGAAATCCACTATGTCAAAGAAAAAAACAAGGCATACCTAATGTAGATGCCTAGCTTAATTCACTTGATATCAACAGCACTCTAAGCGATTCAGACTTCCTGAGACCGAAAAACTCTTATTCGATTTGGAACGACTCGGATCCTTCCAAGTCTTTGCCAGGATCTTCGATGAAGAGGCAGTAGTGGAAGCTCCACCTGATTACGACCATGCTGAGAGTGATACAGAAATCGTTGTTGATTGGCCGAAGTCATACCCTGACCCGCTTATTCCTGGATGCCGTCTTGTTTAGGCCAGGTGCCGAGTCACTGCTGATTCGACAGCCAAGATATATAGGCTTTAGCATGACAGGAACGCTGCTGTTACTGACGTTCCTTTGTTCTCTGTTGAGAGAGGATGTGCCGCTGGCATAGGAAGGAGAACGAATCTCCCAACCTCGAACTTACCCAAACCGAGGAAGAAAGCATCTAAAATAAGTATGTTGTTGTACATATTATATATATTTTAACCTCCCCCTCGCCCTACTAGGGTATGAATATGTAAATGAAATGAATGGACGTTCATGGATACAGACAAGAACTTAACATGATAATGGTTATGGAAGGAGAAAAAAAAAGAAGCAGATGGCGCGCAAATTTGGAAGCATACGTACGAATAATATCTCTCCCGCACCCTCCTCGTTCAAATTTAAAAAGAAAGAAAAAAGACATATCATGCCCTTATCCTCCATCCGTCGCCTTTCCGGCTGACCTTGCCCACACCACCGAAGCCCTCCCTTACGACGAGCCACAATCCCGTGCTGCAAACAACATCCTTAATCTCCTCAGCTGTAAATACGAGGCCTACGGGGGCTACAGAAAGAGATGAGATGCGACACGAAAATAAAGAGAGACAACACTTACTGCCTTCACTAACCACCTTCCTCCCAGCACCATCCCCCTGGCCTTCCTCGAGACTGACTACCCTCCTCCGTATGATTCCAACCCGTTCAACCTCTACGTCCGGTAGCGGGTACGGCACTTTAAGCATCGCGACCACCTTTGGATGATGTGGTGTCGGCGAAAGCGTCCCGACTTTGACCTTCACAGACTGCGCCTCAGTCGCAGTGCGGGGTGACTTGAGGGAATCCATATTCGTCGACGTCGACGTCCTTGCTATGGCGGGACCAAGACGCTTCACCTTGACCGTACACGTCCACGGTGTCTCCGAATCCTCCGGATCACTCTCCTCCCCATCGTCTTCCTCCGTTTTTGACCTGGAAGTCCCGTCCGCACTCGTTGCCGACACGGAGCTCACACTCCCCACACTTGTTCGCTTTCTCCGGGCCGTGCTAGGCCTGTTAGGGTTCTTGGCCGACTTCTTGGTTTTCGATTTCCCCCGTCTCCATTCAACGCGAACTTCGCTGCCCTCACCGACTGCGGCCTGACTTGATCCTCGCAGCATGCCTGCGAGAACACTGCCCCCTTCCCCCTTGAGCCACCGCCGCACAGTCCAAACATACATCGCGGGTCCGCGACCGTTAAACACCCCTCTCGCAGCTGGCGGATAAGCCGAAGACGTGAATAAGGTGACAAGAGTGGGATAAGCCGCGGGATTCGGTGTTGATATCGATAAGAGAGGCTGAATACCAAGTGTAGCCGGAAGAAGGACTTCACGCTGGAACATTAGCTGCCTGTTGGTGTTAATACTGGTTCCTCTTCTGCTAGTGGCACATCGATAGATTTTCGCGGGAAGATAGGTGACGGCGAACGACGGGCAGAACCAGCAGACAGATTCCGGACATGCCGTGCTTGTGTTGGTGTCGTGTTTGGCGTGGGATTGAACGACACCGGATCCTTGGAATTCCGCTTGAACATCCTCCCGAACAAGTTCTTACGAGCCTTGTCCTCACTCGCAGCAGAAGGGGCATGCGAACCCGAGCTTGAAAGTGAAACAGCGCTCGATGCAGGGCTGGGTCCGGTCGGGAGCATCAACGCACCAGTCGACGAACGCGACTCTTGTTGCTTCAGTTCCCGGATGTCGACCTTCGACGCTGCCCACACCTCGACAGGCTCCATCACAGCCAGATCAATCAACTCCATTCCCCTTTTGGTGAATTTAGCGATTTTGGCATCAGTCCCGGCGTCGACAATGATGTTCGTCATGACGTTGTGGGCCTGCAAGTTGTAGAGTGGGATGATCATTCGCCTACCGCTTGCCGTGGATGAAACGGAGGCAAAAGATGAAGTCGAAGATAAGTTTGATTGGGTACGGCTCAAGGGGGTTTCAGGAATGGTATCGTCGATGGACTGTCGGGGAGTAGGCAGACCTGGTGCACGGGTATTTGGTGGAACAAGTTGGACTTGTAAATTCAAAGGATGATTAGATTTTGCAGGCGGTGGCCGTACAAAAATAAATGTCTGAAGTAAATATAAACGTTAGTAAAGTCTTGAATCGCATAAATAAGCAATACGAACTTCACTAGCTTTTTTCTCTCTTTCCCTTCTTTCCGTCTTTGATTCTCCTTCGACGGTCTCTTCCGGTACATCCTCCTCCTCGTCTTCCTCCATCACGATCGGTTTTGGCGTCGTAGGGGATGAGCTGCCATTAATATGCAGTACAGATGGTAAAAAGGAATTGAGCGAGGAAAACATCCCTCGTCGTCGTGGTTGTCGCCGTCCGGATGATGGTGGTAAAGGTGAGAGCGAATCCGAAATTGCAAATGACGCCAGAACAGCGGTTGCGAGAGAAGGAACACGTAAGCGGCAGGCTGTTTCCGATTTTGGCAATCAACTCCACTCGTACGATGAAAACAAACACGCTCCGGATCCCATATACGGAGGTTCCAGCCCTTTTATACGTAGAAACACGAGAACAAGCGGTAGGTTTAGCGAGAAACCTCCAGCCGGACCCTCGAACACTATATAGAATCCGGTTCCCCGCATGGCTCAAATTATATTTGAATATTAGGCGCTGTCCCCTCTGTAAGGGGGGATGCGTCATTCGGCCCAGGGGACAACGTCATCATCTAAGACCTGACAGGATCTGGCTCTCGGTATTTGTATATCTGCTACAGAAGACCACGACGCCCAATGCAGGGTACAAGGAGCGGCGTAAGGATTATTATCATACGACTAGTCATACGGAATTCAAACAACTCGGGAGGACCTTGACAATCAAAGCACCCACGACTAAGTCCTTCAACGCCCACATTAACTGCCTTAATATGTGGCCTTATGAACGGGCGACGCCAAGAACGGATGCTGTCCAATGACCTTGCACCGAAAAGACATACATGGACGATCCGAATTAACCGGCTATCAAATAGTCTATACAGGAGGCATCCAATTAAGTTATGCCTGCTTACGTGGGATTGCAATCTCGGTCCTTGGAACACGTATCAGAGGGTTGGTCGGTAATCATGTCAGGCCCTACTAGGGAAAATTCATGTTGCCCCTGACAAACTTATTTTCCCTGTAAAAGTTAGTCCTAGAACCCTGTTACAATCAAATGACCTCACATTTCCTTGTTAAAGTACTAGTTGAATCGGACTTCAAAATTGAGCCAGAGGACTGTTGCGGCTACCGTGGGGGAAGGGGGGCGGGAATTCGATCTCAACATATTCTTCGACGGAATCAAAAACAACGGAGTTGTTGGACTGAAACATCCAAATGGATTTGAAGAGCCATCACGTGATGGCTAAAGTACCTTAGCATGGTAGGAGGATTGCCTTTTGTAGAACGTCCACTCCGCTCAAGACACAGTGATAAGAGATCTAGTCCCCTTTAGCGGGTATCGGCGGAGGGTTGAATACAATGTGTGCGGCTTGGGGGCTGGCCAGGGCCTTAAGGGTAAAAAAAAACTGTACATCGGCTAGCGGATTCACCGACATTCCCAACACAATGAAAGATGAGGTTCCGGCATGCATCTTGCACGATATATTCCATTAAGGAGTAAGGCAGAGACCCATCGATTCCTCGCTAACGATTTCCCTCGCCGCCAAAACTCGGCAGATAGAGCGTTCGCTTGTTGAATTTCGACAGTCATTGTCGTCAGATTCTCCGCCCCGAACAGGCGCTAAGGCACAGTCAACAGGTAGAAAATACGCCTCCTTGCTAGGTCAAGTCCAGACTGCCCTACAGAGTCCGGCGGCCCGATGGCGACGGCGAGGATATAGTACATCGAATGGTGTCGAATGCACACTAATCTTTTGGGCTTAAGATCCTTCTTCAGTCTTCGTAAGCTTCGGACCCCATAACTCTGTGATGAACGATCACTGGCACTAGTAGAGAGTAGAGAAGACTGTGCAGGGCCTCTGCGGCCGTTCTGGCACAGAGCTACACATTGATTCCTGTAGTCATGAGACCGCCCACAGTACGGACGCGAACTCTAACAATGTCAGCATGGAACAGTAGCAAGAGCAATATTTCGTTATGGAGTCATCCCGAGTCCTGACGGAGTGAGCTATGCTGACGATGATTGTGATCACTGTTCAATGTGCCGACGGTGGACGTCAGCCCGTCGGATCATCCTTGTAGGGAAGCATCGTAATATACAACCTGATTGTTAACCGCATTGCCGTGGGGACTCGTTGACGGCCGTTGGAAACTAACCCCCAACGGTGGCTACGAAACGTGCTAAACTCGGATCTTTTGTGAACAGGACGCTGACTATAAATAAAACCTGGCAAACCTCGGTTCACCGCCATTCTACTCTGCCAAGAATTTTAGGCAAGGGGCAGTGGTTAGATGATCTAAATCAGTCAATAACAGGGAGGATATCTCGGGAAAACGGATTAGAAATATTCTTTGTTCCTTTTCCTGCAAAAGATGAGACCATATTTCGAGTTGTTATACCAGGCCAATAGAGATGGTCATGTCCTTTGTCAGAACATGCAGCCGACGCCATGTACACGCGCGCATCCCTAGTCGAGTTCCTAGAAGTATTGATCCTCATGGCCCGTGACCGCTGAGTACCTTTGCAACCTTTGGAACTTTGAACGCTCACACGCCTTTGCTGGCGTATAATAGCTTCGAGAGTTGGTAACTGCCTAAATAGGACTTTTACCGTCGTATCCTCGGAGATCGCATGCCTATACATCAGTGTCGTAGAAACCCAGACGCCGGAACAGAACATACAGCAATCAAGGAGATTGCTGCTGCCCAATCATTTATATTCCACACGTCACCTTTGACCTGAAGGTCAGTGACATCGTCGATAATAATGGCCCAGAGTGTCAATATGCAACGGCGGTGGAGAGTGGTTTTATACGAGGCATCGAATTCGACCTTTAAGAGCGACTTTATGAATGTGTGTTCCAAAGCGGAAGCTAGGACTGAATTTGCTCTTGCGGCGTTTATAACTATCCGGGAAAGTCTGGTCTTGTTTTCGTTGAGTAAGTTTTCTGCGACTTTCATTTAGGAGCGGCGGGCGTGAGAAGACTCGGCAAGCCGGAGGATCGTCGGCCTGAATGGTGAGTGACAAGAGTAATAAGAGATCACAACATCCCGTTAAGATCAGTGTGTAATCTGGAGGCGATGAATATATGAGCAATGAATATGATGGCATACTGCGGTTGGCGGGCGTCAGGGCAATGGGCGAGGAGAGAAAGCAGAGATGATGGGGGAAGGGAAGAAAGAAGTGTTAGGCGTTGGCGTCTCAAATGTGCGCGCCTTTTATACCCTGGGAGGGCGGGGTGGTCTGTGCGCCGATGCTGTATTCTGTACGTATGATGACGCGATGACGCAACGATGGCGTTCCCGAACGGCGCGCCCCAAGTGCCGGTTGGCGTGCACCTCGCGATGCAGTGCTTAGACCCGAGGACAAGCACGGCGAGGAGACGGGAGGACAACGATCTTATTGCTAAATAAGGAAGGGCGCGTGCCAAATGCCGTGATCGGCACGTGTTTTGTGCTACTTGCCCCAAAAATACGATACGTTAGCGTAGCTAGTACCCTCCCTCAAAACTTGGTTGAGCGAATTCGTGGGTCAATGCGCCTTGAATATGTAACGGAGCAGTGCTTCACTCAGTAAGTCTCCGACCTCTTCACGTTCAGAGCATCTACGCGCATCCCATCATCACAATCACTGCTCTCAGGCTACTTGCGATCGTCTTTTCAGCAGTCACTGGGCCTGCCAACAGCCTGTACATGATTCTACAGTAGTCATTCTATCTGTTAATTTATGAACCGGCAATTATCGATAGCACAAATCCTATCAGGCTCACAAACAGTCCGATATTCCTTGTTCGAGGGCCGATGTGCTCGAAGAAGTTCAAAGCACCCTCTGAAATCGCTGCACACATCGAATCTGGCGGATGAGATCCAAACATCAATTGACATCACATTAGCCTGTTGTCCACTTCTTAGCGACGGACAGGGCTTGCAACGGAAATGAATACGAATGCTATCTCTGCCATGCCGAGTTCATCACACTGCAGTCCCCAAGTCTGCATCTCATCTCTCAGGTGCATGATGCGAATGAGTTCAAAAGCCTATAAAGACGGCGTGCAAAGAAGTTCGAAGTCGTTTCCTCGCTCAGCCAGCACATTGAGAGCAAGTCGTGTGGTTTGGCGAGATTCAGCACTATACAGATAGAAGCGATGGTCCTAGCAAGCCAGTTTGCACAGCTAGTATTGGAATAAGGATATGTTTTCCACGTTCACTACACATCGGTATTTACAAGGTTCGCGAGACAATGGTAATGGGAATCGGATCTTCGGAATAATGAGGATATACACTTGTCAAAAGCAGTTATGTGAAGCAATGGTGATGACAACGTAGACATGATGCCTCGGAAAGGTGGATGGGAGTGCAACCGCACTGGGCCTTCAGATTTCGACTCCAAAAACCACATCCGATGATGCAGCAGTGAACGCCAGGATAGTCATTCATCATGACGGTACAGAATAGCAGGGATGCTATTCATCCGACCTCCGCAAACAGTGATTATTCCGTCGACGCGCATGTCATCAAGTTCCGTCTTCCCGTCGATCCGAAGGTTTGGCTGAGTAACAGTGTCACGCAGATGACGATGTATCCTGCTTCAGAGCTCCGACAGTAGACTTGCTTCACTTCTGGCTTATGCTTCCAACACAAACTCTCGGATGGAAATACCCGCAGAAGAAGAAAAGTAGTCATCACCCGAGCTTCCGTTCCGGCCACCTGTGTCCCGATCCAAAACGGACTCCTATGAAGTTTCTCTTATCCGACCATCCGACGGGGAAGTCGATGCCCAGAGCAGTATCGCATGCGACCAAGACCTCTCTCTTAAGCATCATACCCAGATCCAGCACCAAACTTGTCCCCAATCCACACTACTATCCCCTCAGCCACTGCAGCCAGGAGGAACGAAGCGTCAAATAAACCCCCAAACACTTGGCCTTCGGGTATCAACGAGAATAAGTTCGTGGGTTTCCCGTCAGGTATTTGATCGTCATCCGCAGCCGCGGCGTATGTAGACGGGGGAGGAAACGACGTCCGCAGCTGGACGATCGTCGAGAGGAGGTATATGCCTATGAGCTGAGCCAGAAGGAGCATCATGAGCGATGCGCCGCGGTTCCGGGACGTGACCCTTAGTACCTGCAGCACAACTTGTGAGTACTGAGTAGCATGATGAATAGGATGCCGGCTTACCCGCGTAGTACTTCGTAATACCAGTCTGATGCTACTCAATATGATGAGTCCAACAAAGACAAGCCCCACCTGCCTAGATACTGCCACAACTCTTTCCTGTGGGTAAGGTAGGAGCAGCGAGACGAGATATGCAACTAGATCAGGATAGTTGTATTCAGAAGAGGAAGACGACGACGTGCGCCTGAGAGTTGGAAACGCCAAGTTAATGATTGACTGCGCAGGGTGTCAGTAGTCAGAAGCGAGAAAGGAAGACACCCGTACACTCAAAATTCTGATCACGCAGTAGACTGCGAACACCTTGCCGCCCAGATTCCATGCGCGTCCATAAAGGGTCCGACTACGACGATGGGCTCGTTGACGCTCGCGCTTGTCATCAAGCGCAAGCGCCATTTGATACTCCAGTGCTTCAAGTCCTGCTATTTCTTGTGAAACTGGAAGACAAGGTCAGAAAGGTTGTACAGGCACAAAGAAAAGGCATAGTTACTATCGTCACTGCCAAAAGTCTTGACGACGCGTGAATACCATGGCACAGTCTCACTCTATGTAAGCATGTCATTACGGGAAACGGAGAAGAAAATAAGAGCAAGGGACCCACATTATCCTTCCTTGTCGCTTCGTCCATTCGCGCCTTCAAGTCTTCCCTGATGCGCGCAAGTGCGGCAGTGCTCACTTCTATGTCTCGGTCTGTTGGGACAGGCCTAACGCAACGTCAGTAGAGGTAAACATGAAATAGTGTCTATACCTTTCTTGCGCCAGCAGATATAACCAGCAACTCCTCATCGCACCGAAGCCAGAAAGACCACCCAGTATGATAGTTCCCACAACAATCAGCCTCGATAGACAAGCGGTCATCAAATCGATGTCTGGATTTGAGTCGAGTGGTGATGGTAGTGGAATGAATGACAATAAAAACAGGCATATCAACGGAGGGACAAAAGACAGTAAAGGCCGTGAGATGATAATATAAGAAAAGAGAAGGGGAACAGCGAGGAGAATGATTAGAAGGAGTAGAAGGAGGCAAATGCGAAAGTGTAGGACACGGATACTGTCCAAGGAACATAAGATGGGTAAATATCGAGGTGTTATGACGCGCTTACGCGGGAGTAAAGATGTCCAGCCCCTGGAACATCAGCAAAAGAAACAACGTGCAGCTTTCCGTAAAGCACAAGGCAAACGTTGAGTGAGAAATACTGGTATGCCTCTCTTCTCTGTTCGCCGTTTGCTGGCCTCTTTTGTACTATAGAGGTGCTTGAAGTTGGAAGAGATAATTCAATGGTCTCCGCCTCCCCAGAAGGTAGAGGATAGTTCCTGCAAGTCCTCATACAAGATGCGCAGAATATACCGTCTACATCCGAAGAACAACGCTCCCCTTTGGTCGAGCTTAAGTACTCAAGTTAGAGTAGAAACATTCAGGCGCACCTAAAGGCGAGTAGGAGAATCGTCTCAATAATCATCGTCAAGGTCGTGGTGGTCGAAAGTCAAGCCGGTCCGTTCAATGTCGAGACGTGTTGTGCCTGCGGATGCCACGTGGAGCTCGCGCGGAAACATCCGGCCCGAGTTTTCACTGACATCCAACGATTTCTGCCTGGAAGAGACTTGATGGGAATTGTTCCCGGAGCTGAAAACGTTTCCTTAGATTCATCTTCGTCCGTCAGAAATCAGATTTTGGCAGGGACTTGAATTCTGCTTCTGGCCAGATGGAAACTGTATAACTTGGAATGGGTGAAAATCCCACTTCTCAACGTGGAATTGGGGGGTGAGTCTTACTCGTTACCCCATTCCAACACGTTCCTCCTGCAAAAAAAGAAAGGAAGAAATAAAAGGAATTTCTCTCAGTGCCAATACACAATTCTTTTGTGCAATAATTAAGGTATGTCTGGAGTGTTTCGCAGTCTAACTTCCATCTGCAGCTAGTCTGTCTGCAACACCACTCTGACTTAGATTATCCTCTGCAGACAGAAAACAAGATTATAGGTTAATCATTATCTAATAAATCAAATATTAAGGTCCTTGAATGTGGGCTCTCAGTCGTCACAATTGTGCATGCCCGATTTTAAATTTTCATCAACTTTACACGCAACGCACGGGCTTCATACACATTGTAACGGGGTTTCCTTGGCTGCCGGAAGCTTACTCTCATTTCCAGTTTGGCGACTCTCCAAATCAATGTCATTTTGAAATGTGACAGTGCGGGTGGTGTCTTCCTGCGTGTTTCTTGCGGCCCGGGACCAAGCACCGAAATGAAGTGAGGATAGGACACTCTCCTTCCATGTATCGTCAGGACGCGCATGGCCAGAAGCAACACGCCCAACGATAAGCGTAGGAGCGATCCCCTGTGTAAGATGGGTATATTAGAGTCCAATTTTCACGACACATGTTACGAGAGTCTGAGATGAGCATCGACGTACCTTGATGGAGGCGGTGATCACATTCGGATAGGCTCCCGTTAGTTCATCACGAGCGACGAAAGCCATATAGACGACTGTCGACACCGAATAAAGTGCGGCTGATTCCACGATGACTTCCACGACCCCACGATATGATCGCAACCCTCCACCGTGCTTCCCACCTGCTACCGTAACGATCCGGTAGATAATGAGCAGGGTGCACAGAAGGGTCGTGGCGAGGGTAAGAGATAAGGAAAGCATTGTCCAGTCGATCCTATTCGCATACGGAGAGGAATCCGAGTCGCTTTGATTGCCGGTTGTATCAGCAACTATATGATAAACAGAAATCGCGTCGAATACTAGAGGTAATATATTAGGTTTGCGAAGACCAGAGCAAGTATCTTCTTACTGGTCCCAGAGATGGTGCATAATACCGGTAGCACTATTATCCACCATCGACGTCCCCAGACAATCCAGCAGCGCCATATCTGGGAGGGAGATCAATCCAGATCACTAGACTGGCGGGGAGCGACTATACCATGGAAGAGTCCGCAATAACGGTACTGGCGCATCCAGTAATACCACCGACCAACCGAAAAGCTACCGCACGGTCGGTAACGGACTGCAGCCCAACGAACACCCACCAAAATGTCTCCCCGTGATCGATGAAGGCGTACTGAGTGAAGGACCACTGAAAGGCCAAGTATATCGTAGCGAGTATGTATAGTAATACAACCATGAAAACCATAAACTTTCGGGTGGCGCCAGAAGTCAAGACATTGCTAGTGCCTTGTTGTAGACGTCTTGAATAAATAATAGAAGTCTCCCCAGTATGAATGACTTACATATACTCCATAATGTGACAATCAGTACGCAGGTGTATATTCCTATTTCTAGGCATCAGACAACCTCCTTAGAATGCAACCACGAGACAGCGTACCGTGCATAAGGGCATGAATAACGAGCTCGTTCAAGTAAGAGTCATTAACAGCATACACAAACTTGATATCATCGTCAGATAGCTGCGGAATATCTGTTGAGTTTGTGGACGTCATTGCAGAAGAGAAGCTTGGGGAATCGGAATGCTCTAAATTATCCGCCTCATTTTATACAGTATAGACGTACTTTTGGTCTCTATATCGGACATGAAGGGAAAGATCTAAACTTTAAAGTCAACGTTGCGATGCTGAGATGAAGATGAAACAATTCTAGACAGCGCCCACGAGAAGTTTGATACGAAAGATCAAGAAAATGATACATCAGACGAGTTCATTGGACGCATGCTATCACTTGCCAGCAGGCCGCAGAAGAGTGTTCCCCTTGAAGCTAAAATTGTAAATAACTTGAGCCTAGCCAGAACAAGTAAAGAGAATGCGTAATATACACGCCTGTGGGTCATGGCTACCGCCGCATGCGCTTTCAGCTGAGACGGCGCCACTTTTGTGAGTGGAGTGAGAAGCTGTTCGCCAAGGTACGGCATCAGAACAGCCAGTCCTCCGATAATCGGTCCTACTTCGTTGAAGAATATTTCCGGGTCTTATCATTGGACAAGATAAAGAGAATCAGTAAATCTGAGGGCAGTGATTGTGGTGTCCAGGAACAGGACGGAATGACGGTACCGAGGTACTATCACTGGGACCATTTCCGCAGGAAATAATTCAAGGTAAGAAGATACGTACTGCAAGGACAAAGAATCACGTACTTCAACACCCTTCTTAAACCAAGAGTAAAGCTGACCTAGCATTTGCCTACATCAGTCCACCTAAAATAATTGACAGACGAGGCCACCGGGTGCAGTATCGCAGTAAATCACTGATCAGTGATCACAGTAGATCAGTTAGTAGACTACCGCCTTCATCCAGCAGGGAATGTGCTCTAGTTTCAGATCAATTTAACGGATATTACTGTGTGAGCTAAGAGTTCCGAGAGTAAATGATGAAGCCCGACTCGCCGCGCTATGACGGCAAGCTTGAGTGTCTCCGCCTAGCACTCGGAAGGCTTCTTTCACCCTTGGCTCGAAATTAGTCAAGTGGGGTATAGTTTTTGATTGCGAGAAAATTACAAAAGCACACCGGGTCCTGTACATTCGATAATAAAACCTGTTAAACCCTAGCATTTAGGAGGGAAGCTGACCGGCGTTCAGAGTTTGAAAATTCGAACTGACGTCTACCAGCCGGCCCTAAGCTTCACGTGACATTGCTGGAATTTTGTCGCACGAATCCAGTTCGTCCCGCACTGTCAGTCCCCAGTGTCGCATCTAAGCTTTTGGATACTATTTCCTCCGACCCATGATGAGAATCCATAGCTTATTACGACTTTCTGGAGAAAACAAGACACTCCGGCGTATAATTATAGCTCGTCTTCAACCCAACTATCTCTTCTTACTATGGCTGACTGATGGTTACAGAGTGTTCCTGGAATACGCCCGGATTATAAGCCCGGATCGTGACACGATGAACTAACCATTTGGAAAAGTAGGAATAGACTGTTTTTTTCATGGAAGGTTTCTTCCTCTCGTGTATAAATTCCCGACTTGTCTAATCATGCTTACAGAGCTAGAGCTGTTCATTGTCGTGTTCAAATTTGAACTTGCTGAGAAGGGGACATCGTATTCAACTCACATTTCCTTCCCTCCTTTGACTCATTTCAAAACTGTCTAGTTACTTCTATCTTAGATCGAGGTGTCGTCCGCTACCATCTCGTTCAATCTGATCGCATTCGTTAATTCTCGAAACTGGAATAAATTATGCAAATACTCCAATGAACGGGATGTGGAACTTCTTTTTCAAGTTTTCGCTGTTAAACAAGTTATTTTTTCAGGTGCAGCTTTTGTCCGACTTGTTGATAACGCCTTCATACAGTTTCTCAAAATAAGCTCATGATGATGACGCCCTTCAAACGGCGACCCGGATCCTGGCGCTTCGCTGCACCCATGACCATCTAATTTCGGGGGACCTTTACGAGTGGAGACCAGCCCAGGCGCTGCTTTCACTCTTAAAATATTACATTACGCAGTATGTAGGTACGATGACGCAACGATAAGCTCTGTCGTTCACAGCTTTTCAATTGACTGTCAAAGAGCCCGTGGCTTGGCGACTGAGTCGCGTGCACACAGCTTATACTTTTTGTATTGCATTCTTCCTTACGGGCATCAAGACGTTCCGACGCGACCCGGATCGGGCACCATGACGATAGGCGCAGGCGCCTGAAGCGACTTTAGCACGCTGATTCCATGCCTCACTTCTCACCGTTATCCCTTGGACCTTCTCCTCCCAAGTCCAACGCAATGTCGACAGATTTTCGTTCGCTTCTTATCAATAGCGGATGCAGTGATCTCGACCGCCTCACTCGACTGAAGCAGAAGGTATGCAAAGCCTTTCTCAACATGAAGAATCCTGATTTGACCCTGTGTAGGGCCAGCGCGCCCCGGTTATCCAGCAGTACTTTCAGAACCAGCGCCAAGTGGCCGATAATGCAGACCTGGACCTCAGCGAAGCGTGGCTCAAGAAAATGAAGAAAATCATGGGTCAGATTGACGACCACGTTCAGTGGTGTGTCCCATTTCTCCGGAAGACCATTCCGTTTTCTGGACCTTGGGTTAGTCTTCACCCCACTGGAGTTGGGATACTATTGCTAAGCACGATGAGATCAGCTGTTGCCCCGGAGGTTTCTCCACGTACATCTTAAAGAAAAACAAACAATCTACAGGTGTGGGTATCTCCCTCGACCCCGCGGAGGGTGGACATCCATATCTTATCGAGCAAAACCTCCGAGATCGGCACACGATTATCTTCGCAGATCTCACGCTCTTCCAATTGGGTTCGCAGATGATATCCTCTCCCTCTTTAATTTTAGGACCCTTCCCGAAGACCTGACTACGCGCCAATTCGACCTTGCTCTCCTCGATGCCCACCACCTCCGCACACAAGCCGCCTCCTCCTCTGACCTTCTCGCGATATCTCAAGTCGTCGTGGCTCTCTCGTCTATCAAGTTTGGCGCTACCGTCGTCATGAAGCTTTCCCACCCTGAAAGCTGGTATACCGTCCGCATGCTGTTCTTTCTGGATGTTCTCTCGTCATCCCTGACGGTTCATAAGCCGTATGCCTATGCACCGTAATCAAGGAACTTTCTATGCCATTGCTAAAGGTGTCGGAGGGAAAAGCGAAAGGCAGAGGTTCCTGTCGCACAATCTCTTGCCGGAGTTTCAGAAGTTGTGGGCTGAACTGAGGTCGGCGAATGGCGTAGGAAGATCTCTGGTACCAAAGGATTTAAACTTCATCATATCTGACGAACAAGTCAAAGGGTATGCATCGAGGCTTGCAGAGTTGTGTGGACCGGTATGGAAAATGCAGTCTGCGGCGCTGGAGAAGCTCTATACAGAGCAAGGGATCTGATCCGTTGGGGATTCCCTGTCTATTCTTAGTCTCTTCATGTACTGATTTTGATTTGGTTGTGTTCCCTTGTACAATAGTGTAATCCTAGAGCTCCATCACCTTTGAAAGGATATTCTTTTGTCTCCACGTGTGCGGGACTGACGGATGTTGACGCGTGGACGCCCCTGATCACGCTCATGTGACCTGAATGCCCTCATTTCCAATTCCACGCTTCTTTCATCTTTACCGCCATCTCTCATGTCGTCGCCCACTGTGCCCACCGATGAGCAAGTTCTCTCCGAGATCAACACCTTCACTAATCCTCTTGGACGCTCGAAAATGCTGAATGCCATGCGTAGCAAGAACAATTGGGCCCTTTCCGACGCGCGCCTCAAACGCCTCTTGGCTCAGGCGAACGACTCGGGCAGGTGCCACTCCCATTCACCGAGATCTTGCAGAGCCTGTGGATATAGTTTCTCTGTTGACCACCTATGGAAACGCAATCTCTGTTCCCTGGACTTGGGATCCGCCAACGGTTCCTAATGCCACCCACGAACCCGACGAACGATGCGACCTTCCGTCCCCTTGTTCTTCCGGCGAATCCTTTGGCTGCTCAACTTCGGTTCCATAAAGAGAGTACTCGTTTTTTCATTCTTTATGGCCGTGGCGAGTACAATTACGCTGTCACTCCAAACTCCAACGTCGGGATCATCCTTTCGGTACGTGTCGCTTACGCTTTCAAGAAAAAAATATTGTTTCTAAACGGGTCTTATCAGACCTTTCAAGTACGCCTTCTAGGATTTCTCAAAGGAAAGCGAAGGCCCTTGTCAGGTGGATCAACAGAGAACTCTCAACGACAATGGGGGAGTGCAGACTATGTTCGAATATTACGAAGCTGCGGGGAAGATGGCTGGGATGCCTGCCGGCGACGTTGGACGGCAATTTGAAGCAGAGTAAGTCTTCTCGCCTTCAAAGCGACGGCTGCCCTGTAATTATCTCTTACCTTACTAGATATGGTCTCAATCCGCTTCGCTGGCGTACGAACGAACAAAATGACCCTGCTTGGAGAAAGGTATACGAAGAAGTGAAGGAGGCGATACACAAGAAAAATACGATACCGATTCTCAGGGCTCTAAGCCAGAGTCAAGTTGGAGGGATGTTTCCTATGGGTAAGCGTGGTAATCCAGTCTACGATCCCAAGATCAATGGCCGCTTCGCTTTGATCATCACAAAAGTGAGCAAGGCTACGAGGATAGAGTGTGGCGATCTGCCACGGATTTGAGGGAGGAAGTGAGTTATCACTATTTTCATTTGAACATATTTCTGAAGTGTAGCCTGCTACCAGCTCTTTTATAGCAATTATTTTAGTCCTATCTTTCAAAATTTCATCACACAGTTGAAAAAAACATAACTTTATACTCCCACGGACTAAATCACAGAGGTAAATTGCCTTCCTTTCTTTTCTTTTTCCCACTTGAAGAGAGGACAACCGCAGGTCATCGGTCCGAGTATCCGGTATCGATGACATCAACTGCCCCTTTAACATCGACCCTGACACCCATTTTTCTCCTCTCACCATGCAGGACGAGGTGCCCAACTACAGCTTCAACGTCCACGACACTTGAATGCGTACCAGAGGACAACATTCTAATCATTGAGGAGAATGAATTCGACCATCCTGCCCACTACAATCGCCATGTCCGTCTATACACTCTCCTCGTACCATTAGGGACGCTGTGCTCCTTTGCACTTGGCCTCATCCCGTTATTTCTCCTTCCACTACCCCCAAAAAATGAGCTTTCTGAAATGTCATTTCCTGTACCGGAAATTCTCACTTCGATAGCGCTCTGCTCGCTGTCGTACCACCTCCCCGAGAGCACAAACGTACTTTTATGGGCCGTCCTACGCTCAGCGCTCATTTTCGCTGCCCCCATGCTACTCGGTGTCCTTCACCAAGCAGATTACGCCATACCGACGATTCGAGATACTGCTTTTTTGCGAGTCTGGGTTGTGGGGTTAGCATGGGCAGCGACGGACGCCTTTGTGGGTATACGGAACGCCTACAAGTCGTTTAGGTTGTATTCGCCATTGGAGGAGAAGGAGCAGGAGGAGCTGCTGAGTAGGCAGGAAGATGGGTCGAGTTCGGTGTCAACGTCCCTTTCCCTCCTCTCCCATCTCCGAGCACGAGCCGAGCTCGAAGAGTCGTTAGGGGAACCATTCCTCGAGATTCCGCTATTCGTGTTCTTGCTCCAGCGTGTCGGGTCCCTGTTGTTTTCGCTGGGAACGGCATTGTTCTTGACGGCGTCACTGTATTCGTACGTGCCGCATCCTACATCTGTGCTCGAGTGGTGGTGGACGTATCCTTTGGTGATAGTCCTGCAGGCTGCGGTGCAGGTATTTCGAAGACCACATGTGAGAGTGTATGTTGGAATGGTCGTCGGATTGGGCATGTTCTTTGCCGGGCTGGGTGTGTGGGGAGCGCTGCAGTGAGGGAGGATACCACTGGGACAGCCATACCATGACTAGTGTCTGCGTTCATCTTTATATTTCATCCTGGGCACTTGGATGTACCTTGTACTATCACTTTTGAAGTATCAAAAGCTCAGGCTTAGTATGGACTGACAATCGTGAAAGCGAAAAGTTTACAGACGATGACCGCCATGTCAGATCGCTCCGTACGAGATGACCTGTTATTCAAAGGCAATCTGCCTGCACGGTAGGTGGTAACAAAGAACCAATTTGGAAACCTTTCGATCACGTTTTGTGCGTCTCCGGGCCGACGGCGCCGCTCGAAACACCTCTGCCGTGCATCCAGTTCTGTTTCGTATAGGGTACGTGAGAACCACCAATTTAAATTCACCGAAAGAATGACTTGCCTACCAGTCACATTGCACCACCTGGGGTAAGGTCCTTCAAGGAATTCTGCCTTCGTACAGCTATATATATCTGTAAGCCCGGCTTACAACGATGCGCCCTTATATAGCGCCGAGAACTGACACATCGCGAACTAGGAGTTATCCTATATATAGATTATTCCACTATATATATAGAGTAGGAGCCGTACGTACTTCTTCCTTCCTTTTCCCCCCCACATTTTTGCATATACGACTTTCACTCACAAGTAGACATGCCTGACTCACCAATACACCCCGTTCCTGTTTCGTGGCGTGATTCGTGAGTTATATCTTCAGTAAGGCTGTCTTCGGAAGACGACAGCCTTTCAATATCCAGTTTCAGACTTTCCCACCAACCACTATCGTGAAGATCAGATCAATGGCTTTCCTACACTTACTGTTATGGATATTCTCCATACGACATTACTAAGCCTTCCGACGCCTAAACAAGGACTCAACGTTTCTTCTCTCTTCTCTAAGATTCCATAGATACTCTTACTTACTCGAAAATACCAGAAGCCGGCAGAAGATTCCTGAAAGCTGTACCATTAGAACTATTTTCGTAGCTCTCCTTAGTATATAAAGACTAGTCTAGCTACAAAATCTATCCATCTTTTTACCTTGTTGAATCCACTTCGTGTGATCTCTGAGAATTATAGTCAGCTATGCTTAGCGCTTTCTGACTTTAGATACTCACCAGCTACGCTTAGCGCTCGCTGGACTCGCATTCGACTACGCTTAGCGCTCGTCGGATCCATTAAGGTCAAGATTACTCAACAATCAAATTGATTACACTTCTAACTAAATACAACCTCTACTACTTTACCTCGTAATCGTAACACTGGTGGACACATTGTCTTGATCTTTACCACGGATTATCGACAAAGCGCAGTCATCATTGATCGAGATCGATCACTCGCCGACTTCATTGAGAGTATCCTAGCATACAATCACCCTGACTATCGTAACATGTCGGCGACAATGGAGCACAACACAGAACAGGCTGGAGCATCCTCTGAAACGGACCAATCCGGCAGGCAAGCCCTGCCCATCAAGCCTGAAACAGAGGCCAAACAGCTACCAGCTATTGAGGATATTCTGCCATTGCAAGATCTCTCAGAGAGCTTCCAAGAGACGGACTATGACAACGCAAACATTGGATTAGACACCGTAAAGCAACCGATGTCGATTCCCTTGCATAGATATCCTAGGAGTACTAAATCAGCTTTGATAGACAGGAAGGACGCAGCAATCACAATCCTCAAACAGGGTACGAGATTGGGAAACCATCTTGCCAATGAACCATACCTGAGTCACAAGGATTACTATGGCATCTTTGCAAGGGATATGGCTATTCTGGAAACACTGTTGAAGAATGTTACCTGTGTAACAATAGACCATACTGATGAGACAGGATACCGTTTAGATCAGAAAACCTACTCAGAATTCCAAAAATCCGTTGCAACCCGTCGAGACATGGCAAAACAGTTGTTGATCAGATACGGCCGGCCGAAATTGAAGGAACCAAGCTGGCCCATCGACATAACAGAGTTCGTTAACCTCAATGATTTTGAGGTATATTCCGTTTACTTGCGGATTCGAACGGAATCATTTTTATGGCATCTCAACAAGTGCCACAACTGGTATATGTTTGGCCCTCGTATTGAGCTCGAGGAGGACTGGCAGAAGGAGAAAGAAAGGCACAAACATCAGAGCTCGATGGAGGAGTCACTATCAAGGGCGCCAGTCCTGGAGACAAGTTTCAACATCGGAAACTTTCATCGTGCAGCGACAGGTGAGCCTGAATCACAGAATCGCCCAGCAAATGCGATGCGAAATGCTTCGCAGTACAGCCGTAAAGGCTCGGAGCTTCTAGGACTACATTCTAACTCAAATCTCTCAGCCACCCACGGATTCGGTCAACGAGAACACGACAACCTACGAGCTTCTTCATTTCAACAACCATCCAGCAATGAGCCAGGCTACGATGGACAACCTGCGCGTAATGCAGGTGGACGTACACATCCAGGATTTGATCCTCCTGAGCCAGGCGACGATGGAGATAAAGATGATGACAAAGGACATCGACCTCGCAAGCAAGGCGACCCCTTTGGTGGGGGGAGATCTGAGCAGAGGGCAGCTAACTCCAGTGCATCAGAAATACATTTCGACACAAAATTGAAGATAAGTGACGTACCAACATGGGATGGAAATACAGATACCATCGTGGGATGGATGCAGAAGATTAACGATCTAGGACAATGGAGTACCATGGTATTCAGAGAACTAGGACGGATCGTACCCAAGAGATTTACAGATTCAGCTGACCGGTGGTACTACTCCTTGCCTATTGAATACAGAAGCCAATTGGAGCGAGATTGGGGAGAATTATGCCAAGGAATAGCAGACTACTATATGAATCGTAAGTGGTGGGAATGACAGAAGGAAAGAGCACGTGAGGCTACATACCAAGAACTCGGATACTCAAGGGAAACCCTCAGCGAATACTATATTCGCAAGGCAGACCTCCTCAACACCGCATTTGACCTCAGCCACTCTGAAATGATCAGCCGCATCATGGATGGAGCTCCAGCAGCATGGAACACAGTACTCACCACACAGCTCTATGGAACTGCTGTTGAATTCCAAGCGAGTATATGGTTCCATGAGGAACAGCTCATGGGGCTGGATCCAAAAGGGAAAAGGCCAATGAATACCTACAAAGCTAGAATCAATAACGAGCGAAGACCATGGGTCCCTTACAAGACAGCCTGTACAAACCTAGTAGGTGCATCAGAGAGCATGAGTACACCACCATTCCCTAAGGACGATGCAAATAAAACCCGAAGGCAAAAATCCCCTGCGCAAGTAGGAGCAAGGGCATGCCGACTTTGTGGAAGTGGTGAACACTGGGATAGGGAGTGCAAGTACAATGAGGGAGGAACTAGACGAGTAAACTCACGTTTAGCCTCTACCGATATTGACGAGCTTGCTGCCCAAGAAGAATACAACGATCTTTACCACCAAATTACTGAGGAATCCATCGGAACTATCGAGAGCACGAGCAGACTTGTAAAAGCAAATGAGGATGTTTCAGCCTCGAGGAGTATTATCATGGCGGAAGGGAAAGAGACCTTACCCCAGACAGATACTCTGCACTCTCAAACCTTCTGTGGGATGGCCAATACCAATCACACATCTTCATCCCAAAACCAGGTCACTCCACTCCGTCTCGCATCCAGGAAGCAGTGCTGCTCCTTAGAAAAGCTACAACGACGTTTTGCAAAGAGTTACCGCATGAACTCGCAACCTGAAACATCAGCAGGTCAGCTATTGGAATTAAAAAAGTTCATGCAATGACCTTCAGGATGCACATTTTTGGGGAGTAAAGCAACAACCACAATGGCAGGCATCAATGGGCCAAAACTAGATGAAATAAAGGTGATCATCAATTCAGGATCTGATATCACGCTAATTTCACAAGCAGCATTACAAGCCCTGTCAACAAAACCTAAGCTCTGTATGGGCCAATGCATCAACTTAATTCAAGTCACCGGGAAATCAACCATTTCAGGATATGTTAATTTAGATCTATTCTTTGAGACAATGAATGGGCAGGTCAAACTGAATGTCAATGCCTACATCGTCAATGGAATGACAACACCTTTCATCCTAGGAAATGACTTCGCAGATCAGTACTCCATTTCAATCATCCGACGTGAGGGGTCAAGTTACTTATCTTTTGGAAATAGTGGACGTGAACTTCAAGTTGAAAATTCTACTGCGCCATCCACAATCGATACCGAAGGGAGGGTCTTTAAAATACGAGTCCTACCAGAGGTAAGTGGACGAATGACACAAGCAAGAACTCACCACAAAGTGCAAAAGATGCGCCGCCAACAACGAATTTCAAAGATGAAAGGAGAAGTCTGTTCCAAGGAACGTGTTATTATTCCACCAGAAACTACAATCAAAGTCCCGGTGCAAGCTCATTTTCCCTTGCGCCATGATTCTCTGTTTGTTGAGCGAAATGTTCAGCAGGTTGGGTCTGCAGATCAATTATATGGCTCACCTGACTCACTGTTGGACTCTGCCAACTCCTTTCTGCATATTTCCAATTTCTCCGTAAGACCTATAACCATTGACAAAGGACAAATTGTGGCGCAAGCACGTAACCCTAGGAATTGGCTGGACAGTTGGTCAGGAGATTCTATGGACAATGAACATAAAGCTTACACCGCATTTATCAAGCAATTAATCAAAGCACGAGAACTCCCTGAAACTACAGGGGCAAGCCGAGCAATCAGAAGTGAGTCTGAAATCACGTCGAAGGCACAACGTAATGCCACTTCCCCTGACGATCCTGCTGCTACTGACCCAATAGAAGGCGGACCCAAGACTGCCGAAACGACTCCCGACATGACTCTGTCATCCGCTATAATTAGCAAATTAGATATAGACCGAGATCTTGCAGCTCCACAGCATAAGGAGGTGGAAAGAGTGGTACTCAAGAATCAGCATGCATTCAGCATAGATGGAAGGCTAGGCACTCACGATGCTCATGTGGAAATTCGTCTGAAACCAGAAGCTCAACCGGTATCTCTTCCTCCATTCCATCTTTCTCCAGCTAAAAGAGAGGTAATGAATAAACAGATGGACTCCTGGATACATCTAGGTGTCATTGAGCCTTCACAAAGCCCTTGGGCAGCTCTGGCATTCATTGTGTACCGAAACAACAAGCCTCGGATGGTGATTGACTACCGAAAACTGAACAATCTCGTCATCCCAGACGAATTTCCATTGCCAAAACAAGACGACATTATGCAAGCTCTCAGCGGAGCTCAATGGCTGACTACACTCGACACGTTGTCCAGGTTCACACAGCTAATTGTCCATGAGGACTCATGGGAAAAACTCGCATTCTGATGCCATTGAGGGTTATGGCAATTTACAAGAATGCCGTTCGGTTATCGGAATGGACCCAGTGTATTTCAAAGAGTCATGCAGACTGTTCTTGCACCTTTCTTATGGATATTCGCATTAGTATATATTGATGACATTGTGATATTTTCACGAACCTTCGAGGATCATGTCCAGCATATTGACCAAGTATTAGGAGCGATTATCGCATCCGGAATCACACTCTCTCTCCCAAAATGTCATTTTGCATACCAATCTTTACTATTGCTTGGACAGAAGGTATCACGACTCGGTATGTCCACCCATAAAGAGAAGGTGGAAGCAATATTAGATCTAGACACACCTAAGAATGTTCAGGAATTGCAAACATTCCTTGGGATGATGGTCTACTTCTCAGGATATATTCTGTTCTATGCATGGATCGCATTTCCTCTATTTGGCCTGCTAAAGAAGGGACAACTATGGGAATGGACGGAAGTACAAAACGAAGCCTTTGATCTATGCAAACAAGTGTTAGCTAATGCCCCTGTCCGAGCATATGCGATGCCCGGATTACCCTACCGTGTCTATACGGATGCATGTGACTATGGCTTGACAGGGATCCTGCAACAGGTACAGCCTATAGTGATCCGAGATCTGAAAGGAACACGGATCTATGACCGCCTAAAACTCGCATTTGAGCATAACGAACCAGTACCTCAATTAGTACCATCAATATCTAAAGAACAAAACGACGTACCTGAGCCAATGAATTCTCAATGGGCAGAGAACTTTGAGGATACCACTGTATATGTCGAACGAGTAATCTGTTATTGGTCACGAGTTTTGAGGTCAGCAGAAAGAAACTACTCGCCCACCGAATGGGAAGCTCTAGCCCTGAAGGAAGCCTTGATTAAATTTCAGCCATATATCAAAGGAGAAAATATACTAGCAATAACTGACCATGCTGCCTTGATGTGGAGTCGGACATTTCAAAATGTGAATCGTCGGCTACTTACATGGGGCACAGTATTTGCTGCCTATCCTAATCTTCGAATTATACACCGTGCCAGCCACATACATTCAAACATTGACCCAATTTCACGTTTACGGCGACGAGTACCACCCCAGTACAGTCCGGATATCACTGAGAAGATGACATCAGTTGACCTCAGAAAAACAGACGATCTCACCGACCCTATGAGAAACATGTATCTTGAGTTGGGGGATCATTTCGAGGAGAGACTACTGTCAGTAGGAGCGAAATTTGTAAGGTCAAATCATGCAGTAGCCACGGATTTTGCTATGAACATGGGGCCCATTCCTATCACTGCAATGGAGGCAGAAAACAGTGCTGAAAGCCTGTATTGCAGTGTGCAAACTCACTCACTCCTAGTAGGGATATCAGAGGACGAAGTACGAGCTTGGCGAGAAGCATACAGCCTAGACAAGCATTTTCACAGTGTTCTCGAGTCATTCAAGAAACCCACCGCCCACACATTACCTGAGTATCCTCAATATTTCTATTCCGATGAAGGATTAATATACTTTGAGGATAGCAACAGGAATAATAGACTATGCGTACCAGAGGCTCTACGAGCGGGAGTTATGGATATGGTTCATAATTCCTATATGGAGTCAGCACATGGCGGTTACCACAAGTGCTACAACCGGCTGGCAGCTACGCACTATTGGCCAGGAATGTCTAAAGATTTACACAAATATGTAAGTACTTGTGACATTTGCCAAAAGGCAAAACCAAGGCGGCACGGACCTATAGGACTATTACAACCAATTCCCATCCCTACGCGACCATTTGAGGTGGTTTCAATGGATTTCATACCGGAATTGCCTGAGTCTTCAGGTCACAATAATATCCTAGTTATTGTGGATAAACTCACAAAGTATGCGATCTTCATACCATGCTCTACATCCATCAATGAGGACGCCATGGCACGCCTTTTCTTCCAGCACATCATATCAAAATTTGGAATACCGGCCCAAATAATCATGGACCATGATCCTCGATGGCGAAATACCTTCTGGAAGGAGTTATGCAGCCTCATGGGGATGAAACGTGCCCTCACAATGGTGCACCACCCACAAGCAGACGGCCAAACCGAGGTGTTGAATCAAGGACTTGAAATAATGCTCCGCGCGTATATCGGCCCCGAACGCAATGACTGGACAAATTTCCTTGATGGCCTTGCGCTGTCTTATAACTCAACACCCCACACGAGCACAGGCTATGCACCAGCATACCTTCTGCTTGGATTCACACCTCGCACAGAATCCACACTGCTTGCCAATCCCAATTTTATCCCTCGACCACTGGGTGACTCGGTAACAAATGGAGGAAAAGCGGACAGTGTACATTTGAACCACGAGAGTGACAAAGCCATAGATATGGCTGAACAATTTGAGGCTGAACGGACACATGCAAAGGAGGCCTTGAAATTAAGTCAGGCCTTTCAACAGAGAAACTACAATAGAGGGAGACTCCTTACCGAATTTGAAGAAGGGGACTATGTAGTATTGAATCCTCATTCTCTAGAGCTCGTAAAAGACATCAAAGGACGAGGAAAGAAATTAATGATGTGATACGACGGTCCATTCGAAATCATCAGGAAGATTAGCCCGGTGACCTACCAACTTAGGTTACCGGTGTCATATGGAATTCATCCTATACTTAACATCGCTCACCTAGAGAAATACAATCGATCGCCAGAGGAATTGGGCCAGCGACCGGCAAAACACATGAATCGCGACGACTTTGAGGCACTACCAGAGATGGAAATCGAGAGGATAGTGGCAGAACGAATGTTCAAGGCAAGTGGAAAGCACAGATGCATTCGAAAATACCGCATACGATGGGTCGGACTACCCGAACATGAGGACGAATGGAAGACGAAGGAAGAACTTCGTAACGTGCCGCAAATACTTCAAGAATGGCTGCGATCACCCCAGCGCTCAGTCAACTGAGCTTAACTCTTCCCCATTCACTTGAAACACCAATACCCGCATGAAAACCATCTCTTATCCACATCTTGCTAATACTATGGACTAAACTATCGAAGAAACCATCCACTCGAGCAACCCTAAAACTAATTGTGTACAGAAGCGCATCCTCCTCATCGTATCAGTAAGCATTCCAAAATAGCCTGTTTTACCTGCCGGAAAACACAATGACCAGAGCTCATAGAATCTATAAAGGAACCCATGGATTCTGATTCCACATCCTCGAGCCCAGCTTGTATCAACCCATTATCCTCCTCAGACACCGCAAAACTCTCATCCATTAACATGCCAGTAAACTCGGTTTTGACAACCAACAACACAGCTCCCAGTACCCACAGCTTCATGGATCCATTACGAATCGTCATTGGCAACCCAGACATTGTCGCACTCTTCGAGAATGTGATAAAGAACAATGTAGGACTGGAGGAGATCATCGACCAGCACATTGTTGCGTTCACCGTAGGCGGAAGGGAACTATACAAACCCTCATATCTCATCGCTGTAGCAACTTGGGTCCTCGCCCAAACCATGGGTGATGTACTCTTGTATGCTACTAATAACATCACCCCCTATGCTAACCACTCCCAGCGTCCACAATCAATCCCAAGACCCGCGTTAAAGGAGCTTGGAATGACCAGACAGCATGAACTCGCCATTACCCAGTTACATGGCATGCCAAATTACTTACTCAGCCTCGTCTGCAGTTCTCGGCGCGAGTTGAAAGCAAGGTTCAGTGCTTTCCAGGCATTCATTCGAGCCACTATATTCTGGCTTGCGTCGTGCATCCACAATAGCATCCACAAAGGCTTCGACACCTGTATAAATTGGGGGGCATACGTAGGGCTTAAATGGGATGAATTCCTATTTCGGGTCGCTCCTTCCAGGTATTCCCAAATCCTTCTGATATTCCCAAAGATTAACATGCCTTTCTCTCTCTCCAAGGGTGATCAGCGAGGCATCACTGCCAACGACGTCATTGAACACTACATGTCGAACGATGAAGCGGCTCTCACACGTTACATCGCCCCAACGGCCGTGAGCTACTACCCTGATATATCTGCATGGATGCACTTTCCCTACAACCCTCGTTATCCTCGGATGTCGTTGTTCAAATACCTCCCGCAACTGCTGACTGATTTCAGCGCAGATGAAGGACAATTGACTCACCGCCCTGCCCCACCTACCAGCCCTGTTGAAACGTATGCTACCACCGACATCGAGATGAGTGACAGCGAGTATCATTTAGACAAGGACATGATCGCAGAAATGATGACTCACCTGTCCCTCAACGACACGGACACTGACGACACGGACTTAGATGATAAGATGGACATGATCGGTCAGTTGCCCATTGCGGAGATATGTATGTATCTATGCTCACATACACACCCACATGGACTTACAGTTAATTTAGACATCTGAAGACTGGGGGGGCTGTGTTATGGATATTCTCCATATGACATTACTAAGCCTTCCGACGCCTAAACAAGGACTCAACGTTTCTTCTCTCTTCTCTAAGATTCCATAGATACTCTTACTTACTCGAAAATACCAGAAGCCGGCAGAAGATTCCTGAAAGCTGTACCATTAGAACTATTTTCGTAGCTCTCCTTAGTATATAAAGACTAGTCTAGCTACAAAATCTATCCATCTTTTTTACCTTGTTGAATCCACTTCGTGTGATCTCTGAGAATTATAGTCAGCTATGCTTAGCGCTTTCTGACTTTAGATACTCGCCAGCTACGCTTAGCGCTCGTCAGATCCATTAAGGTCAAGATTACTCAACAATCAAATCGATTGCACTTCTAACTAAATACAACCTCTACTACTTTACCTCGTAATCGTAACACTTACTCAGTTTTGAATCTTCTTTGACTGGGAAATGGTCAACCTCAAGCTCATTTCCGCTATCCTCCATCTATCTCCTTAGAGTAACTGGGCAGTCAAGGGGGCTCCGGAAAAACAACTACACACCTGACCTACATTAATTCGTTTAAGGCAGGCTGGACCCCCCCCCCCTCCCTCCTTCATCTTCCTTTTATAGTATTTGACCACCTTTGTCATTCAAACATTGCAAAATCTTCAACCAGATTATACTGAGGTTTCTGCGTCTTTACTTATGGAGCTTGTTGGGCGCCAATGGGCGGCGAACCTTTCCTCGAATGCCGCTTCTCCCTTCTACCCCTCCATATCCTTTTCCCCATCGTCTGTTTGACCAACTAGGTGGTCTGGAACCGGCCGTACAGGACTATATAGTGAACTTACCATTGCCAAGGCCCCACTCGGACTCTCCTTCCAGAGCAAACCCATTCCAAGACACCACCGCTAGTCTTCTTGCAATAATTCGCTCGCCGATGCTAGAGAATGTTGTCCTACCACAGAGTCTTTGGGTTTCTATCTTGAAGTGTGCAGACTGGCGGTCACCATATGCTATTCACTTAGCGGTGGAACTGATGCAAGTATGGAAGGATAACCCAGTGGAAGGTTTTGGTGGTCAACTACCTGCTGATACGGACACCATCGGGCACTGTATGTTGTCCATAACCACGGACGTATCCAGGGCATTTATCGACCATCTTCGTTTAATTCCAGGACCAGATCTTGCCCAACATTACACAATTTCCTGGGACGCCAGCCAGGCATTGTCAGCGATGATCAAATTGTTTTGCATTGAGCTGACATTGAATCTTGAGGATAATGCTCATGGCGTGAATTGCCTCTTGCACGGGGCGTCCATAGCCATTCAGACGATGCTTCAAAAAATGCTTCACCTCACCTCGCAAGCAACGTATCATGCAACCACTGAACAGCCGTTACCTCAATCGGAGATGGCTGCTTGGACAGACTCGCATACCATATCTTCATCTCGGATCTTCCCAACCACATTGTCGGCTAAGGGTTGGTTGGTGTTGCTTCATATTCTCGCTTTCCATGATGGCATACCCTCATTCAAGCAGGCTGAGATCTTCTACACCAACGCGATAAGGTGTCTATTGTCATCCGCTTCGCTAAGTGATTACCCCTTCAGTCTTAAACAGAAATACTGGGAATCGGAATGGCATCTATTGGAAGAGTTAGTGGTGCCTTTTCTCCTCCACGATGACATCAGAATATTACTTCGAGTATTCATTAAAGAGGGAGGGCTACCTGCTCTGTATACCCGGTTTGCAAATGCTCATCACCCTGGTCTCCCGAGATTGGTCCCCGCACACTTTGCTAGCCAAATTACAAACGGTATGGTCGGTATCGATACCTTTGGCCCTCTTTGTCTTGCGGGATCGTCGATTAATCTTTCGTTTGTCGACAGTCTCTTGAAGCTTACACGCCTCCTCCTTCACGTCATGGATTGGCATACGATTACTCGTCTGCTTGAACTGCTTGAAAGACTTCACCGTACCGATATCTCTGACTCAATGTGGAAGGAGTATTTTACCCAGCTCTGCCGGTGGACGACAGATAATGATTTCCGATACGGCAGGACGTTCTGGCATTGTGTTTATGTCATGGCGCGTGTCCGTCGGATTCATGCCATGCTTCCTATCCAGCCTAATACATTAATGTTATTACCCGAGTATGGCTTTGTTTCAGGAGGAGACAATTTCAATGCTCTGCAGAGGGACAGGCGAGTCATGTCCAGTCAGTCATTGTAAGTCAGTCCATTTCGCCTTTATGTTGTTCTCATCTTGTATCGCCTAGACGGGATTCTCTCATGATCGAGGGAGATTACATATTTGCACCGTTTGCCATTCCCTATAACCGCTTAATTGATTTGTTATAGGTCGTCGCATGCCTTCTATGAGCCTTCTCTTCTAGAAGGAGGTCATAGAAGAAAATGGCAATTCCTTTCGTGCACTCGTATCAAAGTGCAACTAGCATCGCTCTATTAAACAATGCAAGTACAAGTTATAGTACTGGCGGAGTGTGTAACAACCGTAGCCTCTGCAGGATGTGGCATTTGCAGGCATTTGATAAAATCAGTATACCAATCACCTTCCATTATGGTCGCGGAATCTCCTCCATCTCATTACAGACACTCAAAAAACTGCTTACTCAGGCTCACCAAGATGTCCGGAATGTATGTTACAGTAGCACAACATTCGTCGGCACTGCTGAGGTGCAGAACCTTGATGCTCTAGGGCGCACTTAAGCAAGTTGGACGGTGCTTTTCCCCCCCCTCCTTCCCATGGCAGATCAACTCATTCCTCATGTGTCTACTTCGACGTGTCTCTGTGCACAGAACAAAGTAGGATGATGAACCCGCAGAAGGTCCCGATATGTCTGGTTTTACTGGACTAAAATGCGCGATCGCGCGAGGGTAGGCACGGCCGCGCGTGGACACCGATCATCGGAACAGTGATTCCGACAATTCCATTCCCAATGGAACACATTTTGTCACATCAGTCACATGGATCGCTCCCAGGCCCAGGTCATGCTTTTGGGTAGCCAATAATGTATTTTTATTTAATGCCTGTGAAATTTGTCAATAAATTCCGCCACCAAACACTTGAAAAAAACAAACAAGCATGTGCTTCACACTGGTCAAGATCAACCTCTATGTTCCACTCTCCAGACTCTTAGCTGGCAGTGCAACTGATGTATTCACTAATTGGACCAAATGCTTAGATTTCTGGCTTTCCAATACCAAGACAGTTGCTCTTTTATAGACTATTTAAATTGAAATCGGAAGCTATTATGCATTGTCCATGATGTCACTGAGTCACAAAACCTGTAGGTCAGTCACATAGTGTGACATTGGATAAATATACATGTGATGTTCTCAATATGATGCCTCCCAATCCGTAACATCATGGTAATAACCAGCAGATTTGGTTAGGGATGCAGCATGTTCAGAGTACTCTGCATCCACATCCGGGATGTGACCCAACTCAAATGGTAAAGTGGGAGCCCAACCGAAGGCTACATAGAAACTTTCACAATAAAACAGGGCCATGTCCCATTACAAAGATGTCAATATATCCTCCATATATCTGTCCTTTTCATCCCATATACTCTGCAGACAATTTCTCCATGTACTCATCACATGGTGTAGTGAGGAGACATACGGAGCCTGACGCATCCAGCTAGACTCTGTGAGACTATGGTGGGCTTCTACAAGCTCGACAATCCAGCACCAGTCATAAGGTCCTCTGAGAAAACAGTATTCCAAGTGTTTTTGATGCCTCCTTAGAGCAGAGTCATTCTCGATGACCCTCAAATGACTATCCACAGATAAGATTTCCAACCTGAAGCCCAATTCAGACAGCTCCCAAAGGATTTCGTGCATGTCCTCTATGTTCATGTGAGGTGTAGACTTGCCCTGCCAGGTCGCATCCACCAATACTCCTTCCTGAATGGACATTTCATCCAGACATCCAACCAAGAAGGTTGCCGCTAAGTTACAATGGTGGGTCTCCTTTCCTCTCTATTGATAGAAGAATAAATGTGAGAACTCAGTCTGGCACAGTGTATTGCTCACATGACATTGACGCTGTGATGTGATGAACCAATAGGTCCGTCACAGTGAGTTGTATGGTCACAAGGTAATCAACTGAGATGAAGTAATTGTTTTAGCATAATAAACTTATTGAATTTATTTATTACAGGAGGGGTCCGGAGGTGGTGGCCCAAAGTAGGTGTCACCCTCCGGTCACATTTGAGGGACCCAGGTAGCTATCTTTCAGGGGTGGAGGCACCCACCCTCTCTCAGCCGCGTGCGATCTCGTGCGATCGCGCATTTTAGTCCAGTAATACCCAGCATACCCGAACTGGATTTGAGGGAAGGGAGCTCTATTCGCGTTCCATTTCAGATGTTTGTCCGAATCTAAATGTCTGGCAAATGAACTGCCACCTAGACACTTCGTGTTCTTCGCCGTTGGGAGCCTCGCAACAAAGCCCATATTTTCTGCGCTGGAAGTGGCACAACACACATGAACTCCGGGGAAGTCAGAGGCATTTCAGCAAAGCTAACTGCGGTAGACTCACGATACGCCCCGGATTATGAAGGACGGCGTGAAGAATCTGGGCACAGGGAGCAGGTTGACCTGACGAACTTCGAACTATCGCTCATGCTTTACGGATCGTCGGCTCATGTTCGGACTTATGCTTCCGGGCCGTCAGGCGCAAGACTAACAGTCAACCCAAATCAAGAGTCGGTAACCCAATCAATTTCAGATTCATTCTTCTCATGTGGAAGTGTTTCTTGTTTTTCTTCCACCGAGAACCTAAAAGACCGCCTGTTACTCCGTCCGACGTCATGGTTGCGCCAAGCCCACCGAGTTCTGCGATGTTATTTTTCCAGTATTTCTCCTACACTCGGGGCGTTTCAGGTGGTGTAGCCATGGATCCCGCTGTATAAAGGCCGTGGCAGTTCTCATGCTCGTGCTTTTACATCCCAGCTCTTCTTAAGTATGGTGTCCTCCTCGTCGTTCTTTCAATTTCTTCTGGTTGCGCTGACTTGCGTTGGCCTTGGTCACGCATATGTTAGTCCTGGCGTCGTCTCCGGCAGCACAGGCACGCATGATCCTACGATTTGTAAAGACAAAGACGGAACATATTTCTTGTTTGGTGCGCATCGCGTCGGCTTCGTTTGTACGCCTGGGCTTATGTGTATTCTTTAGCGACTGCCGTCGGTATCTCGATCACAACGTCCACGGATAGGACTGCATTTACTTATCAGGGATTGGTATGGCCCAATGGCGCGAGCTGGACGGATGAGTACACGCTCACTTCTAATGGGTCAGTAATCATTATGTAGACTGGTGTTTGCGTCGGTTATTCTCATCGGATAACAGAAATCTATGGGCCCCGGAGTGTTATTATGACGGAAGTCAGTTTTGGGTAGGCTTCTCCCAACGACAATATAAGTTGTGATCTCAACGTGTCTTTCTAGTTGTACTATGCCGCGTCGAGCTTTGGCTCGCAAAATGTTTGTTTTATTTTTTGTTGTACTTGTGTCTTTGTGTTCGATTAAAGCATTTCATAGTCTGCAATCTTTTTGGCAACGTCTTCAACCGGTGCTCCTGGTGTGTAAACTGGCCGTATATCTTTGTGTAGGCCCTGATCCGTCGAATTCAAGGGTCCTGGACCAACAAGGGTTTGGTAACGTCTACGTCTACGGGCGACAGTTATAATGTGTGTTGCTCTTTTCGTTTGACCGACCTGCCGCTGATATGTTAATTTCAGGCGATTGATCCCAAGTAAGCAGTTTCCCCTCCGTAACGAAGTACCAGCTTATTCTCATCGTACTTCCCATAGTTTGTACATCGGTGTGTCTGCACATTTGTTCTCACCAGGGTATAGAAGTTGACCTTCTTACAGATGGAAGTACCTGGTACCTTAGTCTTGGAAGCTGGTGGACCGGAATCAAGATGATCAAGTACAGTCATTGTCCTACCTGCTTCAAAGCTCAGCGCTTATGATTCATACCTATATAGGCTCAACTCTTCGACTGGTCTTTCGTCAGGATCTTCTGTAACATCACTGGCTCAGCGCACAGAAGCCAGTGGTGCTATCGAGGCCAGCAGCATCTATAAATACGGAAGTTACTACTACCTCTTTACGTCGTGGGATGTCTGCTGCTCAGGAACTTCGAGTACGTATAACATCCGCGTTGGGAGGTCGACAAGGTACTATTTTAATTCTATCATTCTCTTTTTGAATTTTGATAACGTTGTGGTAGCATCTCCGGAACGTACTATGACAAGAGCGGAGTCTCCTTGCTTAGTGGTGGAGGAACCCTTGTCTTGGAGAGTCATGACGCAGTGCGTAGTCGCTGACCTTTTTCGCCGAGCTTTTGTTGAGTAGTGACAGATCTATGGGCCCGGCTGGTCAAGATATCTTGGAGGACGGTGATGGACCTATCCTTGTCTACCGTAAGCATGCAGTCGGCACTATTTCTTGCTTACAGAAGCTGATTATCTTGAAAGACTACTATACCTCGGCAGGAAGCTTCGTAAGTACTTTCATGTCCCTGTGCACTAGGTGCAATCTTATCTTTTCTTTCTGTAGCTGGGTATCAACAAGGCTCGACTTTTCTACAGGCTGGCCGGTACGTAGGCGAGAAGAAAGTAATGTCCATATGGTTTCAAATCTGATCATTATTTCCAGGTGGTGGCTTGAGAATCATTTTACGTACAGTTGGCATTACTCCAGAGAACCTGTGCTTGAAGTCGGAAGTAAAGAAATTCACTAGGCCCAAGTTTCTTGTTATCTTGTTTCAATCTATATTCAAGTTTTGCGCACTGTCGTGTCCACTGAAAGTGCCAAGAATGACATGATCGGCTTTGATCGGAATTCGGACCGGTCACCGAAGCTCCACCGTTGGTCACGGTCGCGACATCTTCTTTACCAACCACCACGTCGTTCCTTTTCCTTCCTTCCTGCATTGTCGTTTCGCCAGAAAAGCAAACTCGTATTAGTTAACTTATGCAAAGGCGGTCTCTCCTTGTTCTTCTGCTTAATGGACTAGCTCGCGCTCTTCCTTCCTTCAGGTCCAATGACGGTGGTGGGCTATACACCAATGGGCATCCTACAGTAGAGCGAGGTTCACCGGAATTTTGGTACAAAATCATTATTAGTGGCGTCCTTGTTTTGCTAGGCGGGGTGTTTGCTGGGTGAGTACCTTCGATAGCGCCCGTACGATTCTTACAGTTCACTACAGCCTCACCCTTGGTCTCATGGGCCTAGACGAACTGCACCTACGCGTACTTTCAGCTTCCTCTGACGACCCTGTTGAGAAGAAGAATGCTAAGAAAGTGTTGGCGCTCATGCAGAAGGGAAGACATTGGGTATTGGTTGTTCGTACACCGCTTATTCCTCGTGAAAGTTCGTATTAAATGCGACGTCTTCAGGTCCTTCTCCTTGGAAACGTCGTGCGTCTTTTCCCCAACTCCAATACTGCGGAGACCGAAGGCTACCCTACAGATCATCAACGAGAGTCTTCCCATCTTCCTTGACAGCGCGGTACGTCCTTGGCAGATCATGAGCGCTATCTTGGCTCATCCCTATGGGAAGATCGGAGGAGGTGTAGCTGCTGTAGCAATTTCGACAGCTGCTATCGGTGAGCTCTAATAATCATCGTGCTTCTGCTGGCTAATAGGAATTTTCTAGTCATCTTCGGGTGCGTCTTTTGCTCGTGTCAAAGTTCGGATTACCTGACTTGGATAGCAGAGAGTACGTTTAGGGACCTTTTAGGCATTATATCATCTCATGCCGCATCATCCACAGGATCATTCCTCAATCGCTGAGTGTAAGATACGGCCTGTCCATCGGCGCGGCATGCACACCATTGGTCTTGGCATTGATGTATATTTTCGGTGAGAACATCTGGTCCATTCCGTGTGTTTCACATTTATTCAAAAACTATTAGCTCCCGTTGCTTATCCCATAGCTAAACTCCTGGATTATGTGCTTGGCGCTAACGAAGCGCACACCTACAGAAAAGCGGAGCTCAAATCTTTTCTAGAGTTCCATCGCACCGGGGAGGAACCTCTGAGGGACGATGAAATATCCATCCTGAGCGGCGTGCTGGAGCTCAATTCAAAAAATGTTGAAGAACTAATGACAAGGATGGAGGCAAGGAGATGACTCCCATGAGAAGTTGAGCTACTAAAATTGTATTACAGGATGTCGTTACGCTCAGCAAGGACACAATACTGGACCATGACACAGTCGATAAGATGTTCGTGGGCTATTTCTTCAAGTGACTTCGCCACTGAAATGTGGCATAGTATAATGAGCGGATACTCCCGCTTTCCGGTGCACGATCCAGAAAACTCGTTGTCTTTTGTCGGGCTTTTGTTAGTTAAGAAGGTTAGCTTGTTTATTCCTGAACGTATCCCCTTTTAACACATACATATTGTGCATAGTTAATAACCTACGACCCTGCCCAATCCCTACCTGTGTCAAGCTTTGCGCTGTCTATCTTGCCTGAGGCTCACCCCTCAATTAACTGTTTCCAGGCGTTGGACTATTTGTGAGGATACCATTTCCTTTTACATAGTAACCCTCATCTCACCCACCCTCCAGTCAAACTGGGCGAGCCCATCTCCTCCTTATATCACGCACTCCAGGGGTAGCAGGTGGCGCTATTGGAGTTGTTACCCTTGAAGGTGAGCTTTCGCTCGGTCCAGACTGATCATGAAGAGGATTAACTCCCCGACCTTGTAGACATTATCGAAGAAATAATCACTGAGGAGATTGTCGATGAGACGGACCGCTACGACGATAACGTTAACAAACGGCGGGCCAAGCGGTTGACCAATGCTGCTATCATGAAGGGGTAGGTCAAAGAGCGAGACGTTCACTATCATTTAAGCTTAATGATTGTCAGGATCGTCGAGCGCCAACGGAATGCCTCGATATCCTCTCCTGTGAATGAGAGTACACCATTGCTGGGAAGAGATCGCAATTCACAGTGAATTACCTGCGGGTGAGGAAGATATCTTCGAGAAGATTGTTCTTCGTTCTATTCACGTTCGCTTTTCCGAGTTGGAATCTTTGTCATTGTCGTGAATCTATGTGTTCAAAGTTATCCGGTGTCTTTGACCTTCGTTTCTTAGTGAGCGAAGCTCGTCCTCGCAGGTGGTATCGTTACTTCTTTGCGCTTGCAAGGTACCACGCATGGATCTTGGAGACTGCCCAACAAATTATAGCGTCTATCCAGGAAAAGGTGGCCCACGTCATCCTTCTCAAGCACGCCCAGCGTTATTTTTGACTGCATCTTGATCGACATATAACAGATAATGCTCCTCCTAGCACGTCAGAAACATGACCATTCGTTGGTTTCTATCAGGAACGAACCGAATTAACGTCCCGTCTTGGTCTCTCTGTACGCAACCGCGTAGTACGCCACGTTACCTCTTTCCGGTGCGTGGATCCGAAGCTGCACATGCTTCAACTTCTGGTCGGAGCGGACTTTGCGTATTTGAGGCCCAGCGAACTCGACGTACTGTATTTCGGATGAAGCTTATTTCTATTATGAACCTACAACTCACAGCACACAAGGTCCCAAAATTCAATATTCAAGGCGAAAGACCGAACAGAAACACGAGTCGTGATACTTTAGCATGTGGTCGTTTTGATATGCCGATGGTCCCGCTGGCCCGTGTGTGTAACATTCAGATGTGATGGTGCAAATCAACGAACTAAGCTATCCAAAGATGCGATACGTGTACGGGAAGTTGAGCTTGCGTCTACAGGCGAGCATCCTGAGCGGGCTCGGAAGTGGTTGCTGTTCTCCGTAAGTCCGAATTTACCGAGTCTCCCAAAAGTGCCACGTCACACTTTTTTTGTTCTATCCCTCATCTCCTCCGAGTCCCTTTCCCTCCGAGCAATAGGCGTTCTTCTCCAGTAGCGTTGCGTTCTTCACTTTTCACATGTTTTCGAATTTCTGGAGACTGATGTGGAAGAAGTAATTGGTTTTTGTTATCAGCGATGTCCAATGGACTGCGGATTCCCTTTGCTTTTGCGGATGCTTGTGTACTAAGGTATTGGATGGTGTACCTTTCTGTGATCTTCCGACAGTGATGGCTCGTCGTCAGGCGCAATATTCTTCTTCACCCGGAGATGCTTCGTGGAAGGATCTACTCGCCTCAATTTTATAAGTCCGCAAAGCAACTGACAAGGCTGCCGTTCGAATATTCTTTATATTTCAAGACATTCTGGAATGGAGAGACTTACGGTATTACATTGCCACTCTTTCCAGTACTCGTAAAAGGTTCGCCTGTGCACATCGTGCCCAGGCTCGGCGTCCGTGATGTGGTCAAAATGATCGGATGATTTCCTATCGGTTTTACCTGGTCGACCATCATCAGAGTCTGTTGGCGAACGATATAGGTCACTGTCGTCTACGCATATTATAACTAACCTCAAAAATGACTGGCAGAGCCATACGTCCTCATGCCAAGTCACGAACGGGTTGTGCTACGTGCAAGCGAAGAAAAGTCAAGGTAAGCCCTCGCGTGCCGTTGCTAGTCGTATTCTCAATGGTTTATAGTGCGACGAAGAATATCCTGTGTGTGGAAATTGCACAAAGAGGAAGGTGGACTGCACCTGGCCTCCGAAAACCTTCAGATTTGTGAACTCGTCGCCTGAAACACGAGTTTCCTCTGCCTCTATTTCGACCGCCTTGTCGCGTCGACGGCCTAAAGAGATCTCAGTACTCTCTACTTTCCAGCATCCCGATGCTTCTTTTGTTCTCAGTGCGCGGACATTGGAGCTTATGTATCATTACACTGGCATGACGTGCTACACTCTCACTTTCGTCAATGAAGCCAATCTGGATAGCGTATGGAACTCTGCAGTACCGAGGCTATCCTTTACTGCCAACGGTTCTCATCTTCTCCATGCTATCCTGGCGGTCACTGCCCTTCACCTCCATTCCCTCGACCCCACGAGCCCGAGTGCCGGACGATATTCCTATGCGGCCACCGTACACTGTAACGCGGCATTGGCGGGGCTCACCATTCCTTCCTATGATAGTGCCAATCTCATCCCTTTCGTGCTCACCCTCTCGGTAATCGTCGTATATGGTTTTGCCATATCGCCTCCTTCATTGACTTCCTCCAACTCGCGGTTCCGGAACTGGTTACGTGTCCTTCGAGTCTTGACTAAAACATGCCAGCAATGGCCGGCCCTTCCCCAAGGTGTGACCGGTCCGTTGGCTAGTAGGTTTCCAGTGTCTCCTTCATCGCTACTATCGGCGCTGCAAAACCCCGAGTCCGGATATATATTCCCCCAATTCCTGTCTACTCTCCCGTTTCCCACTCCGGGCGCCCCAGACCCAGAAGAAGTCGCTGATGAGGAGGTGTCAGCGGACTATCAGCGGGCTCTTACATTACTGCAGCTTGCGTGGAAGGCATCGTTTATTCCTCAATATCAGGGATACGCGCTCCTTGCATGGTTTGCGGGCGTCTCCGACAGATTTTTGACGTTCTTGTTTGAACGGCGCCCGAGGGCCCTCTTGCTTACAGTTCACTACTGCGTCATAATGCAAAGTATGGAGCGGAAGAACGTAGATCCGAACTGTCCGTCCTCATGGTGGGCTCAGAGAAAGAATAAGTGGGATGACATCATCATGGAACTAATGTCCCAGGTCGGACCACAGTGGACCGAGTGGGTACGTCGAAATGCATAACGTGAATTATCACTGCATAGACCCTTGAGTGCCGCAATGTTAACCCCTAATGTAGTCTAATGAGATAATTATTTTATACTTAAGCAATGCATAAGAAGTCACTCCGTACTTTAAAAGAATGTCGTCTACATTAATGGCATTGAAAATAGGTTGTAAAGCACTCAGTTGATTCGACGTCCCAGAGGTATAACGAAAGAGCCATCCACTAAAAATTCACTGACAAGGAACGCACGATCCACTCGGAACTCAAGCCCGAACGGGCAACTTATAAAGCTAAATCTAACATGAATGTGGGGTGCTAGTGTATTGTATTACGCATGAAACCCGGGAGCTACATAGCATGTATGATGATGGTGGTGATCTGGATTGGTGACCCGCAGCACGCCTCGTGATGGGCGAAGACGCGGGGGTATAGTACTCTACTGCTATATACGTCTGTACCACTAGTCGTTGTAACTAGCTATTCTAATGATCGGCTCTATGGGTTGTGTAACTATGAGGTGGAATTCTACGTAAGATTTTTCTGTCTCGTTTTGGTTTGCGTTCAGTGGAATCTGAGTCTATGGAAAGGAAAGAATAAATACATAAATAAGGGGGGGTATCACTGCCCCAGGTTCTGGTGACGTTCCTATGTTTCTATATTTCTTCTTCTTCTTTTTGTGCGGCTCGGGTTCGTCTTCCCACAGCGGCAGTCCCACTTCTCTTCTTAGATTTCCGATCTTTGTGGTGGCGGGCTGACTCTGCTACTAGGAAACTTACCACCACTTCGATTCCTTCCGTTGTACCCCCAAGGTCGCACATGATCATGCTCTGTGATTCCTCACGGAGCATGTGCCGATATTCATTGCATCTCGTGCACATTCGTATAATGTGTTCTCGTGTTTGAAGACGCTGCCCACATTCGCAGCCGGTTTCCTCTGGAATGTTGAAGAGCTCGTAATACTCTCCTCTGTGCGGGTGCCCAGTGCCATCTTCCTCAGTCCCCTGTATTCACTCCGTCATTCTTCTCCGGGCATTTGCGTATGTGCGCTGTCCCACTGGTTGATTCACGGCCTGGCAGTGGCGCCCATGCCATCTCAATGGATGCTTCTTCATCTTCCTCTGGGAGCTTCAAGGCCATACTGTAGAATGTCGTTGCATGTTTTTGACCTGGTTTACATTTGGGGCATATGATGGCCCGGGAGCTAGTAGTTCACGACTTACATGATACTGAGTGCTTAGTCGCAACGTTTCCAGGAAATAATCCTTTCGCCAGCAGTAACAGAAACCTACAATTTACTACTCTTGAATCCCTAGTGAACACTTGAACCATGACTCTAAATTGAAAGTTCAAACTTCAAACTTCAAAATTATAATGTCCTTGAAACCTCGCCCTCCCCTAATAAAAACGTATTCTTCAAAACTCAAACGACACCAGCAGGATTTGAACCTGCGCACTCAGAGAGTAATAGATGAATCATGATTCGAATCTATCGCCTTAACCACTTGGCTATAGTGCCTTGCCGACTGACTCTCTGAGTATTTATAAGTATCGATTACAGCCGATTCTGCACCGCTTTAATGTGGTGGCACATCGTAGGCATGAACTTGATTTACGATACCTAGGTGGAATATTCCTCATAAATAGCCCTGGGGACGTATATCACGGTATGAAATGGTAAAACTGATAAAGGAACTAACCTGATATCGGCCATAGGCCCATAGCATCTTCGTAATTATCTTCTCACTTTTCTTTGGGCGAAGGAAGGCAAATACCGTTGAGACCTATGTCAAGAACTACACTACATGTAAGTGGGTGTGATCGTTAAAAATGACAGCCAAAATTGGCGACGGCCATAACCACATTTCACCTAAATCGGTAGGCGTATTGTAGGCGTCGGTGACGTCGATGGAGAAGAATTGCCATGGGAAACCCTTTATAAAGAAAGGCCTGGCACGTCACGAACACCAAGAATCACCGCCATCCTTTCTTTTGATCGTTGACCTGGGTTGATGGCGCTACGATCTATTGAAAGTCCATCGAAACAATCTAGGATGCAATTTAAGGAAGGGGTTCGCGGACAATGGAGAAAACACAAGTTTAGTGTTTGACTGTATGACAAGAGCTTTACTTGTAGCGTTGCAGAGTGTCGCGACCAGTAGCACGACATGGTACTCTGCAAGCCGTTCGAGAACTCGATATCGCAGGAATGTGCGTCCTGAAGTGAAACGGTCGTCGAGAAACATTGAAACATAGGTTACTTCAAAACAAGCAAAAATGATACAGTCGCATCGCGAGGCGAGTTATTTTTGGATGGCGGTGAAAGGTGCTCCAGTACCAAATAATATTGTCCGACCATAAATGCATAATTCAAGATATAGCTAGAACTGAAACTCCCATTGCTATCCCCGAGCTAGTGGAAGTGATGACGAAAAGAAACAGTTTCAGTCTGCGATTATCTGGTGGTCAGTGTTCCTCTGCAATCGAGAAAGCAGTCGGGATTCTGGAAGGAAAAGAATGAAGACACACACCTACTAGAACTTGGGGTTTGAACTTGAACAATGGTACTTACCCTAACCTTGTTACGTGTTCAACAGTATTCTCAAAGATAAAATAACTTGATGGACGCACATACCTCACTTTCAGGGTGATACTTGCGCAATGCCCTAAGCCCTAGTCGCGTGTGGATAATCAATTGACGAAAAGACGCAAAGAAGACGTGAATCGATATCGATTTCTGATGCCCTGCCCTAAATTAAGCACGTGACGGCGTACCTTTCTGAATCACGAAATTTTCCTCCTTGATCTCCTTCCTCCACCACCGCCCTTCTCCACGACCTTCAGATTTTCATTTTCCCGTACTAAAAGATGTCAACGCCTACGCTGTGGACGATTCCCAGACAGCCCAAGGGCAAGCCGGTACGTACAGCGTGGCTCTGATTGATATCGATATCTAAAGATGTCCTACAGATCCGGGCTGCAGCTGCTATTGGAGGGGTTCCCTTTAAGCTCCCGGATGCCTACACACACTATGCAGACAATCTGAAGCCTCCATTTTTGGGCAAATTCCCCCACGGAAAGATCCCAGCATGGGAGGATGGTGATTTCTTGCTGTTTGAGTGGTCTGCGATTGCTCGATACGGTGCGTAATTGCGAATTTTTGTGATTCATTTTCGTTCTCCTAGGATGAGATTCATTCATTCAGTTATCCCTGTCTTAACATCCGTGTCGACAGCATTACTAATTCTCTGATTACTTGTTCTTCTTTGTTACGATGGATACTGATATATTCGGTTCCCAGTCGCCTCAAAAGCTCCCAACTCGAACTTGCTCGGCTCGACTCCAGAGGAAGCTGCTCAAGTTGACCAGTGGATCCACCTTGCCGAGAGCGAAGTTGATGTCTATACTGTCCTCACCAACCATGTCTGCACCGGCAAAATCGCCGGCTACTCCAAACCTGCCCACACCTACTTCCTCGAGAAACAACTCCGTGCTCTGAAAACTCTTGATGCTTACCTTGCTAAGCACACTTTCTTCGTCGGCGAGCGCATCACCCTTGCTGACCTCAGTGTCGCTGCCTTCATACAATACGGCGCCGGCATCAGCATCGACGCCTCTGTCCGTGCTCAGGTTCCTCATCTCATCCGCCACCTCGAGACTATCGTCAATCAACCACAGCTGAAGGAGATCTATGGCCCCATCAACTACACCGAGAAGGGTGTGCAATTCGTCCCACCGAAGAAGGAGAAGGCTCCTGCTCCCCCCAAGGAGAAGAAGGCCGAGGAGAAGAAGCCAAAGAAGAAGGAGGTCGAGGACGACGATGCTGACGTGCCCGACGTTCCTCCCGAGCCCAAGGTTAAGAACCCTCTCGACGACCTCCCCAAGTCCACGTTCAACCTCGAGGACTGGAAACGGGCATACTCCAACAAGGATACCCGTGGTGCTGATGGATCCCTCGAGTGGTTCTACCAGAAGTATGTACCACCTTTTTTCTTCATTTTCCTACCCCCTCATGCTATTCTTCAGCTTCGATGCCGAAGGCTTTTCTATCTACCGCGTTGACTTTAAGTACAACGAAGAACTCACCCAGACGTTCATGTCTTCGAACCAGATCGGCGGATTCTTCAACCGTCTAGAGGCTTCGCGGAAGTACCTCTTCGGTTCCGTTGGTGTCTTAGGCCAGACCAACGACAGCGTCATCAGCGGTGTCCTTATTCTCCGTGGCCAGGACGTCGGCCCCGTTGTAGATGTTGCTCCCGATTGGGAGAGCTACAAGTATGAGAAGATCGATTTGAAGGACCAGCAGCAGAAAGCCTTCTTCGAGGGTGCTCTCGCTTGGGATTTGGAGCTCCTCGGCAAGAAGTGGGTCGATGGAAAGAATGTATGTCTTTTCCCCCTGCTCTGTCGTTCATCATATACTGATATCGTTGTCCGCAGTTCAAGTAATCTGATACTTATTTTGATGACTGTACTGTGTTGCTGCTGATCTGAGAGGTTTTGAGAGGTTGTTTGACTAGATAATGAAAAGAGTGTAACATATCCTTGAATGTTAACGGGTGCTGACTTGTTTGCTCTCATTCGAAGACCGTGACTGGAAGATATCTCGTTAATGCCGAAAATTTCTTAGGACGACTATTCCTCAGAATAGACTAGCGTCGGAAATTCACGAAGTATCGAGTCAAGGATCGAGGCCAAATTTGCATGATCATCGTGCTCGAGAAACCGAGAATTGTGAGAACTTTTTATGAGCTAAGACGGATCGAATCTTAACGTTGTATTCCAGACTGTCAAAAAGCCGCAGGTGGCTAGTTTGAGCTTCGCGAAGATTAGAAGGAAAGCTTTTCACTGAAAGGAACTTGACTGGTATGTCATTGACAAGACGGACATCTAGCATGTCCTCTAGGAGTGTTTCCTCTTATACGCAAGCCTTTGTTTGTACTGCAGCAACGTAGTGAAATACCGTCGATATAAAATAGCTTCACCGATCTTCCTTTGACATCGTTGTCGGAAAATACTCGGTCTGTCTGCCCTATTCCAATGCCAAAGATATCCTGAAGAGTATATTTGTCCTTGACATTCGTTCGATGTCATGTCAGGTACACGAGAACAGGCCCATGTTGATCCGCAAGAGGAGACGAGAACCTTACACTCGCCACGGTGATACCTGCATAAAGACAGCTCTCCCTCTCTAGCTCAAGGTGTGTCGCATACACCAGTTCCGTACAATGGCCATTGATCACGCGTTAGAAGCCGATGTAATAAATAAAAACATCCCGAGCTATTTCTAGCATTCTGTCCGATCTGTCTGTGAATTGATCATTTAACCACTGCGCAAGTGCCTGACTGACGCTACGCGTCCGTGGGTTAAATCCGTGAAGCAATTTCAGTCGTAGGCACTCATCGAACGCGCCCGGTATTCAACATGCTCTATGCAATCACGCCGTCATCACCAAGACCATCGGCCAGGAAGAAGAGTGCCAAACACGACGGCGCGATCCCACGGCTTCGCAGCTTGTTGATGGGCCGGAGACTGCGGATACGTGTGGTCGGGAATTCTGATGACACTGAAAGGATGGTTCCTTCCATCGATTCGCCAACTTAATCTCTTACTACTTTTCTCCCGCCGCCGACGATGTTGAGCGCTTTCCCGTTATTTCTCCTATGCTTGTCACTCGTTAACATCAACGGAGGTACGTTTCGCCACCTTTGTCATTCTAACTGGATAACAAAGACCGTCCTCTTGAAAGTCCTGGGCCAGGGATTAATATCCCGGCTCCCTATCCTCCATCGAGATACCAACACCACTTCCGCCGTCAATATCTCGTATATCCCCGATACCTGTTCGACCGATTGTAAAGTCCTCGTTTCTATCGTTGTGAGTCGCGCATGATCGTTCTCCCGAGTCTGAGCTTCACGGGACTCTGCGCAGGCCTGCGGAGATAGCATGGGCTCTTGCCTCTGCTCGACCAACTACAATGCGAGCGTGTCTAATTGTCTTACCTGCTTCACGAGTGCGGCTTCAGGTGACAACGAGGAGGCCATGCTCGAGGAGCTGGATGAGCGTAAGCACTAACAGGCCGTGTCGTCTTTGTTGTCGATCTCATACTCACGTCAGTGTACTCCGCATGCGAGGTCGCCGCTGTGGAAGCCGATGCCGCGACAACTGGAGGGATCAAGCAAGGCGCTATTCTAGCGGGGATTATGATAACCGCTTCGTGGACATTGATGTTCTAGCTCTGACTCTTGGTCAAAGATGTTATTTGGCGTTCGCCTATCCTTGCCACACACTCACTTGATATTTATTCATGAACGTCGTCTCCCAAATGGCTCTTGATTTATTTTTGGCGAAATGCAAAAGCGAATGTTACGACGAGAAGGTTCCCCGGGATTGTCTCCTTTGAGAAAACTGTTTACGGCTCAGATAGAGACGTGCTGCTGACTGAATATTTTGATCATGTTCAAAGTTCGGTGACGAGGTATCTATGCAGATTTCTCTACAGTAGCGCAGCAGTAGTAAGCATCGGCTATCATGCGCCAATGCCTGGCGCTGGGCAGGTAATTCATTGCAACAACCTGTATGTTCTCCTTATGAAGTACACACCGAGGTGTACGACACTGCTATGCAACTTGTATGCAAACCCAGATGTGCTTAAAAATAATCTGCATTTGCGGCATCAAAATCCTGGCGAAGCGCTTGTAAAAAATGGTAATTGATCTCCTGGAGGTTTTCTGCGTTACGTACTACTAAGAATACTAAGAATCCAGAATCCACTGTCCCTATGTCACATTAACATTCCTGCACCGGAATTAAGGTTGCGCACAAAACCCCCGGTTTAGGACCGGTAAGTTACCAGTAAGAAACCACAGAGCATATTTCATTGAGTAACTTACCGACCACGTGACAATATAACCATCAATTTAAATAACCTGACCGGTAAGAAACCTCCCCCCAGCAGGTTACGTGCGCAGCGGCCAGCCGTAACCAATGTGAAAATATCCAATGGGCCCGAGCGGGCAAAACCTCTCTGACTGGGAGTCGAACCCAGCTTTCGCGCGATATCAACAACTGAAAGGTGACAGGCGCGTGTACTAACCGATATACTATCAGAGATATACTAGCCAATGAGAAGCGGAATTATATCTGCTTTTACCATCGCTTTCAAAATGTACTACTTATCACCAGACCGTGACCTTCATGACGTGACCCCGAAAGGCACATTGTCCATTGTCGAAGTCTCGCAGTAATACTTATCTTCCTTTCTGACCAGCACCTGGGCGGTGATTAAAGTCACGAATGGTTTGCATATGTTCTGTATTCAGCGCCATCGTGATTTAAAGACCACCGGTAACATTTTCCAGCACGTTCCGACTGATCACTTCATTTTCATCAGTAGAACTTCTCCAAGTCGTACCGCTTCAGTCTGATGCCGTCTCTTACTGCACTATCATCTCCACTGCTGACCCTCTCGCAAGACAACCGAATGGAGCGTCGAAGAGCTGATCGCGATGCAAATATCTTACATCACATCTCTCGCTGGGACGCTTGGCGAAGAAAAACTTCACGATGTTATTGTCACCGCCCGGCCCCATTCCAGCCAATTCGAACGGGACACCGTCGAGATATCTGGCCTACGCACTACGCACCTTCGCCCCGTCAATGACGGAACAGCCCTGGCAGTGAATTATCCTACGTATAAGGCGTACCTTGCCCAAGCAGGAATATCCTGGTTGAACATTTCGAACTATCAGACGAATCCAGAAATGGAGAGCGCTCCTTAACATTAGGGTGAGGCCTTGATTAAGTCTGGCAATTTCGTCAGTGCGCGCTCATGACTCGATAGTGTTGCGCGGACCCAGAACCAGTTACGCCGGTGCCGTCGTGGAGAGAATAATCTAACCGTGCAGATATTGTTGATAAAACGGGCGAGGATGTCATCGTGTGGGGGGGGACCTGATAACAAGCGTGGTGAGCTCTGACGCGCCTGTGGCGTGCGAAATCGGCTTTAGATGGCCGACACCGCCACCCCAACCAACTGTTTTATCTCTCATCGTATTCTCTCTGGACGATATGAAGTACCCTTGATTTTGAAGGTATTGTTGCTACGATCATGACGGTGCCCAAACTTCCACGAGATAGCATGTGTCGTAACCTGAATCTCACTGGTCTCGGCAAGATGGCAACAACTGGGCAACAGGACCGTCAATCACTGATGCCTCTGGGTTCTTCGTAGTAACAGTGTCAAGCCTCGACGCATCGGCGAGGGGTCGCCAGACTGAGCTGGCGCCGTAAGTAAATAGCCAGGTCTTTGTTTCAGTAGCCTTCGAGTTCATAGTTTCCCTCAGGAAACAAGTAAAAGGGTCAATCCTCATTCCAGGAAAAACCTTGCTGTGCGCATGATTGAAGCCTACGGACGGCTGGAACTCATGAGTCGCCAGAGCAGGATGGTGGCTGTTCCTGTGGTTCGAGCTCGAGACTACCTCGTACAATCTTCGTTAAGCGCATCATGCTACCGGCGGTGCAGTATGCCTTAGTGATAGGGTTGGGCTGGGTGATCACGTCGATCAGAAACAGGTCCTTGAAGTTCAAAGTCCACATCCCCGACATGAGCGCCTGTGCGCGCTGCTCCGAAACATTTTGTAAGTAGTTTACCATGCGATATCAGTCGCCGATGAGATCCTGAAACATGGCTTCTGGAGTATAAAGCAGAATGGAATGTGCTGGAGAGAAACATAAACACACCATTCTCCTTTACGGGTTTCGCTACTTCTAATTCTTTGACCGTCTTTTTGTTCTACCTTCCTTCACATTCACCTACACGATGCTCAGTGCCGCTGCTGTGAGTGACCTCCGTCTTGGTCCTGATACCATGCTAATGTCTGTCTGTTTAGTTTATCACTTTCTTGACTGCCCTTTCCGGCGTCACTGCTTTGCCTTTCAGTCAGCTTGTCCGGTCTCTTCCCAGAGATATCGCCCATAGTCGCCGTCGACGAGGCAAGGGACACTTACCTCGCATTCAAGCGTGATGGTTCCCTCTACGGGAGGTATCCGGTCGATGCTGAGACCAGCATCGTTGAGCGTAGTGGCGCTAGCCAGTGCGCACAGCTGTCTGTCGCCGAGGCCCAAACCAGTAATGTAGTTCCTAGCCTCTACAAGTATGATGGTAATCAATTGACATTCTCAGTTCCTGGATGGAATGATCATTGTACAATACTGCAAACTCTAACTGGGGATCTGGCTCACGCAATATCGTTACGAACCCTACCGATGTAGCAATAATTCTTTGTTTCTTATATTGGTGATCTGACCATCATCATCTTTAGTACTGTCGACAGCCCTGCGCAGGTCTGTATCACGGATGATGTTGTTCAGCTGAGCTATTCAGGTTAGTTCACATGTTGTTTTGTTTTTTCATCGTTCTAACTTTAAGATAGGCGACCCGGTCTGCCAGACCCATACCACTACTTCCCAGGGGAGCCTTGTTGGTACTGAGGGTGAAGTCGACATTGAAGTTGACCAAGGATTTAACAGTGATAGTTCTTACACCGTCAGCTGTACGTGTTCTAATATCTTTCCCTGGCTACTATCTCATTATTCATTTGGCATTCAGCTGCGTCGACACTTGGTGTTTCCAACACGCTCAGTGTTAAAATCGGTGTTCCAGAAGTAGCCGAAGTAACTGAGGCATTCACCGTCTCTGCCTCAGTCACGGATACCACGTCGAGCACGTAAGCTATTCCATATTCCCTGCTTCCGATGACCTGACTCACTCGGTATATAGCATCGATACATCTTACAACGACGTGAGCAAAGTCACGATAAAGATGACTGCTCCCGAAGGCAAGACTTGCACGGCTGTGGTGCGTCTAAGTTCAATCTTGTGATCATGAGCGGCACGGTGACGTTTCCTCCTTAGACGAACACCAAGACTTGTAATATTCAGGCATCGGGCCAGATCCGCTACCTCGCGACCGGCTGGATTTGGTTCAACTACAACTCCGCGACCCATGGCCACTACAAATGTTAGTATTCCTGCCAGCACCTGGTTGCATAGTCTAATTCGTTCTTTTCTTATAGGGGCTGTCAGCATTGAAGCCGTCGTCACGAACCAGGATGACCGCTCGAGCTTTGCCACCTTCAAGGGCTCTATGGTTGCGAACACCGAGACCAGCTATGCTGGCAATTGTCAATAAATTTGACGTCACAGTCGCTGACTGTGCAGGTCTAGTATAAAGCCGCAGTCTTTGTACCACGTCAACTAACGAAAACACTTTCTCTTTGGTTATCTATCCGGTATTGATTGATCCTATTTAGTCTTTTATTCATAATATTCTCTAAACGACGAACATTCACTCTCCTTCTTAACACTCACGTTTAGTTTATCGCTTCGGTTGGATAGCAGCAAGCTGCTTCCTTGTATGATACCCTTATCAGATATGTAGATCATCATGTTTCGATAGCTTCATTATCATGATGTAACTATGCTAAGCTGATCCAGAGGATATTGTTGTCGACCTTTCAGCGCTTCCAATATATTCCCTAATCAATCATATCATTCCCTACATCCCGTACTGATAGTTGCCTCCAAATTAAACCGGAGACAGGTAAAACAGGCAGTGAGCCGGATCGCATGATGTCCGCGAGTCCCCGGGCGATGCTTCTCTGTCTTTCCCCACTTCCTCCCTCCCTTTTTTACACCCATGACTCTGTCTGATATCGAACGCGCAGAAAAATTCAGCATAGTTGGATTTGCTAGGGCCGGGATCAATCAGTCAACCATTGAGAAATTCGACGATGAGTGTGCGAAGGGGAGGGAGTGGTATGATGTGTTTGGGGTGAATGTCACAAGGAGCTTCAACAACAGTGAGCACCACTGGAGTCTTACACGAAAGGAAGAGGCTGATATTAATCTCACAGTGAACGAAGAGGAGCTGGCCTCCCTTTGTTTGGAAAGGTTCTCGTCCACGAGTAATCCGTATCATCCATGTTTCTTCGTTGTTCTAGACGAGAGAACGGAGAAAGACGGAAGCGTATCGTTGCACCAGCAGAGTGAAAATGGCGGAGACAGGATGTCTATCCGGGTCAGCCCTGCAACCATCCCATCACTCGTTGTATTACTGGATGCGGGAATGAAAGATATTCCCTACATCGTTGCCAACGATTGTCCTGAAGACGAGAACGAGGCTGAAGTTTGGGTGTACGACGTAGTGCGTCACTTTGCATCCATCTGTGAACTATACTAATTGGATGTATTACCAGCCTCTCGATTTTTCCGACATTCAGATCAATGTCAAAGTGCCTTCTAATGAATTCAAACGACAGTCACCCGGCCCCGATGACGACATAGAAACCTTGAAAAAGTCTGGAATACGGCTGTCTGCAGACTATGACGCGGCGAACGTGGAGTTAAAATGGTTTGGAGAAGCACCAGAAACCGTGTTGGTACAGGGCTTCATTTCCGAGAAAGAGAACCGTATCTTCGTGACTGGGGCTGGTGAATGAACGTAAGCGGTCCGCTATCCCGAATGTTGAAAGGTTTCATTGTCGCTGATTGATACATTGAGGACCGGGGAACTATGGAAAGGAGATAGGAAAAAGAATGTCCGGCAAAGGCCGTTAAGGCCCGTCGCAGTTTATGACGTGTTAAGGATTTTACATTGTGATATTTCCTGTCCCTGTCTTGGACCGAAACTCAAATCATATCTGACAAACAGGACGCGTTGAATTATCCAATCTAAGTGACTGGCCCATCCGTTTACCGGAATGAACAGCGAGTCTGTAACGTAAGGCGACAAGTTCAAAGTGATCCTTTATCCAAGATTGATACGTCCTACAACCTGTAGGGCAAGATTCATCGGCCAAAGCTGAGCGCAGAGAGTAGTGCTCATCCATGACCGATGTTATTTGCCATACAAGTTGAACCTAATTTTGCGAGACTAACGCTAAGGAAGTCACCAAACAGCGCGGACGTTTAGTAGAAGAAAACATCTGCGGAATCGATCAGTCGACGGATGGTGATGGACCACGAGACAGAGAAAACTTACGAACAAGAAAAGAGAGATCGAAAGCTGTAAACTGAGAAATGGAAGGAACATTGTTCATTACCGCATGTCACGCTCTCTACGGGCATGAGGCAATGACCAGTCTTCCTCCCCGTTACGGCTGTAGGATATAGGTGATGCAGAGATAGACTCAAATGTCAACGCCGTCAAAATAACATACGAAGCAATGGCGCACCATAGAAAGTCTAAATGCTATGTCGCCGTTTCAAGGTCTAGACATCGTGATCAAGATGGCAAATCTGAGCGTGATGCATGAACGGCGAAGTCCACGTACCATAGTTCGCGTTCTGAAACACTTCACTTTGTAGAGACACCAGTAAACTGCGAAACTTCTTCCTCGAAATAAGGCTTTCGTATCCTCGTAAAGGTCATCGCAGGAGCTCAGGGCCCTTGCGTGCTTTGCCACAGCTTCTTCTAATCTGAGGAGGACACAACATGAGCCAAAAGCGCGGAAGAGCGATGTAACAAGTGCGCATACGCCTGGTAACGTTTTCTATGAGCCTTCTTGGCCTTCTTCATGAGTCCTTTCTCGACGGAGCTGTGAAATCCGGCCTGCGCAGCGTCGAGTTCTGCGATGAGGAGACAGAGAGCTCGGGATGGTAGACCCCAACGAACAAGGGCACTGATCAGGGCGATAAAGAAGAGTGTGTATTGCACCAGGGGGCTCTGAGAAACGAAAAGTAAGGAGAAGCATTGAAGGAAAAGTGATCCTGAGAGAGACATTTGCGAAGGGAGGGATGGGGATTGCGATGGTCCTCTTAGAAACGCTCTTGGTACCGATATGTAGAGCTTTATGCAATGCATACTGTGAGGCAATAAGTTAGATTCAGCCACATAACAGCATATTCGAACAACTGACTTGAGCGTAAAATATAGGTGTGGAAGACTCAGATTTTATACTTTGAGAGGTCCTCTAATTGCTGTACTCCAAGAATGTCACAACGAGAGGCTGAGGAATGTTGGGAGAACAGGCGCAGTCATTATGCCGCGGATGAAAAGAGGAAGCTCGCAGGAACTGACTAGTACTCTACTTACTACACGCTCGATACTACCGCAGGTACGGCATGTCGATGATGTTTTAAAGCCCGATACCCGACTGGATTTTCCATGGCTACGACTTGAGAATCCTGAGCTTAATCTTGAAGCCAATGTTGTTTTTCAGAGGCAATGCCGAACTGAGATAGGACGATTTAAGCGATGATAACTCCGGAAGGTAGTGTCGATGCTTTGCACGTATAATCGATATGCACAGCTACCTGGCGCATCTTCAGTAAGCGAGCAGCGATTTCATACTAGAAACACATGTTCCAGCGAGAAAATAGACGCGAAAGAGATGCAAGGAACGAGTACCGAGAACTAAATCCACGGTTCTCGAGCTTAAAAACTGCCAGAATGTATATGGGAATTACGCGTCACGGCAATGTACTCGGCTCTCGATCTCCTGCATCGGCGTTATTCTGTAATGCCGTGTATCCGAGCCACGATTGATTGCGAATATCTGGGGTTCTGTCATTGCCGTGAGTAGACCCCAGCCTTGAACGCGGGCCATGTCGTCTTGAACGAAACCGAGAAGAAGAAAAGCATACGGCGGACTGTCGTGTTCGTCTTGTAGCCTCTTGTGGCATATACTACTGGACAGTAAATGCATCGGGTACTTAGTTTTCTACCCTTAAATGCCTCGCAGATGTCCTCGGAGAAGCAAGGACTCGAAAATATGGGGACGATATTTACCCCGAGTCACCTGGAGTACCATAGGCACAATATTCCTGTGTAACAGATGATTCGGTTTGTGGTGGTTTGGTTTGTGGTATAACGCCGGATCCTATGTCTTTGATCCCTTTTCTCTCTATTTCTCTTGGTCAGGGTTCTGGCGGACGTGCAGTTCAGAGAAAATAGCTGGAACTCTGGGGGAAACCCACTTACTAGCAAATTATAGCATTTCAAAGAACAATTATTCGGATGACGGCGAGTGGGACGAACTGTAGATTGTTCGGTGTTTGGTCATCATGCTGACATCAGCAGTCTACCAATGACGAAACCGAATGTGGCTATGCAACAGCTCCTTCTTTTACTTCACCACCACCGCCCCCGCCCTGCTGATGGACGACATAGTGAGCAGAAAGGCTGAGCCCTCTGCGTCCCTAGTGAATCAGGAATCCGTCGCTGCAACAAATATCTCCTTCTCACCGTCTGCAGAGGCGTCACCAGCAAATGTAGAGGTGCAACACAGCCTTTCTCTCGCAACGGCTTATGTCTAACGTGTAATACAGACCAATATTTTCGTAGCAGCGCAGCGAGGGGATGTCCAGCTTATTAAAGAGCTTATTGAGTCGGGAAAGGCCTCAGCAACGGACCGTGACGACCAGAATATTACTCCGCTTCACTGGGCGGCAATAAATGCTCAAGTACCGGCATGTCGGTATCTTCTCGAGCAAGGGCGCAGAGGTAGATGCGCTAGGTGGAGACCTTGTCGCCACACCTCTTCAATGGGCCGCCCGTAATGGCTACCTCTACGTGATCCAACTGCTGATTTCCCACAACGCCGACCCTACCATCACCGACTCGCAAGGCTACAATTCTCTACACCTTGTCACTCACTCGTCGTCGGTTATGCCACTTCTGTATCTACTTCATCAGCCCATCAACGTGGATTCGCGTGATTCGCAAGGACATACGTCCCTCATGTGGGCTGCGTATCAGGGCGACGCATTGTCGGTTGATTTGTTGTTAAGGCACGGTGCCAATCCGAATACCAAAGATGATGCTGGATTGACGCCACTTCATTGGGCCGTGGTCAGGGCGAATCGGGTTATCATACGCCGGCTGGTCGAAAAGAACGCAGATCTGACGGCCAAAGACGGAGAGAGTCGGACACCGAGAGAGATGGCGGTGGAACTGAAGAGCCTTGGGGCGTGGAAACGGGCGCTCGAAGAGGGAGGCATGAACGAGTATGGAATCAAGAAACCCAAACCCTTGAGCGAGGTGAGTATCATAAATTTGTTCAAATTTCTTGGACTCAGGTCGCATCGCAGCGGAATACCAAAATCGCAATATTTATCATTCCGGCAATATTTTTCTATATGATATTCATGACCGTCACGATATTACCGTGGTATACCGGCCTTCTCCTGGCTATGGCTGAATTCTTTGGGATGCATCATATAGTCACTCGTGTCCTCCTGAACAACAACACGTATACGGACAGCGTGCAACAGACACCCTATTTCGCCGGAATCATCTTTGGATCGATGGTCTGGGTACTGTTCAGCTGGTTCACGAGACTCGTGCAACGTATGCGCCTCGTTCGTTTCGTTCAACCGAAGCTGATGTTTAGTCACAGAAACGCAATCCCACGCTTTTGCACATTTAACTTTTGCTATCTCATTTGGTTTATGCACGTACAACTTTTTCCGTTCTGTCATGTTGGATCCGGGAACATGTCCTAAGCCGGTCAATGACGGTGAACTCAAAACGGTGAGTCTCTTTTCTTGAGGAGCGTCATGTGTTCCTAATTTTGTACAGATAATAGAAGATCTTGCTTCTGAGGGTAGACTAAACGGTCAAACGTTCTGTATACAATGCATGGCTCGTAAGCCACTGCGATCGAAGCATTGTCGGATATGTGACCGGTGTATCGCCCGCAGTGACCAGTACGTTGTTCCTCTGGCGGGCGATTGTCCTCTGATCGATTTTGTTTAGTCATTGCCCATGGGTTTGGAACTGCGTGGGCTCCAATAACCATCGCCAGTTTGTGTTATTTGTGTTGATGCTTGTCATCGGTATCATCTCTTTCGATTATCTCGCCTATCAATGTAGGGATCCCATGTCTCTTTTGAACTGTTTGAATCTAATTACGTCCCAGTCTTCTCAACGATACCACTCTCCATGGATCCTGCCGACATCTCGCCCTCGTGCCCTCTACCATCAGACCTATGTCGTATAACGTCGTATGACAGCTTCCTTGTTGCCGTTACCGCTTGGGCAACTCTTCAGCTCTCTTGGACCATCGTTCTTCTTGCCTCCCAAATCTGGCAGATTGTCCGACAGATGACCACCCTCGAAGTGTCTAATCTGGGACGGTTTGGCTTCATGGGAGGGCGCGGTGGTGCAAGCATGAACGGCCAGATGGGACACCGTCACAGCCATCGAGGCTTGAGTACGGAGGATACTGCGCTCGTTTCCCCGCAGTCGGAGCATCAACACCGCGCCGGTGGGTTTTTAATGAGCCTTTTGGGCTTTGACAGGTTTACGAAAGGCAAAGCGGTTGACGGACTCGCTCGCGCGGGTAAAGCCAGTAATCCGTTCGATCTGGGAATGTGGGGAAACTGTAAGGACTTCTGGACCGCTGGGAAGGAATTGGGAGTGGAGTATGACAAGCTGTATGACGTACCCATAGAGGGCTTCCGGGAGGCGAAGAGGAGACGAGAGAGAGAAGACGAGTTAGATGAACCTGGGACGAAGAGAAGTGCTAGGAGGGGGCTGTTCATGGGGTTAGGGTTGAGCATGAGGGCAGGAAGTAGTAGGGGTGCGTATGAGCCCGTAAGTCAGGTATAGACCCTTGTATCACCTTTAACATCTACACAATCTTTTTGTACGCTACCATTTAACTACCCAGGTTTGACTCCCAAATTTGTATCCATGTCAGGTATTAGTCGTCGTGAAGAAATCTACCCCCAATCTATTGTTATATATGACTCATCGAGACGTTTTCGTCCGAAATGAATACCGGTAGTTGACCCGATGATGTTTGCCGGTGATACATTAGAGTTTCTTACGATAACACGTCCACAGAATAGTGCGGGTATATATATTCGGTTCTTTATGATCGTAGAAGAAAGCTATAATTACATAGTAAGAATCGTGACCTCCAGTCCGTCATGACATAGTTCTTGCAATTGATTCGTAGCTGCAGCTGAGAGGGGAAGGGGATTGGGACTACGGATCTCGGCCCTGACGTACTTGGGCTTGGGTGCGTCATACACCCTACACCGCGTCGACACCATGTCGACGAACACATCATTTAAAAACCGGACGCCCTGAGAATCCGTGATGTCAAATACCTCGATGGTAAATTCGGTTAGAGCCGGGAGCAACGCATGGCGGGCTGAGAGAGCCTGTGGCTGAGGCGAAGGCTCAATCATTTCCGAGACGACGTGCTGCATGGTGGCATCGTACTCATCGCGCCAAAAAAGGAAAAACATCTCGAGTTCCTCGAGCTGGGGCATTAGCCGGAGGAGGTGGATGAAGTCGGAAGTGTTGGCGATCGATACTTGGGTGAGTATGAGGGATGTGAGGGAACACTGGGAGACAGAGATGAGAACCTGGAGTGACGCGACGACGTCGTCCGGACACGGCAGCATGCAGTTCTCATCGGTACCCAGCCAGAGCGTCTTGAGAGCTGGGAGGCGGAGGCTCCGGAGCAAGGCGCCTTCCGATGCCTGCAGCGTGTGGATCGATGCATTCTCGATGCGTGGCGTGACAGGAAGTGTCGAACGCGGATCAAGCCGATTTCGGTGATATACATGGAAAGATTGTAGAGCGGGAGAGTGTCGTACTGTCTCCAAGACACGAGCATTGAGCGTGTTATCGCCGAGCTCGCGGTCATCACGGAATTGTCGCAGTTTTGGTGAGGAGAGGGGGATGATGGTGTCGATGTGGTCATGTTGGAAACCTTCAATGGAGATGGATTCGAGCCGGGGGGTGATCTCAAAGGCATCGATATGTAGAGGCGGCGTCTGGTCACCGATATAAGTCAAATTTATTTGGGACAGCCGTGAGAGGCGGCCACGAATGGTCGAGAGCGTTCCGAAGCGTGCGGAAGATAAGGTGAGCTGCGCAGTCTTCCACCGGTTGGACTCGAGGGTCAATAGGGAGAACAGGACTGTCGCGACAGCTTTTCGTTTCGACCTTGGTTTTCGGCCATCTGTGAATTGGATGAAGAGGTCGTGCAGACCGGAACGGCGCAGCGCGGTCTGGACGAGGGAGAAGGAGTCTTTGCGCCGGAAGGAGGAGGGGGTGATGGTGATGTCAGACCAGAGCTCGGGGCAGTGGACCGTCGCGACGATTCGCCAAGTGCTGCAGACGTGACTGAGGATCCAGGGATCGCTCGTGGTGTCGGTGACACGGAGACGATTGGCGTGCAGGAAAATCTCCATGAGTATTTCGGCAGGAAGTCGGCGGATAGGGGATAGTACTGATTTGAGGTCGTTGGAGAGCCATTGTAAGGCCCTCCGTTTTTCGTTGAGCTTGAGCGTGATGCGGCGTATCTCGAAGTCGAGTTCTTCTTGGGCATCGTTAACGGTGTGTTGCAGGTCCATGAGGTGGGGGACCTCGGAATATGGGGGTGGGTCGTTAGTGCTGCAGAGCGCGTATAAAGAGTCCGGAATTAATATGTCGCGTGTGCAGGGGGAAGGCTCATAATGGCTGCCGCAGGCATTGCACGTATAAGAGTCGAACATCTACGGAGAGCACTTCAGTCCGTGTATGAAATTATGTTAGGCATGAAAGTGGAGCTCACCTTAAGAAATAAATAAGCAGGGCATCAACATCCACTTCCGTGAACAATTTTACGCTCTCCCCGTTCCTGATAAGTCAGATAAGACGCGTCTGCATGATATAGTTAAAGTTATGAAAGGTATCAAAGAAAGGAGTAGAGGAGATATGCGAACATTAAAATTCCGACGTGAATTGAAATCCTCTGTTCGAGACGGGAAAACGCAGTAAGGGTACAGAGAGGGGAGGGGAGGTGTAAGGCCTCATCAATGACGAGAGCAGGAATAAAAATATGAAGGTCGCGCCAGGGTCGCGAATCGCCGATTGATCGGGAGCACACGTGGGAAGTTGACACCAGGTACTCCGAGTCCGCCACTCAATCTGGACCACAGGACCAGCACGCTTGGATTGGTACGCACGGCGGCGCCAGTAACGCCACATTCTGGCAGCTTCCTTTTCCGATATTATACATCCTGAACCAATGGACTGGCGGGATATTTACTGTGGCATTCCAAGCTCGCTGTCATTCATGCTTTGAGGCCGTGTCATGATACCCCAAATCGTATATGGTCCGCCACGGAATTTCCTCCTACGTCCACATGTATCCCTCCTGGCCTGGCTGTGAGTCCATTGGACCACGTTTTTGGGAAAGATAAAGGAACACGATTCTGTGCTCTGTTGTGTTTGAACAAGTGCTCATCTTCAACTGATAGCCAAGCTGTGCGCTTTTTCCGGCAACGCCGCCGCCATGGTCGACGCCGCACCTCCTCTGACTGAGGGTACCTATCACGACCCTATCTTGTCTTTGAAATGTCAGAGCATAGCAAGTGCCTCTCAATAATCGTGAATATCTGTGGTTCTTTCTCCATCGAATCTTGAAGGGACCACCTCCCTGTGTTTGTCATCCCCCCCGAGATTTCTCCTGGCATTTAAGCTGCGCGTGCGCGATTTGAGCGCGTATATATCTCGTATCATCAAGCGGTTTGTTCATGGACCGACACTCCTGTTGACCGAATCGGCTCAGGAATGATCACCGAGGCTTTGCAGCAAAAGAAAAAAGTCGCTATGCAACTACACGTATACATGTCTTATTGCGGCCGCTCTGGAGACTATCTGAAAGATAGGAAAGCTCTACCGGCTGAGCTCGGCTGAGGCGCCGATGTCGTTATTCGCTGTATTCAGAGCCCCGATAACTAAGTTGGGAATGTCCCAACCTTAGCATCATATTTCATCTAGCTGACGCAGTTCCTTAAGATCGGGATCTACATGATGAAACGAAATGAAATTTCGGGACTCTCCAGAATATGATGACTTCGTGATATCTATTCACCCAAGGTTAAGTTGAGAGGTTTCCTTGTTGTGGAAATCCCGCCTGGGGCGGGGTTGTCAGTATCAGCTCGTTCTGAATGCTGGCAGAGACTCCAAATTTCTGGTGTGAGAACTCGTTATCACGGTATCTGGCTATTCGTAAAGGTTCACGCCTGAGATAATATTGCCAGGGGGAGTGGCGTTCCCTTGAACTGTTGTTTCGGTCTTCGGTTCACGGTACCGGTCCGGGTTAATACAGCGACCCTGTAATTGAACTTCGCAAATTTCCGCGTCATCAGCATTTACAGGAACGATCGCCTGCTGAGCATTTCGCTAGTTGGAGGTTTGCCGATGCCTGTGGTCCCAACAGGTAGCCCTTCAAGGCTTTTGTCAATTTTATTGTTACGCCACAGGATTGTCAGACTATGGAGAAGAACTCTATGTCCACGAACTGTCTGGGGCTCGGACCGGGTATCTTGAACCATGTGAATGTTTTCTTGAACCCAGATATTCAGCTCGTCCGGGCTCGGATACTCTCCTTATAAATGTGGCTCAGCATTCCACCTCTTCTCGCAGACATGACGGAAACGTGATGAACTGTCCTCAGGGAAGTCATTTTCCAAGCGCCCTCAGCGCTTGGCACTTACATTTCTCTCCGAGTCCGTCTCATACTGCAGAATCGTAACTCATCTTCGAACTCCAAGTCTCGTACTCAACGCCGGAACCGGGGAATGATGTGACTGATCAGGAACTTGAAGAACCATAGGGCCCGGGGCTAATAGCCCACGGGCCGTTTTCTAGACACGCGCGTTATCCTGCTGTGGCGTCTCTTCCATGTTGGCGAAGGATAGGGCCAACGCGCCGATATTTACCAGGAGCCCACGTTCATATCAGCTGAGTTCCATTGCCGACTTGATGTGGCTTGAGTATGATATCATGCGCAATTCATTTCTCTTGATTGAATGTCGTACACAGACGTGTGGAGGGGGTCTTCTTGCTGCGACATGCCGTCTATCGTTCTCAAGTCATTCCATTACTGCACCCGGAATCCTAGGTGGCGGGAGTACAATACTGTCCGCTGTTGATGATCGAGCATCAGGAGAGGCGTTATGCCTCTGTGCCATATGATCAAAGCTCAGACGTGAAAGCGCCGCAGTTATGGCTTCTTTGAGGAGCTCTCTACCAATTCATGTTAGCTGTGCGGCCAAAGATTGGAATCGCTAAGCCGCCGGCTTTTCATACGTCGGCGTCATGACGCGCTGTCCGCGGAAGCTGAACTCGGTATCCGTGAGAGACGGGCTGAACATCGTAGCGCTCACTTCGGTGTTTTCACAAGAAACCAGAAAAATAACACGGTCCCATTTCATTTCGAGCTCCACCAATCAGAAGCATACTTGGCGCTCGAAGTTCGTTCAATCGCCACAGCACAAAGTTTAAGCTTTAAAATTTAAAGGCCAAAAACATGCGAAGGGAACGCTTCCCGAGAGATGATAACTCTGGCAAGTGGCGCTGCCCCAATATTAGTAAAATGTCCGCGACGCCATTAGCACGTGGACGATTCCTGCTTCGTCAATGACGTTGTAATCCGCTACCGAGTCTGGTAATGAAGCGGATATGAACTCGTAGGCAAGAATAATTGATGGCCTATGTTACAACTCACTGTCCAAGGAAGAACAATTATCCCGATACGCTAGGAGTGATGTGCTAGCTCAGACATGCAGGACAGTATCCTGGAACTCGGTAGGGAAACGGCAAAACGACTTGCTAGGCACATTGCGACGACAGTTGGGTTATTTTGGGGCAACGAACGTCGGACGCTCGTAGCTGTGTGAACATGGCCAATGCCGGTGTTGGTTACAACTAACCCATGATGCGCCACTATATGAGACTTTCGACACATGAGTAAAACGTCAAGCCAAAAAAGGCATAAAAGGTGCATCTTACTTGTAGGCTACGAGATGCACCGATTGGACGAGATAATGCCTGGCCTCAAGCAGGACTGGTATTCCTGAATATTCGAGGGTTAGAGATACGGAAAAAGAGTTGGACGATATTATGCATTCGCGGCACCGTTGCTTCGAGCTCTATAATACTTCTGAACGTCGATTTGCCAAAAACGATGATATCGCCGGACTAGGGATGCAATTATTTATACTTTGTTTCAATACACGAATCAGACGTGGCACTCACCCTGTGATGTTCATCTCCGGGTCTCGGTGCTAGGGTAAGAGTAGAGGTGAGACAATTGGGTCAACCCTCGCTCGGCAAACATACCAAATCCTCGACTTTCTTCACATCTACTAGCCTATGACGCTGTGAAGATTCTCGGTGACGCGTTTTACGTTCCGCAGATGCGTGGGCCCGGTAATGTTATCATAAAAGGCAAGGAAGAGAGGTTCGTACGAGGGTAGGACACAGACAATAGCTTTGCCGCCTGAAGAAGGCTCGCAGAGCACGACGAAAAAGGAGAGATGTCACACTCATATCAGATCAAACTTGAAATCACATAGCAAAACAAGGAAGGAAGAAACATTATTGTGAATACGAATATCAACACTGGATTCAAGCCACCACTGAGTCAAGCTGAAGAAGTTCAATCAACCGATGGCATACAGGGTAAAGAAAACGGCTGCGTACGAGAAACATTTACTTTCAAGAATATCACAACGGCCATGGATACCACTGCCCAGATAATAGTTTTCACTATATCGGAGATGACCGTACTGGGCGGTGGCGGTGGTTGTATTTTCACAGAACGGATCAGTGGTTGCACCTCCGCCCAGTGCTGCTTCGGGATGCGCACTTCCCGTCCTTCATGTCCTCTAAGCGACGACGTGACGAAAGTGCTTCCAGCAGTGTCAAGCTGTTGGTTTGCGAAGGCTTCACAAGACTGTCAAGGTGCTGAGATTGGTAGAGTGATGGTCAGAAGAGAGGACATCGTACGGAGAAAGACCGTTCCAAGGAGATGTGCTTAGGTATAGCGAAACGCTGGTCGCCTCGTTCTGCGATGACGACCTCGTTGTCTTTGTTGGTGGGCTCAGACATATTCAAAGGCTCAAGTGGTGGTAGCAATGGAGGAAATCGGTCGAGTTTTTATGCTCTTGGAACAAAGAAATGCCACTACTTAGCTTCATTGTTACGAGGTGCGTTAATTTGAGCGCAACACAAAGGAAACTGGCGCTCACTGCCGGTTGCTATTCTTGTTTAAAGGCCTGCGGGGTACAAAGACCTTTTCGTGTATTGTCATAAGGATTACTGCTTTCTTGTAACTGAACGGAGAATAAAGATCTTCATTGTGCGTCAACATTTACCGAATAACTAGCTCTGGTGGGATCCGCACCTTCACCTAATTTCGCCCACCTAAGTTCGCCTTCATCTTTATGGATCGTCGAAGAAAAGCTCAAGTGTCTCCCTCTCTTCCCTTTCCCTTCCTCCCCCGTCCCCCCTTCCACGAAAATGAGCAATGCCGACCATTGATACGCATTCCTAGCAATAATCGGCGAATCCTTCTCCGCTCAATGGCGGCAAAGCATGGCAGATAGCATGCATAGCGAATGGCAAGGATGCCTATCTGCAGGTCTTCGGAAAGTCGCGCCCAGAGCCAGAAGAAAATCGTAATAAATTGACTGCACAGTGAGGAGAAGGGATGAGCAGTTGCCAACGCGTCGTGAGACGACCAGTAACGGTGGATGCCAAAGGGGAGCGACGGCACGGGAATAGCACTTGCCTAAGCAAACGCAGGAAAATTCGAGCCAAAAGTTGGACCTCAAATATATCGTTATTTGGACAATATTTAGGCCCAAAATTAAATTACACAAAATCACGGACCGGCCTTCCGTCATCTACTATTGAAGTTTGCTTTCAATTTTTATCCTCTGTCGTTCGCGCTTGGATTTGCTCTTAGGCAGGGACTCAGTCTCCCCCGAACCTACTCTCTGTTCACTAAGCACCTTCCCAAAGAATCAGGATAAAAAAGCTGACCTCTTTGGCTTAGTACCTTCAACGTAGATCCTAGCGCCGGCTGTAATCGTTCAGCCTCCAGATAGATGTGCGCTTCGAATTCGATATCACTCTTGTCCTATTCGTTCGGTGTTTCAACTTTATTCTTGATTCTTGCTGTGCCTATATGCTCCGTTACGTGTTGTATCTCTAATGATCTCCTCACAGTCAGGCGCTATTTTTTTTAGCTGATTCCAACGTATGACATCTTCCGACCCTACCATGGCGAACGGAGAATCCTCTGATAAACGACGAGCTTATCCTTTTCTCAGAGTTTTTTTATGGGATGAACGATAAAAGAAGGCTTGTATATGGTTCTTCTCCCTTCAATCCACAGCCCCTCGGCTCGCACCAGAAGCCTTGTCCCCAGTCTTCGAAATACAGAACACCCCAGGCTCTTTCATTCATGCAGGCTCCAGCGAACTAACGTCTTACAAAACTCGAACGGTCCTGCACTGTCGACTTTTTCTTCTCAGGATATAATAACTCCGAAGCATGCACAGCGAACGCGTATGTGAATATCCGTGCTGTTATGTGGCCCAAGTTAATCTCCTCATGGTCAAATATTTACATAAACCGATCTGTGCCCGATATATATGCGTCTGCAATAGCATTCCAGGATGTTTGTCTCTCCTTCCTACCCCCAAAACCCCCAAAGTGGACCACCCATCCATCCATCCATCCCGGACTTATGCACAGACGCTTCACAGTGGTACCATTCCTAGTGGTACATTTGGTCTTAGCGGCTCTCGAATACGATGATTCCGCCATTCAGTACGCTATACTTGCATTGAGAGAGCTCATGTCCTGGACCCTCCCGTCCGAGGCAATTGCCATCCTCGATCACGAGATTGGTGTGGCTCACGGGGACCTCATCGACGCCGCGGAGGCGGGGCGGATGAGGAGAGATGTCTCCAGATCGTTGTGGGACACGTTCTACGAGTGAGCGCGGCCTGTAATGCGTTTTCTCAGCCTTGACGTCTAAGACGTGACTTTCTAGATTGGAAGATTCGTTCTGTGCTTTGCATGAAGCAGACCAGGCTTACAAGCAGATACCCATGGACTGACGCTTGGGCCATGTTATGTTGTAAATGCGTCCCGATCTACAAGTCTTTGTGGAAGGTTAAGGATTTCAGGAGGCAGATCGTGGTATATACATTTTTTAAACTTCATTTCGGACGTTTTATGAGTTGTTGTCCAGACGTATAATCGCCGGCGCGGAATCTAGGCAAGTTCAGGTCTGTTCACCGAGGACAAATGCTAACCGAGTCAATTCCAGCGCCAGCCCTCGTTCCTTTCTTGGTAGGGGTCTTGCTCAAAAGTCTCGCGATGTTAGAGCTTATCGCGCGACTGTGGTCAATATCCCTCTCAATTCCCATTTTGTTTTTTCCTTTTCTCTTTCGGTGAGGCCCTGTCCATACACCATGCATTTAACAGCCTTCTGACTTCACTTCAATAGCCTTGAAACATTATATATACCGCCTGGGGCATCAGTGCCGAGGAGGAACTGCTGATCTCAGGACTCATCGTAGATCACCACCACCATCCCCCACCTATGACATCCAAATAATGCAGGTCGGAATCAAGCGCGTTACACAGCTCTCGCACTGGATTTCGACCTACAATACTTGGCATCATAGTCTACATGTATGTAAAAGGATTTGAAAAATAGGTATTATCGTTACTGTGAGAATGAGGGGCGAGCATAATATTCTCAAAGTTAGTCTGTGCGAAATGTTATCATAACGCGGTAGAAATGATACTATGTGCTGATCGCACAACGCATCTTGTCTGTGTGGCCGGCTTCAATTTCCGGGAATACTTCGTCCCTTTGAATCTTGTGAAAGCCGATTCGAATTAGGACAACAAGATAACAAAGAAGCGGTAAATGTCTGGCTAAGCGAGGTGTGAGAATTGAGCAACTTTATGGGTAAATTTAGCTTGTCGAATTTGTGGATTGTATAATGCTGCGTGTGAATAAAGCATGTCTATCAATGGACTCAGCGGACATCATGCGACCCGACTGACTGCTTGTTTTACCTGTCTCCGGTTTAATTTGGAGGATCAGTACGGGATGTAAGTGGATGATATGATTGATTAGGGAATATACCGGAAGCACTGAAAGGTCAACAACGACATTATCTGGATCAGCTTAACATAGTTAGATCATGATAATGAAGCTATCGAAACATGATAATCTACATATCTGATAAGGGTATCATACAAGGAAGCAGCTCGCTGCTATGAAACCGAAGTGATAAACCAAACGTGAGTGTTAAGAAGGAGAGTGAATGTTCGTCGTTTATAAAATATCATGAATAGAAGACTAAATAGGATCAACCAATACCGGATAGATAACCAAAGAGAAAGTGTTTTCGTTAGCTGACGTGGTACAAAGACTGCGGCTTTTTACTGGACCTGCACAGTCACCGACTGTGACGTCAAATTTATTGACAATTGCCAGCATAGCTGGTCTCGGTGTTCGCAACCATAGAGCCCTTGAAGGTGGCAAAGCTCGAGCGGTCATCCTGGTTCGTGACGACGGCTTCAATGCTGACAGCCCCTATAAGAAAAGAACGAATTAGACTATGCAACCAGGTGCTGGCAGGAATACTAACATTTGTAGTGGCCATGGGTCGCGGAGTCGTAGTTGAACCAAATCCAACCGGTCGCGAGGTAGCGGATCTGGCCCGATGCCTGAATATTACAAGTCTTGGTGCTTGTCTAAGGAGAAAGACGGTCACCGTGCCGCTCATGATCACAAGATTGAAAGAGACGTACCACAGCCGTGCAAGTCTTGCCCTCTGGAGCAGTCATCTTTATCGTGACTTTGCCCGTGTCGCTGTAAGATGTATCGATGCTATAGACCAGGTGAGTGAGGTCATCGGGAGCAGGGAATATGAAACCCCCTACGTGCTCGACGTGGTATCTGTGACTGAGGTAGAGACGGTGAATGCGTCAGTTACCTCAGCTACTTCTGGAACACCGATTTTAACACTGAGCGTGTTGGAAACACCAAGTGTCGAAGCAGCTGAATGCAAAATGAATAATGAGATAGCAGCCAGGGAAAGATATTAGAACACGTACAGCTGACGGTGTAAGAACTATCACTGTTAAATCCTTGGTCAACTTCAATGTTGACTTCACCCTCAGTACCAACAAGGCTCCCCTGGGAAGTAGTGGTATGGGTCTGGCAGACCGGGTCGCCTATCTTAAAGTTAGAACGATGAATAAACAAAACAACCATGAACCAACCTGAATAGCTCAGCTGAACAACATCATCCGTGATACAGACCTGCGCAGGGCTGTCGACATACTAAAGATGATGATGGTCAGATCACCAATATAAGAAACAAAGAATTATTGCTACATCGGTAGGGTTCGTAACGATATTGTGTGAGCCAGATCCCCAGTTAGAGTTTGCGTATTGTACAATATCATTCCATCCGGGAACTGAGATGTCAATTGATTAACATCATATTGTAGAGGCTGGAACTACATACTGGTTTGGGCCTCGGCGACAGACAGCTGTGCGCACTGGCTAGCGCCACTACGCTCAACGATGCTGGTCTCAGCATCAACCGGATACCTCCCGTAGAGGGAGCCATCACGCTTGAATGCGAGGTAATGTCCCCTTGCCTCGTCGACGGCGATATGGGCGATATCTCTGGGAAGAGACCGGACAAGCTGACTGAAAGGCAGAGCGGTGACGCCGGAAAGGGCAGTCAAGAAAGTGATAAACTAGACAGACAGATATTAGGGTGGTACCAAGAGAGAGATTACTCACAGCAGCGGCACTGAGCATCGTGTAGGTGAATGTGAAGGAAGGTAGAACAAAAAGACGGTCGAAGAATTCGAAGTAGTGAAACCCGTAAAGGAGAATGGTGTGCTTATGTTTCTCTCCAGCACATTCCATTCTGCTTTATACTCCAGAAGCCATGTTTCAGGATCTCATCGGCGATTGATATCGCATGGTACACTACTCACAAGGTGTTTCGGAGCAGTGCCAGTCGCTCATGTCGGGAATGTGGACTTTGAACTTCAAGGACCTGTTTCTGATCGAAATGACCACCCAGCCCAACCCGATCACTAAGTGATACTGCACTGCCGGTAGCATGATGCGCTAGACGAAGATCGTCCGAGGCAATCTCGAGTTCGGACCATAGGAACAGCCACCATCTGCTCCGGCGACTCATCAGTTCCAGTCATCCATAGGCTTCAATCATGCGCACAGCAAGCCTGAGCAAGTTTCATACTGGGATGAGGACCACCCTTTTACCTTTTCCTGAGGGAAATGATGAGCTCGAAAGCTACTGAAACAAAGACCTTGCTGTTTACTGACGGCGCCAGCTCAGTCTGGCCACCCCTCGCTGATGCGATGAGGCCATATGCATCAATCATTGACGGTCCTGTTGCCCAATGGTTGCCATCTTGCCGACACCAGTCAGAGATTCATGTTACGACACATGCTATTTTGTAGGGTTTTGAGCGCCGTCATAATCGTAGAAACAGCTCGAAATTAAACTTTGAACTCCAAGAATCAACCAAGAGAACAGTTGGTTCGGGTGGCGGTGTCAATGACGGTCAACTGAGTCCGATTTCGCACGCCACAGGCGCGTCTGAGCTCAAGCGCTCACCTTGGCTCACCCAACTTGTTACCTTGGAGCTGCGAGACCGTACGGCGAGCCAGCGTTGTGTTGATCTCGCGACCGATAACTATACAGCTCGCAAAGCAGTGGCATTGGATGCACTGCGGCCGAATCCGTTGACAGTCACGTGCATGTTTGGGCAGCTTTCCGTCGTCCTCCGCTTGTTCGTAGCTTGCCTGTGACTTGCACTACCATACCATTTGCCTAGGCTGCCTAGCGAACCCCGCAATACGGTTCTATCGGCTGTACTAGGAGTAAAGTGCGTGACTCTTCGTGCGGTAAAAAATGAAGCTGATCGGTGCTCCTCCAGTTCATGATTCAAGGCATTTTACACACTAGCCAGTGAGCCTCGACATTGTCTAGCCCACAAAGGAAGCTCTTTCTGAGTTGAATGACTGACTGATATAGCCCACTAAGAACGGTTGTAGCCCGCGCGAAGCCTCAAGGAAGACTAGATGCATACTCTGTGATGCGATTTGGGTCTATTATGAACTCGAGGCGACCTTCTCTGATAGATTTCTCTAGAATATGACCTGAAAGTGTATCACAATTTCTTGAATAACACCAGAAACATCCTCTTCAAAATGTATGGCAAATAATCATTCACATCAAGCAAGAAGGGTAATGGGAGCCCTGGTAGCAATAGACCGCGACACCAACGAAATCATCAACGAGACTGCGGAAATACCCTCCACATTCATCTGGACTACCGACACCTTCCTCAGCTTCCCATTTCCCGAACTATGCCCGACCACCCAGTATATGCTGCTCGTTTTGGTTGTAGAGCCTAGTAAGGTGTATGAGCCATTTGGGATGGGGTACTGATGGCTGGCGGTGATCTCGAAAGTGCAGTTCGTTCCGATGTCGTCTTTGACAACGAGCAGCCCGGCCCTAAATATGGGCGTACCTTCGGAGGGCTGTCCCTCATGTGTAACCTCGGAATGCCTTCCCTCAGACAATCCTTGGACAACGGCCGATTGAATACTGTATCCATTGTAGTATGCGTTAGCATCCGTCTTACCATCCTGATCCCAGCAACCAATTTGCAGGTTCAAGTCCTGTTTTCGCAATGGAAGATTCTCTGACATTGCCTGCTTCCATGATGGTCGCCAGGCTTTAGTTCCATCGCCAGGTTTCGGATACAGGAAGAGTAAATCCCACTGGCACTGGTGTGCTGCCACATCCACCAGCGATGACCACGCGTCCTCCTCAGACTGTGTTCCATAGTATGCAGGTATAGAATCCGAATGCAGAAGGTACGCCATACCCGCAACTTTGTCCACTGGGTTTGTTGCCTCCCGCTCCCGCATCTGTGACAGAATATCATAGACACGATGTTGACCACGTATGATTTACAGCCCTGCCAATCTTTTCTCAGCGCCGGCCCGTATACCTTCGTCACCAATGCATCCTGTAATAATCATATGCTCGGTGATCTCCTGCAGGGTCCATGCACGCTTAAACCAGTCCCTCACCGGGCAAACAGGTCTAAGCTCGGAAGGCCCTGATTCAAATGCCGAAACCAATCCCAACCCGGTCAAGTAGCACACCACTTTATCGGCCGCAGCATATACGGATCCGATGGTGGGAACATCCACTTTCCATTCCTCCACACGCAATTCCTCCATTGGCCCACCTTTCTGTCTCAAACACAACACATCCAACCAGACATATTCTGCGCCCAGATTCAGCATCTCAATCCGGATGTGATCCAGCTGTCCGCATCCTGTTATGGACACGGGCACGGGCATGGGCCATTCATGACCATTGATGGGTGTCGAAAAGTTCTTGCGAGAACATTCATCCATCCAAGCATGAGATATTGCCCACGGCCTTCGTCGAACGACGTGCCATGGCACCACCCGATTACTATACAAATCCCATACGCGTCGAGGGGGCACATGCGGGTAGATGATTATGTCGGTAACGAGTACGTCTACCAGCATCTGTCGGTACTTCACTTCGCGCTGAGATAAATCATCCACAACGGTAGTCAAATCGCCAAACCAAAACGGGCGTATGCGGTGCCAACGTCGTATTTTTTCAAGATGCAGTGCCCAAGGACAGAGGTTATGCCCGCAGTGCTCAGTGTGTATGATGTGCCGAGTATGGTATTGAACTGATCCAAGAGTTGTTGAACAGTGAAGGTTTCACAGAGAGTGTCGGCGAGATCGGATGCTATAACGGGCTTCCTGCCGGTGAAAGACTGTTGCTTTGGCACTTTGTTAATCTTTAATTGGAATGACTCGAGGGTGACAGTGACTTCAGGAAGACTCTCATACTTGAGGTCTGCTTGCTTAATTCGCTATACATTTTTCATTATTCATCGCACTTCTTTGATGATTCTAGACGCTTACCTCTTCATCGTTGTAGTTCAGGAGAATGACATCTTCGTAATAGCGCTCAAACCATCTCTCCCTATCTATGAGTATTCCTGATGTGTGCTACAATTAGGACGTTGAATATTGCAAATAACACAGATGCACATACCTTTGAGAGGTCAGGATGTCGATGGGGTGTGGTACCAAGTTGTGATCAAATAGGCTGTACCCAGAGGATTCGGCACCGAGTACTGCACAGTGAATAGAGACCGCAGGAGTGAATTATCAGCGAGGTACGCGCCCATGAACCTTGTTCTGACCCCCCTGCCTGAAGAAGATGCATCATTGCTGAAAACTCAAAATATTCGTATAAACGCTCACAAATATAGTCACTTCAACGACTTTTTCCCTCAGTGTCAACGGTTTTGAAAGAAATAGTTCTATAGTCACGAGGAATACCAAAAGACTGGCGTGGGCATGATTCATATGTATCATGATGGGGACACCGCAACCATGATTATCACAGCATGCTCCTGGAATAGGTTGTGCTGGTGAGTCTGGGACTCATGACCGCCCATCGCATGTGCACATAATATCATATTGCAGATTATAACTAAGGGCGGGGGCGCTCAGAACCGGCGTACATGATATGGGTCTCCCTAGTCAAAGCTACATTTTGAGTCTGATCCAGCGTGTGAGAGGGACGAGCGTAGCCGACATTGGGTCGCCTCGTTTCACGCCAAGTCAAACGTATGATCTCTCGACTCCTTGCACCTTGTTATCATCTGTGATCTGGTAGCACACAAGGTTTGATTCCCACTCGGAACAGCGCTGTTTGCGGCGGTCTCACGCATGGAACGATACCACGCTAAATAGTAGAAACAACAGACAATGTGGTTACTATGTACAGGAGTTGAAATGGGCTGGAAAATCCTACAGCTGGTCTTGAGGTTACAACTTGGCGCTGAATACAGAACATATGCGTACCATTGACGTGACTTGAATCGTCGCCTGCGACAATGGACAAAGTGCCTTTCGTGTTTCATGCATGGGCCTAAGCCAACTTGTTATTCCGTTTCCCCAATCCGTGGAAGAGGGTTGGAAGGATGTTAGTCGAACCTGACAGAGAAGCTTCATCGCCGCTCTTGAAACTACGAGGGTGCTGTGGTAAGCCGGTACTAAGTGGTCGACAGTGAGCTCACCCGCATCCGATGATTATACGACTCGACTGGTGAAGAATCATCGTACAACGGATGGTGAATGCTTGGTCGCATATATCAAGATCCGAAATGTACAGAGAGGTTGGCGATACCGTTTACGCAGCCAGCGCAAGTACCGTCCGAGCCGATTCCTGTCATTACAGGGCATTCTCTATTTTGACTTGTATCATGATCAGATCATAATCTCGGAAGATTCACATTTCGGACGCTCTGTAGTCCAAAAGATTCCATCCGAAGTGACTGAATGCTAGTGTGTCGCTGAAACAGATTAGAGTATGTCACACAGCATTTCACAGAATAGAACGCACATAAGGTTTTAGAACAGTAGAAACACTTCATACTCATATATCGTATATGAAATATTCAGGTCTTCGGGAGCCAGGAATATGAAATACCTTACGCGCTCGATGTGGTATCTGTGACCGAAGCAGAGACGGTCAGGACCTTGGCAACACTGTCTGCCTCCGGAATGCCCGGTTTGACCGTTAGAGTGTTGGAAAACCCGATTGTTGATGCCGCTATATATTAACAGAGCAATAGCAGAAGACATACAGTCAACGGTGTAAGAACTATCCGTGTCAAAGCCTTGGTCGACTTCAATATCGACTACCACTTCGCCTCCTCGACAGTGATATGGATGACATTTTTAGAAAGAGACCACCACCCAAAATATGCTAAGGCCAAGTTTCCCGGGGGGGCGCTAAATTGGGGCCTCATCAAATGCATAGTACAGCAGGATCCTGGGTAATAGGCACTTGATAGCCACAGATTCGTCAAGCGCGTCATGTGAGTAAACTTGTAGCCAGAGCTGGGTCGCTTGGCGCTGTTGCCACAGTATACCAAGATAAGAAGGAAAATAATACATCGGTGGAAATGGCCCAGTTTGGGACGTTAGCCGGTACTTCGGACCGTTACTCCGGCTCTTTGTTTGGATTCGATCTTCGATCGACCAAACATTGCACGTACTTTGTTCCTTCATTCCACCATCACCTTCAGTAAGCAATGCCGACGATACGTGCAGTAACGCCTGGAGGTAGTATCACTATCTTTGAATTTCTACCTGCTCACTGGTATGGCAGAGCCGAAGGCATCGCCAAAGCCACAGCCTATTGGAAACGTTCCTGTGATCCTTCTCTTGACAACATGCGTCACATGTGTCATCTTTCTGCTATGGCGGAGGGCGAATCAACTGAAAACAGTGATTTCTCATCAGTATGGACCGTATAGGCATGTCGGGTACCGTCTGAACCTGTTTCTTTCAGACTAAAGACATGGCGGCGAACGGAGGGCCAGATACGATTAAGCACTGACGATGGTCCTGCAGCAACGGAATTTCTGGAGGATGATTATGATGACGACAATGAGGATTTGACGCTGGCGGAGGATGTTGGGGGGAGTTTGATGCAAAAAAAGTCATCTGTTGCCGAAGCAGCGCAAAGCAGGAATGCAGGTTGACTGTACGATTATGGTGCGTGGCTTCTGTTATATTCTGAAGGGAAGCTGATTCTTTCTCAGTCGATTTGAATAGGATCTATACCCCATATAATGTCAGCTGCTAATGTATAATATTGAAACCTCAAATTTTCGGGAAGCGCCTCTGCTATGTCTGTGCCGGCGATCTTACATCTTGAACTAAAGAAATACAATATTTGTTTCTTGTGGGTGGTCCTATGTTCTGGCCAGACAAGATTTATTAGAATTGACAATGGTCCCGCAGCGACGGTGTTTTTTGGAGGATGATGCGATGACGACATTGTGGACCTAGAGAATGTCTGGGTGAGTTTGATGGCAAAACTCTTGCTTTGTTGCGGGAGCAGTACAGAGCAGGAACGTAATTCTAACTGACGTCTAGATGCATGTGCACGGTGCGTGGGTTTGTTACAATACGATGAAGTCTGGCTGATTCTTGCTCAGTAAGATTTTATTCCCAATATAATGACAAATATCTATGCATAACGTTCACTATGAACCTTCCTAAAAGCGATTCTGCCGTGCTTTGCGTCGGTAATGTTATATCCTGAGGTGCAATGCAAACCTCAGGTTTTAGGAAGGTGCCCTGTCATGTCTATGTCAGCGATGTTGCACCTTGGGTGGGGAAGCAGAATAAATTCCTAGTGCGTGATTCCGTGTCCAGCCAGTCCAGATTTATTCATCTTCGTTATAGTTCCTGCTATTGCTTCTTTTGCCGATAATGCAGCGCGCACAAGCACTTATTCTTAGCTCAACGTCTTTGATGGACCTTCCACCGAATAGCCGCCGGCCCTCCTCTTCTCGCCATATGACCATTTCAGCACCTCACCTGTTTGACGAAACGTCCGAGGTTTATCCATCTACATATACCTCTAAACATTTTAGATGTTTTTGTCGACGTTCAAGATGCTAGCATTTGCTGTGTTTGCATCTCTCATCGCCCCATTGGTTCGTGCAATCGGCCAAACGGAATGCGTGGTGACAGAAGCGTCTCCTTCGACGTTTGCCATCTCCCAGCAGGGTCAAGCTTCTACCATCCTACTATCTGCTGACGAATGGCAAGGTGTCCAGCTCGCCGCAAACGACTTGTCATCCGATATCGAAAAGGTCACTGGTCTTAGGCCGACCCTCGCGAATTCGACCGACCAGTCACCTTCCCGTCCAATTATTGTCGGTACCTTGGGAAAGTCAAGCCTCATCGAACGAGTTGTGAACGCGACCGGTTTGAACGTCTCGAGCATCGAGGGTCAATGGGAATCGTTCATGACGGCCATTGTCGATCATCCTATACCTGGAGTGGAAACTGCGTATGTTATCGTAGGTTCAGATAAACGAGGGACAATATACGCACTGTATGAACACTCTGAACAAATGGGGGTGTCGCCGTGGTACTGGTATGTTCTGTCAAGTTGTCAATTGACCTTCGTTCACTGTGCTCTAGGTGGGCGGATGTTCCCGTTAAGGCGGCGGGTTCTGAGATCTTGGTGACACCCTGCTCTCATGGATCACCTTCCGTGAAGTATCGGGGAATATTTCTGAACGACGAGCAGCCATGCCTGCAAAACTGGGCAATGGAAAAGTTTACGAATGGAACCGGCGCTGCCCTAACAGGTTCACCTTTTAATCATTTCTTTTATACTAAACTGTGCGTTACTCGTTTGTCCGGCATAGATTTCAAGGTTGACTAACCGGCCTCCTTAGGTATGAGCTCTTACTTCGTATGAAGGCGAACTATCTGTGGCCAGGTTCCTATCATGTTCTTCATCTTTCAAACTGAAAATAACCTTTGTCTGAAGCCCAGTGGAGCAGGTACGTTCGATAGTCCGTTTCAGTCACTTCTCAATGCATAACATGCTTTGTAGTGCTTTCGCTGTCGACGATTCAGAAAATCAGCGACTCGCCGATGTCTATGGAATCGTCATGGGAACTAGGTAAATAATGACCGTACGCCAGTGTTGCAAAGACTTACGGACTGCAGTCATGAAGAACCTATGGCGCGGTCCACGCCCGTTGAGTGGGACCTATTCGGCGTCGGTGATTGGAATTACACAACAAATTCGCAAAACGTTTATCAGTTTTGGGTGGACGGCGTCCAACGCGCGAAGCCTTATGAGACTATGTACACTATTGGCATGCGAGGCGCAGGCGATCGTGAGACTCATCTTCATATTTCTTTTATGTGATATTGATAATTGTGGAACAGTTCCCTTGAGCGAGACCACGAACATCGACCTACTGGAAAAAGTCGTCGCAGACCAAAGACAAATCTTTACTAATGCTTTCCCAAATATAAGCGTGGAGACAATCCCTCAGATTTGGACGCTATGTAATTTTCAGCATTTCCTCGTAGGACTTACAGTATTTATTATTTTTATCCACAGATCAAGAAGTGGAAGGTTACTATGACGATGGAATGCGAGTGCCTGATGATGTTATTCTGCTTTGGGCGGACGACACGTTTGTTCCAACCATTATGCGTTGGGTTGTTTCTGACTGCAAGAAACTTCAGGTGGGGCAATATGCGTCGCTATCCAGTCGAAAACGAGCGGAATCGTAGTGGGGGTGCCGGTGTTTATTACCATGTAAGTGTGGTTTGGGGCCTTTCTTTCCTTTACTAATCCTCCCGCATAATAGTTCGACCTTGTTCGTGTTCCATGAGGAAACTGAAAATGACTGAAAATGACTTCTGAGTATACAGGTTGGCCCTCCCAGGGATTACAAATGGATTACTGTAAAATACTTTCCAATACCTACAATACTCCTAGCACTGATCATCATTTTTCGCAGACCACCCAAATATCCAAGGTGGGTGATCCCCTCGTTTCTCATACTGCGTATCAAGCTATCTGTCAGGTCTACGAACAAATGTCCATAGCAATAGAGCGTGAGGCAACACGCGCTTGGATGGTTAATGTCGGCGATCTCAAACCATACGAATTATCCACAGAATTTTTCTTGACATACGCATGGGACGCCTCCCTCTGGACCCCTGATAACCTAGACGCTTTTGTGTCGAGCTGGGCCCAGCGCGAATTCAGTTTGTCGACGACAGATGCTGACGTGGTCCAAGACATCATTGGGAATGTGACGCGGTTCAATGCGAGACGGAAGCCGGAGCTGCTGAACTCTACAACATACAGCCTTGTTAATTATAGAGAGTACGCTACGTCGTCGTCTTCTATGCGTGAGACTGACACCAGATTACTTGCAGGGCAGAGTCTATTGTATCTGCATGGGATACACTTGTCGGAGCGGCAACTGGAATATACGACCAACTCTCTGAGGAAACGAAACCGGCATTCTTCCAGCTCGTTTATCATCCAGTCGCCGCAAGCGCCAATTTGGGTAAGATGCTCATCTCGGCGGGACTCAACAATTTGCGTGCTTCCCAGGCGCGTCTCAGCACAAATAATCTGGCGGACCAGGTGCAGGACCTTTTCGACACTGATTACGAGTTGGAGACGGAGTATCATACACTTCTTGACGGTGGGTGGATCGCAGATCGTCGATTCTTGTCTGCTGAAAATGTCTTCTACAGGTAAATGGGATCAGTAAGCGTCTTAATTCTCCTCTGTATTCCTCTAACAATCGTGACAGCATGATGGATCAGACACGTTAGTTCCCCTTTCGGACCGTATACCATCCAAAACTGAGTCTTGTTGCCAGATGTCGGGTACTACTACTGGCAGCAGCCAATGATGAATTCGTCGGTCTCGTCTTCTGCCTGCCCTACCCTCCTTGCTGACGTGGTGTGAACAGGATGCCTCCCATAACACGAGTCCCGCCAAAGAAGCAAGCCTTGGCGGGTGTGATGAGGATTGCACCTGAAGGCACCTTGGGAGCTTGGTCAGTCTGCCACGCGCCATATACTATGATGTCCTCACCAGTTATTATCGTAGGCCCGGTGATAATCCTAATCAGTGTGCACAAGGATACAACTGTCCTCCGCCAACGATCGTCTTGGATTCCTTTGATACTTTCCAAAATCGATATGTCGACGTCGGTGCGGGTGGTCCGTCCCCATTCACATTCAGTATCACAGCCAATGTATCCTGGATCGTGCTCAATACGACTCATGGAGAAGTGTCACCAGATGACCCAGAGCAACGTGTGTATATTTCGGTGTCTGACTGGAATACTCTCGACGTCGGGGATTCCTTTGCTAGTATTACGTTCACCGCACAAACGCAGGGCCAACCGAATCTTTCCGTGCCGGTCATCTTCGTTGCCCATAATACTATGCCCAGCTTGGCGTCTGGTTTCAATGGTGCGTTCGTTCCATATTCATTCATTCGGGATTCAGTGTTTGACTTTTCTGTCTGGCAGGGTTCGTGGAAGGTGCAGGGGTGATTTCGATTGAAGCTGCGCATGCGATTCGAAACACGTCAGTCGACGGTGTTTACTGGAGAGAGCTGCCAGGTATCGGACGTACGCTCTCTGGAATGACGCCATGGCCTCGAACTGGACATGATGGAGGAAACTTTACTGCGGGTTCAGGCCCATCTTTGTACGTCTCGGCAATGACCTTAACCGGGAAGTGCTCATTTCGCTTGCAGGGAATATGATTTCTTCACGTTCAGCGAAACGACTGACATGACGCCTGTGACTGTCTATGTTTCGCCTTCTCTGAATGCGAATGGTGCGGATCGACCTCTTGGTGTCGCAATAGCTGTCGATGGTGAAGTCCTGTCATCATATTTTATACCGCCTGCCGCCCCGGGCGTCCTTCCGGCTGTATGGGGCGGTTACGACGGGTTTGTCGCCAACTCGATTGTTCCGATAGCGTTATCATTTGCCGGAATCAAGCCAGGTGCGCATACCCTAAAGGCAAGTCTTAGTTTTTCGGTTCTTATAATGTTCTAATGTGCTTTCGGTTCCGAAAGATATTCATGATTGAACCGGCTGTAGTCGTGCAGAAAATTGTTATTGGTATGGAATTCTGTCTTATGTACATAGATGCATCTGACCCCAATTGTCATAGACGTCGGTGGCCTGGAATCAAGCTATTTAGGTCCTCCTGAAAGCTTAATAGTGTAATCTATATCGTAATATGAGCGCCATATTTTCGCTATCTCTGCTAAAGAAAAATAATTTACACCAATAATAAGTACTTTTAACTTTTAGATACAAGATACACCAATCAAGATATCGAAACTGGCGACGACTATTGCGTTGTCAGAGGTATCAGAAATCAGACTGGGGTTACATAGATATACATACTCCATCCCTCCATTGCCAGATAATCCTAGTTTACACAGGTTGCATTCTTTTGACCTGGCGTTCCCAGGTAAGGGAAGAAATGCACATGATATCGATCGTTTTGAAGGGCCAAGTCACAAAGTTGCCACCTGTTCGAGCGGGACCACTGGTCAGACCCATATCATCTAGGAGATCGTCGGTGTATTGCGGCCAACTGTGGCGCATCATGAGCTCGTAATGCATCAAAACGAGGTGAAAAAAAGCGTACCTCCAAAACGCGATATCAGAGCAATGACTGGGATTGGTCCAATGCAACATGTCCGGGTATCTCCGTCGAAGCCACGCCGAAGATCGTTCAGTGGCTTCAACGGCTTGTCGTGGCGAACGAGGAATTTCAAGGAAATGATCGCCAAGGAAGTATGATGAGATCCAATGAGCTGTGGTTTCGAAAACAAACCCGTTGTTCGTGGAAAACTGGTGAAGGAAAGATGTTAGAGGGGAGGACAACGGTGATTACGCGACTGCCCGCTCACCACTGCACCGTTGATCGCGAAATCTCGCTTGAGGATATTCTTCGCGGGAACTATTCCCCGATACACGCAGGAGGACCACTGTCTGCTATCAGGATGAGTCGTGGGCGGATCTTTCAGCGACGTGTAGTCCCATTCTTTAGCGTATGTCACGTCGGATACGTATTGTGGTGGATACGAGCCCAGGCCGAGGTCGTTAGCGGTCTCGTCTGCGACAATTCGTGAGATGGCATCGGTATAGAAAAACGGGGATCTCACCATCAAATATATGAGACCACGATGATTGGTATCCGGTAGCGAGGACGAGGGCATCTGCGCGGACGGTGCTGCCATCGCTTAGGACGATCGAATGACCGTCATCACCGAACGCAACGGCACGAGCGGGGGCAATGATACCAATCTTGCCATCGTTCGCAAGCGAGTGGAAGCCATTATTACGTCGAGACACCTCGTCATTAACGCGCAGACTCCAGAACACGTCTTGCGAAAGTCGTAGAGGAGAGCCCTCGGGTATTTGAAAGGCGCGGTACTGCAGAGCGTCGGTTAGCGAGGAAATAATTAATGATAGATGCGACTGCGTACAGATTGATTTTGGATATAATCGAAGAGGCCTCGAACGGTGCGGCCTCCTAACCATGTTTTATGTAGGAATCGTCTAGATGATAGGCAATTAGGAATATGGGTGGCATGATGGATGATGTACATACTCCAAATTGCTCCTGAGCTCAATATGAGGACTAAGGATACCTATTAATCTATGATCCAGCGTCAGTACCAGGTAAAGGGACGACAACGACACAACGCACCGACTCTTCCTAATAAAATCTGGTATGTGCATGTCCGACGCGACGAACGCATCCGTCTTCTCAAAGATCATAGACACGTTCCGCTGTCGTCCTTCGTGCGCCAAGTACGCCGCAATATCTTGTGCTGATTTGCCCCCTCCAATGACCACCACCGAGCCAGGCCTCTCGTCCGAAACGGGTCTCACAGCGCTCAAAACATCGTCTAGCCGCATACGGAAATCCGACGAATGCACGATCGGACCTTTGAACGCAGCGAGCTTCGCTGATTCGGGGTTAAACGCCCTCGGTATGCGGGGTAGATGACATCCCTGCAGAAGAAGGAAATGAGCCGTCCGGCATCGAAAGACGCAGAAATGTACTCACCCCAGTGCAGAGTACGACACGATCGAAACCTAGGTCTCGCACCCCATCCTTGTCGCGTATCGTGACTACCCAATTCGGCGGCTCAACTGCAAAAGGTGGTGTCGGTCTCCTCACGTTAATGACTTCAGTGTTGTAGCAAATGTGGTCTTTCAGGAAGGTGTCGGCGAATTTCTCCATGTAGAATAGCATATCTTCTGCGCTCAGACGGGTATCGCTGGCTTTTCGGTCAGGGTGGCGGGGCATAGCGAGGGGGGAGAAACGATAGTCGCCGTAGACACTAGTCATGCCCATCTTAACAGGGAAGCATCGAAGAAACGGAAACGGAAACATACTTGTTGATGAACACGCCAGAATACACCTTGTTGTACTCCCACACACCTCCTGGACAACTATCCTTCGTCAAGATATGCACCTTCGTAAAACCATCCTGGAGTAGAGTATGCGCCGTGATGAGTCCTGCAGCGCCAGATCCTATTATACATATTGACTGGCTCGTCCGGGGGTTGTGGGCGTTGATTTCTGCTGCAGAAGCATCATAGTAAGGATTGTCGAACATGGTGGTGGTGGTGGTGGTGGTTGACGCTGAAGGGTGTCATACGAGGTCCGGTCTTTGGGGAAGGCGCTTTTTCAAACATCTAATTGACAACGGTGGTAATATCAATCCGAAGAGAGAAGCATTCACTTTTTCCCGAAAGGTTCCGTCACAACGTTCTGGTTCCCTGGTCTGGACTGCGGCAAGGATGCCGATTGGGTACGGCTGTTTGGAAACACTGGCAGCCTGCATCAAAAATAAATGACACGGCACGGTCGGTAAGCCATCAGTGATAAAAACGCCTATTCGTAGTTGGAATTGCTCATTCAAAAGGTAAAAACACATCCGAAGACATATAGACGTACGAATGGGAAGCTGGACCACTGAGATCGAATATATTTTGTGGTCTCTCGATCAGGGTAATCGAGGATACCGGTGCCTGCCGAGGCGAAATTCGGGTCTTGCCCTGTCCTGACCCTGAGATCATTATCGAGTGATTGGGACCAACGAATCCGATCTTTCGCAAGCGAGAATAAGAAGCTGCTAGGCAGTGCGTGCCTTGCTTCTTGATGCTGAGTCTTACGGATTTCGAAATTTCGCCACCAAGATAATTTGCAAATTTCGTACTAGTACAAGCGCACGTCAAAAGACGCGAAAAAGTTGAACCTGTAAAGAGAGCAAATGAAGATCGATACGTCGAACCCTGAGGCCAAAGGCGTACCCGAAAAGCCAAACACTGCTTCCGCCGACGCGGAAGTGAAGAAAGCAAGTCCTCCGTCAGACCCGTCCTTCACTCTAGGCCAGGTATCTCATAATCCACCGGGACATCCTTTCTCTCTAACCATGCCGCGTCTTCCCCTCCCAGATCAACCCCTTTGCCACAATCAAGTCGACGTCGGGTCGGGAGCTCCCTCAACTCTACACCATCATTATTCCTCACCACCGCATAATGCTCCCCATGCCAGCCAACAAAATCCAAGGACGGAAGAGAAAGGGCAATTCCTCGTGCCGAAGAGTTCCAAATATCAGTTTGCATCTGGTAAACCTTTTCGGACATGAGATTCGGCTTTGGCCGATATTCACCTTTACCATGAAGGTGGAGAAACGATAACGAGGGGAATTTGGAGAAGGATCCACAATAATCGTTCTAAAGTGACATTTCCGTGAGTCTAGGACCAGAATTAATTGAATATGGACCGACCAATGGTTTGTCCGACACGACAGTTGACAACCCAATCGCGTGCATATATGGGGGTATGCTTCGTACTAGCGCCTCGACCGCCTTCTGGTTCAGGTTCGCGATCCTTACCCCAAGCACTCTCAGGCCCACTAGTTCCGGCAGGACGGCAAGCACCAAGTCCCATGGGCAGCTCCCCAAATCTAATTTCCTTAGCCCCGTACGCCTCCTCAAAAATTGAGTTACGCTCTGATATAGCGAGAGTTCATTGTCGTGCCCTACTAGCACGAACCGGAAGGCTTCGAGGTGCGGCAAAAAAGTGTGTTTGCCCTCCAGTATATGATCACTAGCAAACACCACTGAAGCCGAAGTAGGCTCTTCGAATGTCCCATGCAGGGTCAAGCTCTGCAAATTATGTGCATGTGCGATGCGCGCTAATACGACATGCGATATCCGAGTATCGACCAGATCGAGATGGGTAAGGTTCTTGATAGTGACACTTTGGAATGTGCTGTCCCAGGAGTGCTTTCGTGTAAGGCAGGCGCCCAAGATCAGATGCTTGAGCGTGTGCACGTTCTCGTCAAGGACTTTCCGCACCTCCCCCATATCCGCATCTCCGTCGTCATCTTCGGCCCGAAGGGTGAATTTGCGCAGTTTTTTAAAGGCTGATACGCCGACAGCGTCGAAATGAAAGCCGATAAGTCCTAGACTTTCGATGCGGGACTGCGAGACTAGGACATGTTGCACAATGCTAGCGCGCATTTCAGGGTACCCTATCCATTCAAAGTCACGGAGCGCTTTGAATTTTGGAATCGCTGTACGAAAGGCCCCTACAGACCGGTCATTCCTCGTTCCTCGTTCTGCGGTGGAAGAAAAGCACAAACGTACTGGTGATGAGGTCTAGGACGTCCGACTCTTCATACGCCCAGTGTATCCTCAGAGACATGATCTGGCTCGCAAAAACCGGGTCCTCCTTTACTCGGTCCATGAAATCCAACCCTCGAGTGACATTCTCCTGATCATCGCCAAAATAGAGATCAACAGTCCGGAAGAGGATGCGCACAGCCAGCTCCCTGTGGAACGCAGACACGAACAACCAAGTCCGAAGGTGATAACGAGGAATATGGCGCGCTATCCGATCCCAAATTTCCACCGGTGCTCTCTGCGAAGCAGGTTGGTCGACAAAATGTATGCGCTTGTCCCTTCGGTATAAATGCTGAATTTCGCGGTTTGAGGGATCCAGGTTCAAAGCAGCCTGGAAATCTAGGGAGCATGAGAAGCGATTCCCAACAAAGACCAAAGAGTACGCACCTTGATGCGCTTTTTCAAGCAGCCTGTCGCCAGCCACCTTCCTCGCCTTCCCTCTAGCCAGCAAGGCCTTCGCCACCTCCTCCCGCGGTAGGTTCGGCGTCTTCAAGAACACCTCGAGGTAGTTCTCTACATCGTCACCATATTGACCCGACTCTATCAAGGCCAGCGATGTATCGAGGAGAAATGTTGCTTTCCTCGATGGAGGCATGGCTTGGACGGCGCCGAAGACGGTGGATGTGAGCTCGTCTTGAGGTCCAGGAGAGGACATCATGGGAGTTCGGGACACCACACCGCGTTTCTTAGTGAGAGGCATGGGAAAGCAAACCAAATCAACGGTATAGTATAACTATTGACTCCGTCGCCGCCAGCGTGTATATCTGCCGACCAGATGAATGATTTCGCGATGGGAACGTTGAGGACAGTCACGTTTCGGTAATATCTCGGATCCAGACGTTTGCTCGTCGTCGTTGGCGCCGGACGATAGTGGTGGTTAATGAAAGAGTTCCAAAATCGTGTTCAAATTGGTCAGTGCGGAGATTTCCCCAGAAGTTCCTACTTTTGGATTAGTATGACATATATTTACGTCATGTCTGCGTTTGCGCCGATTGCCTTTTTACATTACACAACCGATCCAATTAATCTGCTCTGTACGTTGTGTGCTAATGTTTGAGGCCATCTTTAAGAGAGTAGTACGGCTCCATCGCGAAAATCCAAATGGTAAGTATTATAATTTACTTCTTGCAGCAGAATTTTGTTACCCATGGATGCTAGCATCATGTGCGTATCTTACGGAGTCCGCAAATGAATAGCTGTTCCCATGACAATTTCAGCATCTCGCTTATAGGACTCACCCGCCAACATACAGATGAATCACTGAGTAAGCGGATAGCTTCCCGTCTCACGGGAAGCTCGGGCAAATAAATACAATGAGTCAGTCACTGAAAGAAGAGGATATCCGGCAATACTTAACGCCCATTGAGATAAGTTGGCTTCGTGGGGGTTATACACCATCATCAATCTTTACGTTGTGTGTGTCTGTCAGTATAGCCACGACCATATGAGAACGGTATGAAAGGCAGTTCTTTCTTTGCAGGTCTCCTTGGGTCCACAGGATTCACAGAGGCTGTCGGCGCTACGAGTGTTGTCTGACTGAGAGTCAGCACATCCGATAGGGTACTCTTTCGTTGAAGGCAGAACGGAAGATCCAGCAGCCGAATTTACGCGAAGAACACTCGAGTCGGAAGGCAACAGGGCGCTTATATTATTACATAGGTTATACTAAGATGCTCTCAGGAGGACCCAAATAGCTTGATTCCAGACCACCAACATCTATAATCACTAGAGTCAGATCCATCTATACACACAAGACAGAAACCCGTACCAATAACAATCTTCTGCACAACTACTGCCGGTTCAATCATGAATATCTTTCGGAACCGAGAGCATTAGAACAACATAAGAACCGAAAACGCATGACTGACCATTAGGGTATGGGCACCAGGTTTCATTCCGGTAAATGATAACCGTATCGGAACAATAGAGTTGGCGACAAACCCGTCTAGACCATCCCATGCATCCGGAAGGTCACCGGGAGCGGCAGGCGGTATGAAGTATGACGACAAGACTTCCCCATCTACAGCTATAGCGACACCAAGAGGTCGATCTGCACCATTCGCATTCAGAGAAGGCGAAACATAGACAGTCACAGGCGTCGCGTCAGTCGTTTCGCTGAACGTGAAGAAATCATATTCCCTGCAAGCAAAATGAGCACCTCCCGGGTAGGTCAGTGCCGAGACATACAGAGATGGACCTGAACCCGCAGTAAAGTTTCCTCCATCATGACCAGTTCGAGGCCATGGCGTCATTCCAGAGAGCGTACGACCGATACCTGGCAGCTCTCTCCAGAATACACCATCAACTGACGTGTTACGAATCGCATGCGCAGCTTCAATCGAAATCACCCCTGCACCTTCCACGAATCCTGCTCGACAGAAAAGTCAAACACTCAATCCCGAATGAATGTATACGAAACGAACGCACCATTGAAACCAGACGCCAAGCTGGGCATAGTATTATGGGCCACGAAGATGACCGGGACAGAAAGATTCGGTTGGCCCTGCGTTTGTGCAGTGAACGTAATACTAGCGTAGGAATCCCCGACATCGAGAGTATTCCAATCAGACACCGAAATATACACACGTTGCTCTGGGTCATCTGGTGACACTTCTCCATGGGTCGTATTGAGCACGATCCAGGATACGTTGGACGTGATACTGAATGTGAAAGGGGACGGACCACCCGCACCGACGTCGACATATCGATTTTGGAAAGTATTGAAGGAATCCAAGACGATCGTTGGCGGAGGACAGCTGTATCCTTGTGCACACTGATTAGGATTATCACCAGGCCTACGATCATAACTGGTCAGGTCATCATAGTATACGGCGCTTGACTTGCGACTGACCAAGCTCCCAATGTGCTTTCAGGCGCGATTCTCATCACACCCGCTAAGGCTTGTTTCTTTGGCGGAACTCGCGTTATAGCAGGCATTCTATTTGTGCTATGTTAGGAACAAGTATACGACAGGCACAAGACGAGACCCACGTATTCATCATTGGCTGCTGCCAGTAGTAGTATCCGATATCTGGCTTCAAGCTTCAGTCTGGAGTGTTGAGGTATCGAGAAATGGACTAACGCGTCTGATCCATCATGCTGTCACGATTGTTAGAAGAACACAGTAAAGAGGTAATGTGCTCACTGATCCCATTTACCTACAAAAGGATCATCAGGAAGCAGCAGACGACAGTTCACGGAATCTAATCACCATCAAGTAGAGTATGATATTCCGTCTCCAGCTCGTAATCAAAGTCGAAAAAGTCTTGCGCCTGGTCCGCCAGATTATTTGTGCTGAGAAACGCTTGAGAGGCACGCAGATTATTCAGTCCCGCCGAGATGAGCATTTTACCCAAATTGACGCTTGCGGCGACTGGATGATAAACGAGCTGGAAGAATGCCGGTTTCGTTTCCTCAGGCAGTTGATCATATATCCTAGTTGTGGCTCCGGCGAGTGTATCCCACTCAGTTATGACGGCCTCCGCTCTGAAATACTCTCGTGTCAGTCACATGCTTAGGCAGGAGCAAGAGGCGGTGTACTCTCGATAATTAACAAGGCTGTATGTTGTAGAATTCAGCAGCTCCGGCTTCCGTCTCGCATTGAATCGCGTCAGATTCGCAATGATGTCTTGGACCACATCAGCATCTGTGGTCGACAAACTGAATTCGCGCTGGGCCCAGCTCGACACAAAAGCGTCTAGGTTATCAGGGTTCCAGAGGGAGGCGTCCCATGCGTACGTCAAGAAGAATTCTGTGGATAATTCGTATGGTTTGAGATCGCCAACATTGAGTACCCAAGCGCTTGTTGCTTCGCGCTCTATTGCTATGGACATTTGTTCGTAGACCTACAAGATAGTTTCGTACGTCACTGCATATGCAAAGCGGGCCATATACTCACCTTCGATATCTGGGTGCTCTGCAAAAAAGGTTCATTAGTTCTAGGAACATTGTAGGTATTGGAAAAGATTCTACTGTAATCCATTTATAATCCCTAGGGTCGCCAACCTGTATATTCAGATCAGTTGAAGTAAACTGCTCAGTCTCCTCTCAATGACACGAACATAGTCGAACTATCGGCGAACTGTCAGCAAAGCTATCAAAAACCAATTACCACCCTTACATGGTAATAAACGCCTGCGCCGCCGCTACGGTTCCGCTCATTCTCGACCGGATAGCGACGGACGTTTCCCCAGCTAAAATCCCCTTATGGTCAGAACCAACCCAATCTACGATGACAGGTACCAACTTGTCATCCGACCACAGCAAAATAACATCATCAGGCACTCTCATCCCATCGTCATAGTAACCCTCCACCTCCTTATCTGCGGATAGAGATGAATAATTCAGAGGTCTCATAAACAACAGCAACAACTTACATAGCGTCCAAATTTGGGGAATCGTCTCCACGCTCACGTTGGGAAAAATGTCAGTCAAGATCTGTCTTTGATCTGCCACGACTTTTTCCAGTAGGTCAATGTTGGTGGTCTCGCTCAAAGGAACTGATTCCGCCAATATAAATATCCAGTCAAAGAGGTATAAGGAGTGTTCCTCACGATCGCCCGCTCCTCTCATACCAATAGTGTATACAGTTTCATAAGGCTTTGCACGTTCGACGCCTTCCACCCAAAACTGATAAATATTTGCGGAATTTGTGGTGTAATTCCAATCGCCGGAGCCGAAGAGATCCCACTCAACGGGTGTGGACCGTGTCATTGGTTCTTCATGGCTGCAATCCGTGGGTGTTAGTACTACTGTCCTTGTCAGGATATGACTGCTTACCTAGTCCCCATGGCGATTCCGTAGACATCGGCAAGTCGCTGGTTTTCTGGATCGTCGACAGCAAAGGCACTGCAAAACGTCACATATGTACCGAACATAAATTGTAACCAAATGCCAGACATACCTGCTCCATAACGCTGAAGGACAATGGGTCATCATCAGTCTCAGGGACAAGAAAAAGATAGAAACCTGGCCAGAGATAATTCGCCTTCAGACGAAGCATGAGTTCATACCTGAGGTGAATAGTCAGCCTTGAAAACCACGCCAGACAAACGAGTAACCCACAGTTTAGTATAAAAGAAATGATTAAAAGGCGAACCTGTCAATGCTGCCCCAGTTCCATTCGTAAACTTTTCCATTGCCCAATTTTGCAGACTCGGTTGCTCGTCGTTCAGAAGTATCCCCCGATATTTTACGGAAGGCGGTCCATGAGAGCAGGGTGTCACCAAGATCTCAGAACCCGCCGCCTTAACGGGAACATCCGCCCACCTAGAACAGAATAAACGAACGTTAATTGACAGCTTGATATAACATACCAGTACCACGGTGACACCCCCATTTGTTCAGAGTGTTCATACAGTGCGTATATTGTCCCTCGTTTATCAGAACCTACGATAACATACGCAGTATCCACTCCAGGAATAGGGTGATCGACAATGGCCGTCATGAACGATTCCCATTGACCCTCGATGCTCGAGACGTTCAAACTGGTCGTGTTCACAACTCGTTCGACGAGACTTGACTTTCCCAAGGTACCGACAATGATTGGACGGGAAGGTGACTGGCCAGTCCAATTTGCGATGGTCGGCCTAAGACCAGTGACCTTTTCGATATCGGATGACAAGTCGTTTGCTGCCAGTTGAACACCTTGCCATTCGTCAGCAGATAGTAGAATGGTAGAAACTTGACCCTGCTGGGAGATGGCAAACGTCGAAGGAGACGCTTCTGTCACCACGCATTCCGTTTGGCCGATTGCGCGAACCAATGGGGCGGCGAGAGATGCAAATAAAGCCAATAGCAGCATCTTGAACGTCGACAAAAACATCTAAGATGTTTAGAGGTATATGTAGGTGGATAAACCTCGGACGTTCCGCCAGGCAGGTGAGTTCTTGAACTGGTCATATGGCGAGAAGAGGGCCGGCGGCTATTCGGTGGAAGGTCCACCAAAGATGTCGCGCTAGGTTGTATGCGTTGAATTATCTAGAGAAGAAGCGATCGCACGAATGATAGGAAGATAAACACATCTGAGCTAGAGAGAACATGTAACTACTCACAAAGCACACATTTTGCTTCTTCAGTTCAAGGTGTAGCATTGCTGACACAAACCATGACAGAAGCACCTCCCGAAAACTTGAGATTCGAAATTTACACATTGGCAGCTGACAAGAAAGAATCAGTTTGACCTTAAAATACAATAGAAGCCACGTACATAAATATGTACAGTCAGAAATAAGTTCACTGTACCTCTGCCAGTGCCAGAACACTTTGGGTATTAAAGCCCTCTCTGGTTGACCGTATCTGGCCCTCCGCTTGTCGGCATACTTTGACTCTGAGCAGGGTCTTCTTGCTGTATGCAACCGCTTACTCGTTGAAGCTATGGTGATGAAGGTAAAGAAGCAAACGACGCGACAGCTGATCGGCTCAGAAGCCTCGGAGTGACGGTCCGGAGGTCCGGAACTAAGAAATGATCTTGATTGGTAGTTCACGTTCAATACTTGCCCCCCTGCTGTAAACCGTTGAACCCAGTCTGATGAACAGCGTTGACGGTAGCAACATAGCATTTATTCAGAATTCTTTCGATCTTTTTTTATATCTTCAATGTACATCTCACCTAAGAATTCTTGAGTCGAGCCTGAGCTTAACTTGGGATGGCTTGAGATAGTGCCGAGAAACATGTAGTTGAAGCGACGTCGACATTCACACTGAATGGGTAAATATTCTGATTCTGGGGCCCCAAGTGAAAACCCCACCACTGCTTTGTCAAAGAGGATAATCGTAATAATAAGAAATAAGGTCACTGAGAGGCCTTTTCAGTTCTAGTGAGAGGCGCGCCGGACACTGGGCAGAATCTCTATAGGCATGCTCTTCATCCCTTCTGCCTTCCTCTGCAAATTCCCTATGGTACAATTACGCCACGCCGACCGGGTGGTCACAGGTATAAAGCAGCAATCGAGCCGCTGCCGTACCCACAGCTGCAAAACATCCTTCAACGCTCGACACGTCTGAGAACGATAGGTTTGTTGCGTTTAGCGTAGCGATTATCAATCCTGATTCGTACGAAAGAAGTAGCAAAGTAGAAGGTCAATTGAAGCTGTTGCGAATCTGAGAATATCTCAGAGAGAAACTCCGGAGGGAACGTTGCGAGACGGTGCATGCAGTTGTGTTACAAAGAAGATATGATTCGATTTGAAAATGAAAACGCCAAGAGAAGGCGTCGCGTTCACGTGATATATCGCGTACTTAGAATAAGGTCCAATTGTTGGTTGGAAAGTTTATTTTTAAATTTTCTCCAGATCGACCCACAAGCATCAGTACTCAGTATCGAATCCAATTGTTATACTTTCTAGATAAATCCGTCGTTCAAATGGCCTATCTTTATAGAAACTGCTCTTCCAAATGCTCTTCCTCGCATGAGATACTAAACCTGATGTTTGAACTGGCGTCGCGCAGCGCGAACGCCGGTAAGAACATACTCAGAAAGGAGATTTTAATTAGGACTCACGTATACGCATTTTATTCGTATGGGTGGGGTAGTTTGGGCATATATCTGCAATATGATAAGCACTCGGCTCATCGTTCAAAGCAGAACGATACGTGCGCCTCCTCCAAGTACTGCATATCCTCTTCAGATAGCGCTCTTCCCACCCCGACAATATTCTCTTCCAGTCTCTTGACGGAAGAAATCCACACAATAGGGCTGACGACCTTGGATGAAACCCAAGCCAATGCTACCTGAGCCATCGATACACCGCACCGCTTAGCCACTTCTTCGACGCGGTCAATGATGATTTTATCGGCCTCAGTCAACTTTGGCTTTGGAAATCCTCCCGATGCAGATCGTTTTGTGGATTCGTCCAGGGGGCGTGTGAGGTATCCTCCCGCCATCGGTGCCCATGGGATAATCCCTATTCCGTGATACTTGCAGTAGTCAAGCATTTCCCGTTCCTTGTCATCTGTATATTTAGCGAAGGTGATATAGGAGGGGAGTGTTTAGTAAAGTAATCTCACCTCTTCACGATAGAGTAACGAATACTCGCACTGCATGCTCACGAAAGTAGTCCACCCATTTATCCTCGCGACTTCATTCAGCAGCGCAAACCTCCAGGCTGGCATAGTACTCGCGCCGATGTATCGGACCTTTCCACTCTGCACGAGGTCATGAAGGGCCTTCATCGTCTCTTCCGGTGGCGTGAGATCGTCGTATCTATGAATCTGCAACAGATCGATGTAATCTGTCTTCAAGCAAACGAGAGATGCTTCAACAGCGTTGAATATTGCTGCCCTAGATAATCCCCATTGATTCACATAGTCCCTCGACTTTTTCAGATGATCTGAATGTTTCCCTCGGATTGTCATAATTTTTCCAACGATTCGGTGACATTTGGTGGCAATGATGATCTCCTCGCGGGGAATTTGGTACTGTTCGACCCCGTGTTTTAGCCATGAGAGAATAGGGACATACAGGAATGCACGGACCTTTTCCATGAATACACTAATGATCCGTTCTGATTCTCCGTTTGAGTACGCATTGGCTGTGTCGATAGTATTGATTCCTTTATCCCAGGCGGCCTTCAAGATTGGGAGAGAATGCTCTTCATCTAAAACCCAATCCTAAATCCAGTCTGAGAGAAAGAGTTGGGTTGTATAAGATCATGTACTCATGATCCATTCCGGAGACCCAAAACTCATGGCACCTAGCTACCATCGGTGATATGAGCGCTCTTCTAACCAAAGGAAATGTAGGAGATCCGTCCCTCTCGTACCGGTCTATCCATTACCCTTTCTTTTCTGATCCGTAACTATATTCGTTCACTACCGTTCCTTACTATAATCCCGCCTTTCTATACAACATCCCGACTTTCTATTACTTATCCCGTCGTATCATTTATAGTAAAGTACTCCTTTCCTTTATAGTATATAAAGACCGCAAAAGTACGTAGTACAGTAGAATACTCTAATCGAGGTTCTTTTACCTGGTCCTTCCTCGTCCAACTTAGTCTTCGCTTCGCTTGACAAGAACTCGTGTGCCGTTACTGCCGACTCCCCGTCACAGTACCGTCACAGGAAACCTGAGAAAACACACGATCGGTACCGATACTCGTAGGCCTGACGATCCCAACTGATGATAGTCGACTTGTGTTGGCTTAGAAGTAATCAATGTGATGGTTATCGCGTTCACAGATGGTGAGAGGAAAGAAGGAACGTTCCTGAAGGGTAAGCCGCCCTTGTGACGAAGTCTGTTGGAAAGGCAAGATATAAAAAGACAATTTGATACTATCTATGTTTCCAAAACTCAATAATAATCCATATAAAGCTCCGAAAGTCTTCTAACTCTGTTATATATTTCCATATTCGCCAAGCGCCCTGCACTTTTTTGTTTCTATCTCCTTTTACTTTCCCCTGCCGCTCAGCATCTCGCACATATAAAAATAGCGAACCGCGTCTTGCTTGTTCCTCTGCGGCTCCAAGCAAAACGGACACAAGCACTCCTTTAGAGAGTGCATCAGATGGAAATGCTGCCCAAAACACGAATTGAACCGCATCCCCTGTGCATCGGACTTTCGGATGAGACGTACATTACACGTTCCCATTCCCTTCCTTCGACTTCATATTCAGCTCTGGGTGGAACTTAAAGAAAGGCTTGCCAAAGGCCGTTCCGGTGAATCTTTCCGTGCACCCTGGGAGAGGGCAGGAATGGGTGTCCCGTCGGGGTTGCGTTCGTAGCACATGGTGCGGAGGGGTGAGATGTAGAGGGACGAGACGACGTGGGAGGTCTTCCAGTCTGTCAATGAGACGGAGTGGAATCCCTGCGGGATGCCAAGGTACGTAAATAGATAGTAGTAGATTACTGGGAGGAAGAAATTCGTGCCATGTCTGCGTCACAGCCTCGTCGAGATGTTCATCAAATATCAGTAAATCGTTGGTTTTTCTCAGGTGGAAAGTACCCACGAAACAGTACGGATTCCATCGTCTGAGGCTGGATCCAGACCGTGTACCATGTTGGAAACCTCAGATAGACAATGATCTTCTGAATCGCTGAAATTCCAGTCAGAACAGAATTTGGGTTTGAAAGCGCGCCATAACAGCAGAAGTTCTTGTTCACTTGAACCACTCGTAGATTCGACTGACCTTCAGTTATAGCACGGTCACTAAGACCTCCACGAAAAAAACTGAAGTGAAACACCACTCACGACGAAGCAGAATAAGGATATAAGCTGTGGATGTGGACGATCCGACGACTTCCTGATCGGAATGCCAGGCATTGTAATCGAAGGCGCCCAAAGGATCAGATTTGTAATATGACATGGGCCCGGGCTGTGGAAAGTATGGGTTCTCTGGGGGCGTTTCTAGAGGACACACATACGTCGACGAGTCTAGATGCAGATGGCGGTTCGTAGTAGCAGTGCTGCATCCTCGGTGTAGGAAGGGAGGAGCTTGCGGGTTGTCGTGTAGACTAAGTAAGCATCAGGAAACCCAAATGCTAGGCAAGATTTAGCTTACTATAAGTGAGAAGACAGTTGGCCAGTGTCTTCAGGATCATGTCAAATCGGTGTGTTCTGATTAAAATCTCCAGCACTAAAAGAACGGCGGTGAACGGTGGGAGATACATTGATTATATAGAATCATCTATTGCCGAAGAAGTGGGGGGCAGTAGTTTGATTACCATGCACACCATACCATGGAATGTATTGTAGTTTGGGAATTACAGAGAGAGGAAAAAAAAGACGTTGAATCAGTGGCGGCAGTGGGGGTTTGGAGAATGTCGTTCGCAATAACTGAGTTGACGCCCTGTATATAGCCGGCCTTTCTTAGAGTGGCGCAGGCTTGGAATGGGGAGAACATCATTTAACAATATTGGACAACGACATGCCGATATGAGGATTGCGTAATAAAAGATAGAGGCCATCTGAAACGAGGTGCAGAAGTGGCCGTCCTCCCTTCTTCATCATTAATGGTGTAATCGAGTATAAGGACCCATGGTATTCAAGACCAAACATGAGTACTGTAGCTAGAAGCACATTATAATTAATGAAATAACTTGAAGTTGTCATCTATGAATGAATCCCGAATGCTTACTCGACAATACACATGAAATCATTGAGCGAATGGATAGTCAGTGAAGCCTCTACCAGTGGTATCTCCAGAAATGTAAAACGTAGGGCGATCGTATTTCGAAAGTGAAATACTATTCTCCAATCTCGTGGAAAGGTCAGGCTAAGAAAATAACAATGAGCCGGTCATACTCAATAAGTAAAAAGAAAAGCCTACATTGGAGATGTACCACCGGCCGTAAGCAATGAGGTCGCCTTTCTCGTCGGCAGTCTCTATTCCGGACTCTCTAGTGTATCCACCTGCAGAAATCAGTGGCTTAGGCGCCCAAATCTTCCTAATGAAGTCATTATTTTCGAACTCCATGATATCTTCCGGAGACAGATCAGTGAAACCGTCCACACGGGCTTCAACAACATGGATGTACGCAAAGTCGGGATAGAACTCCTTGACCTTCGTAGTCAGATACGAAAAGGTCGGTATAGGATCCTCCATTCTCATTCCTACGAAAGAGAAATCGATGAGTATGGCACACTATCGTGATCAGTATTCAACGCACCTCCACTGCGATTCCACGGACTCAGCCTTAGCCCCACCCTGTCTGCTCCCACCTCCTTCACCACACGTTCAATAACTTCCAATGGGAACTTGACCCGCTTCTCGACGCCCCCACCATACTCATCATCCCTAACATTACTCATGCTCTGCAAGAACTGGTCCACAAGGAACCCGTTGGCTCCATGAACCTCGACACCATCAAATCCAGCCTTGTGCACGGCATTGGCCGCAGAAATGCCAAAGAACTCTATATATTCGTTGATCTCCTCTTTCGTCATCTCGCGGGGGACAGGCGCCTCGGGTGCAAGGGGCAGTGCCGAAGGCGCTACGTGCGGGAAGGTAGAATCGCGAGATTTGAGAAAATCCGGCGATGCTTGACGTCCCATGGCAGCAATTTGTAGGTAGATGTAGCTTCCCTGGGCGTGTACGCCGTCGACAATCTACTCAATATGAAGCTAGTCAGTAGAATGCCCCGCTTAACAGAAAAAAAGTCACCTCTTTCCATGCAGAGATCTGCTCTTCAGTCCATACCTCTGGTGCTCCAGGAAACCCAGAGGCCTTCGGTGCGACGCATGTGCCCTCAGAGATGAGAAGGGTGCCCGGCACCTTAGCGCGTTGGACATAGTAATCCTTCACTAAAGGTAGTAATGGGGAAAGCGTAACCGGATTCACGCGAAGTCGCGTCATGGGGGCCAGCACGACTCGATGAGAGAGCGAGAGACGCCCAACAGTGATAGGCTGGAATAGTTTACTTGTAGACATCGTGGTTCTCACGTATTCAACGAAGGAAACGATATGAAGGCGCAGAGTACTTTTATACTACAGAGTAAACCCTTAGGGACAGTGATATCCAATCTTTTGGGGCTTCATAACACATTGTCGTGCGTCCTGTCCCTCTGGATGCTGACGCATAACGCTGATGATTCATCGAGGGCGACGGATATGTTCACCGGTACTTTCGGTAAATGTACAGACGAACGCAAGGGTGCAGATTACAGCGAATGAGTCAGCGAACCTATATGACTAATTGAAACAAACGCTGAATCAGCGACCTCTAATGACCCAAGGGTAATATTCATTACACTTTACCTAAAAGAGGGGATCTAGGCATAGAAACTAAACAGGAATGCGTCATATGTTCCTTCAAATACAGGGAAACAGTTGTGTGCCCTTGGGTCGATAATCACGCCATCGCCCCTTGATCATGACCACAGAACCGCGATGAAGGTACCATTGTCATTCTGGCTCGGACCTTCAAGCTTCAAGTTCGAAGGCCTCTTAAGGTAACCGTGGCGGTACAGGTCTTCAATCTGGAGCGCCTACGATCACTCCAGGGTAACCGTGTTAATGTCACTGTGGCTGGTCCTGTTGGTAAGCTCTCCCGGGAGCCATAATCATGAAACGGAATACCGTACCTCGAGAACTTATGCACGAAGTGTTACTTATTATTGAAAGCTTGCTGGACTTCAATTTGGACTTAGTCATTGGTACTAACTAAACGAGAGCGCCTTTAGAGATTTAGCGGGTAGGAATGTGATGGCAGATGTCCGCAAATGTCCGCGCCACGCGGTGTCGTGTCCACTAAAAGGAATTCCACAGTCATGTGATATTCCACCATGACACCGCGAAGACGAACTCGTTCGCTGTTCGTTCAAACTAATTCTGAACTGATTCGCATAAGTTCCTTGTACATGTAGGGTTTATTAAGAGTAAAATAGACTTTCTGAGGTTAAACTGATGTACGAATCACGATAATAGAACTGAAAATATGGCGTGTTGCCCGGCAAGTAACAAAACTGGCAAAAACGAAGTTCTTAGTCTGCTCACTTCTCAGAATTAACAACTTAAGTCCTGATGTAAAGACTTGATCGTCCGATAACGAACACGTAGGAAATCCTATGTATTGCGAACGGTATAAACATAATGGTATAAAAGCTGAAAGAAGAATAAATAATATATATCTCTTCCTGAAACGAAATAAAATTGTATATAAACTTGAAGTTTTAAAGCTTAAATTTTGGGGCCAAGGCGATGGATTTAGACACAGGTGCCTGCATAGCTTGTGTGAGTATCCGCGGCCATGGAGCCCTTGAACTCGGCATAGCTGGAACGATCATCCTCGTTTGAGAGGACAGCCTCAATACCGACAGCCCCTGAAATCATATGTCAGACCAGTCGAACAGACACCAAAGTGCACGCACATTTGTAATGACCCTCAGTCTTGTCATCGTAGTTGAACCAAATCCAGCCGCTCGCTAGGTAGCGGATGTTTCCAGTCGCTTGAATGTTACAGGTCTTGGTGCTAGTCTAATATAATAGTCAGTTAACTGTAAGTAGAGGGGCTGCAAAACGCTAACCGTAGCGGTGCAAGTCTTGCCCTCGGGAGCAGTAATCTTTATGGTGACCTTGCTCACGTCGTTGTAGGAGACGTCGAAGCTGATGGCCTGTGTAAGCATACAAACTCGAGTCTCAAATATAGTACAACGTACGTGCTCGAGGTCGTATCCGTAACCTCGGCAGAGATGGTCAACGCCTCAGTGACCTCAGCTACCTCTGGAACACCAACTTTGACGGTGAGCGTGTCAGAAACACCAATAGTTGAAGCAGCTAGATATCATGTCAATAACGGAATAGTCAAAAGAGAATTTAGAAGACATACTGGTGACGGTGTAAGAAGTGTCGGTATTGAAGCCTTGGTCGACTTCGATGTCGACTTCACCCTGAGTACCAACGAGCTGTCCCGCAGAAGAGGTGGTGTGAGTCTGGCAGACCGGGTCGCCTGGTTGCAAATCAGAAAACCGATCGAAATTATGAGAAGGCCTAGCGTACCGGAGAAGTCGAGCTCTACAACCTCGTCGGTGATACAGACGGAGGCAGGGCTGTCGACGTACTAGAAGAATGGTCAGGAATGACTAGATATGACTGTAATTAATCTTACGTCTGTAGGGTTCGTAACAATATTGCGTGAGCCATCGCCCCAATTGTCGTTGGCATATTGCTCAATGGTGTCCCATCCAGGAACTGCACGAATACGGATTAACATTGCACAACATGAAAGGGAACTGTTGACTGACGAGTTTTGGCCTCATCGACCGAGAGCGAGCCGCACTGGCTGGCGGCACGGCGCTCGAGACCGTTGGACTCAGCATCGACAGGATACCTGCCGTAGAGAGAACCGTCGCGCTTGAAAGCGAGGTAGTGTCCGCGGGCTTCATCGACAGCGATATGGGTAATATCTCTGGGAAGAGCCCCAACGAGCTCGCTGAAAGGCAAAGCAGTGACGCCAGAAAGGGCAGTCAAAAGAGTGATGAACTAGAATCGGTGCGTGTTAGGACAGGTAATAATATAGGATGAGTCGGCACTCACAGCGGCAGGCGTGAACATCGTGCAGTGAAGTGCGAAGGAAAGTAAGAAGGAGTGAAAAGAAAACGAAGGTTGATGATTCTCTAGACCGCATATCAACCTGCTTTTATACGTGAAGTGCGACGTTTCATGTCTTTATCACTGGTTTCATGACCTGAGCGAGGTAAGAAGGGGACTTTCGAATTGCACACCGAGCATGTGCTACGCGCGCGCTGGGATGCGATGTGACCTTGTCTGATCGGTAAGAATGATGAGGGAAAGCTGCATTACACTGCAATAAACACATCACCACATTGACCAGAGATCAGGACATCGAACAAGGAATATTACCTACAGCAGCGTTGTAGCTGGCAACTTGCAACGAATACCGCGAGAAGCTCACCAATAACTTTCAAAATGCAATTCGTACTGTATACGGCCCACGGTTACCAAATGGTTACAGATTCCATGCGGCGCGACGATTGTCACCCCAGATCAATAACTTGCCGATCGGAATGAGTCCTATCTCGCGTCGCGAATAGCCACTTATATCGTATTGCCGATCGTGGATGCTCCACAGCGACAAAATAGCCCGAAGATCAAGCGCGACATGTCAAAGGAGAGCAACGTTCCTACGAATACAGATAAGGAAGCGATGAGAATGTTTAATGGTGGACATACGAGCGTTAGGTACGTAGGATCCATAGCTCAGCCAACTACTGCTTATAGATACATCAGACATGGCCGAGTTCTGGGAAAGGCTATTAGTCGCCACTGGAAGACTTTCGACAAACAGCCTGGAACGCACGTTCTCTCAATTTCGAACTAGAATTTGAATGCATCAGCAAAGAGTAGCGGCCGAATCTCAGTGGGAACCTTCTGGGTGATGTACGGGAAGGCTTGGCGTTCCTCCAAATCGAAAGTCAAATTGACTATGCAGTGTTCGTAGGGATTATCAATGAATTACTGTCTAGCCAAAACGAATTCAGAGTACGTCATTACTGTTTCACAAACGTTTACGCACCACTATTTTCAGACTGTTGTTGCCATCAGGGCCAAAAGGAATAAGCATGTACAGTCATAGAGGACCTCAGAAAGTAATAAACTACTATATTTTGCGAGCGCAGACAACCACGTCCCACAATATCCAGACTTTCGGATACACCAGGACAGTACTGCCTGGAAAATCTGTGCAAATCACACAAAAGCCTGGAACTTTTGGGATGGAGCATCTTTGTTGAAGTTTGTTCCATTCCGAGAATCGAGAAGACTTGAAACTGTACAGGGTCTAAAAGGAGGAGCGCTATACCGTAATAACTGAGAAGGCGTCAAGATAAGAAATTTAAAAAGCAGGGAAAGCGTTCGCACCCATAGAAACATAAATTTTCCAATGTTTCGACTACCGCCGAGAGATTGCTCTGGAACTGGCGACGACTTGAAAAGGCTCTCGACTGAGGAAAGCGACACGGAAAACCATTTTCTGAGCCCGTACTGTTAAGTAGTGTTATGGCTGCAGGTTACAGGCATTCGAGACCGAATTGAGTGTGAAGCGATCAATCTTGAATAGAGAGAAATATAGGGACACCTGGAATTCCTCAGTAACGCATTTTCCCAAGAATATGCTGGCTGGGTGTTTTCTGCTGGAGACGCGCAATTTAAGGTTTTCAGCTCTTCTTGGATATTTTGCGCTAGAGAGATTTTGAGAAACTGGGACCTTGTCTGACGTCATCGTGATTTGGACAAAGGCGTGACAGTATTCCCACGCCACAGACGTGTTCGACTATCGTGACGATTTGTCAAGCGTGACAGTATGCTCTCAGTTTACGACCACCACCTCGACCTTTATTGCCAACTATCGGCTGGTTTTTCAGCCCATGTAATGCTAGAAATTCTACCCAAAAAATTCCTGTCAACAGGTACGATGCTATATGATCGGATTCCGGGCGTCCTTTCGGCTCGGTTACTCATCAAGCCGGGCGATACTTAAATTTGACACAGCCAAATGTTGACAGCGTTCTCTTCCTAACTTCCATCATGCAGAACGCTGGCGATATGACGGCTGCGCGTGAGCGTTCTACCATCGATATTGCAGCAGTGAGGAACATGTTGCATAGTAAGCACTAACCGTCGTTCGGTATTCTGCGTTGGATGCTGATATACGATGTAGATGGCCGTGCGCGCTGGGAGCAAAAAGAGAGAATTGAAAAGATCCTCGCCAGTGACCCCGTCTTTGATAAAATGAAAAGGTAGGCTTTGCAGTACAATCTTGTTCTCTACTGAGATGAAATAGACCTTTTATTACCCGAATGGAAGCGTACAATCGTGGTCAGCGCCTCACAGATCGCATATACCAGCTCGAGCAGGACTTAGGATGGACGAAAGATGACACTGTCGTTGCTTTTTCAGTCCTAGATGACCGCCTTCCTTCGGGTCTACACAGCGATGGTGCGTCAATGTCTCCTTTGCGATTTCTTCCATGTCAATTCATGCATTCTAGCTTTTGAACCCGTCATTATTGGTCAAGGATCTCCCGTCTTTTTAGAAAAGTACGCAAGACTGGTTGCTACACGTGGCATCCTCGGGTGCTACCTGCAAACAGAGCTCGGCCACGGTTCCAATGTCGCCCAATTGGAAACGACTGCAACTTTTGTACCGGAGACGCAAGAGTTCGAGATTCACTCCCCTACTCTTACGAGTACGAAGTGGTGGATCGGGGCACTCGGGAAGACCGCCACTCATGGAGTATTACAAGCCAAGTTGATCCTTCCGGGGGGAAAGGATATGGGGCCCCATCTCTTTTTCGTGCAACTTCGATCCTTGGGTTCGTGTATCCTATCAGTTCCTTCTATCTAGGTTGCTCACTTGGCTCAATAGATGACCATAAGCTTCTTCCTGGCATCATTGCGGGTGATATAGGTACTTTTTCTTAGGGATCTATACGGTGTTCGTGCTGATACATTTTATCATCTGTCAATAGGCCCGAAGGCAATGAACGGATACAATTCTGTTGACAATGGATATGCGCGATTTGACCACTTCCGGATACCGAAGGAAAATATGCTCTCCAAGTTTGCTCAGGTGACTGAAGACGGTACTTATGTCAAACCACCTCATGCGAAACTAAGTTATGGTGGGGTAAGGATTGTCTTTAGTCGATATTGCTCTAGAACTGAGATGTCATTGTTAGATGATGTACATACGCTCCGGGTATGGTACTCAGTTTTAGATTCTAGTGTTGGCCTGATCTCTGCTTGTAGAATGATATCTCATTCAGGGTCTGCGGTAGCTCGAGGTGCGTCTGAAATATAGGGCTTCTGGGCTTTGATTGACATTAGAATAGCTATTACCATTGCAATACGATACGCTACCGTTCGTCGACAAGGGGACAAGGGGACTGATAGCCTCGAGCGTCAAGTTATCACCTATCCTTCTGTGTATGGCCGACTACTACCTATCCTTTCACGCGCATACGTATATGTTCTATTGGGCCGAAACATAGTACGCCGTCGCTTAAGTTGCCAGAACGGTTGCTAATACACCTACAGTTGAAGTCATTCAACGCCTTCTCGCGGCAGCTAGCGTCTGGAGACATGACTATGTTACCAGAAATGCATGCTATCACGAGCGGTCTCAAAGTCCTATGCACGGCGACAACTATGGAAGACGTTGAATCGGCGAGACGGTCGATGGGAGGGCATGGGTACAGTGCCTTTGCAGGAGTGGGCAAGCTCTATGCGGATTACCTTCCCAGTGTGACGTATGCTCCCCCTTTATGTTGGGGTGTACTGTGGCTGACCCATCGGCAGGTTTGAAGGAGAGAACTTTGTTCTAGACAAACAGGTTCTGCGCGCAGCGCTCAAATCCTCGAAGAGCAATGCCTCATCGCTTTCACCCTTTTCGCAGTATCTTCGCCTTCTCCACGGAGGGCAGCAACTCCCCATTCTTTCATGGCAGGACCCAGCTGAAGTCGTGCTGTTACTCGAATGGCGTGCTGCCTCCCTGGTGAGGGATGCGGCGGAGACTGATAATGACTCCGACACCAGCATCACACAACGAGTTTCGAAGGCCGTTGCCGAATCGTTTGTAGCAACGCAGGTAATAGAGATGATCGGCGCCGCAGAGAGCTCGCTGAGAGTACAGGATGCCTTGGTGCTGAAAGGACTTTTCATGCTTGTAAGCAGGCCTTCATCTTCTATTTGATGAAATTGACAGGACTTTCTGCAGTACCTCCTATCTACAGTCGAGGGATCTTTGACAGATTTCTTGACTTTCGACCTTATCAAGGGCAGCCAGGCAAAGAGCCTGCGAAGGGCAATTTCGAAGCTTTGTCAAGAGTTACTCCCGAATGCGATTGGGTTTACGGATGCGTTTGGCTTCTCAGATTGGGAGCTCGACAGGTTCGTGTTTAATTTTATTTGAACGATGATGATTAGGACTGATAGTGACATGCGCAGCGCCTTGGGTGTATACGATGGAAGAGTGTATGAGGCGCTTTGGGCCCGAGTACAGACGGAGCCTTTGAATCAGACAGAGGTACCTGAGGCATACGAGGTTGGTGGTTTACAATTCTTTCTTGAGATTTCTTCTGGTCTAATGGTTTGGAAGGACTCCATCAAACATATACTTGAGAGGGGAAGGCGGTTAGCAAAACTGTGACGCATGCTCGTAAGGATACTACTATGAATGAAATGATGCTTCAAGGGCACATGGTGTAGTTGGTTTATCACGCCCGCTTAGCATGCTCTTGGTAGTATCTGGTGCGGGAGGTGTTGGGTTCAATTCCCAATGTGTCCATTAGATTTTGCTCTTATTTTTTACGATATCATGCAAGAACCACCGTTATTGGTTGTAGAGGGTTCGCTAGTATGTCCCACAGATAAATGCGTCATGTTAAACTGTTACGGGCTATGCAGGTGGACTCTTCACCAATGGTGATTTAATCATCGCTATGATTTTCGTCTCTCATGTGTCCTAGAAATGTCGCTGACATATTGCGTAGCTGCAGGTAAGCACTTCAGTACAGGTTGTTCACTTAGCATTCTGCTGCGTTTTATTCCACGTTTTATTTGGCGTTGGTGCTATTAGTGACACGGTGTACGGAAGTGGTAGCCAAGACCAGAGGCATTGAACCGCGTCGTCAAGATGTGCAGGCATGTCTCCCAACTGCTTTACCATGAATGAGCCAATCATCGATAGTATCAAGGACATTGTATCGCTGTATCTGAGGAGGTCGACAATCGAGAGAATCCGTATGTTATTTTTGGATATAATTATGATCCGGGAGGGTGCCATGGCGGGGGAGGATTTTATGCTTTTGTGACGAAGAAGGACAGTGCGGGCATGTCGGCAGCCGGGTATCATCGTCTGGGGATCTATGTTGATGTTCAAGACATGGAAGATGAGGAACTTGGTGTTAATGAAGAGGATGTAGATGAAACAAAGTCGGAAGCTGGATCGGAATGTCACTGTCCATTGGTCTGAATATAAATCAATATGTTCGTACTGGATGGTCGGAGTTCGTAAGTAGCTATTAACACCTGGGGTTTGGACAAAGAAGGCAAAGCAAGCAAGCAAATATTCAGTAGCAGTGTGTATGCCCTATCTGGTATTACTATACCTTAAACAAGGACTCGATGTTTTCTCTGAACGTCTTTGACATTCCGTACATACTTTTGAAAGTACCAGAAACACCCGAAGTGTTCTAGATAAAGCTGTACTACCAGATCCTTCTTCGTGGCTTTTACCAGTACATACATATCGCTCTAGCCATGAATCAGTATCCATATTTTGACCTATCAGCTTTACCTCGTATGAAATCCGAATCTCCTACTCAGTTACACTTAGTGTTCGTCAATATTATTTCCACCATGAATTCCTTCATCGGTGAAAAAAAAACTCGACTATATTTCGAACACGCAGGGAAGTGCGAGTCGCTACAGTACTCGTCGTATTCATAAGTGTGTGTGTATTACTAGTGTGCAATATTGGGCATCGAAGGATAAATAACGTTATATAGATAACCAAATAGAAATAGACAGAAATTGCGGCGTTCCGCTTAAGCTGCACGATCGCCGATTGAGACGTTAAATTCAAGCGCACTTGCCAGCATAGCTAGTTTCGGTGTTCTCGACCATAGAGCCCTTAAATGTGGCAAAGCTGGAACGGTCATCCTGGTTCGTGACAACAGATTCAATGTTGACGGCCCCTGGAAGTAACGGTAGGTCAGATCACGCAAAATGATGGGAGACAATACGAACATTTGTAGTGACCCTCTGTCTTATCGTTGTAGTTGAACCAGATCCAGCCTGTAGCGAGATAGCGGATTTTCCCAGTCGCTTGAATGTTGCAAGTCTTGGTGCTAGTCTGAGATGACAGTCAATCAACTGGAAATCACGAGCCACAGACAACTGACCGTAGCGGTACAAGTCTTGCCCTCTGGAGCAGTAATTTTCAGAGTGACCTTGCTCACGTCGTTGTAGGACACGTCGAAGCTAATGTCTTGTCTAAGCATACGCGTTCCAGCGTCGAAAAAAGTATAACGTACGTGCTTGAAGTGGTATCCGTAACCTCAGTAGAGATAGTCAACGCATCAGTGACCTCGGCTACCTCTGGAATGCCCACTTTGACCGTCATCGTATTGGAAACACCGATCGTCGATGCGGCTAAATATAAGATAGATTAACAAAGGAGATACTTGGGGAGATATCCGAAGACATACAGCTAACGGTGTATGAGGTATCGGTGTTAAAGCCTTGATCCACTTCGATATCAACTTCGCCGGACGTGCCAACCAGGGTGCCTGCAGAGGAGGTCGTGTGCGTCTGGCAAACCGGGTCACCTGCCTTCGTGTTAAAATGAAATCATAGGTACTATAACTGCGAACGAACCGGAGAAGCTGAGTTGAACAACATCGTCAGTTATACAAACTTGTGCAGGACGGTCAACATACTAAACAAAAAGAAGATCAGATCATTGATTCCATGAGCAGAAATTAAATCTCTTACATCTTCCGGGTTCGTGACGATGTTGCGGGAGCCATCGCCCCAGTTGTCGTTAGCGTAGTTCTCAATAGCATCCCATCCAGAAACTGAGCATGGCCCGTTTAGCATCGGATAGATGAAGCAAAGAACTAACTTACTAGTTTTGGCTTCGTCGACGGAAAGCTGCGAACATTGGCTAGCAGCACGACGATCGACGTTGTTGGACTGGGAATCTACAGGATATCTCCCATAGAGAGAGCCGTCACGCTTGAAGGCGAGGTAGTGGCCTCTTGCCTCGTCGACCGCAATGTGGGCGATATCTCTAGGAAGGGACCGGACGACCTCGCTGAAAGGCAAGGCAGCGGCGCCAGAGAGGGCGGTCAAACACACAATCCACTACAAACGTATCAGCAGAGCCAGAAATAAACGACAGGTTCGTGCTCACAGAAGCGGTACCGAACATCGTTTAGTTGGGAGATGGAAAGGATAGTAGAAAGAAAAGAGGGAAATTTCGCTCAAGCAAAGGAAGCAAGAATCGAAAAGAGAAAGAGAATGAGGGCTGATAATCTTCTCTTACATGAGTTGGCATGCTTTTATACAAGATGCTACGTTCCGTTATATCAACAATGGTTACAAGCCAGCAAATTACTCACTTGGCCATATGTTTCGGAGCAGCGTATGTATCTATACAGTGCATGGAGTTTGGATTGTCAGGATACGTTTCGGATTGCCATGATTCTCAAAGCGGTTCATTGAGAAGGAATGCTGCACAGCCCATCGCGTTGATACATGATGCGCAAGACGAAAATCATCCGCGGAAGCAATCTCGACCGCCGAGCGCCGAGCACGGCAACGGCCACCGCCATTGCATCACGACAATATTCCAGCCACTAGCGACGCATAGTCAACCATTCGTAGTCTTTTATTATGGACACACGATAGAAAGCTAATGTCAAAGAGGGAAAAGGTCTTCCAACAGGAAATTGCTTTCTGCGCCCGGGGTAAGAGCCAAGGAATGTCTTCAAATTATGAAGAGGAACCTGGAACATAGGTACGTTTTCGTCAAACGCGATTCAGCTTGTAGCCAGGCTTGGCATTGTTACCGCAGAATCAAGGAGGGTTGGATTGCACAGAGTCATCATGGCATCAATTGACAATGATTGAACCTGTCTCGCCGAAACAAGTTTGAACAGACTCAAAGTCAGTACAGAGCACACCACATGCATATCATGGAATGTAGCGCACTTTCCGAATCGTACTTGTCGACTTCGTGTTGAACTAGACACATGCTAGCAGACTTGGTCCCGACTCGATTACTTATACTGTATGCTGCCGTAGCGGACTTTTTCGTTTATCCGATCTCCTATACTTCACCTACCCATATATATACACCTGTAGATAGATCCGTACCCTCAGTCGTTTCACCTCTACTGTGCCGACTGAGGTACGTTTACTTTCTCTTATACCTATATACTTTTTACTTACTTACTCTCGTAGTTCTTACTACGATTGTTCTTTTACTCTACTTCGCAATTGCTTGGTCGAGATTGGAGCACTTCGCTTCCCCCAACGTGTTGTCAAGGAAAAGAGTGGCCGGTGCCGGGAAGTCGGCCAGTTGGCCGATTTCTCACGCCACAGACGCGTTGAGTTCATACCGTCGTCGTTAAATAAATGAAAGAAAACGAAACAATATTTTCGTGTATGTGCTTTCTTGACACCGATTTTGTTTCCCCGATATGCCTTTCGTCGACTTTGAAGATGTCAGATTTAAAGAAAGAGGACATCGTGATTCGGCCCTAGGACCGTGTGGTAGTGCCAACTCGTAGCAACTGACTCAGAATGTCGCTGGGCCCCAGATCGAGGACCATTTTGCTATTTATTCTACATCCGTAGTTCGTTCGAATGTTTTTGTGCGGTGACTGGTTCTCTGAAGGGCGTTGGTGGATATACGAAAATACAGACTGACAACAAGGGAGATCATATGGCCAACGGTACATTGGCTTTGTCCTTCCGTCAACGTTCCTAGTAGATGAAGTTTTAGTGATAATTCCAATGTTACTTCGCCTTCAGTCTGTATGTCCTTCCAGGGCAAGTTTGTAAAACCTCCTGCCGCCTCCACTGAGTTAGTATCTCTCACTGTCGATACTAGGGCAACGAACTAGAAAATTAACAGGATTGTTCGTAGTAGTTCAAATGCTCGCACGGCCACGGTGAATTAATTACTATGAATATTTGTACGTTAGTTCTAGTGTAAAGTCGAGAGTCCATGGTAAATATACAATCTCCCAAGTCCAAGTAAGTACAACCCAACGAATAAAATAGCGCATCAGAGTATCGTTCCCATGAAGATCCCCAACAGCAGCACGAATCCAAGCCTACCCGACCCCACCTTCCACCTCTCAGCCCCATTCTTCTTCGCCGACCCTTTACTCGTGCTCCCATACGCCCCCATCGCCGCCCAATGATGCCCATTACTTGTCGCCAAAACACCCCCGGCCACCGTCGCTGTATTTGCCGTCCTCGTCTGCACCGTCGTCGGGAACGTCTGTGTCTCCACGTCCACCACCGCATCACTGCCAAGAAATACCAAAGCGAAGCCCGGAGCAGGTACATTGACTTGACACGATCCGTCGCAAGGAATGGTATGCACTTCCTCGTCGCCCATTAATCGCCCGTCAGAAGCAAAGTGGTCCCCAAATGTCTGCCCAGCCCATTTGAAGGAGCCTTTCTGGGACACAGAGTCCGCGCTGAGGTATCTATCACCGTTATCATTAGACTGGAGCTCAGAAGGCTTGCAGGTGACTCACTTGACTCGAATCTGCTGCACACCATCGCCTGCATATATCGATGCCGTATAGTTGCTAGCCCCAGAAGGGTCCGTGATGTAGTTGAACAGGGCCACGCGAACGGGATTGCCGTTCTCGTATATGGCATACGCAGGGGTATAGATGCTCCCGTTGTTGGCGTTGAGATCTGTAATCTGCGAGCCACTCTCTGAAGATCCGAGCGCTTCAGCCATAACTAAGGCTGAGTAGTATATGGGTCCGATTGTCCATTGGCGGAAGGTTGATTGATTCGTCGGGGGTGCTGTGCGAAGTATCAGTACCAGTATCCTAAGCGACAATCGTTTACCGCAACGTACAAGTAAAAGGCTGTTCGAATAGATCAACACCAGCATCACCAAGAGGTATCAAGAACATACATTATAATAGACACCCTGCCCTCCCACATGCATCAGCGCACCCGAAAAATTCGAATATGCCAACTGCATCGTATAATCTATCCCCCACAGCGCTGCACCGAAAGAGTCACTAACTCCCGGGAACCCGCCACACGATGCCGTGTTGGTCTCGAACATCACCAAGGGTTTCCCTTTGCTCTGCGCGTAGCTGGTCGAATTCAAATACGGCTTCGCGAGGGCCTGTCCGGCCGTATGGTTCAGATATCGCGAGAACATGGCTTGCGGGTCGCGAACGTCCCCATATTCAGAGCCGTATTGGGCTGCACAATTGTCCGAGGGATAGCTAGAATCAGGAAAACGTTTAGCTGGCAAAAGGAATAAGCAAGAAAACGTACTGTTCTACGGAAAGGTATGCGAGATTTTCACTGTAGGTGTCGACGAAGCCCGTATCCCACACCATCTCTGGCGTCCAATCGCCTGTTGCGACACTCGGGCCGATAAGGTTATTCAGGGTCTTGATGTTAGCATCACTGCTCATGGCGGAGATGAGATCGCCAACTTCTGACATATAGTCTGACGGTTGGTATCCCTGCAAGCAATATAAGGGAACGAGAGTTTAAAGAAAAGATGTCAACGTACTTCGGGGCGATGCAAGTGGCGCTCGTAAAGATCGGGTTCATTACCAGCTTGAAGACCGAGAAGATAGTCACCCAAGATAGTCTGTCCATGGTCAGCGATGGCAAGCTGAAAGTCGGAAGTATTATAGAAGGGGATGCCTAGAAAGTGACAAAGATATGAGCACGTTTTGATGCGGAACAAGAATGAATCAGACGTACCGAGATACCAATAGACATTAACGAGGTCGGAGATATTTCTCATGATGTAGAACAAGTCTGTTGTATAGTCCAAAGGCGGCGTTTCCGTCTATGATGGTTCATCAGTAAATATCGAAGCGCGATGGAAAATTGACAGACAGGGTTGGAAACGTTCTCGATATCCTTGTGAATCATCCTCCCCCCATCCAAGCTATCGACGAGAACTGCTGTCTCCTGTGTGTTACCACCAACGCGCACATTCACTCTTCCTCCCCTCTTCTCAAGGTTTGCCATCAAGTTAAGGAACGGCACTTGTATATAAGACGAGTTCTTCCCCACTGAGAAACAACACGTCAGCTCAATGGACTAACCAGGGAGAAAGAACGAACTTACGGAGCTGGTTAGTCACAGACATTTCAATGGAGAACCCGACAAAGGCACCCGTCTGTGGTATTGATATCCCCGACGTGTCGCCGTTCAGAAGGTCGATGTCGAATTGCATGGGGGGTAAGGGGTCGGGTATCGCAGGCGCCTCGAGAATCGTCGGGTCGTACGCAGCAGCCCCAGTATACGAAGCTGAAGCTGCAGAAGTGGAAACGGTCGACGTCACTTGAGTACGCTGAAATGTCTGCTGGTAATACACAGTAATTTGTGCCGACGCCATTCCCAAAAAGAACAGGACCAGGCTTATTGAGGACATGATGCCCCGCATAATCGGTGGGGATGTGATGCTGCGCCTGCGAGCTAGCGGTGGGTGAGAGGAAAGCCCACGAGAGGGTATTTCGGTGGGGAGTCTAGAATTTGGAAATGAGCGTGAAATTTATGCGGGATCTATATTTACATACCGGGCAGGAACTGCCGCTAGGACTAATTCGAGAAAGCCCAGAGAGCGGGATTTAGAGACCTAGTATCGTGCCCACTGGGTCGGAGACCTTATTGACCCTGTACCCGAACCAAGCGGCACTGCCCCAAGGCCCTCTGCATGAGGATCGCGGCTGTCGTCGATGCTAGCATTGCGACAAAGGTGACTAGCGAGAGGAGTTAGCATATTGTATGGCGGTGTTTGAAATAATGAAGGGCACTCACCATCACTGATTTACTATCTCACACCCAGTACATATCACTGATAGGAAAGACCTGACCGCCTCTTCTCCGCGTCAAAGAAAGCAAACAGCGACGCTAATTTTTGCCTAGGCCATTGCTCGCCGAACCCGCAATTGTGCGGAGGAGTGAAATTTTTAACCTGGAAGAGCGTTCAACTACACGGCGAATGGTCTGGAGACATTGATACCCACCAGAAAAGTGCTCTCACAATCCTGGGAAGTTTAAACCGAGTTCGGAATGGTGCTATCTATTGGCTTCAGTGAGCTTGAAAGCCACCGAGACAGATAAGGTTCTTGAGCATTCGTCGGTTGTACCCCAGAGAAGCTTGCGTGAACAGATTGGCTAATCATTCTGTGACCAATCGCCGCGGAAGAGCTCGAGGCGTATGTCCGCTCGCAATAAACAGCACTCGCCGGCCTCAAAATCATTCGCCATACACATAATACCGTGACTCCATTTCTTCGCCGCGTGAACGAACCGGTATATGGTTAATTCCGCTTTCGATGCGTGCTCTTGGCGAGGTACCTGGATCACCGTTAACCGCCACCGGTCTACGCGACAAAGCAGAATATGCCAAGCACTACCGCGGCGTATGGAAGGTGGAAGAAGCGATGGTGATACTCGTGGTAGACAAAGGGGATTGATTCAAGATAATGGCCAAAGACCGGGTACAACTGTATTGTGGAACTGTACATGCCACATTGTCAATACTGGAAAAATGTCAGCTCGTTGAATGGCACGGCAGAATATTCGTAGTTGAAGATATACACGTACCATAAGTCGATTTCAGTCAAGCCGCTCACGATACAGCTGCCGCAAGCCAAGTCGTGTGTGTTTCCGGTCCTTTGTTTCCGCCCTTTTCACGGCACTCAAACCTCGGCTTCGACTACCGACGAAGGACAGAAACAAGAAAACGAAAGAAATTTAAACCCTTTTCGAAATGACCGTAAATGTAAATAATTAAGTAAATATATCGATCACGTGATGAGAACTGATTAGATCTGACTTGTCCCAATATTTTTTTTTCTCCTTACCCTCTTCCACCACGACGATGGCTGACGAAACGATGGTCAAAGAACCGGCTGTGACTGTAGATACTGATTCTACCACGACTATCGTGACTGACGTTGTCATGAATGAGGGGGAAGAAAAGATAAAACTTGACAAAGCTGTCCGGCAGAGTGCGCCTAATATTTCTTTTCCTCCCTTCCGTCTGACTCTTCTTTGCAGTCGAGTTCTACTTTGCCGACTCCAATCTTCCTTATGACAGGTAATTATCTTGAATTTCTTGCCGTTTACACTACCGACGAAAATTGAGAATAGGTTCATGTGGACGCTGCACGCCAAAGACGCCGAACATTGGATACCTCTCGACACCGTCACGTCTTTCAAGCGGATGCGCGAGTATGTTCCTCTTCTCGCCAAGATACCCGAGGCTCTCCGAGCTAGTAAGCTTCTTGAGGTGAACGAGTCGGGCAAGCAGGTTCGACGACGGACAGAGCCCAAGGAGCCAGTAGGGCCAGTTCGAGCGTAGTGTGTATACAGTATGTCCAACATCACCTTCGCGTACCTTCTTCTGACGTATCTGTGCCCCAACCCCAGAAAGGATTCGGCACTGAGGAAGAAAACCAAAAACTCCAATCGCGGCTGGAAGATTTCTTCCAGTTTTACGGGAACACGAATGAAGTGCGCATGCGCCGGGACGAGGAGAAGAAATTCAAGGGCTCTGTCTTTGTCGAATTCACGGAGATGGGTGGCGTCGAAGCATTCCTCAATGCTGACCCAAAGCCGAAGTGGGATGGGAATGATCTTGTGACTATGTCGAAGTGCGCCTAATATCCCTTCTTTATTGCATTCATCCTAACGGAAAATCACAGGGAAGACTACTGTCAGATGAAGGTGAAAGAAAAAGGTCTCACGGGGAAAGCGGCACAGTTTCGTAAGGACCTCATTACGCGGAGAAAGTTCGATGCGTTTAAGAACATGGCAAACGAGAAAAAGGCTAGCGAGGGAAAGAAGGAAGTGGAGAAGAAGGATATCTATCTCGAGTATCTCGGCACCAAGTTGCTCATCACCCCAGACAGCAAGGGCGTTGGCACCGTGAAGGAGGAGGACTATCCCCTTCATCAAGGGTGCCACGCTGAAGTTTGAAGGTGCCTTTGACAATGTATCCTTCAATACACTCAAGGTTCGTCATGGGGTCATCTCGCCTTTGGATTATTCGCTGACAGGTATCCTAGCAACCTATCCGGGATCTCTTCGAGGGACAGACTCCGTTCATCAAATACCAGCGCGGTGACAACCACGGTCTCGTCGGGTTCAACTAAAACTCTGACAGAGGAAGATATCACCAAAGTAAAAGACGGGATCAAAAAGCTAGAGGACAAAGACCTTACCTGGTCCATCGTTGGCGGTACGCTTCCCTTCTCCAGTTTCCCTCTCCTTCTCTGATTTTTCCATTTCAGAGGAAGAAGAAAAGGCTTTCCAAATTGAACGTGCTCAATCAGGGGCTCGAGCAGTCCTTCGGAGCACGGCGGATGGCGGACCGATCCGGGGCAGAGGACGTGGTGGTGCAAGGGGTGGACGAGGACGTGGGCGAGGACGTGGTGGGCGAGGTGGGCGAGGCGGCCACGGCAGGCGGGATAACGACAGGAAAGATGCAGGCGGAGACGACGGTCCGGAACAACCGGGCGAAAAACGAAAACGTGCCGTCGAGCCCGATGGCGGGCCGGACGTTGGAGTGCGCGGAGTCGGGGGCCCTCCCGCTATCCAGAGCGCAAAAAAGGCGAAGACGGAGGCTGATGCTGCACCGTGAACAGTCGTCTGCATAAAAATGAATCTATCATCATCAGTTAAAAGTAAGTCTATGTAGCAGTCAGTCTTTATGTATATTCTGCACAATCTTGTACTATTTACTTACTGTGGCACTTCAACAGAATGCGATACATACTATCCAGAAATGAAGTTTCTCCTTGTCAGCGAATACACTCATCTCTGACTGTCGTTCCTTTCGTCTAACTTATACTGGTATTACAGGGTTTTCGAGCGTTGAATTCAGGGATAGCATACATCGTCAAGCTTCTATATATACATTTCATTAACATGATGCGTCTAGTGAACCTTAGAGTACCACATCATTGAGTCCAACAAGTCATCAGCCTTCGGTTGCAGGTCATCCTTGAAATACCACTTATCCTTGCTGCTCGTCGATGTCCTCATCAGCGTCCTATCCTTCTCCCACTTCATCTCCGTTAGATTCGGACATATCTTTATCCACCCCATCATAAGATCTAACACGTCCTCCGAAGCAGAAGGTCCGAGTTCATACTCCTTTTCTGGAGGCATTTGGGAAGGAGTATAGATCCACCCTTCTTCATCATAGTATGCATACATTCCAACGGAAACCTGCGGGTTGTAAATATGCAGCGTTGTCATATTGACGAACCTTCGGAAGAATATAGAGGACATGCTCAGAATGGCGGCCTACCAACCTATCAGACAGAGGAAATTCAGAGTTGGTGAGCTTGAACTTACTTCATCTGGATACCCGTCGTGGTACTTGATCCTGAGTTCTCTGAGATCACTAAACAGCTGCGATACTGCGTAGAGAATTTCTATATCCCATGAAAGGACAGTGACTTCGAGCTTGACAAGGTTCGGTCTTCTCGCTGCCACGCCTTCCAAGACAGTAATAATCTTGCAGACGTCGAGGTCCAAGTCTATCATCACCAGTTCCAGTAACGGACTGGTAATACTCCATACCAAACCGGCCGGCCCTGTGTACTTCTCCAAATGAGAGAAGTCGCTACAGTCAATATCACCGACGACAGACTCATTCGTTGAGTGCAGCCCTAGCTCAGTAATCCCCCCACACTCGTCGCGGAGGAACTTTACAAGATGTTGCCTCATCACCCCATTGACGACTAAGAGCAGATGCTCGACGTCCTGGAAAGGAACCGAGGAATGTATGTTCACTTTGTCGAGGGCAGCCGAAAAGGAATATTCTCGGGAATAATTTGCGAAGAAGGACGAGACGGTAGTATCCCAGCTGATGGTCAACGACCGAAGGGAGGTGGAAGTGGCAAATTGGAGGTGTGGCATGACGCCCTCCGCCGGGACTTGGTGTTCGTCGCCTGCTGGAATTGTGTGGTACGTGCGGTTGTACAGGAGGGTTAAGTCTGTAATTGGAAGCCCAGAAAAGCGACCGTAGCCATTGCATAAAGGGATTGGTGTCTCAACAAAGACACACTCCTTGAAAGCGAGCGTCCGAAGGTTAGGCATGCCTCCAAGCAGATAGCATACAGACTCGGATTCTGGTAAGGCACATTTCGCAAAGGAAAGTGTATCGAGCGAGGTGAAAGATAACAATCTGGCCCAGATGCTGATGTGGTATGCGCATTGGGGACGTAGTTTGTCAAGTGTCAATGTACCGTCAAAGGATACCGAGATTGGCATCTCGTGCATATTATCATCCCTTCCACGCCAGAATGAGTTATTGGATCTGAAAGAGTTGGCATCCGTGTAGCGAATGTGTGTGTATAGCTCGCGAATAGCCAGGTCTCGGAATAAAGTGCACGTTTGTACTACGTGAAAGAGATCCTTGGGATCGTCAAGTTGCTGGAAAATATGAATGAAAGTCTCGTTTGCGAGTGTGGCCATAAGCTCTGGCAGGGAACGGGGACTATGAAACGACATGGTGAAGTAGTCTGCTGTCAACGACGAAGGAGGATGGTAGTGGTGATAAGTGGTGTGAAAATTTTCGGGGATGATCGATGAGAAAGGGAACAGTGCGGCCACGGTCCGAAGCTCCGGGGGGGCTGCATTTGAACGCCGTGTTGTAACACGTATTCACAGCAGGGGCTAGTTCATTTTAGCTGGTAAAGACCGAAACCTTAGAAGGCTCTGATTCAATGAAGCCTTTGTTTGTCTTATAGAGGCCATCAGAAAAACGGTACAACAAATTTTTCTCCCTATAGAACAACAGTGGACTTCAGGTACTTTTCGTTGTACAGCGCGAAAAACATGGGCGTAAAAACTGAGGCTGAAATTGAGACGACAGAAGAATTTTTTCTAATGCAGATACATATATGCTCGGTAATTCATGTTTTAATAACTTATAATCTTACTTGCTTTACGCATCACAACGAGTGATCTTAAGCATTTTCCAATCCTCGCTAGGTAGATTGGCTTCACATTCAATCTTATCTTTCAGAGGTGATGCTTGAGCTCAATTGATTCGATATTCCCCTCAACATCTACTTACGCCAATCTTACGAAGGTAATCTCATACCACTTCAAGTATACTAATTTACCTGTCTAGATTTGCGTCTATCTCGAACACAGATGCCGTTCCACCAAAAAATAGTAGGTCATGTTTGACGCGAACTAACATCATAAATATAAGACTACTATCTGTCCCCTAGATCATCATATATAATCCACACATTCCCCTAAAAATTATGAAGAAGCTCCCACGACAATAGGTTTCACCTTCTGGAGCTTCGAGATGGTGTCGTCAGATAAATCGAGATGGGCCTTCACGACGTCCGGAGGAGTCAACGCCAGCCACTAATATAAAATATCGTCAGATGAGGTCGAAGGACATCGCGTGAAACTGACCTGATTAAGACTGATATCTTCGAAACGATCTAGGGAGAGCATGAGACTCATACAAACAGGCCGAAGATAACCTTCTTACCTGACTTGAATATTTCGAGGAACTTCAAGGTCGAGTTACCGATGTTCTCAACATAGTGTCCTAGTCAAGAATTTGTTAGTAAGGGAGCTATTTACGAAGCCGGCTGGTCGTATACCCATAGCAGTAGGAACGTATCCTAATAATGACTCCGTCAACGCGACCGATTGATAGACAAATAAGATGACACGTACCGACATCACCAGGCTGATAATCGAACGTCCTAGCCGTGCCCTGGGACGCAAAGATTGTAACTCTCGCCTCTCCCTCGCTAAACAAGAGAAGACATCAGAGCCAATACTTTGAATAATACCAATTCCTACTAACAGGAAGAAGCTCCATTCATCCTGAGTAGGGTGCCAATGAAGTTCCCTGAAGTAACGTACGAGGTTAGAGGTATAGATGTGCCATAGCGAACGAACTCGATCGTACCTAATCGCACCAGGCTCAACGGTAACTTCGGCCATAGCGATCGTAGTCGACACTGTGAAGGTTGTAGAGTCCACGATTTTCACGGAACCGCCGGAGGTCACGGTAGCATTGGCCGAAGACAAAGCGAATGAGAAAGGGTCGGGGACCGTTCCTTGAGGGCTGACCGGACCCGAGTCATCAGAGCCGGGGAGCGCTGCAGGAAGAAGATGCGATCAGTGATCGGAAAGATCGTGATTCATTAAAAGAGATTGATACAAACTGCTTGGGAAAATATACAGCTCTTCTTTCGGAATATGCGCGAAGGCGGAACTATCGACCTGGAAATTCCTCTCGATGACTGAAAACTGTTCAAATGCATATTCAAGTCAGATCAGCAGGAATAACTTACCCTCCATGGGAACATGGGCGAGCCAGTCGGTCAACTGTAGGTCACTAAGTCAACGCGACACCTGATGTAAAACATCACACGAACCAAGAAAGTAGAATCTTCACTGAAGTCTCCATCATCGAACACCTAAGCCGTGGACAGGTGTTTGAGTAAAATTCGGTTCAAAAGAGATGCAGTCAACATACCAAAAGAAATTCTGAACCATCAGGGTCATCGTCTGTTGCTTGAAGTGAGTGGGGAATACCAGCGGGGAAATACCACAAGTCGCCAGGGCCCTGAGGAGCAATCAATGAATGGAATCATACTAGCGCTCGTCTCCATGGGGCTTACCACAGTGGCTAGATAGTTACGACCTTGAGTATCGACTGCCGACACTTGAGTAGAACCCTTAACCAAGGAGATCAGATATTTGATTGCAATAATACCAAGCCGCATACTTTGAGAACGTAGGCCCACTTTCAACCAATTCACGTCAGTGATACTTATCGACCTGAAAACAAGCAAATAATTACCTCGGCTGTTTTGTGCCAGTGCAATTCACTAAGGGTTGTCCATCAATAAGTTATTCGGCCGCCTTGACGCGTAAACACGCACCGGATAGCTCCCGCTTCCAGCCTCATATTGACACCAGCCATTTCTATTAAAATGTATCAGATCGCAGCACGGTATAGCACAAGACCAACTTACCAGTGGCGATAGGCATCACACCGACTGTTGCAGGGTAGTTAGCATCAAGGGAACACATAAGCATAAAAATAGCTCACTGTTCTCCTGGCGTGCCCAACCGCCCGTCTGCAGTCGATTGTGACTAAATGACATAGGCCATTTCGCGTTCATACTAGGAAGGAACGTAAAAATGATTTGCGCAGAAATGAGATAGAATTCGATGAGAATCATTGGACAACTTACACCGTGCCCGAATCAGTGGTTGGGGGTGCCAGGAGATCAGGATTCTGCAAATCGATGGGAAGGTTATCTGGGCCTATGATGGAGGCTCCAAGAGTGCCGCGTTCGGGCTTGACGAGAGAAGGGTCACTGTCCTCGCTCCACAAGACCTCGTTAGGGTCCGTGGAGACATATTCGACCGTTGCAGTAGATGAAGCTGCAGACACAGTAGAGCTCGCCGCCACAGTTGCGTTGCCGGAAACTGTGGCGCTCGCCGAAGTAGGGGCGGAGGCGACGAGCTTGACGAGCCCTAGGATCAAAATGAAAGAGGAAGCCTTGAGCATGGTATACCGCGTAAAAGAACTCGACTGGGGCGGAAATCGAGATGGAGATTAAAACTTTGGCCAGTGGTCTTATGTATTTCTGCGCTGGCTAGGACGACATAGAATGCCATCCAGTGGGAGAATTGTTCGGATGAGATTTCAGCCTGTATGGAACGATTAGGCGGTATATTACGCGTCAAAACGGTCGCAGACATAAGGTCGTCCAATAGAATAAAGTCGCCGTGTCCACATTGACAACTTTTTCGGGGATCAACACATGCGTTGGGCCGCTCAGAAGGGGAAATATGGAGAAAAGATGTAACTTTTTAGGTCTGGTGACGATGGGGGTAAAGGGCATTCAGACTAGCGAAATCACCCGGGGAGGGTACTGAGAGGCAGACTCCGCAGGGAAGAATCGGGCGGAGTAAAGATGAGCGTTTTCAATGCTCAACAGACCGGACAACGATGTTTGCCTATCAATTGGCAAGTCAGAGGTCATCACAATTTAATCAGAAGCGCACAATGGTCCAATCTAAAAATGTAACAGTACCTGAAGGCTGTAATGAATCGGTAACATTGACGGCCATAGGAATCCAGTCCAAAGGTAATTACTGAAAGATTTTGCGGTCCTTTAGTCATCGATTTGACCAAACTTTTGGGTGTGAAGCTTGAGAAAAGACCAGTTTTGTTCTTTGTCATCAGCCATGGACTAGTAGAGACTATACCCGTTCGTGGCTTTGGAGATACCTAAATTGAGGAGAGACTCATGAGAAAATCAGTCTAAGAAACGGACAGAAAGAAATAATGGAAACTACTGCGCCGTGTGAGGAATTATAGGGGTGCGGACATGCGGACGTTCGTTATCGTTACATCGAGAGCACTGGGCGCGAACGATACAGCGGAGCTATTAATAGACCAATAGCAGGTGGACACTTTTGCTTACAGTCTTCGACTTGATCCAGTGGCGTTTTGTTTAACCGAGCCTGCTTTGCATCATGCACTAATATCAATGTAATAATCCCTCGTTTCGCTCCAATTTTCACGGTAGAATTCAGCTCGTACTGCGCAGGGACGCAAGGTTGAAGTTCGGAGGATCCAGATCATCATCATCTATTTATACAACAGATATGAAACAATAAGGGGAGATTATATGATAATAATAGAGTACGTACCCAATAGCAGCCAATGGCGAGGGTCGCATGACTGAAGCACGAGGCTTTAGTCTTTTTCTGTACCATTTTGGGCCCTTTTCTCCCCTTCTTACGCATCTGAACACTGTCAGCAATTGCGTGGCTCCTTTTAAGCGACATGGAGAATTATTAAATATATTAGATGAGGCGCACAACATCGTTTCTTGAATCATTATTGCGCCACAACGGAGCATCTTGTACAAAGCTCCCAGCTTTGGGGTACCACTCTCTTCCATCAGTCGGGCTCGGAGTTCATGAGACTTTGAATTGTCTGGCCTTCGCTGGCTGTCGTTGGAATGTGCGCTGGGAGCGGAATTTATCATGTACTAAATAAATTGAACAATTTCCAGCGTCAGCAGTGATCATCAAGAATTCATGAAGCTCAACAACCAGTTGATGAAGGCATATGCCTTCAGGAATCAGCGCCAGGGCTTCAGCACGCGTGCAATCTGTAACAACGAAGTACTATTTTTGGTTTTGTTTACCAACGCGACTCACCTTCAGGGTTGAAAGGACTTGGAAAGGACGGCATTAGGATAACAAGAGACTCGGGTCAGATTCGCTGTTAGTAGAGGCGGGCAGCGACAAAACAATGTCGCTCAACCTAGGTGATTCTCCGATTGAAATGTGATTCACTCTTTGAGAAGTGTTGAGGTTAAGCGCTTTGTGTCGCGTCGACGGAAGCAGTAGACAAATATAACCAGTCATCTGGTAAACAAAGCGATTGACCGGCCCGGAGCGCTCAATGTCAAGGACAAATGACTCACGATGACATTTTATTTTTATAGCCGTTTCGTCGCAGGCTCTCCGGCCTCTCTACGAAGAACTTTCCATACACTTCTCGGAGGAACTGGCATACAAAGACGCGCGAGGAATTTTGGATTTTGTTTGGATTGATTTTCAAGTAGAGCTTCGCAAGTATGAGATCCTCCGAAGAACGACTATGGGTTTATCAGGACACCATGGGCCGTCAAGTGCCTTTGTCTTCCTCACAGGTGCGACTGTTTACCACTGTAAAGGCCCAAGGGAACATCATTTTTTAGTTCATCGGGCCATTCGAGTTTGGATCCAATAAGTTATGGGGCATGCTTAGTATATCATCTCACCTCCACGACAATGTTAAGAGCGTCCATCACATTACTCGATCTGGTCCCCACAGCTGACCAAATTTAACAAGCATTTAGGGCAGGACGGCGAGGTGGACGTAAGCATTATTTTCAGGTCGCTTATACGTAGGATTCAATCTGTCACCGACGGGCTTGTACGTGTGCAAGTGATTCCAGACGGCGATCATTGCAATGATCGCTCGCGTTTCCACTGGCAAATTAACAAAGAAACAGTTCTCACGCGGAGAAGAATTATAAAGGTCGTGAATACCAGGTAGTAGAGCATCTGTAACGACGCGGAGTATTACTATTCAGTATTTCTTAGTATGTGTCACTGCATATACTCCTTTGGAGTAAAAAAATTCATAACAACCTTTGCATGGGCAACGATGTGCTGTGAAGAAAAGCCAGTGATAGGGGAAGTAGTTACGGCAGAAAGATACATATTAACACTATTTTCTCCCACATGCACAACCTTTACACATCTCTAAGGTGCGCACTCCCTCCAAAGGATTGACGGTATCCTTTGTTCCAGTACATATAGCACCCATTCAACACGATTGCACAGCTCAATACGTGTCTCTAGGACCCCGGCATAGTTAGTTTAGCTCGAGACACACGATACATTCGCTACCATCAAGAAGTTGATGGATATAGCGGACCGGAACTCGAGAACCTGGTGTCACATTAGCAGAAATGCCCAAAGGAGAGTTTTCCAACCAAAGAAATGATAATCATGTCGGAGGTTGGTTAATGGAGTTCGTAAAGAGAACAGACCGGAAGGGCGATGGACCTGTGGTAGAAAAACATCGCAATAGTGTGAAAGTTGGTGACATCGTTTATTTCCATCAGAAGAAAGGCCAGAAAATGCGATCTATGCTCATCCCCACGATCCACCGGATGCCGTCAAGGCAGGGAGCTCACATCTTGCGCCGACGCAGAAGTCTCCATCATATCATTCGGGAGCACTAGGCCCCTCCCTCCTATGACGCATCCAATGACATTGACGGTTGCATGAGGAATTGTCACCAACCATTGCTGCGTAATGTAGTCCCCTCAGTCCTCGGACGGAAATGCAGGAGTGTACGACAAATGATGTGTAGAGAGGCTGTGTAGGGTTTTGTCTGCAGCAGCCGAATTCCGCCCTGTCCTAGGTTATAGATAACAGGGGGTGGTCCAAAAGAAGCTCGCAGATGAATTGGGCGTGGGGATGGTTGGTCGCTTGTACTGTACTTTTCTGGGAACACGTCTTGTGTTAATACAAGCGACGAGGAAATAATGGAAGGATATACCAGGAAGCGTCACAGACGCTCCCAACTGAACGCATTTGAGGATGTCTCGTTTGCAGTCATCCGTAATACTTCGTTTTCGTGCAAAAGGTTTTCAATGTGTTCCAGCAAGGATACTTGTGGGATACCTAGCCTGAGCACTGCTGCTGGATTGTCCTTGTGACACTGTTTTCCTTGATTTCACTAAATGTGTAGGGTATACATGAAGTACTCAAGAAAATATAACCCAAGCTCTCTTACAAATCTCGGTCTAGTTGCATGATTGCAGATTGGATATTGGAGGGTATAGGTTACCCAGATGGAATTGGTATCAATTAATTATGCAAACAAATAGCTCACCATGGATGGACAACATGGATGATGCCATGCTGGTAAAGACCAAAATGCTGGTCAAATGCCGGTGAAGCCCTCATGAGAAGAGGGAGAAATTGAGCTTCTCACCACATACACTGTGTGGAGAATTCAATATTCTTCCCTGAAATATTGAAATCTATAACTGTATATTTTTTTCAAGAATCTTGGCCAAAATATCAAAATATTGTTCTTAATAATATTTCAATAATCCTGTATATTGAAGAAATATTGAAAATTTCCCAAATATTAAAAGAATATTAAAAATCTTATTTCAATATTTTTGTGTAATATATGAAATTAATATACAGTTATAAATTTAAATATTTCAGCCAAGAATATTGAATTCTCCATGCAGTGTTCTGGACAAAAACACATATGTAATTACTGGGGGTGTTTTTATATATCATATATAGATAGAAACACCAAGTGAAAACACATGTGGTAATTATAAGCTGTGTTTTCATTTAGTAATTTTATTTTCAAACATGGATACAAACACTTTCATGGTCTATCTCTCTTTGTTGATCCCAGCTAAAGCCTGACACAATTTGGACTTTGATGTTAGTAAAGCACAGGCTTCATCTTGTTTGAAATATGGCTGTATAACCATAATACAGACAATAATATGCCATACCATACCATATACACCACTACCATACAGAGTGATATATCAGAGTCTGTGAGATACCGTTAACCAGGATACATCAAAGGCCTATTCCTGCAGTCACTGATTGATATATCACCTACAGTCACATCCAAAATGGGTTGAAAACGGAGCACCAAATCAAAACACCATTGCTCACTGTTGATGATGATGAGCTTCGCTCATCCACGCCTCAGCCAGACCAACAGTTACCGATATGGTCCCCAAATTAGTATTGGATCGTGCCAGGGGTTATTATGGATCGCCGATCCTTACCAATGATTTATACCTGTCCAAACTGGTTACATTCACCCTGCTTCTCTTTCTAAATTCTCAATCTGCCACATACAGTGACTTTCTAGATTATAGTATGACAATGAGAATAATATTCTGCTTGAACATACAGAAATTATCTGGTGTAAGGCTAGGTAACTCCCTGTGAAGGAAGAAATCCCTGTCTATGCAAGATCTTTTCTTATCCGGTAAGGGATAAGGGAAGGTAGGTCCACTCTGCTTCAGCGGCTTGCAATGTCCGCTAAGATGGTTGCTGATGAGAGGAATGTAGGATCTGACTGGGATTGGATGGTTAAGACTGGCAGCTGATGACAACGTCAGATGCGTCTTATGAGCTTTGAGAAAGAGGAAATGTATTCCTTTGGTGAGAGGAATCCTGGAATAAGGATCTCTATGGGAGTAGAATTAACTTCCCTAACTATCTTCATCTACACAATCTTTTATACCATTGCCTGTGGTCCAATTTGATTGATCATTAGCCCTTTTTAGGGCACTTCTGCATACTCGCACAGCAGACCCTCTGTGCACTTGCTACACTTTCCTTGAATGGCTCTGATACGAATAGCTTTAAAAGGTAACCAGGGTTGCATCTGCTCCTATCTGCTGACAGGGACAAATACGACCCCTGTTTGTGCCCAGACCTGCCTCTATCCATGCGGTGATGACATCCAAAAATGTGCGCTCACACGGATGTGTGGCTGCACAACCGGGGGAAAGTGTTACGATTCATTCACATTTTCTCCAATTTTCCTCATATAAGCGCCCAAGGCACTTATCTTTGCTATCTAATTGCCACTATCTACTCCATATCCCATATCTCACCGCACCAACTCCACGACTATAACCGTCGACTACTGTTCTCTCACTATGGCTCCCTTCTATCTCAATGTTACCATTCAACTTACTTGTCATAACCTCATTGTTCACTCATTGCCGCTTACCGATGGACTTATTATTAGCACACAGACTTTAGTATATAAGTAGCATGACTCTCACTGTAATACCTCAGCTTCGAGCTATAGTTTATCAATATCAATCTTACTCTCTCAATGACTAGCACCTAGTGCCATGTTGACATGCTCACAAAGTGTCTACACATGTAATTTTGCAAAATGTATCAATACATGCCTTGCATAATGGCTAGGTACTGAGACAACAAAAGATACAGATAGAGCGCAGTGCTATATGCATAGAGTGCAGTGTCAAACACACAGAGTGCAATGATATATGTATGGAGCACAATATAGAGTCGTGTGCAGTGCGGCCTTGAGTGACAATTGGTAGAGTGCATGCTCTAACTTAGAATGATACTAGTCGAGGTCACACTAAGTATGAGAGCTCAGCACTTGATATTGAATACACTAGAGGCAGATCAGATATGCACTCCAATGAATTGATGAGAGACAGACATGATATGAGAAGGATTGATCTGCCACGTGCATTGCGTGCATATATAAAAATAGCCATAGAGCGCAGTGATATCAACATAGTGCGTGGTATAACAACGTGCACATGCATGTGCAAGTCTGAAGTGATGATTGGTAGAGTGCATGCTCTAACTTAGTAGGATACTTCGTTGAGGTCCCACTAAATACAAGAGCTCAGCACTTGATACTGAATGCACTACAAACAGATTGCATACATGCTCCACAGCTGTAATAAAAGACATGCCTGATCTCAAGAGAACTACATGACACAGTGATCAATGATGCACAGGGCCCCGATCGCGCAGCACATGTGTGCGTGTCCCAAATAATGCCTCAGCATAGATAACTCCGGGAGAACCCAGTTTAGCTGAAAAGAGCAGTGCCTAGGCTTATCATGGGTATCCCCCACCAACCAGAGCAACCTAGAAACTCAACTTTAGAATAGGATACAGCCTATACAATTGGTTGTCACTCCAAGTATCCTCCGAGGAAATGACGAGTGACATGCCAACACATAGAGAGCAGTGCGAGTGGAGTATCAACCATGAGGAAACAGAGCCTGGTCTCGAGATAGGCCTCCAACCAAGTGTCCAGCCCCAGGCATGCTATAACAACGTGCACACATTGCGAGGGATAATGTTCCAAGGTTCTAACAGTACTGTATTAAGTTGTATCAACGTGTAGGATGTAGAATTGTATAAATACTGTAGTGTAGATGTAGAGTACAAGTTTCAAGCCCATGGTGTAATAGTGCAAAGCTTTTCAGCCATGTGCTCTAGCACTTAGAGTAGCTAGGAACTTCGAGAGAGAATACAACCCATATCAGATATCTATTGTGTGAATTAAGTTGCATGCTTAGATAAGAAAATAGTGCAGCACTCTGTGCAGAGAGTCTGGTTTCGGTTTGACTTGAGCTCTGTGAGAGAATAAGAGTATGGTGTCTTGAAGGTCACCCTTTCGAGTTCTTGAGGGCATTTGTGTGACACGAGGCATTACAGGCAGCAGAGGTTCAAACCCTTTGGCTTGATTAGTGCTCGCTCTTCTGTGTTATTTCCGCAGGTTGGCAAAGGTTCAAACCCTTTGGCTTGTCGGACGGGGTTTCTCTGGATTGCATAGGTTTGAACCCTGTGAATCTATGATCAGTTGGAAGCTCGAGCATGTAGGTTCAAACCCTGTGGCTCTTGTGGAAGTTTCGGAGTTTTGTGTCAGTGTAGACACTTCTCCACGTGTTTGTGAAGGTTTTGGTTTAGCACATGATGCATGAGGTTTTATTAGTGTGTTGAGTTTAATAGGAATTGGTTTCTGCTTCGAGTGCAGTTGTTTAAGTGGTGTTTAGGGTGTTATTGGTAGTGTGCAGTGGTTATTAGAGTCACGAGTGACTGCTAGAAAGTTGTGGAGACATTTGACGAAGTTGTTTTGTGTTATACACCCTTGCCTTGAGGCCCAGCGATGGAAGTTGCACCTCTTGTTCTTGAGAAAAGCCTTTGGACTTAGAGAAGTCTGGATATTATATGAGCACTATTGCTTTGCGTGTATCTTAGAGATATTGAGAACTCAGTTGTGTTGGTTCACTACTTTCATCGCATTAGAATCCCCCCACGAACTTGAGCATGTTTGTGTGTGTAGTGTTGGGTGTAGTTGTGATCAGTGTCTTTGACACTGTTGCATTTCTAGCACTGTGCACTCAGACACCTCTTCAGTGTCTTAACGAGTCCATTGCTACAGCTCTACTTAGGTCATTGGTGTCTACCGGTACACGACTCTAAGTTTATGCTTGTTTGGATCACCTGAGATTCGGGTCTAACAGTTAGCTCAAAGCTTCCCTATGGTTCCTCAGTGCTAGCCACGACAAACCAAACCCATGTCCCCAGATCTCAACCAGAAATAATCCATCACCCTCGACGTAGCCATCCCGGCTGCTTGTCTCATCATCCTTTTCACCGTGCTTGTGGTCCACGCAAATCGGTGATGAGCCTCCAGGCTCTGTATGCACAGAATTTGCAGATTTTACAGCCCTCACAATATACCAATTCCTCCTTTATTCAACTGCTACCACCAAAGCAAACTCCGGATTTAATCTCTAGTTCAGTCAGCAAATATCTCCGGACACTCACCGGTTATACAGCGATTACTCAGCTGTAATTCCAATGAATATTGGAATGCTACAACTCGAATATCCTTCCAGAATTCGGATTATTCTGCCATTATACTCCTACCACCTCCAGAGAAAACTCCGGATTTAAATCTCTAGCCCACTCAATATTATCTCCGTGCATCCACCAGTTATACAGCGGTTACACCTCGATTATTCAGACGAGTTTTCGAAGGCTACAGCTCGAATATTTCCCCAGAAACCAAAGTGCACCGGTTATTACTCCTACTACACTTTATATCCGTTTTCAACCGGATTTGCACTATATCTCCATGTCCCATCACACCCTGGCATGCCTGATCGACAATCAACCAGATATAGCATTGCTACATCACCAGGAATCGTCATTTGCTGCGCTTTCATTGATCCTTCAATTAAATTGATGTGATTGATTGATCTTCTTCCATCCGAGTTATTTAAAGTGCATGGGCACTTCAGACCGCGTTTACTAAGGCTGTTACCTTGCCAAGACCTGAAAGTAACAGCTAGTAGCTGCGCACACCTCAGCAGAAGAGCTGCACATTGATAATCCGCAGTTAAACAGTACCCCATGATCCTCACAGCACTTACAACAACCATATGGTTTCTCCTCAAAAACCCGGCATTAAACACAATGCTGTGGCTTCAGATGACCAGTATCCGCATGCTTGCACCGGTTATTACTCAGCTACGGAGTTACAGCCTTACCAATGCTTAGATATGTTTTCTATTTATAATTTCGGACCTCTAGTATATAAGACTCTGTAGAAAATTAGTTACAGGGGATTGCTTCGAATTACCGGATATACACTCTATTGACGAGTTTATACACTACCAGTCGATCCCAGTCGCCCACAGTTATGCCCCATCGCTTGCTTTACTCTTAATCGTTATTGGATCGCATTATTACTGCCCAATAGATGCATTCTTGCTCCAACTACTTGCATTTGTTCTCAAATCACTTCCACATCGACACCGGCTTTACTGCTTTGGTTTCAGTTGCGATTCCGGTTTTATATTGCTGAAACCATTGTCTCCCAGCCCAGTTTAGGATTGTATTGCCTCTTTGAAGGCCCATCTCCACACCACTCTCCATAGGATTCCCCTCATCATCATTGTTGCTTTTATAAAGCCCTACACACTTGTTCCCATATCTCCGGTTTTACAGATCAATAAACCGAGACTCCCACCGGTTTTACTTCACTTTGGTATGTTTATTACCACCATTTCCGCTCACTTTATTAGGTATACATATAGACATCTTGTCTATACTCCTGTCGTATTTTATAGGCTTTTACACCGTTTTCTTGGATGTCACACCGGTTTTAGACCTATTGCCATCGTCTATATCCGGTACACACTCTCTGGACCGGTTTTAAGACCTCCACCATTTATTATATCCTTTCTCTGTCATCTACACCGGTTTTAGGACCTATTACCACATTTTACCGGTTTTACACTATTTTCTTGGACATTGCTCCGGTTTTAGGACCATATCCGGTGGCCTATATCCGGTGCACAATATCTCGATGTATTTCATGTCTTTTGGGACGGTTTGTTGGTGTCCAGGTCACACCAGATCCCATTCTATCTTGTTTATCGAGATCCCCCTCAGCTTAAAGCCTGAGCCTCTTAGTACTCGACTGCTGAAGGGTACTACTTCCAGACTGTATAGTCGAAGTGTATACCTGCATCTAGAGGAATTGACTGCACGGAAGTGCCCCGAACCACTCACACAAACACATAGCCTTGACTACTGTGACTGCAAGCATCTTTCCCTACCTCTTTCAGAGTTTTGGGTGTTGCCATTGCCACGGAAGTCTAGGTTCAACATCGGGACCACATCAATGAGTTCCTCCACAGACACGAGATCCTCATCCCCCTCCAGCCAAGGCCCGCTAGGAGGGCCCCCTTCCACTATCAGCCAGCAGCCCCCACCACCACCACAGGGACCCTGCTGGGGGCCTACCCCGAGACTGAGCCCCGTCGCTCGCAGACCCAGCACCCAAGGAGGCGGAGCACCCCCTGTGGTGACACTTCCTCCGATGAGTTCCCCCTTCATGAGGGGACAGTACGTGCACCCACTCCAGACCCCTCCAACACCCTCGTGGAAGACGAGGCCCCAAGAAGGTCCAGCGCGGCCAAAGAATACGGCAGGGAGTTACGGACTAGGTTCCGTAGCTCAACCCCGTCCTCAGCCTACACCCCAGCCTGCCCAGCAAGGGTGGAATGACCCACCAAGGACCCCAACTCCGATTCCTTGGGATCCGACATCTTCTCTAGAAGACACCCCGAGACCATCAGGGTCCGGACACCTGAGCCCGCTCGACTGGTCCCCATCGAGGAATCTGAGCCCATCTGGCTCCAGCTCATCAACCACAAGCTCATCAACCACTGGAGCCCAGACAGACTCTGGCCTGAACTCGCCCCCATGGACCGAGAACTACTTGGTCCTGCCAGAATTGAGGCCTGGACCCTCAGGAGGGAGGATGTCAATGCCCGGGCCCTCATACGCCTTGGCCATGGGCCAATGGCCTTCACAATCGCCTGCACCCACCTACAACCAGGGACCCAGGACAACAACTTCACCGACTTTGTTCGGCACAACATGACCTGAAAGATACTATCCCTATCCCATGACAAGCCGACTATTTGGCACGGCAGGAGATGCCGCAATGGACGAACCCGCACCACCACCACTGGGAAGCCCCATGGGCCCAGGCCAACCCATCAACAAACCCAACTAATTGGCCAGAATCCTGGCAATCAACACAGAGATGGGACATCGCCACGACGTGGCTCGAGAAGCAAGAAGGGCAGCCGAAATTGCACTACAAGAGGCCAACGAATTCATGGACCTCAACAACCTAAACAGAATACCAGACAACCAGGGAAGACCAGGGGCACCCCCAGATGCACCAGCACCACTGCCAGCCACACCACCTGCAGTGCCACCAGTACCAAATGAGTACCAAATACTCCATGACCAAGACGATCGCTACTCGGTCCCCAGACCCAGACTGGCCCTATGTGCCCCACGACCCACTGGTAGGCAACGGGTTGCTGCATGCCCCTTACTTTGGGGTCAAACCAACCCTAATCGCCACTCCGAAGCCCTTTCATGGGCAACACCACGACATCCTCCACTTCATAGGTGACAACGTAGCCTATTTCGAAACCTTCTTACCCTTCTTCCAGGAAGAATCCCAAAGGGTAACCTTTGCTGCATCCTACTTCGAAGGGACTGCCAAGGACTGGTGGACCCATAAAAGACCGGAACTCTGGGATGGAGTCAGCTGACACTTCCGCTACCCATCCTGGACAGAATTCATTGCCATGATAGAAGCTCAGTTCAAGGACCACACCATTGAGCAGGTCCATGAGAAAAAGATGTTCGAGCTCAAGATGACCAATGGAATGGCCGAAGACTACTTCCAACAGCTGGAACAAGAGGCCAAACTCGCCGAACGACTCACCGATAAAGGCGAACACGGGATCCTCTGCAAGGCCGTTCAACTCAGCATACCCCAATCCTACTCCCATGCAATCGCCGATGGAGAAAACACCCCAGACGGCTATCAGCAATGGAAAGCCCGTGTCATCTGGATGTATGAGAACTGAACCAGGAAGAGGATCTTCGACCAGACCATTGGACTCCAATATGGAGGCAATAACCAACGACAAGACGACTGTCAACCAAACCACCCTGCCGGTGGACACAACAAACCCACTGGCGCAACAAGTTTGTCGACACCCTCGCAGACCGCCTCCAGCGGAGACAAGAAAACAACCACTGGGACAACATATGGAGGGCATGGACAAGCAATGGAGATAGACCTCCTCAAGAAGGAGGGTCAATGCTTCAACTGCAGAGAGAAAGGGCACCTGTCAAGGGACTGCCCAAAGCCGAAGAAGCCATGGAAGCAAGATTCCCATGGGAGATTCACAAAGGCCAAGCTCAGAACAATGCTAGTGGAGATAGAGACGGAGTCTGAGGAGAAGACGACCTCGGGAGTTGAGGAGTTAAAAGAGGAGGCCAGCGAGTAATCAATTCCACTCGGCTGGCCAAAGGACTTTCTTCTGGTATGCAGTTGCCTCCTGCTGGTCGGACTTATCGTACTTCTGTAGTTACAGCTATATACATGCATTCCAATATACATATTTCAGCACCTTCCACCACAAAACCAGAAAGAAAAGAATTGAACCAATATGCACTCCTCACCGATGACGAGGAGATGCCCTCTCAAATGCCCACAAGGATCAAGAGGGCTGAACAAGAGACAGAGAGTCCCTCAAGTCTGCTTGCTAGGGTGGCCACCAGACCTGTCCAAAAGGCACCCAGCTCAAGCCACAAGCATGCGAGTTCAAGAGAAGGAGTAAGCGCCAGGACCCAATGAACTGACGGCCGAGGCACCGCCACTACTGCCACCACAAGGGGAACTAGCCATCACCCTGCATCGCCCTTGGGACAAGCTGAGGGTACGGATCATGCGACAAGCATGCAATGTTCACAACCCTCATCCCCGACGACGCCTGCGTGTGCCATGCCCTCGACTTGCAATGTAAACGGGATCGCGACACTCCCCGCTTGTATAGTCAGCGAAGAGTGGCAGAAGGACAGGAAGGACACTTCCAGGAACTCAAATGCCCACAAGGATCAAGAGGGCCGAACAGGGCAAGAGACACCCCGACTGCCATGCACCACCATCATCGAAGTACCTGACAAAGAAGATGACATATCCTATCGATGATGGCTGGCAAAGGAAGCAGTAAAACACAGAATCCTGCCCTCTGTCCCCACGGAATCAGGTTCTGCGCCCCAAACACCACCTCCACCCGATAACATGTGGTACCGACCTTTCTCCACCACATGGACACTGAGAGTGATTCAAGAAGCATGCACACCTGATCAGGCCAACACAATCATCGCCCTCTGGATCCATAAAGAGAGAGAGACCGAACACACCGAGGAGTTACTCAAAGAACTCAAGAAAGGAGGAGATCAGGCAAGGGAACACCTGTACAAGCTCCAGAGACCCATTTGATATATACGCGCATCAACCACCAAGCATGACAAGGACCTAACGGTCACTGCTAAACTAGAACCCTGCTCCGGTGCCCCTGCCTTATCCGTCAAAGCGTTAATAGACAGCGGATGCATGGGCAGTTCTATTGACAGGAAACTAGTCCACCAGCATGGCCTAGACACCAGAAAAGCTGCAGTACCGATTCCTGTCTACAATGCCGACGGAACTCGAAACAAAGCCAGAGACATCACAGAATTTGTAGAACTCTGCATGAGCATTGGCAGGCATATGGAACGGATCAACCTCGCCGTTACTGACCTCGGGGCCAAGGAAGTATACCTAGGACACGACTGGCTAAAATGACACAACCCGGTGGTCAACTGGAAGACTGGGACTCTCATCTTTGGGAGGTGTCAATGCCAGAAGAACCACCTACCGCTCCCTGACTCAGACCCCGACGATGCCTGGGACGAAGAACTGGAAGAGGGAGAAAGCATCCTCGCAGTAAATATGCAGGAGGAGATTCTGATCCGCGCAGTCCACCATGCAAACAACCTGGCCATGAAGGCCAATGAAGGGAAGGCCAAGAGGACTTTCGAAGAACTGGTACCCAAGCATTACTGCTCATTCTGCGACCTGTTCTCTAAGGAGAACTTCGACAAGCTCCCAGAACGAAAGACATGGGACCATGCCATAGAACTCATCCCCAATACAGCCTCCACCCTGGACTGCAAGGTATACCTGCTGAACCGCAACAAACAGGAACAGCTCAACAAATTCCTCGAGTCCAGCTGGATTCGACCCTCCAAATCCCTGTTTGCATCCCCATTCTTCTTTGTCAAAAAGAAGGATGGCACCCTTCGTCCCGTACAGGACTACTGCAAGCTCAATGAGATGATGATTAAGAATTGATATCCCCTTCCCCTCATTACCGAGCTCATTGACTGCCTTCAAGGTGCCAAGTACTTCACCAAGCTCGATGTATGATGGGGATACAACAATGTCCATATCAAGGAAGGAGATGAGGAGAAAGCAGTGTTCTGCACGAATCGTGGGCTCACCAATTCACCCGCAACATTCCAGTGGATGATGAACAACATTTTCAAGGATCTGATCGAGACCGGAAAGGTCATGATCTACCTCGACAATATCCTGATCTTTACCAAAGATCTAGTGGAACACCGACACATCGTAAAAATGGTCCTTCAACGCCTCTGAGAGCACAAGCTGTATCTCAAAGCGGAGAAGTGCAAGTTCGAGGTACTAGAAACCGAGTACCTCGGTGTAATCATCAGCAAAGGAACTGTCCGAATGGACCTGGTCAAAGTCAAGGGAATCACTGAATGGCCGACCCTGACCAAAAAGAAGGCACTACAATCCTTCTTAGGATTCACCAACTTCTATCGTAAATTCATAGAAGGGTACTCCAAAATCGTCTGACCCCTGATGCAGCTCTGCAGAAATGCCCCCTGGACTTGGGGAGCTGCACAGAACCAAGCCTTCCAACAGATCAAGAAGCAGATGGTGGAGGATGTCCTCCTAACCATCCCGACTCAAGAGGGGCGGTTCAGAGTAGAGGCAGACACCAGCGAAGGAGCGATCGGTGCCGTGCTTAGCCAGGAACAAAACGGGAAGTGGAGACTGGTAGCCTTCATGTCAAAGGCCCTCACAAAAACAGAGCGGAACTACAAGATCTATGACAAAGAGCTTCTCGCAATCATGCTTGCCCTTGCCGAATGGAGACACTACCTCATGGGAGCAGCGGAAGACGTAGAAATCTGGACAGATCATCAAAACCTCCAGTATTTCTGTAAGCCACAGAAGCTTAACCGATGACAAGCCCAATGGGTCACTGAATTGGCCGAGTACCATTTCACCCTTCATCACAAGCCCGGCACCCTAAACAAGAAGGCAGATCTCCTCTCTTGCCAAGAGGATCATGACCAGGGACAGAACGACAACGATGAAATCATAGTCCTTGGCCTGGAACACTTCAGGGCAATGATCATGCCCATGCACGAGGAACTCCACCCTCAAATCCTCGAAGGGCTCAGGAAGAACAAAAATATAGACCCCAGCATCTATGATTCCTTCCTATATGACCGAGGAGTCTACAAGGATGGCCCCAAGTGGGAAGACACCAACATTCTGATGTACAATGGGTGCATCTATATCCCGAGAGACACCGAACTCAGAGGCACTGTCATTGCCATGAGCCATGACCATATCACTGCCGGACACCCCGGAGTAGCTAAAACCCTGGAACTCATCCAAAGGACCTACTGGTGGCCCAAAATGCGCAAGGATGTCGATGCCTACATCAAAGGCTGTGAGACGTGTCAGCGAACAAAGACCGACACACAACTGAAGGCCGCCCCACTTAACCTAAATGCTATTCCCACTGAACCCTGGTTCCATATCTCAGTTGACATGGTCACCGGACTCCCCGAATCCAATGGGCACAACGCCCTCCTTGTCATAGTTGACCGCTTCTCAAAAGAAATTGTACCAGTCACCTGCAACATTGAACTCTCGTCAGAAGGATGGGCAAGAGTACTCCGAGACCAGGTCTATGCATGGCATGGAATGCCCACACACGTAATATCGGACAGAGGTCCCCAATTTGTCTCAAAATTCATGAAGGACCTGTACAAGATGTTGGACATCACACCGAATGCCTCCATGGCCTTCCACCCACAGACCAATGGCCAGACGGAACGAGCAAACCAGGAGATAATCAAGTACCTCTGAATCTTTGTAGACTATTGACAGGAAGACTGGGCAGAATGGCTAGCACTCGCCACCTTCTCTCACAACAACCGAGTCCACTCAGCAACAGGCAAATCCCCATTCTTCATAAACCATGGAATGCATCCGCGACTCTTGTCAGAATCAATCCGCAAGACCCCCTTCGACAACCCCAGTGCTCAGGACTTCTCAGCCACGATGATGAAGATCCACCAGGACACGCAGAAGGCATTGACAGAGGCCGCTGTCACAATGAAGAAGCAGTACGACAAGAAGACCAAATCGGCCCATGGGTACCATATTGGAGAATGAGTCTGGCTAGACACGTGAAACCTCCACCTGCCACAACCCAAGAAGAAGTTAGACGACAAACAAGTCGGCCCTTCCTCATACTCAGCAAGATCGGAATGGCAGCATACAAGCTAAAACTTCTACCCCATTGGAAGATTCATCCCACCTTCAATGAGAAACTGCTATCACCGTTTACACCATCCACCTTCCCGAACCAAGAAATACCCTCACCACCTCCTCTGGATCTGATCGAAGACGAAGAGGAGTACAAAATCGATGAAGTATTGGACTCCAGGACAAGAAGGATACGAGGGAAGAAGGGACAAAAGTCCAGAACAACAACGGACTACCTAATCAAGTGGAAAGGATGGACATGAGAACACAACTTGTGGGTACGAGAGACAGAGATGGAGCATGCACAGGAAGCGATCGAGGAATATGAACAGCGCATCCAGCACGCCGGGCACATAGACATAGCCAAAATTGTAACCAATCCCAGCAAAGCCATCACCATGATCATTGACAACGAATACTCAGATAATGGCGATGTCAAATACAAAGCGCAAGTGATAGATGGAACCCAGTACTGGATCAAGTACAAGCCAAAGTGGAAAGGACTTATAGATGAATATTGGAGAAACACAAATGAACACTACATGCATGACACCCCCGAAGATGAACCCTAATGGCAGTCGGGATGACTGCCTTAATGAGGGGGTAATGTTACAATTTATTCACATTTTCTCCGATTTTCCTCATATAAGTGCCCAAGGTGCTTATCTTCGCTATCTAATTGCCACTATCTACTCCATATCCCATATCTCACTGCACCAACTCCATGACTATAACCATCGACTACTGTTCTCTCACTATGGCTCACTTCTATCTTGATGTTACCATTCGACTTACTTGTCATAACCTCATTGTTCACTCATTGTCGCTTACCAATGGACTTATTATTAGCACACAGACTTTAGTATATAAGTAGCATGACTCTCGCTGTAATACCTCAGCTTCGAGCTATAGTTTATCAATACCAATCTTACTCTCTCAACGACTAGCACCTAGTGCCGCGTCTTAACGAGTCCATCGCTACAGCTCTACTTAGGTCGTCGGTGTCTACCGGTACACAACTCTAAGTTTACGCTTGTTTGGATCACATGAGATTCAGGTCTAACAGAAAGACAAATTGTGAGAGTCTCCGCTCACGCTACCGTGTCATATCTGAATGCGCATCTGAATGTCAGGGTTGTTGCATATAAAAGCTCGTGGGATCCCTCCCATCAGATATCCGAGAAATGTGGTTAAGGTGTTCCCAAGTATTGTCACTTCCCCTGGACTATACCAGCGTGGAATCCACAGTAACTCATCTATCCGCGCTGACCGATGCCAAGAATGGGCCGTCTGCTAACGCTCTAATGGCCAAGGTCATTGCCAATCTGAACAGCATGATACAGATGGTCCCCACTGTCGTACTGGCCGCTCATTACCCAGAGCAGCTCAGCGACAAGCCAGACATTCAATGGATGGATAACTACTTGGCATACAATGTGAGTGGTATGCCAGTGGTGATACCCCGGTGCTGATGCGGCTGGTCCAGGGCATATATGAAGCGTGCGAGCAGCACATGCGTGATACGGACATTATTGTCTATGCAGACAGGGTCAATGCCCAAAACCGTACGCTCATGCGCCAGGCCATCCTCTTCCTGAGCCCTCAATGGTTCCATTGGATGACCACCTCTATGTGTCAGGAATACGTCCATGTCCGTGACGCGCACAACTCCCGCAAAGCCGTAGCTTTCGAGAAGGCTCATTATGCTCACCGTGCAGCTCATGGACTGTCAGAGGATGACGACGTCTTTCTCGTGTCCCTCAAGCTGCGGTTGCAGATCTCGCCCAATGGGACCATCATACCTGACTGGGAGGTGCCCACGGACAAGGTGTGTGAAGAGATGGCAGATGAGGACCCGCACTGGGGGAGCGACAATGGCGAGGAGGCAGAGGGGGTAACTGACGAACAGGTACAGGCTGGTCATGACTTCTATACTCCAGATCTCGGGGAGCTTGGTTATCCTGCTACTGGTGACAACTAGAGACAGCTAAAAAGAAAAAGATTCGTTAGCACGAGCCCTTACCTGTACCTTCACTTGTTACAGGAATATGCAACATGTCATGGGTGCGAGAATACACCTCTTGCTTAGGCATAGGAGCGGTAAACACGCGGCCTCTGAGTGAGGCCCAAGTAAGAGTGATACAAGTGGCAGGAGTTTGCTACTTTATGGTGACTGGCATGACCCGCTCAGTATGCGCCCCTTCAGTGGGCGGAAAGGTCATGGATAAGTCGCCTCTGAAGCAGAGCAGACTTGAAAGTGTGATAAATGGCAGGAGTTTGCTATGTGATGGTGGCTGGCATGATCCGCTCATCGTGCGCCCCTTGCAAATGATACAAAACTCCTTGGGAAGTGTGGTAGGTACAGGCTTAACATGATTCTCAACCTTTTTGTACTGCTTTTTCTTAGGCTTAGGTCTCACGACCTAGAGAATGCTGACAGGTTGGTAAGGAGTGGGTTTGCTGTAAACACTGTCCGCTCCAAAGAGTTCCGCGAGGAGCAGCTCATGTGGCTGATGAATGAATTGAAGGATAGACATAGAGGGAGATTGAGAAGCATGTGGAAAAATAGGTTCAGTTCGAGGCGCTTTGCGAGATCCGCCAGTGGGGACTGGTGCTGCGGCAGATGCAAAACAACTCCTCAAAACCAGCGGGGTATCATATTCATTATGAGCTATATGCTTAGCATTCCAAATATAAGGTTGTGTTTGGTCCAGGCCTTCCATATTGGTGACCTGTCCGCTGGAGATAGCAGACACAGCGATGGCATACCCAGGGATAGTAGTGATATCTATATGAGTGGTGCTGCCATCTGCTGCAGATGCGAGAGAATATGTCCAATGAGAGAAATCCAATGGTAGTTTTTCGACCATGATAGAGAGTCCCAATTCACCTTGATCAGAGAAAAGGTCCTCGCTTAATGAAAATTTTTGAACTGTGTTCCATATGGCAGGCACGGCTCATGAATATGCGGTTCCGTATGGCGGTGTCCTTCTTGCCATGAGAAGTGTGGATGGCCATGCTCGTGAGTCGGAATGACTACTTCACGTCTGGTGTTGGGATCCGTTAGAGTTAGGATTTGTTCCCCATTGGAGCAGTTGTCAATTTTTGTTTCACATAGCACACTGAAAGGTCTCCCCAGCAGCACATCGTACGCTGCATGTTGTATGACATGAACTTGTAGGAGGACTTCTACTCCTTGGGAATTGAACAGCACATCTCTGCATAATCCCAGAGACCATCCAGTTTTGTTGTTGGCACTGGTGAGGGAGATTTTGACAGACAGGTCTAAGCACAACCCACATTTCTCCCATATGGCCGCTGACATGGCCACAACTTGGGAACCTTTGTCCAGGATGGCTTTGACCTCATGCGCTCCATCTATGAGCAGTGTCAGAGAGTGGAGACCCGCGGCTTCATCCGCCACCACAATATTGGTGTGGTTCCCTTCGCATAGAGACCAAATCATGAAGGAGTCTTTACCTCCTTTCCTGACTGCTTCTGTGCCTTTCTGTCCCTGACTCAGCATATCAACTGGTACTTTGCAGTTTGTCAGGGCGTCTTTCAGCTTGGAGCGGATTCCAAGGCTCTCGCTACACAGCTCCTTGATGGAAACTTCCACCTTCGAGTTGAGGACTCGGTTGTACAACTCTTCAGTCGAGCTAGGCTGGATGATTGGTGCCAAGTGCTTGTACTGCCGTGGGTCCTTCCTAGGTTCTGTGGGCTGTGGCAGATCCGGCTTCTTGGGCTCCTTTGGAGGCGCTTCCTGCTTCTCTGTTCAGGCTGCATCCTCAGGTGCTTTCAGGACCAGATCTGGTGTGGACGGCTGGCTTCGCGCAGTGGATGGAATGATGACCTCAACCTTCTTGAAGGGTTTCCCCGTTGGTCCTTTCGGTTTCCCATCTTTTCATCCATTTCTTGTCTTGATTTTCTCTTGCAGGACCTGCTCGAGGATCCTGATGGTATCATCATCATCAGAATCCGAATCCCCATCAGAGTCCAAATCCTCTGAAGAGAGGGCTGCCATATACTGGTGGCTCGACTGCTGTGGGCTTTGCTGGAAGATCTCGCTGATTTGAGAAGGTGTGACCTTTTGGTACACAAAGCTCCCATCTGCTCGAGGCCCTGACACAGGCGGGTTCACCCTGCACGTTCTTGGGCCCTGCACCATTGCATAAGAGCCTTGGGTAGAAATCATGTTAACTGTCATGGGAGGAGTACTACGCTCCGCATGCCATTTGTCCACCCTCGTCTTCATCCAGCCGGCGCCGTTGGGAATGTCTGTGCCATCAGGCATTACAAGCTTTCGCTTTGCTCCATCCCATTTAATCAGACTGCCATCATGGTCTGCTTTCTTGGTGAGGCACGTCTTGAAACCAGCGTTGCAGCCGTCATACCCACACCTCTTGGGTGCTTGGTTCTGGCTCTGCTGGTTACCCATTAAGTGCTCTATAGCGGCTAGCAACCTGTCTTCCATCATCTCTGGTTTGGGTGGTGGAGCAGATGGTTTGAGCCACTCCAGGATCACTAGAAGACAATCGTCTGTTGACTCGGTTTTGACAGTGGGTGCGGGAGTGGGCACCGCTGATGAGCCTCGTGGCTCTGTGCGCTCAGAAATCACGGGCACACAAAACAATTTAACGAAATTCTTACTTGCAAGGATGTTCAATTAACCAATCCTTGCAAGTCCGTTACAAGTCAAATCCCCACCAAAGAGTCATTTAGGTCGCGAAGCGCATACGCAATAATGGTTCGCGAACCATAAATCATCAATACGGCACAAAGTATGTGGCAATACCGGTTACCACGAGACCAACACCAAACTAGTCATTCAATTCATGTCATCACCTAAACAAAGGCAGCATGATGCAATATTAGTCATGTGATGCCGCCCATACGATCACTGACTGCACATAAGCGTGCAGGCTGTGCCCGGCTATGGGACTCATAACACAAACATACGGTTGCGAAGTTAAATAAGAAATGAAGTTCACGAATCACCCAGGCTAGCACTGCGCAACTAGTATCCGTCAGTCAGCTAAGGATGCCGCAATACATTGAAAACTGGCATACACAATTATATGTTATAAAGCTCAGTAAGAGACATTATAGCAACGATAATAGTGTTACAAACCCTTCACAAAGCTCACTAATCTATTACTGCAGTTACAAAGAATAACACCTTTAGATTATGCGAACCGTTAGAGAAAATTAGTATAAAAACTCAAGTGTATTAGCCAGAAAGACAGAATACGCTCGGGATACTACTCCCCCATACCAAAGACTACAGAACCCTTAGTGTTTGCACTAAGAACATATACACCAACAAGTCAGTGACTACGAACGCACTTAACTAAGTCGCGACCCCGCCGTCCCTTGCTTTACTCTATAAACCAAGAAGGCGGTTGTTCACCTTCGTTGGCATCCTCACACTTCCAGACATCGCACTCAAAGACGAGCGCAACAGTAGACCGTGCCACATACTAGGCTGCAATAACACCTTCGCGAACTAGATAGTTTTTAATAACCGCTTCGTGAACCGACCTTGTCTTATACAGAGCCCGTAGCTCGAGACATAACACCAAGTAGCCTTGAATAAGCTACAAACTTAGGACCTATAGTCACTGCACGGAGGTGCCCAACTAGACTCACTAAGAACCTGCCTTCAGATTCTGTGACTGATTATACTAGCCGTTTAGGTGTTGTGTTTTCTGCCTGCAGGAGTCTATAGGTTCATCACCGCAGGTGGTGCAAGCAATGGCATTGCATATGGCAGGTATGCGTATGGGTTGAAGAAGGATGGTGGAGGCCCAGTGGCTGATGATTGTGACAGAAAGTCTACTGCTTCCGCCATTGATCCAATAGCGGGTGCTACCATCTGCTCAGGTAGCACAGGTTGCGCGAACCCTGCCCCTGCATACACTGCTGAGACTGGGTTCACATATGGAGATTTATAACTCTCCAGCACATATGTTGTGGCTTTCCTAACCTCATCGACTGGAAACGGCTCTGCTGGGTCATGGTCCGAGAAGCAGACTGCAAGGCGGTTCTCGACTGGTATCCTGAGTGCCGGGTGGATAGCAGATATGTACATCCCGGCATACTCATGGGTGGACATCAACGGGTTGTTCCCTGCAGTGACATTGAGCCCAATGCCTTGTATGTGCTGATCAAAATGACCAAACTCATCAAGGGTTGTGATGGGACTCCTCTGAAGGATGCGCACCACTTCTTCTAGGTGAGTGTGCGTATATCTGTGTGCCTCGTTGCACTTGGGGTAAAACTCGTAACACTCTGCCTTGAAGGCCGCCCAGGTTGCCATAGCTGCGTTGGCTGGCAGCACCTGAGAGAGCCTTCTCCACAGATCAGATGCCGTCGGGTCCACATACATAATTGTGGCCGTGATGTATTCCACGTCCATGTCTTGTCCTGCTGCTTGGCAGGTGCGCTCTACCTCTGCAAAGTAGATAGGTAGGGTAATGGAGTCATCAGGTCCTTTCCACCCCCAGCTGGGGGCTTTATCGGACCCTCTGATAGGGAGCTGCTGCTGTTGGGCATTAGGTTGGGCCATCTCAAAATGCAGATGGATTCATCAGTTTCTTGCCCAACAATATGTTCTGTTTGGGGGTAAGTAAGTTGGTGAAGGCGGAGCCAATTCCTGCTCTTCCTCTTCTGACCAATATAAAGGTGTTAGAGGTGAGGGCGGAGTACAAGGCGGTTCTGGCAGAGTGGATGCAGAACGTTGTGGAAGGGGATCTAGTTGTGTTTGCTTGGGGGTGTTTCCGAAGGGATTAGGATCTGTTGAGGTGTCTAGGAGCTCTCTCAGCTCTTGGCTGTAGGAAGACGATGAAGAGCTGTCTAAGTGCACAGAGCTAGAAATGCAACAGCGTCGAAGACACTGATCACACCCACACCCAACACTACACACACAAACACGCTCAAGTTTGTGGGGGGATTCTAATGCGATGAAAGTAGCAAACCAATACAATTGAATTCTCAATATCTCTAAGATACACGTGCAGCAGTAACGCTCGTATAATAGCTAGACCTCTCTAAGTCCAAAGGCTTTTCTCAAGAACAAGAGGGTGCGACTTCCGTCGCCAGGCCTCAAGGCAAGGGTGTATAACACAACACAACTTCGTCAAACGTCTCCACAATTTTCTAGCAGTCGCTCGGGACTCTAATAACCACTGCACACACTCAATAACACCCTAAACACCACTTAAATGACTGCGCTCGAAGCAGGAACCAATTCCTATTAAACTCAACACACTAATAAACCTCGCGCGTCGTGCGCTAAACCAAAACCTTCACAAACACGTGGAGAAGTGTCTACACTGACACAAAACTCCGAAACTTCCACAAGAGCCACAGGGTTTGAACCTACGCGCTCGAGCTTCCAACCAATCGTAGACTCACAGGATTCGAACCTATGCAATCCAGAGAAACCCCGTCTGACAAGCCAAAGGGTTTGAACCTTTGCCAACCTGCGGAAATAACACAGAAAAGCGAACACTAATCAAGCCAAAGGGTTTGAACCTCTGCGCCTGTAATGCCTCGTGTCACACAAATGCCCTCAAGAACTCGAAAGGGTGACCTTCAAGACACCGTACTCTTATTCTCTCACAGAGCGCAAGTCAAACCGAAACCAGACTCTCTGCATGGAGTGCCGTGCTATTTTCTTGTCTAAGCGCGTGACTTAAATCACACAATAGATATCTGATATGGGTTGTATTCTCTCTCGAAGTTACTAGCTACTCTAAGTGCTAGAGCGTGTGGCTGAAAAGCTTTGCACTGTTACACCGTGGGCTCGAAACTTCTACTCTACATCTACACTACAGTATTTATACAATTCTACATTATACACGTCGATACAACTTAATACAGTACTGTTAGAACCTCGGAACATTATTCCTCGCAACGCGCGCGCATTGTTATAGCATGCCCGGGGCTGGACACTTGGTTGGAGGTCTATCTCAAGACCAGACTCTGTTTCCTCATGGTTGAGACTCCACTCGCACTGCACTCTTTGCGTTGGCATGTCACTCGTCATTTCCTCGGAGTATACCTGGACTGACAACCAATCATATAGGCTGTATCCTATTCTAAAGTTGAGTTTCTAGGTTTCTCTGGTTGGTGGGGGATACCTGTGGTAAGCCTAGGCACTGCGCTCTTTGGCCAAACTGGGTTCTCTCAGAGTTATCTATACTCAGGTATTATTTGGGACACGCGCGCGCGTGCCGCGCGATCGGGGCCCTGTGCATCATCAATCACTGTGTCACGTAGTTCTCTTGGGATCAGGCATGTCTTTTATTACGTCTGCGGATCATGTATGCAATCTGTTGATAGTGCATTCAGTATCGAGTGCTGAGCTCTTGTACTTAGTGTGACCTCAATGAAGTATCATACTAAGTTAGAGCATGCACTCTACCAATAGTCACTTCAGACTTGCGCATGCATGCGCACGTTGTTATACCACGCGCGGTGTTGATATCACTGCGCTCTATGTCTACTTTCATACACGCGCGCAGCGCGCGTGGCAGATCAATCCTTCTCATATCATGTCTGTCTCTCATCAATTCATTGGAGCGCATATCTGATCTGCCTCTAGTGTATTCAATATCAAGTGCTGAGCTCTCATACTTAGTGTGACCTCAACCAGTATCATTCTAAGTTAGAGCATGCACTCTACCAATCATCACTGAAGACTTGCACGCGCGTGCGTTGTTACACTGCGTGCTATCTTGGTTTGTTCACTGCACTCTATTGGTTTGACACTGCGCTCCATGTCTATTTCCATCTATGCATGCGGTGCGCGTCTTTTCATGCGCTCTACTTCTATGTTTCTATACGCACGCGGCACGCGTCATAGATCAATGTAGTTCTCCATGTATCATGCCTGTCTCTCATCAATTCCTTAGAGCGCATGGCTGATCTTCATCTTAGTGCCTTCAGTATCAAGTGCTGAGCTCTCATACCTAGTGTGACCTCGACTAGCATCATTCTAAGTGAGAGCATGCACTCTACCAATTGTCACCCAGGGCCATACTGTGCGCGACTCGGTATCGTGCTCCATACGTATATTACTGCACTCTGTGTGTTTGACACTGTGCTCTATGCATATAGCACTGCGCTCTATCTGTATCTTTCATTATCTCAGTACCCAGCCATTATGCAATGCATGTATTGATACATTTCGCAAAATTACATGCGTAGACACGTTGCGAGCGTGTCAACGAGAAGGATTGGTTGAAGTGGAAATGGGCGGCCTCGTCATTGGGAACAAGGTCAAATAAATCCTCTTCTTCGATTGACTCGTTGAAGGCAGCTTGGATAACAGTCCATAGGGCGGCCGCTTCTCGGTGTTCCTGGGTTGGGCAAAGAGAGCTTCTCCTGTCAGCTATTGTGGGTTTAACCTTCCCTTGCGGTGGGCTCCACTTGTAAGGCTAGGTAACTCCCTGTGAAGGAAGAAATCCCTGTCTATGCAAGATCTTTTCTTATCCGGTAAGGGATAAGGGAAGGTAGGTCCACTCTGCTTCAGCGGCTTGCAACGTCCGCTAAGACGGTTGCTGATGAGAGGAATGTAGGATCCCACTGGGATCAGACAGTTAAGACTGGTGGCTGATGACGATGTCAGATGTGTCTTATGAGCTTTGAGAAAGAGGAAATGTATTCCTTTGGTGAGAGGAATCCTGGAATAAGGATCTCTATGGGAGTAGAATTAACTTCCCTAACTATCTTCATCTACACAATCTTTTATACCATTGCCTGTGGTCCAATTTGATTGATCATTAGCCCTTTTTAGGGCACTTCCACATACTCATGCAGCAGACCCTCTGTGCACTTGCTACACTTTCCTTGAATGGCTCTGATACGAATAGCTTTAAAAGGTAACCAGGGTTGCATCTGCTCCTATCTGCTGACAGGGATAAATATGACCCCTGTTTGTGCCCAGACCCACCTCTATCTGCGCGGCGATGACAGATCTGCTCATGACAGGCCTGTTACGGACGTCCATCGGTATGCCACATCAGTCCAGCATCCACAGGACAGGCGGCCGCTGGGCAGTTGGTCCATGCTCCAGTTGCTGACCAGCTGTCCCTTCCTCCCACCATGACGACTGCGAGTGGGCGATGCCTAGGCAAGGTGCATTGCACCCATAGTAATGGCAGAATGTTGTGAAATCCAAAAATGTGTGCTCACATGGATGTGTGCACATCGGTCATTGAAATATCTTCATTCATGTTTGAGGGTGCATTTGAGAGTCAGAGAGACATCCATTTCAACATACAGATCCGCAACAGTTGGATATAGGAATGACATGGCTCGTGGTGGCCATTTCCATTTTGGATTTGTTCTGTTTTTTTTTTTGCTTGCACAGAATTCAAACAAAATTGGCATCAAATTGATTCAATGCGTGGCAGCTCTTACAAGTACAGCTCACATGGTTCGGACTATATGGTCCAGTCATTCAGTGATGTCATTATCATAAAGCCGTGACAAAATTTTACCGCTTGTTTAACACCACTTCACACTGATCAGCCTGCAATACCTTTCAGAAACACTCAGGACACCAATAGCTTTCATAATTATATGCTTTCCCCAGCCAAATTATGCCCTGCAATTTTCATCAGACAAAGCATAATTTGCACCAACATTTGAACAAAATGTGCACCTTGATCTGTATTCTCGATGCCTGCATCCATAAGCCATCCCCCAAAATATCAAGTTTAGCAAGCACAACATCAAACTCATTCTCAAAGCAGTGCTAGATCCTACACTAGGTACATTGCATCTCTAGACTGCTTGAAATCTGCTGAATATTTTCAAACCATGAAAGAGGAATCAAAAAATGCTGCCAACAATGTATCAGGTAACACATCTGCATGTGCTTTGAGAAGCAACAGTGGTCGACAGGTATGCCTGTATCAATTCTGTACCTTGCTGCCACTGTTCATGGCAGTGGATTAGTCACCTTGCTTTATGATGATTTTTCTGCATCATTCCATTTTTATTTTCCATAATAGGTTTTATTATATTTGAGCATTGGTGCATGCTAGCAATAGACCATCTACATGTAATGAAAGTTAAAACAATAGATATTTGTTCTTGATTTGTTCTGATTATGTATGTACAGGGAAACAAATTGCTATAACATAGAGAATAACAAACATGTAAATGTTTTCAGTTTCTACTGTGATCCGGGTTTGGCACAGTACAACCACAGTGATTGCAGATCCAGGTACACACGCAGCAGGAGAGAGAAGACAATGTCCATCAATGGATTCTGATCCAGGGTTTGCAGTATTTATAGACAGCTAGCAGGACATATTTTTAGATGGATAAGCGCACTGTCAGGAGTGCTCATCGATGGGTAAGGGTGGAGAACCGACATACAGCGAGCAAGAGATTTTGACTATGGACAAGTGCACGTGATGCCCATGTGCAGCTGATATATTGTAACCGTGACTGCAGGATCAGTGCATTGATGTATCATGGTCATGTATATTGACCAGTCTTTGATATATCATTTCATTAGGTGGCCTTGCCATATAGGCTTCTAATTTATGGAGTGTGGTCACAGTTATGGAGTATCTGTACCCATATGGAGGCCATATATTTGATGGTCATACCCATCTATGGATATGGTGCAGATCCTTATAGTTATCTGCTATGCCCATATTGGGAAGTAGTATTCCACACTGTCACAGATTTTCACAGGTCTGTTTCTTCACTTTCACTCAGGACCCTGTGAGTTTTCATTTATCAATCAATGAATTGTGACTCCATGTGCATAGTATGTGAGCACTTTGGATCAAAGAGTGAAGTGTACTTAAAATGCATTTTTTCAGTGATACAGTCCATACAGAAGACTAAATAGATGACATAGCCATGGCTGCAGCCCTTGTAAAATTGCCTACACCAAAATAGAGGTGCCCCTGACATTTGATTGAGGCAGCAAGGCTGTTTGAATGAAGCCATTTCAAGATCTAACATGAATAAATATGAGTCAGGGTTGCCAATTTTGGGATGCAGTTTTGGCCTGAAATCTTTCTTTTTTTATTCTTTTTCTTCTTTTTGGGCATGCAACACCCAGTGAAATAGACAGAAAACCATGCTATGCTGCTCCATTGTTGTACCTCAGATACTCATGAATTCTGTCCCAATACCCATCAGAATCCTCTGGCCATGTCTTCTTACTTCTTTATACACATATCACTGCATGGAGAATTCAATATTCTTGGCTGAAATATTAAAATTTATAACTGTATATTAATTTCACATATTACACAAAAATATTGAAATAATATTTTTAACATTCTTTCAATATTTGGGAATCTTTCAATATTTCTTCAATATAGAGGATTATTGAAATATTATTAAGAATGATGTCTTGATATTTTGGCCAAGATTCTTGAGAAAATATACAGTTATTGAATTCAATATTTCAGTCAAGAATATTGAATTCTCCATGCAGTGTATGAGTCTGAGAATCCTTCTCCCAAATCCAACATTAGCCACATCCTGTCATCCATTGATGTTGGCAAAGATTCTGCTGACATAGTAGATCTCAAGTTCACTCACATCTTTGAAACATCCTCACACTGTGTGGAGAATTCAATATTCTGGCCTATAATATTAAAATTTATAACTGTATATTAATTTCATATATTATACAAAAATATTGAAATAATATTCTCAATATTCTTTCAATATTTGGGAATTTTTCAATATTTCTTCAATATACAGGATTATTGAAACAATATTAAGAATGCTTTGATATTTGCTAAGATTCTTCAAAAAAAAAATTCAGTTATAGAATTCAATATTCCAGCCACTGAGAATATTGAATTCTCCATGCAGTGCAAATATAATGGTGATATGTTACCTCGACTAAAACCCCTCGAGCAGGAGTAGGTAAATTACCAGTAACTAACCAGTAACTTACCTCGGAAACCCCAGCATGCAACCCTATGCAACCAGGCTTCTCTTTGCTTGTTAACTGAACTTCAATTTTTGGGCAATGGGGCCCATAGGCAGCATTAGAATATGCCAACTAGTATCGATTTTTTATTACTTCCACGCAAGTAATAAGTGTGGGTTCCTAGATTGCTAAAATCGGCTCGTATGGCCATTCCTGAAATTCCGTTGTAGTTTCGGAGTATTTCGGGATCTGCTTCGGCCCGGTTAGGCTGGGCTTTTAATATCAGCTTGAAACTCTCTTCCTTCTCGCAGAGGTTTCTCTTGCCTTTAGGATGACGGATGATGACATTCTTATAAGTTAGTTTAACATTGAAAGCACCCCATAGGAGTCAAGACCTTTAGATTCAGAGAGTTCTTTGGCTACGCTGCATATCATTTTCCATGCAGCGGCGACTGATCGGTGAGATAGCCTTCAAGGTTCTGTCAGCAGCACATCCTAGTTTGACCAACTTACGAAAGCTAACAACGCGTGTTATATGGACAATTGGAGTATTGCGGGCAGTTATGGCGGCACACAACGATTGTTGTTCGTTGCAGATGAACTAGGTTTAGGGTCCTCTCTTTTGAGATTCTTAGAAGTTAACTTTTACACTGGAAAAGTGGCTTGTTTCGTGCTAAGGAATGTACACATCAAGATGGATGTTCATAACCTGAATCTCAAAACCAAAGCTTTTCGGCATCAATCTTATTCGAAATGAAGTAACTTAAGGTATTTAAGTCCACGTTTTTCCCAACTATATACTCACCAATGAAAGAGGACGCGGAGGTTGCCTTGTGGAATGATTAGCGCTCGGCTTGACTCTTCTGCCCGCAGTAGCTTGCCTCGTTTCTTCCTTCATACTATCATGAGCACCCTCAAGCAGTCTTTTCTTCCTCAGGAGTGCCGGGAAATACGAATCCGCCATCATTCTCGCCGACAAGCAGCGAGCGCCGCGGAAGTCCTATTGAATGAAAAATGCCTGGGAATATCCATTGTTCAAGCACGAGCAGGTAGTGACGTGGAGTACCTTGCTATTGCGACTCCCGAGGAGGTTGCTGTCATCTCCCTCTCACATAATTATGGAATTTTGCCCAAGGATGAACCTTTTCGAGCCTTACTGTCCGCAAAATATCCGGTACTCGCTGGGTTTAATATGCCAAGACTCTCGATCTGCCTCTTTTGTCACTTGAACTATCACGTTCAAGCCATCGACCTGTCTACCTTTCGCTCGAAAACTGCTAGCAATCCCTATTATCCGGCGAAGCTCCTCTGTGAAACAATGGCCATGAAAGTAGATGGTTTCGCAGTTGACAGTCTGTGGAACGACAGATTGGACGAAGAAGAACACGAAACTATTCGGAAAGTTTGCCTTCGGGCGTGGATTTCTGCTATGTGAGATTTTTCATGTCTCTTCATTCCACTTACACTCAAGCATAATGCGTAGTATTATCAAAAGGAACCTAGACATTGTGCAGACAATCAAGCCAATCGAGACTCGATGGATGAAACCGGAAGTGAGCTACGCTTTACTTTCCTTCAGACTTTAGTGATCGAGACAATTGCGAAGGTTCTCGCATGCTTAGGTCGCCTGTTATCAGAGGCCGACATATTGCAACGCGCCAAACCCACAGAGATCTCCAACGACTTTTCCGAAGTTAAAATGGATAGTAAGATTGGCCGACTGCAAGTGTACAATTCTCGTTTTAATACACGCATACGTGCGAGTCCACAGGCATGTAACACATCCCCAAACTTACTCCTTTCTGATCTTGTTGGAATAGCTGGCAGTAATCTTGACAACATCTGACGGCCGCCAGTTCAAAGGATCACCGAAGAAGTCGCGGGGAAAAGAAACCGAAATCAAAGTCCGTGGTGGTTTTTCTGGAACGGTGGCAAGCGTGAAAGTCATAGGAAGAGAAGGAGGGACGAATACCGAGAAAGCTCGTGATGAGCTTCTACTTCATGCTTTACAGGGCGATTGTCATCTTAGACATTCAAAATTCGTGAGGATGCTCTGGTTTCCAAACCAGGAAGACTGGGGAGGATCTTGTTTCTGTAGCTCCGATCGCACCCCTCCTGACTGGGAAACTAAACGATTCGCAGAAAACGGTGGTATCAGCTATGGTGTCGGCCCGGTCCCTTGTTGTAGCGCACGGTGAGAAGCTATTAATGTTGTACGAGCCTGCATAATTTGTTGACGTAGGATTTTTCATGAGGTCCACCTGGAACCGGTAAAACGTCCACCATCTCCGCGGCGGCTGTGATCTGGGGTCGGAAAAAGTTACCAACGTGGATTGTAGCTCATTCGAATGTTGCTGTCAAGAACATTGCAGAGAAACTAGCATCGTCCGACGTCAACTTCAAGATCATCGTATCGAAGGAATTTTACGTCGAATGGTGAGTGACCCGTGAGGGTTTAGCCCTTTGTTATGTATTCTCATTGGTTTTCTGATTGGACAGGCATGAGCACCTCTACACCCAGATAGTGGATAGACTATTTCGTGCAGACGAGCTTCCGAATAATCCGAAGGACCTAGGATATACCATCGGCGCATCAACCATCATCCTATCGACACTAAGCATGCTCTCAAATCCAGCATTAGACGACAATGGCATGTTCGATCTTGTTCCGCCGAAGATCCTCGTAGTTGACGAGGCTTCTCAGATAAATATCTTCGAGTATATGGTCAGTAGCAATTGACCTTGAGATCTACAAATGACTGGACTTATCGCAGCATGTATTCTTCAAATTTCGGAATGTGATGAACCAAGGTATGCTTCTTTGGAGATCCAAAACAATGTGAGAGTTCTTGCATATTTTTACGGCGATCTATACCTGACTTGTATTTCTTAGTACCTCCGTACGGGAAAGACAAGGCCCCGTCAATGCAATGCATCTTCGACATTGACCATCTGAAGGATGAATCGTATTTCTTGAACATTCAGTGTCAGTACTATTAGCAGCAGATCCAGTAGCAAAAACATCTCATTTCTGCAGATCGCATGCCGCATCCACTTGGCGAATTCATTTCGCGAGAAGTCTACAATGGTCGACTTCGTTCAGAGCACAGAATCAAAGACCCATCCTGTGTCGCATTTATCGACACTAAAACAGGAATGGAGGAAAGGTCTGGCCTTAGTTGGCAGGTAGGTTTTCTGCCCACGTAACTCACGGAGTGGTAATTCATACATATTTGATTCAGAATGCCTCGGAGATCCGCACGATCGTCCATCTAGTCAAGCTGTATTACAAAGACCGAAACTTTTGCATTATCACCCCGTACGACGCGCAAAGAGCCGCCATAGAAAGAGAACTCCAGAGCAACAACCTTCCATGGGAGAGGGTGTTCAATGTCGACAGTTTTCAAGGTATTCGGCCGTTACAATGGATATACAAACTTCGGGCTTACGATATATGTACAGGAAATGAAGCTGACATCGTCATAGTTTCGGTCGTCCGAGGTCGAGAACCCGGATTCTTACGCTCTGACCAGCGAATGAACGTCATGCTTACACGATGTCGACGGGGCCTAGTTATCGTCTCAAGCCGAGGTTTCCTTGTCCGGCCCTGGCGAATTAACTCTCGTCGGTAAACTAGCTCGTGGAAAAAACTGGGTAGAATGGACGGCTGTCGCAGAACAGCGGGTGAACCTTCCCGACGCCATTGGAAAACATGCATTTCCTCATAACTCTCCCGCAACTCATCAATTGACCGGCACACGTCCCAATTTCGACGTCAGAGCACTTTTTCGTCATCCAAGTTCCGAAACTACGTCAGGCACTAGGACTTTCTCAGCCCTGGCCTGTTGATCCCCATCGTTCACAACATTTTCCGCCATTGTCTTCGAGCAGTATAGCGAGCACGCTAAAGCGTCCAGATATAGCTCCTACAGCTTGCATAGCGGCTCCTTCGAATGTCTCACGGACTCCAGCACCGCTAAATGTTTCAGGATCGCTGCGACCAATTGGAGTGAAAAGACCACCAGTTCATAAATCTGAGGACAGCTGGACCGTTGCTGTAGGGAGAAGAAAGGCTCAAGCTTCTGGCTGGTCGCATGATTATGCCAAGAAAGCAGAGAATAAATATGCACTTCTAGCGCCACAGGAACGGTAGTAGATGTGTAGTCATGAAAGCACTGCAGTTCCATAATTTTCGTCCTTCTGGTTACAGCTTTCGGTTCCCAATATGTTCTCTGGTCGATTTTTTTTAATAGTACGACGAGGTATTAGAAAGATTGTCAATGTAATACCAGTGATGGTGATCGAATGCCCAGAAGTCAGTCTGTAGAAAGGAGCTAGAGCACCAGTATGTCACATGCTAAGTAGAAGAAGACTACGATCTGTTCATAGTTATGTTAATTACCATACTCTGCGAAGCCTACATATGGCACACGGGACGACGGGTAGAACTCAATGTTCATCACCGACCCAGAGGGAAAAATCATGCTCAACTATACGTGCCATGGAGCGCACGTGTAACAGGCCGCCGAGACGGCTTTTTCAGGCGCATCAAAGACATGTAATTTTATTCAATATTCTAAGCTAACTCTGAGAAAATTCTAGGAAACCGAGTCGTTTCAGTATTTGAATAAAGAAGACGATAGGTGAGCGTGCCAAGGAGAGATACAATGATAGATAGCATTGGGCAAAGAATGCGTCTATTGGTATATGTATATATCCACGGGCCGTTATTGTCGAATGACCATGCCAACATTATGTCCGGTTATCTTCTGCACATGCTTGCTGATCTACAGTCGCAATACAATCGTAAGTGCCGCGGTTTTATGGAGACATGTTACTCACGGTAAGGTAACGATTCTTCCATTGTCACATCGGATTGCGACCATTTGCGTACCCTGTAATATGTTGGCCAAAGAGATTCATATAATAAGAATACAGTTACCTACATCCGTCTAATCGATTGGTGTATTCAACAACTGCCTCTAACGACTTGACCTGTTGAATTGTAGAAATAAACGGGCGAGCCGACCTGGATAAATGACGCATACTGTGAGTGTGTCATGAAGGTATATCGAGAAACAAACTGTAAACGCGTTCATAGAAGAAATAATTTGTGAAAGGTAGGATTGAACTGTGTGCAAGTCCGCACGCCAGTTCCTGTATTTAAGGAATTCGGAACTAGTTCCCTGCAGGAAGACATCAATACCGAGAGAATTAGCGGATATATATGATTGACCTGGAACGATATGGGAAACACAAGAGGTAGACAGGGTCAGCGACGGGTTTCCACAAAACCCATATGAAGTACAGACTATCTTATATGTTGGTAACGCACTGTATGCTTTTACTGATCTATATCCGACGCTCTCGGTTTTTTCCATCTCTGTGCATAAAGTTAGAGAGCAGCATGTGTTTTAGATGACTAGGGGGAACAATTTAGTCTTGGCCTCGAAGACGTACTTGCGCTTGGTTTATGGCTATTTCGGTGATCTCGGTGGCCCTTTCATGCACTTGAAGTTCTCAAAAGAGGGGAAACGACGAAGTCCGAGACATCTTCCATCATCGAACTGCATAAAAACAGCTGTAAGCACGGAGAAATCGTTGCTGGGTGCCTATTTCCAGACGGGGTGTTTTTAGGAGACTCCGTTTCAGTTTCCGGACCCGACCGGTGCTTGTAGTTCGAACTCAAAGGATTTAAGCCAGAACAACTCGATAGTTAAATTCTTTAACCATTGTTGCTGGATATACCGACTCGGAGAATAAATCCCGGATCGGAGATTAGAGGCACTGTCATGGCCGTTCCAATTCGAGGCGGAAAGACCCAGACCGGCAAAACCAGGCTTTTGAAGCGGTAGCTTCACCTAGGTTCGGCGAGATAGTGTCGGAACAATGTGTGGATATAAGGCTCGCCATCTACCAGAACCAAAATGCGCCCAATCAACGCCGCAGTCTGAAGAGCTAGCGGGTGGCATAAACCTGCATAAACCGGCAAATGTAGGTAAGGGATTGGTGGAACGTAGCACTGTCTCCGATACATCCTAGGTCATTGGTAATGTGAAAGGCCCCCGCCGGCTCCACTCCCATCTCTACCATCAAAAAGGGGCGTAGTGAAAGGCAAATCGGACCTGTATTGATTGCTATAGTAGAGCAAGGCGCAGCCCGACAATTAGCTGAATAAAAATATTTCGCGGCGCCTATGAACGTGCAGGGTAAAATTCAATGCAAAATCGTACAGATATCGGTCAAAGGCACCTCAACTGATTTCCCCAAGAACCTCATTTTCAGCTTATCTTGGTCCCCAATGCCCGCAGGTTATACACATGACACACAACAGAAACGCTACGAGATGGCCAGAACACGGAGGAACCGGAGGACTATTTGCAGTCAAGGTAACGAAGTACAAGAACGCATTCAAAAAAAAAACTCAGGCAAATATACCCAGCTCTGCATCATTTTTGTTACTGTGGTGATTCCCTCGACTTCGTTGAATAACAAAATGGGAAAACTATGGGGACGTGGTTATCCCCATCTTTGGCAGAGGGTGATGCTTTAAGGTTCCTTACAGTATCAACGTGCCAATTGATGGACGGACAAGTATATATTTGGGTACTATGCACTGAGAACGCAGATGACCACTATCGCAGCTCTATTAGGAAAAGCGGATATTACCCAGCAATTAAAATCCACGCACTGTTCAAGAAGACAGTTTCATTTTTCTTGTTCTTGCTGAACATCCTGACAGGTGACACCATTGGTGCATAAATTCGAGGGCTAGTAAACAAACCCCGTGCTTCAATCGGGGAGAGCAGCGTTCGCAGATGTTTGTCGTACATTCGCGCTAGAAGCTGAGATTACACGTGGTCGTTAGAAGAGCCACGAAAGAAACTCACCTTAGCATCGCAGCTGAGAGTTCTATACCAGCATGAATGATGACTAGTCGTTCGGAAGAGCTCACCGGCACGGAATGAAAATGGAAGCGAAAGCTTCCATAAGGGAAAAACTCCAAATGCCGTGACGTGCGTGCAAATGGGTTCAGCTGATGCGCGTCAACAATCGGGACCTGGTCCCCACAAACCGGGGTTTTTTTAATTCAAGTTTCTAAGCCGTTGTGTTTGAGAGATTAATCCGAGCATTGATTGGCGCCATCGAAAATGATCAATACAGCAGAAGCACCCGAGGACCGACGGAAAAGGAGGCATTCCATAGCCTAACGTCGGGCCGTCGGGCCGTCGCGATTGTGCGGAGACTTGAGAATCTGCATAACATGTTTAGATCTTACTCCGTCAATCGAGCAAAAAATTATAGCCCTTTCGGAAAAGGTTGTCAGGCACATTTTTGAATGGTGCGAATAAAATAAATTCCCAAAATAGGAATCCCCCTGTGCTCCACATTGATAACACATTCTCGTGGTCTTCTGTCGCATCAACAAAGATCTCAAGGAGCGTGTTCATAGATGATGATATTATATCTCTTCTCGAGCATGGATCTATTGCTGACAGGCCAATGTTGAGCAGCATGGCTCAGTGATTCCTACCCCAAATCCCTTCCATGACCGACCTCCTCTCCTTCATGCGGAAGCAATGAATAACCTTGTATCTCTTTCTTTCGAGTCTCCCCAACTTTTTCTGGATAAGATTCAAAAATAGCTTGCAGTGGCTCATGATCTCGCCATTTCTCGCTCTGAGCTCCATCAAGTCATCAAAGACTGTGGCATCACATACAAATTTATGCGTTGTGCAGCCGCTGAACGAGATGAGCAGGCAAGAGAGGACTGGAGGCAAGGATATCAGGCTCAGTATGATGCCTCTCAGATTCTCTGGATAGACAAAACCAGTAGAGATGACCTGGGGCTATCCCTTTGGTGAGTCATATTATCACATACAGCTGTAAGAAATAGCAGTTGGGAAGGTAAATAGTGACTGTGGATGTGAGGATAGACGAGGAAAGCGGGAAATCTCCTTCACAGAGTCATTGCCTTTTTTGGATTTTCATTTCATTCACACCATTAAAAATGTACCTGTAACAGATCCCTGTAACCATCATGACGTCAAGGCTGACGTTGCTTGCCGGTGACTCTGCCCCGCTCATCAACATCATGGCATTAGCCGACTCTTTGATTCCTTGAGCCTAAGTAGCTCTCAGCAGTAGTATCACTCGGGGCTGTTCGATGTCGCTTTACGGAAAACAGTCTTTGAGGAAACGATGGCAGATCAAGAATGGATTCGGGACTTGCCGAGATTTATATTTTCTTCAATCTTGCCATCTGTGCAATCTTTCTCATTCTTGCTATTCAGCGCTGTGCTTTCCTCACTAAATGTCAAAAGCGCATGTCTCGTAAAGCGTCTGGTACTCGCCGCCTTCCTCTCCGAAACCGAGCCAACTAAGTAACGCACATCAGCGCCCTACCACCGGGCACCCCATCCAGTCAGCGCTCACGGCGTTGGGACTGATCTGCTGGATTTTCTAGTACATACTGATTCCGGTTCACAGGTATATTTCAATTGAACCCGTGGCGTTCGCTAATCGCCGGATATCTTGGCTGTACGGCTTCTTCAGTAAAGGTACCGAAGGATATTTCACTGGCGGCAGGGACCTGCAACCGGGATATTCTCCTCTTATTCCATCAAGGACAGCTCTCCAGCATAACATGCTTTGAACGTCATTGGAATATCCCACTACGATCTCAATGGTCTTTACTCAGACTGCTGTGGGATGCATGTACGTCGTGTTCAAACACAGCTCCAGGTGATCAATCCGGGCTTCTATAAGCGCCCGACAACATCCATAAAACCCCGACAGCGTCAAAAATGGACTCCTGCTCCTCTCCTTCCGACCATGACGATGGGGTTGTGTTCATCTCCTTTTCCCTTGGAGATTATTCATCTCGTCCTCGAACAGCTGCGGACGCAGAACGACTTGACGGCGCTTTCGTACTGCAGCCTCGTTTGCCGGTCCTGGGTTGAAGTATCAAGATCACAGCTCTTTTACTCTATGATACTTGATATAGGCCCACCGGCTATCTGTGGCGGAATTATCTCGTCATCCAAACGCGTCGAATTCCTCCGCAACAATCCCCATCTTTCTGGGAACATACGCCACCTGTCCATTGTCACATCAATTTCCTCTCCGCCTTCATCGCAGGCTAACTTGATATGTGTCGTCCTTCCTCTCCTCCTCCGACTTAATCACCTATCCTTCGACCTTAATCTCGACTTGTGGGTATTCCCCCCTGCTTCAAATGCGATCGTTGCAATATTAAGGCATGGTACGATAAACGCGTTGGATCTCACCAGCATACACTTCATTCACTATGAAGACTTCTTCTCCCTCCTCTACGCAACAAAGATCAAGTCTTTGCAACTTGAGTCTATTTCCTTTGCCGTCGATCACACTGTTCGCAACAAAGAAAGCACGCCTTCTATAGTGCGACGATCTGAAAATCTCGCAAGAACTGTTACCCTCCACAATCTCAGTATATCCGTCGATGTGACGACTTCAGTGTCCTTATTGAAAACCTTCTTGCGAGAGGACTCGCCGCTCGACGTTTCTCGTCTGCGTTCGCTTTCAGTGCTTTCCCCTTACAGGACCAAAGGAAAATACGACTCTCATCATTTGGTGGGCAGTGTGCTCCCTGAGTTGTTAGATATCAATCGGCCTACCCTCCGAGATGTAGAAGTTGAAGGGGCCCTTAGTGGTGAATCCTCAATTATTAGTATTGTTGGATACTGCTCACTGATACGGACAGATGTGCTCTTTAAATCCATTAATGCCCGCTCCGTCCAAATACTCCACCTCCATAGTGGGAAAGATCTATCTGGATGGCTCTCGTGGCTTATAGACTCGTTCTCTGATGCCAGCGCGTCGAGATCGTCATCCCTGACAAAGTTGATGATTCGTGTGTCCGACGCGTATCCGGGAAGCGCAAAAGATATTCCGAAATATTGTTCCCCTTTATTCCTTGCCTTCGATCGTTTATTATGCGAGCGCTTCCCGTCGATCGTCTCTGTATCAGTGAGACTACGGTGGTCGGTGGTGGCGGATCTCCAGGAACTTTTCCCTGGATTATATAAAATGGGTAAGCTGAGAGTTTGACCGAAGGTGTTTTCCTGTAGAGTTCCCTTATTTCCCCCCAATATAAACAGACTCCTACATCCGTCTGATTACGGAATTTCTCGATCTTAGCGACATAATGGTGGATCTCTATACCTTATTCCCTACAGTACAATCAAAGCTGTAGCCTTAGTATTTAACACGGAAGCATAATCAATAGATCCTTTCAGTAGAATTGCTGTCAAGGAGTTGTAGACGCCGATCATGTAGTTCATCCTTCGCCATACTCCGGTGGTAATTAGTCACCTTATGTGCTGCTGGGGTTCAATCATTCATTGAGCGAACTCAGGAGCAGCATATCGATATCCTCTCTTCTCTGGTACAGACCCATGTAGATCTCCTGCACGACGGAGTCGTGAAGTCGTCGACTCTTTCCGTGCAAGCATCGGGCTCCGTCTCTCCACCATGGGCTGGTACCGCACAGTTTGACAATTGATGTTTCAGTAACCAATCGGATCTGTCGGCACATACAAAGTTGCAATGGAACCGAAATATGATCGAATGCGAAACCCCCCTCACTGGCAGCACATCACCTGACCATGATATTGATCTTGCCCAGACTTTCTTCTGCCCGGTTTCAGTGAACCGGTACATATATGTTCGAATGTTCAGACCAAAACAGAAACGGCTTCCCTCCTCCAAATACTGCCCAATACATAACGAAGCACAATCTTGTTTAAAGGTTTATGAAAGAAATTGAAAACATGGAATTGGAGAGTCGGTTTTTGTCTCTATGATGGACCCTTGTCGGAAGCACGCTCTACTGGCATCAGTGATCACCCAGAATCGTTCAAACTCCATCCATCATTCTCGAATTCCCTTGTCATTCACGATTCATCGGTAAATTTCGGCCCGTATGTCCATAATTTCTCCTTGTTCACACATTCACTAACGTCGCTATCCCCATGTTCCAGAGTATCCTTGGAACTTACAGCTATTCCAATACACAACCGAACGCTTAATGAAAGCGTTCCTCTCTGAAAGCTGATAAATATCTCCCGTGCCATGCCGTCACCTTGGCTTGGCTGATTTACGTCGTCCACGTGCACGTGGGCAGGAACTGAGGCTCGGAGTTTTCGGGTAACATATATAAGTTTCCCACTGGCTGATGTCTTCGGTGGAACGAACGATGTTGTCCTCTTTTAGCTCACGACCTCTCTCTCCAAAACAGTTCTTCCGCTTTTACAGGTATGCGTGGCGTCTTTGGATCTGGATAGCATTGAGTCATTGACCACTATGTGGCAGCAGACGATGGTGTGGGTCCGTCGCGTGCACATTCTCTTCTTCGCCTGTTTTGTTGTCCAAGCAAAGCTCGTAAATGTTACATTGGACGACCAGGATGCAGGATTGATCTACACACCATCCGATGCATGGGCAGATGGTACAGATTGCAGGGTGTGTACGGCCAAGTTGGAAACTGATAAACTCGTGCGTGGGTCATGGCATGACTCAACGGTATGTTTGCCAAGCTGAATGCATAATGATCTCGAACTGATCGTCCTCTCATTAGTTCCAACCGGGAGATAAAGAGACACACAAGGTATCGGTATCCTTTAATGGTACGTTCAATGGATGGCAGACTGGAGATCGAGTGTACTCAAACGCGTCAAGGTACTGCCATCTACGTCAACTGTATACTCGCTAAGAGTACGAGTAATCCGCCGCTCGATGGTCATTCTGACATGAGGTTCTTCATCGATGGCGCGCTCGTCGGCCGGTTTGCACGAGATGTATCAAACGATTCCACGTCGACGTACGAGTATGGTACTACGGTCTACGCCAACACGTCTATTCCTGCTGGGCTCCATACTTTCCGGTTACAGAACGGCCATACGAATAGCACGACACAATCACTTGTCCTTCTTGATGCAATCACTTACTCGTAAGCGATTCAATGCATTTAATATACCCAATAAGCGTCTAACTTTCCCAAAGATACGATGACGAACAACCAGACAGTTCCGTTACCGTCTATTCCACAGCGACGGGAAGCCTCGTTATATCCGAGACTGGTACCCCAGACGGAGAAGGCGCTGTCCCCTCTGAGTCTTCGAATATCGCTTCCGTAGTGGCTCCTGCTATTATAGTACCCCTTGTCCTCGTGATATCAATCTTCGCGCTGGCTATATACCTTCGACGCCGCAGACGTCGTCGCCATTCGGTTGTTGGGGAGTACGGGCCCAGTACTTGGGGTCAGCCGACGTACGCATCGACTACGTCTTACCCTCCGGCTCGACTAGTATCGCCGGTGGCTGATTTTGATCATTCTAGTCGAGCGTCCACTCCGGTATTTGAGACTCGTGTCGGGAACAGATGACTTCGAAGCAGAGATGGAAAGATTCTTACCGATAAGGCCGTCGCTTGAGATTGCACTCCAGCTCGTTGCTCGATCTCTCCATTCAATCTTTAGCTTAGATACATGATGCAAAATCACAGTTTTGTCCATTGTCGACGTCCGATGAGAGCTCAATGTAGGGCTGACAGTCGGTACATCTTGGGTGACTCCGGAGTTCTGATTTTGCTCGTTGGCTAGAACCACGATTGTATCAAAATAGTAACGTCAGACCATTGACCAGTACTACTTGGAACGATACCATGAAGGGTCATGGGTACTCTTCTACAGGATTGATCGTCAATGGCCAGATAGATAACTGCAAATGCTGGAATTTTGTGAGTAGTTTTACACTGGTGCGCACCACGCGAGTCAGTCTGATAGTCATTGTGTGAACACAGCCTCCGGCGACTGCCGGCAACCTAAAATTCTTTTCGCTTTTACTAAGAAGTACTTGATAACTTCTTACTACTACGTAAATTGCTTCAATAATCGCTGCAGAGGCTGGTACATTTTTAGTGGTCTAAAAAGTGAGCTCAAATGGTTTCGATTTCAGCCTCAGTTTTTACGCCCACGTTTTTCGCCCTGTACAACGAAAGGTACCTGTAGTCCATTGTTCTATAGGGAGAAAAGCTTTTCGTACCGTTTTACTCATGGCCTGTCTAGGACCGATAAAGCCTTCACTAAATCAAAACCTTTTAAGGTTTTGTTCTTTACCAGCTAAAATGAACTGGCCTCGGCTGTGAATCCAGCGTTCACGATATATACTGTCAATTCTTTCCTCAAGATCTTCCTAGAAGCGTAGCGATCAGGTATGGATGAATGGTATGCTAATCTCTTGACCCGTAACCTGAATAATTCCCTGCTAAGGCGTCCGTGTCGCTTCTGCATTTCAAGTATGAATGTCACAACACGGTCTTTTCACATTTCACGCTTTCCCCATCCGTAGGATACCTGCCAATCAGAGAGGCTGGTTAGCACCCAGAATGTCTGCTCGTGCAGCGTGCGTGCTGCAGTAGCTTTCCTTCATTTCTTGCCTTACCCCCTCATGAACAACCTAACGTCTCTGCTTCCACGAGAGTGCGCCGGAGTTAAAATCCAGGTTTACTCCCGCCAACAAGCTCGGGGGGCGGTCGAAGCACTGCTCGATGAAGAATGTGTTGGTATATCCATCGCCCAAGCTGCAGACGATGAAACCATAGAGTATCTTGCTATTGCGACCTCCGTGCAAGTTGTCGTCATATCACTCTCAGATAGTCAAACAATACCCCCAACAGACGACCCCCTACGTACCTTATTGTCCGCTGGAAAACCTATTCTCGCTGGGTTCGATATGCCACGACTATGCATCTCCCTCTATTACTATTTGCGCTATCACATCCGAGCCATCGATCTATCTACCTTTGAATCCACCTCTCCCAGCAAATTATTTTACGCATCGGACCTCCTCTCCCTCCCTGAGAGACCTGACAGGCTTGACAGGTTCGCGGTCGACAGCTTATGGAACGACAAGTTGAAGGAGACGCCAGCCGAAAAAATTCGGAAAGTTTCCCTTCGGGCATGCATTTCTGCTGTGTAAGCCTTTCCGATATCCTCTCATGCCATTTCCTAACCGATGTGTGAAATGTAGCATCATAAAGCAAAATATGCCTATTGTACCCCCAGTCAAGCCTGTCGAAACTCGATGGCTGGATCGGGAGGTGAGTTATTCACCCCTTCAATACTGTCACCATACTCATATCAAAGCAAGGTTCTCGAGTGCCTAGGTCATCTGGTATCCCAGGTCGATGTTCTGGAACGTGCCAAACCGACGGAGATGTCTAATGACTTCACTGAAGTCAATCAGGATAGCAGCGGACAACTGTCTCTGTACAATTCTCGTTTCAAGACGAGAGTGCGCGGGAGTCCACATGTACGCTCTTCTATGCCTGAATTTCGTTCGACTTATGACACTGCCCTAAAAGCTTGTAATCGATTTTACCACCTCTGACGGTTACAAATTCAAAGGATCACCAGATCACGCCTCCGGGAAGCGAACCACTATCAATGTTTCTGATCCTTTCCACGGAGGAGTGACTAGGGTTGACGTCTTGGGCAGGGAGAGAGCAACGAACGCCGAAACGGCTCGTCATTTCTTTTTACTTCATACTCTACAGGGGGGAGAATATTGTCTAAGGCAATCAAAATTTGTTAGGATGCTCTGGTTCCCCAGCAAAGAAGATAAGAAAGACCTTACGAGCTCCAACACCCAGACCTACTTCGGTGTTTCCGTTGGGAGATTGAATACGTCGCAGCGAGAGGTGGTGGGGGCTATGATATCTAACCGACCGCTAGTCTTAGTCCACGGTGAGGAGCGGTCAATAAATGGAAAATGCGTGTATAATGTTGACCAAAAGATTCTACCAGGTCCGCCTGGAACAGGGAAAACGTCGACTATCTCTGAAGCTACTAAGATATGGGCACGGAACCGTTCACCGACATGGATCGTAGCTCACTCTAACGTTGCTGTAAAGAACATTGCGGAGAAATTGGAGGAGTGCAATGTTGATTTCAAGATCATCGTATCCAAGGAATTCTATGTCGAATGGTGGGTAAAGGCCCCACTCTTTGCTATGTATTAGAGCTGATTCGCACTGGGACAGGCATCAACACATTTACACCGGAATCAAACATAAATTGTTTCATGTGGATATGCTTCCGAACATTGGGCAGAAACGTCAAAGAAAGATCATTCGCCGATGTAGTATTATTTTATCGACCTTGAGCATGCTCTCAAATCCAGCACTGAACGAAAGGGGGATGTTCGACCTGGTGCCGCCGAGGACTCTTGTTGTTGACGAAGCCTCCCAGATAAATGTCTTTGAATATATGGTCAGCGCACCATTTATCTTGATTTCCAAAACTGACAGGACGTCCTCATAGCATCTATTCTTCAAATTTCGGAAAGAGATGACCCAAGTCTGCTTCTTTGGAGATCCGAAACAGCGTCAGAGTTTATAAGTATCTTTGCTTCGAGAAGTGTCTGATGTATAATGCTACAGTGCCGCCGTATGGACAAGACAAGGCTCATTCCATGCAATCCATCTTCGACATCAACCATCTGAAAGATATGGCGCATATGTTGAATATTCAATGTAAGTGTTGGTGATGCATTGTACATCAGACGCTTCATCTGCTATGCAGACCGTATGCCTCATCCATTAAGCACATTTATCTCTCGAGAAGTCTATAACAATCGACTCCGCTCGGAGAATAACTTGACGGATCCCTCCTGTATAAGGTTCGTCGATGCTAAATACGGCACTGAGAAGAAATCCGGTTTCAGCTGGCGGGTGGGTATCTGCGCAGCAGCTTGTCGGATCGGAATGGCTAATCTATCTTTATTACAGAATGACGAAGAGGTCCGCAGTATCGTTCACCTGGTCGGGCTGTATTACAGATATTCTAATTTCTGCGTGATAACACCGTACGATGCCCAAAGAGCTGCTATAGAGAAGGAGCTTAAGGATCAAGGCCTGCCTTGGGAACGGGTATTCAATGTCGATAGTTTCCAAGGTGACTAGCTCGTGCAATAAGTGCTCTAGGGCCTTAAACTTACGCTATACACATAGGGAACGAAGCGGATTTCGTGCTGGTTTCTATCGTCCGATCCATGGTTCCTGGGTTCCTACGCTCGGAACAGCGAATGAACGTCATGCTCACACGATGTCGACTAGGCCTTGTTGTTGTCTCAAGCAGGAAGTTCCTCTTTGGCTCAGGAAAGTCAACCCTTGTTGGTAAACTAGCTCGTGGCAGACCGTGGGTTTCGGTGCAAACGCCATTCCAATGGTCGCCATATCCGATTTCCCTACAGAGCTTTTCAGTTTACGAGCAAGCCTTTCTACCGTGGGCGTTGATGAATAGAAGCACAGGTCGTCCAGTGTATTACACCCCAGCACCGACAACCCGAGGATCCTGGAACACGTCTGGCCGTAGCAATTATCCAGGCTTGTGATACCAACGAACACTCGCGTGAGTTTCCGATCTTCGTGAGATTATCTAATGGGTCAAAGGATGGAAATGTGTTGTTATCATTTACAATACGTATAGGAATATGAGCGTAGTAATATACAAGAATCCTTTGATCCAGATCGACGATAATTCAACGAGAGCCGCCATCTTCTGTCTGTTTCTATTCTGTTGCCTCCGCTTCAGCTTGAAGATTTCAGTATATTGGCTATGATTCGATATGAAAACACCGACTCCCAACTTGAATTTTGAGCTAGTGTGATGGGGAACATACAAGGGAATGTGTGGTAGACTTTAATCTCTAGTTACGGCAGGTACACCCATCGGCCTACCAACTGGTCACTGCAAAAATTTCGATACCTACCCACTTGGTCGACCGTTTCTTTTGACGGCCTTATATCTATCCTGTCAAGTATCAACTCTTTTCATAATTCTCTCTTCTAGGATCTTCCCTCCAGGATGTATCTGTTATGGATATCAGGCATCCGTTGATTTGGTGCATGAGTCAACATACGCCCGTTCTCGGCCTTCTCGGTCTCAGCATTGACTCGTAGTTTCTCTTCTCCAGTCTTCCTATGAATATTAGAATATTATAGAACATCGCAGAAGATCAATGACTCAGATCCCTTCTTAGTATATAAGTATGTTGAAATCATTGTAATGGTATCAGATTTCTACTCATCCTCGAATGTCCGCTTAACTGTGTGATCTAAGCATCATTGATCGGTCACGCCAAGCGCTTGTCAAACCAGTTGCTTTCCGACTACGCCTAACGCTTCTCGGAAACCCTCTCAGTTATTCCTAGCACTTGTTAGAACCTTTACGGATCCCTCCCGGTGGTTGGAACTCGGCTTTCGGACATGCTCGCTTACGACTCAGGTTTTACTTGAGTACCCGTTATCTCGTGTATCAGCAATAATGCCCAGATCCAGAATAGTATCTTTCGGATTTGTTCAGCGATTAGGCATACGCTGAAACGACTCAGTTGGCGTCATCCGCATTGTCCGTGTCCATTTTGTGCGTTAAGCTTAAGACATGCAAACTCCGACTCTGCAGGTGAGTACCGCATACTCCAAAGCCGAACAAGCTTTAGGCTTTGGTTTACTTTACCGATGTCCTAGATATGGTAGCGGTCAAAGTGCCTTCGCGCTCGCGGAATGTTTAAATTTCGCGTTTCATGCACGGTTTAAAACCTTGCATCCAGCTGGTGCATAAGTATCTAATTTTTGATACACAGACAATGCCTGGATGTGTACCGGTAGATAAATGCGATTCTCCTTCCATACATTTGAGGGTTGATGAAGAGTTGAACGCTACGCATGCGACATCAGTAATTCAATGGCAATCATAGGTGGGTCGACCAAAAGTGCGAATCCTCATTGTCGTAACCCAAGCGCCGTTTGAATATTGTTCGATCCACGCAAAAGCTCTGGAGGTGGAATAGTTGCGTTGTGAGTTAGACCGTCCCAGACCGTTCCAGCCAAACACGGGATGGATATATTTACAAGCCCGTGCGTATTTTATGGTTATTGTCAGGCCGGGAACCGGGCCGGTAGAAATAACCCGGAATATAGGCTGAAGAAGGTTGCTGAGTAATTATTTGATGTGAAGTAGTGGATGAGTAAGCATAGAGAATTAAGGGAAGGATATTCGTACTCACCATGAGTCAGAATGACTATCGCAAAGTCAGAATGACTACCATGATTCAGAATGACTAGCGAAGAGTCAGAATGACTAACAAGGATTCAGAATAACTATTGCATGGTCAGAGTAACTTGGCTGAGTAAGTAAAAGGTAGCTAAAAATAGATTAGAAATCTTGTATATAAAGGCCAAGAAATGAAGAATCAAGAAGGGAATTCCTACCCTCGATTTCAGAGTATCAACTTGAGAACCAGGGTGGTCAGAGCCCACCAACACATTTCAGCAGCTCACAAAATCACCGTAGATTTTGTGAAGTCAGACAAGCAGCAGTCAGTAGCCAACAACTGGATGGTTGGCACTCCAGTGAAGACAATCTTAAGAATCAGAGACTGAAGCACAGTGCATGCTCTGATTATCGTACAGGTCCATCTGTTGGACATCCTTGAAGACATTCTCAAGAATCAGAGACTGAAGCACATTGTGCGCTCTGATTAACATATAGGTCCATCTGTTGGACATCCCCAAAGACATTCTCAAGAATCAGAGATCGAAGCGCAGCACGTGCTCTGATTAAATTGCAGTAACGTATAGGGCCATCTGTTGGACATCCTGGGAATCAAATCAGATCATAGCATCCGTGCTGTTCCCCCCGAACTCATATTATTGTACTGACATTATTTTGCAGTGCAATAAATTCTAGTCACCCCTAAATTAGCGTGACATAATTGGAGCCCACCGCGAGGGGGGGAGATCAATCTGAAATTGATTCCTCAAAGCTTCAAGACCAATCACGTTCAAACTTAGTACAATCAGGACTGAATCCAATATCAAGAGAATATTGCATTCATCAGTTATTGAAGAATACAATGGCATCAGGACCCGAAAGCGCTACTACTAGCACCCATCAAATACCCAACTATCCCAGGCAGAATGCTGAGCCACATCCCACAATCGATCCGTGAGTGTGGCAGCATCATCGAGACACCACTCCCCAGAATGGGGACACCTCAGACTCAGGAGAAGCACTGAGCAGTATACAGTCAGATACGGCTGACATGGAGGAAGAGATGGGAGGCTTACCCCGAGCCATTCCAGGTGCTTCTCTTCCAAAAATAACCCAGCACCGAGCCCCCAAATCAACAATGCCAGATGTCTTCTCTGCACGAGCCAAGCCAAGTAATCCAACAATGTTTCAGTCAGTTAACCAGGCGAATGTGATGGACATAGCACACATACCTGTGACCCTGTACAACAACCATATGGCTTGGACACCAGACATGATGCCCTTACTAGGAGCTCGGTCAGCACCTGCAAAGTTTTCCGGGAAATCAGACACTGTCAAGAAGTTCATACATCAGTACAAGCAGATGTGTGCGGTGTACAACGTACCCGACAAAGAAAAGTGTCAACGGATCATCGATTATTGTTCAACAAAGACCATGAGAGTTATTGAAGCCTTAGACAGCTTCGTCGATGAAGACTGGGAGCAACTGGAAAAGGATGTACTCATGTTCTATGACGCAGAGCTAAATGAATCAAGATATCTTGTGAGTGACCTCGACAAACTGACTGACCACTGGCGCAGCAAAGGGATCTATAACCTCAAACGGTTTAAGGAATACGAGATAGAATTCCTGACAATGGGCAATTGGTTATTGCATAAAGGAAAGATTACAAGAAATGAGCAACATGCCAAGTTCTGGTATGGCCTCAATGGTAACCTTCGAGAAATAGTCAAGGCCAGATATATGACCTTGCACCCTTGCTACGACCCATGACAAGTAATTCCATGTGAGGATGTCACAAAAATCGTGTATGCAATGTTCACCCGAGATCGATTTGATGCAGACCTGACAGCAAGAAAGTCAAAGGACCGCAGAGCAAAACTCAAAGAGCTCTTGAAGATGTCGATGGAAGAAGATGAGACCTCAAGTGATGAGGATGATAGTGATTTCTCTGACTCGGACGGTGATGAAGATTATAAAGCAAAGAAGTATAGGACCAGATGCCTAAGCAAGATCAAGAAAGGAAGGAAGAATCAACGTACCTTAACATATGACTCGTCTGATGACTTGGGCAGTGAGTCGGATGATGAATCAGATGATGACAAACCTCAATGGAAGCCCAAGAAACGGCGGAGAGAACATGTCAATCACTGGTGAGAAAAACTGGAAGAAAAAGGTAAGGCCAAGGCTAAGAGCAAGAAAGAGACAGAACCTGAGAAGAGAGAGACAGACAAGGTAGAAGAACTCATTGGTAAGCTGTCCCGAATGAGGGTGGGAGATACTGACTATGCACAGGTATATTACCGAGCTTTAAAAATGGATTCGGCCATAGCAGATATCGTGGCACCACTAATATGACGAGTCGGGGCTATAGCAATGCCCATGCAAAGGCCAAACATTCCTCTGATGCCGCAATTTTGAGAGCAAGGGAGGCCAGCTATGGGCGGGATGATGTGTTACGGATGCGGAAGCCCAGACCATATGATGCAGCAATGTCCACCTATCAATGAAATGATTAGGAATGGCCAGGTACGCCGTGATGAGAGAGGAAGAATTACCTTCCCCGATGGAGCTCTAGTCCGATGCAATGGACCGGAGACATTTGTTGATGCTATCCACAAGACTACAGTCAGGACCAATCATGTATCGATCAACATGATAGGGACATACTATTCTGATGAGGATGAAGAAGCAAACGATAACAAGTACTACAATTACTATAACAGCGATCAAGAAGATGATGAACAAGAAGACTTGTGTACTTACCAACAATCGAGCTGAGCCTATGCTGTGGAGAGACGAGCTGATGGGATCCATCAAAGAAATCAAGATTGTTGAGCTATTCCAAGAAATCTGTTAGCAAGATCAAAAGAGGGAGTGATGGAGAAAGGTCAAGGGGTTACCAAGGCATCACCTAACAACCCATATGGGACATGGCTGAACCCAAATAAAGGTAGGCTGAATGTATCATTGACTAAACCTCGAGAGGAAAGAAAAGCAACATCACCACCCCCACCACCGGTGCCAGTCCAAGCCAGAATGCCTCAAACCCAGACCACGCAAGAACCTGACAACGTCGAGATGATCAATCTAGACATCCCGGCTATCATTGGACAACAGGCAGAAGGTGCTAGACTGAACCCTGGAAATGAGGTTAGCAAACCCAAAGTAGTAAGAGGCCCGCCAATAGCCGAAAAATACTCACAAAATAATCTAATTAAGGCGACATTGGACACACCAATAACCCTGCCGATTGGGGAGCTCATGGCTCACAGTGCTGAGCTTCGCAAGCAAATGATTAAAGAGTTACAAACATGGATGGTCAGATTCGAAAACGACAAAGAAAATGAACCATGTACATTAACGAGTACGGATAACACAGCTCGTGTGCACAGCCTTACATCGAGATCTGACAGTAAGAAACCGGATGAACGAGCATCATTAATCGTGATCAAAGTGAATATTGGGCTAGGAGACCGGAAACTATGGGTCAATGCAATAGTAGACTCTGGGTCTGAAGTCAATATAATCAGCAGACCAGTAGCCAAAGAATTGAATAAGGATTACCCTGTTATGCCCTTAGAGGAGGCTTGATGTTCAGATGCTAATGGGAATCAAGGGGTGCTCACCGGAAAATTCAGCGATGTCCTACTATTCCAAGGCTCCATGGTAATGAATGCTGCATTGTTTGTAGGAAGTTATAAGGTGAATTTCCAAATGTTGCTCGGACGACCTTGGATTCGAGGCAACATGGTATCAATAAAAGAAAAGGTAGATGGCACATACCTCATCTATGAAGACCCGGGCAATACAGGGAAACAAACTGAATTGTTAGTAGTGCCCGAACCCTGGGACATGCAAACAGAAGGGGCTGTCCCATCGTACTACCTGGAACATGACAAGATCGAATTTGAAGGTTCCTGGCGACTATGAGAGGGTGAGGAGATAGTACCCATGGGAGCATCGCAATACAATACTTATTTGAATCGCGTATCATCTCCAGACGATACATCAAATTCGGAAGATCAAGACGATGATACGAGGAGTCATGAAGTCTCAAACTGGAGTAGTACGACTACCGAGTCATCTTGGGATGCTGCAGAAGATTGGAAAGGTGGAATAATAAATGACGATGAGAGAATTGAAGAGGTAGAGAGAGAATACACCTCACCTGAGCACCAAGATATCCAGGAGCAAGACAGCGGTGTACACAGAAAGATTGCTGACTGGAGAAACAAGTGCCAAGAACAAAGACCGGCCTCACAACAAACAGGACTTGACAACGATGAGCGAGATGTCAACCTGGCTAGCAGCTCAAGAAGGACTAGTATCCCCACTGGAGAACGAGAACGTCGAAGCTATTTGGGAATTTTAAAATTTCTGATAGGGGGTGTCAGTTCAATAAATGACATACCCTCAATATAATTAAAGGTGCCCACAGACTTTCCTAACAGCACTAATCAGATAGTGGTTTATACGATGATGAGGCTGGCTGTGGGCACTTGTGGAACCGTGCATAGAACGGCGTGATACACACACCAAACCACACACACACTCACACAACTACGCAATAATACAATCACCCTCGTAAGTGCATGGGGGGATGAGATTATTTCTACTCTGCGGTTATTAACACTTTAGAACTCGTAAAGCTCCTTCTTGCCTCGGCGCGGTACAGCGTTTACTCGTTTTATTTGATCCTAAAGCTAGAATCTTTTACAAGAAGGTATACTTCGAGGCGCAACCTTCTAGGCGAATGGTAATTTTCAATTTACACTAGGACACACGTCCTACAATACAATAGAACCCGAGACTCCTCACTACGACACCGAGCTCGCTCTTTAGACCACTCAACCAAGTACTGACTTAGTGAGCTCGCTACTCCCTAGGGGTAGGGTTGTCAAGACTAACTTCGACGACGATAACTGACTCCGACTCTCCAACAGTTCGCAATTTCAGAACAGAAACAACTCAATTTCAGAACAGAAGCGGATTTAGAAACAGACTGACAGAACAGAACAGACAGACAGACAGACAGATTTCAGAACTTCTACTTCAATTCATACTCTTTCCAAACAGTTCTTGGCAGTACTCAGATGGAACAGAACAGCGACACTGTTTCTTATTCACTCGGAACTTAAGCACACTTGTCAGATCCTGAAGTTATCTCTATTCCTTGAGGTGAGCTCGTTCTGTATATACGACGCTCGAAGCTACAAACTTATTCCTTTATTACAGTACTCGCCTTCTATGCGCGCACCGCAACTCGGGGGTTCGAAACTTGTATGCTACAACAAACTTCTAACTACTTATACTAAAACAACTATTAATTACAAATATCACCGCAGCCCCCAGGTAATCTAGACTCCTACGCATACAGCCCACCGCTGCCGCAGTCCTGCTTGGCGTCCGACTCGGGTTTGCCATATGTGGTTTAGTTTCCATGTCGAGCTCGCTAAGGTTTTACAAGCGCTCGCTAATCTCAAGTCTGAGGACATATCTCCTGACCGGTAGCGGTCGTGCCGTGTCTAGTCCCAGCTCTTATTCAATCATTCTTCGAGAAGTAACCCTGGCTGGCAACGGTTCCTCGACAGTGGGACAACCACGAAGGCACTCGTCATACCACGGCTGGTACATCGGATTATCTTCTTATCTTATCTCTCGCGTGGTTTCCGGACCGGTTTCCTCAGGTACAGTGCGTCACTTTAATTTAGTACACGCCGATCATTTTTAAATTGCAATCCTTTTCGTCTTAGTTTAATAGGAGTGAGCTCTCTTGTTAATGGACAACTACCGACGGCCGAACAGGGTTTATGAACTTTCTGTCAAGCTAGCCTGTCAAGTACCAGCTGTAACTAAGTCCCGGTTTGGGTCTGTCGCGTTGTGTCATGTAGACAGGTAGTCTTATTGTTTAGAGGTATTTATTATGTACACTCGCTTAGTCCTTAGGCCCGTTTCTCTCCTTGTACCGTAGTACCAAGTATATTCATTAGATCACAAAATTACACGTCTGGAATGTATGCAGTCGTAACAACGAAAAAGGAGGGAATGCATGTGTTTTACCCAAAAATACGACTACTGTTGTGGTCAATTCTAGGGAGTGACGTGCCAGAAAAAGAAGGTACAACAAAAACAAAATTGTGCTCACCCAAGGATGTGTTCGACGTGTTGTCTGCCGAGATACGTCATCTCGTGAGTCAGATGCCCTTACAAAGGAAGAAAACAAGGTATCAAACTGAGGGGGTGGAGGAAAATGAGAGCTCGACAACCACAGCCAATACCTATCCAAGCAAACACGACTTAACTGAAATGACCTCATTGCACAGCCATGCAACATATGACGACATTCGCCAGCGCTTACGAGCTCTCTGCCGCCACAACAATGGTGGGGTGACACCTCCCCTCCTGCCAAACAATGTACTGCACCCGGAGCCTCTGCGAGGCTCAGTGGTGCATTATCCTCTCCAACCTACTGTAGCCACCACCCAGCTGAATTACTTACGTGACTCACTCTTTCACCCTGACATTACTGGGTCACCCCCCTTTCACTCCATCGTGCTATTGACTAACCACACGCTGCGACTCGACACAGATGTTGTGCATGGACAACCGGTGCAGCGTACCCATGCTTTCAATGCCAGCCTAGCCGAGCTGCAAGGACCGGATGGCCTTCCCATCTCTACGCGTGCTGGACACGCCGTTCTATTTTTTTTCTCTGATGATCATGAAGGTGAGCTCGACAAAAAGAAGGATTGGGATGACTTACTGAAACTCCGGACAGTTTGCGCCAGTCTCAATGCCACCATACTGCCGGCTGATGACAAGGATAACAATAACGAGGACCGAGCCAGTGGACCCGGCAATTTCGTTCAGCATCGAGACGAAGATGAGGAGAGCGACACAAGTAGCGACATGGAGGAGGTAGAGGTGCCTGCTGTTGCACAGTGGAACTCTTACCCTCTAGATGCCCATGGTAAGCTCGAAGGATGATCGCCACCGGAGACGACGCACAAGGAGGAGGGGGAGATAGCTGAGGCAACGAGTCAGTACGAGGGACTGGTCCACGTGTATGTGTATCGAGTCCATGATGTTAATCGAGGTGAACTCAGGCAAGAGTCCCCTCCGATGACATTCCCTCGAGGCTTGCAACGTATTCCTCCACTGCCGCACCCTGCTCTCCTGGCGTCATTCATGCTGCCCATCCAGCAAATCATTTCCGTCAAGCATGACAAAGTGAGAGGAGTGTTTCGGGTGCTGAGAGACTACTCACTGTGTATGAGCATTGATGAAGACGAACTACAAGCGCTAAAGAGAGGCTTACCTCTGCTCATAGCAGTACGGCTAGACTTCATTATATGCACCTTCGCATGTGTATCAAATCAACGAGGGAGCACCCTAATCCTTCACAACCCTGTGTATCTTGAGATGATGCACTGAATGTTGTACCCATGACATGTCGACTTGTATTCCCCACCAACGGCTCATCCACTCATGGAGATGCCACCCTTCTGGCCAACCGTGTTCATGCTGAATGCCTATGAACCCACTGAGGTCGACTCAAGCCCGTTGTCATCCAAAGATGGCAAAGAAGACGAGAAGAGGTCGACGCACGAAGAAGAGGAGGGAGTGAGCTACCAGGGCGGCAGCGAGAGAGGTCGAGCCCCGTTGAAGAGATGACAAGTTGAAACTGAGGCAGAAGATGATGGGGATCAGTTAATGCACCCAGGGAGCCCTCTGGCTGAAACAGGTACACAATCTGATGAACCCCGCATGGGGAGCAACAAACCGATGAGATTCATCAACTATACAGAAGGGAGCTTTTGTCCTCCCACACCGATTCCATCCGTGTTACTACTGCCGTCCACCCATACCCTGGACAACCTCGAACTAACACTCGTGCTCCCAGTCATAGCCGAAGATGATGCTATGCTGAGCCCTGTCCCGAAGGGTTTTGCTGTGCAAATACGTACGGCGCAAGCCCTCCAAAATGACCTCAATATTGAAATGGGTGAACCCCCACGGCAGTTTTTGATAAACCCGGCCATGGTAGCACCCGAAGATCAGTCGCCAGCTCCCGTGCAACGAATCAATGTGAGGACAATGATGCCTGTACAGTCTCCTGCATCGAGCAGGAGCTCATCCTTGCCTCACATAGAGACTCGATATGCTGCAGACGACGACTCTTCCTCAAGCGATGGAAGCGGGTATGAGACGTCGGAGTCATCTCCTCCAAGCACCCCAGACTCTCCTCCATCCTACTCCAGCGGAGATTCGGACGCATATTCACCCCTTAGTCTGGACGAGCTTACGCGTGGCAACCTCAAGTCTCAAACCTATGTCATTGAACCTGTACGGCTCAGCTGTCAAACCTTGGCTGCACTAGAAGACCAGCTGAACGAGCACAAATACTTTGCATGCTGAACTTCGACTGCCAAGGGACGAGGAGAGACTAACGCTATTGCTTACTCGATATGTCAACACAACGGCGACAGCCAACTGATGCAGGAATACTCACCTTATATTCTGGAGCCATCATCACTTTTCCCACACAACAATCTAGACTCAGAGTTTGTCTTTCAGGTCATGGAGACCTACCAAGGACCCAACAACACTTCCCCCTTACAGAACAGCTCACAGAACGAGCTCGTCAACCTGTTCAGTGCCCCATATGATACCTTGCAAGGGCTCGACGAGTATCAGATATCGAAGGTCACCTACAAAATTTATGATTTGATGATGGACCTTGATGTGTATCTCAGTCAATGGAATGGGACTTATCCCTGCCTCATGACCAGTGAAGTCGAATTCATCCGACTCACTATTTTCCATGCGCATGCTGAACGAGCTTGCCTCCTTGATGCCGGTGAGTGGCGATGGAATCTCGTCATGCTAGGAGCTTCGGAAGCCTCAACTGCCATGAGAGTTGTGAGTTCAGGTAGCCTCATACAAACTGATACTCGAGCTAATGAGAATCTGCAGATCAATCAGATAGACGCCGGCACAGAGAACAAGACACCGACCCCATGCGTGCTGATTTTCTTGAGGCCGGAAGAAATGATGCCGGGCAAAGAACACGTCGCTAACACTAAACACAACCGAGACTTATTAGAAACATACCACCCTCTTAATGACGAACAGGCCTATTCCTTTCTGGACCCTAGGCTATCGCATCTTTCGGACATCTATAAAAATCCTTGGATCCCTGTCATCACGCATATCCGGATTATTCGACTCTTTATTCACCGATTACTTGGTCTCCTCACTAAACAACTTCTTACTACACAGTGGCGTCGAGCCGTTGACAGGCTTAGTCCTGAAGACGAGGCTCAGCACTTTCTTTACTACCATAAGGAAAATTTCAGATATCTCTCGCCCCGAATCCCGTCGTATTTTCAAGGCTTCCACCACAGATGTTTACACATCCAACCCTTGACTGGTACCTTACGGGTGCCCATACCTCCCTGTAACCCCTTGCTCACCACCAATGAGGATGAGTTTGTTTACCATGCTGCTGCACTCTTTGAGTTCGAAGGGTGAGGTGAGCTCGCCAACTCTCTCTGCTTTGCCCGCACCGCCGAACCCATCCTCTCTGCACAAGTTCGTATGCTCCTTGATCAGGGCTATGTTGATCCCATCGAGTACTACGACGACCAAGGGAGACAACATACCTTTCGTGGTGATAAACTGGATTTATCTTACTACTCGGAAGAAGCTTGAGCAGGTACTTTCCATCACTTCGTTCCCCGTGAATATCACGTTAACATTTCTTTCAGATCTGGAATACCTTTCTTCGAACAGACATTTGACAACATTGACAAGTATGAATCTTTTTAATACCTTACTGTTTATTTACGCACATTCGGACTACTTCAAATTCAACCTCTATTCTCGTTGTACAACCTTTCAAAACTTTTTGAGCTCACTAGTTACAGACTGACTATTAGCTATGAAATATTCCTTCATATCTCACCCACCTTTCTTGATCCCTTGTAGTAATTACTTGATGACTGATAGTATACTCCGGGAAATGGGAAATAAAGTGATTTCCCCCTACAGACATGCACTCTTGGCAAGGAAGCCAATTTTCGTGGGATATTTACAAGTAATGCAAGATGATCAGACTACTAAGGAGTATTCTGGAGTATGGCCGAGACGGGTACCTGGACCATGACTGCACCTAAAAAGACGCCACAAAATGATTGAATTGGCTGATAGCTCTTTTTCAGCACGAGATCAGCAAGACCATTCAGGTGATGATGAAAATCGGATTTATACCTTATCTGACTACCCCTTTGAGGATGATGACATTATTATTGTGCCCGCTGAAGATATGGCACAGGTCAGCTTGGACATCCAGCAAGAACAAGTTCATGCATTCACAATGTATAAATGTGTAGATCAGAAAATCAAGCCAGTATCCACCACATTCCCAGAAGAAGCACGTGTATGAAGGACTATACCTAGGGACCCCTTACTGTCCCTTACTCCCTTGCCGAAACGACCCCCAGAATTTATGCCAATGGCCCGACTCACTGAAGAGAGAATGTGGGAATTAAATGTCAACCAAGATGGCTTCCTGTGGCCAGAAGAAGAAAAATTATTTAAACACGTGCTTGTGCTGAATGAAGCAACCCTGCCTTATGATGAGAAGGACCAAGGGACATTTAGTCAAGAATATTTTTCAGACTATATTATGCCTGTGGTATTGCACACCCCCTGGGAGTACAAGAATATTCCTATACTGCCAGGAATATGAGAGAAAGTGATTCACTTTCTGCAGAGCAAAATTGAGGCTGGAGTGTATGAAGCCAGCCAATCTTCATATCACAGTCACTGGTTTTGCATCCTTAAAAAGAATGGGACCCTACACTTAATTCATGATCTACAGCCCTTGAATAAAATATCAATACAAGATGCAGGACTTATTCCCGAACCCAATGAATTCATTGAACCTTATGGGGGATGTCAGTGCTATACAATGTTTGACATGTTTTGGGGATTTGATGCCCGTAGAGTGGACCCCAAGTCTAGAGATTTGACAGCCTTCTATACGCCGCTAGGGTTATTGAGGATTACTGCACTTCCCATGGGTTACACCAATTCCCTGGCGGAATTCCAGAATTGCATGGTGTTCATCCTACAAGACGAAATCCCACATGCAGCCAACATATTTATTGATGACCTGCTGATTAAAGGACCCCAATCCTGTTACCCAGACAAGGCAGGTGAACCTATGACCCTGGCGGAGAACACAGGCATACATAAATTTATCTGGGAACATGCCAAAGATGTTCACAGAATCATGCACAGGATCAAGTGTGCCGGTGGAACCTTTTCACCAAAGAAAACTCAAATTTGCCGTCCAAGAGTGACCATATTGGGACAACAATGTTCTGTGATCGGAAGACATCCAGAAGACAGCAGGGTTATGAAAATACTGAAATGGCCCCCCCTGACGACAGTAACACAAGTACGGAGCTTCTTAGGCCTATGTGGGACTGTGCGCATCTGGATCAAAGATTATTCCAAGACTGCTCAACCCTTGGTAGGGCTGACCAAGAAAGATGCAGATTTTGAATGGGGAGAAAGACAAATCAAAGCTTTTGACACATTGAAGCATAAGATCACTACAGCTCCCACCCTGAAAACAATTGACTACAAATCTGGACTGCCCACATACCTTTCAGTGGATACAAGCCTGAAAGCCGTGGGATTCATTCTGTCACAAGTGGATGAGACAGGAAAAAGACATCCAGCTCGGTATGGGTCAATCCCACTTAATGAAAGAGAGTCCAGATATTCTCAACCCAAGCTGGAATTATATGGATTGTTCTGAGCCTTACGGGCCTGGAGAAGATTTATTATTGGGTTGACCAGCCTTAATGTGGAAGTAGATGCCAAGTATATTAAAGGTATGCTTGAAGCCCCTGACTTGCAGCCCAATGCAGCAATGAACAGGTGGATTCAAGGAATTTTGTTATTCAATTTCACACTAATTCATGTGCCAGGATCCAGATTCAAAGGCCCAGATGCCCTATCCCGACAAGATCTTGCTTCAGATGAAGAAGAGCCTCCTGATGAGTATGATGACTCATGGCTGGATGACATAGCTCTCCTAGCACACTTTCCACATCAGAAGCCCTTGCGACAACTTGACTCATGCCTCTTTCAACAAGGTGTGGATCAAGTTTATGCCACACGTATAGAAAGACTTAACCGCCAAGACCAACTCATGTATCAAATCAAGAAGTTCCATGAAGATAAGGTAATGCCTGTTTTTGACAATCAAAAGGCTGAGCAGAGATTCCTGCAGAAGGCACATCAGTTCTATGTCACAACTGATCAGAGAATGTTCCACAGGAAGGGCAACACCATTCCAAGACTTGTGATACTGAACCCAGAAACTAGACAGAAGATTCTAGAAGAAGCACATGAAAAACTAGGGCAGAAAGCAGAACAAGCTGTTTTTGATGTGCTCCGACTTCGAGTGTTCTGGCCATATTTAAGGACACATGTACATCAGCATGTTGCCTCCTGCCATGAGTGTCAGTGCTGCAAACTGAATCAAATGATGATGCCACCAACCATTTCTATGCCAGTTACCATATTTGAAAAGGTATATATTGATGTTATGGTGATGCAGCCTCCATCTGGGAAATATGAGTATATTGTCTGTGCAAGAGATGATCTCATGGGAATAGTGGAAGCAAGCCCATTATCTCGATGCAACTCTGCTCAGCTCGCAAAATTCTTTTGGACCAAAATTTATTGGCCATGTAGTGACCGACAATGGCCCAGAGGTCAAAGGAGCATTTGAGCAGCTCGTAAAACGAATGGGGATCCTTCATGTCAGAATTTCCGCATACAACAAGACAGGAACAGGAGCAGTTGAGCACAGTCACTATGTGTTGCGGGAGGCTATTGTCAAAGCATGCCCAAAACAGAGGAATGGAAAAATCAAGAATTAGCACAAGTACATTGACATAGCCGTCTTTGCTGACCGAGTAACTACTAGTAGTGTGACAGGTTATACACCATACTATCTGCTGCATGGTGTTGAACCCTTGTTGCCCATGGACCTTATGGAAGCTACCTTCATGGTAGAAGGCTTCCGATCTGGGATGTCAACTGAAGACTTACTAGCCCTACACATCTGACAGCTATCATGTCATCCTGCAGATTTGGAATATGCAGCAAACATGCTCAAAAAGACAAGAATACAATCTCGCGAACAGTTCATGCAAAGATACAGATGGCGACTTCAAAAATCAGAATACAAGCCAGGTGAATTAGTACTAGTCTGGAATAGTCGATTGGAAATGACCATTAATCGCTTCAAGACGGACCCCCGCTATCTCGGACCTTATGAGGTAGAGCAAAGGACGTATGGAGGTGCCTATAAACTGCAGGAGTTAGATGGAACTGCAATGTCAAAGAGTGTTGCTGCCTTCTGGCTATTGCCTTACATTGACTGAGAATCACCAGAGTTTTACAAATTGATAGGCGAAACAGAGGAGATAGACGACCCAGACTCAGACAACCATATGTCAGAAGTGTCCGAAGAAGAAGCTGACAATGAATCAGATGTGTAAATGGGAAACATTCACTTGAAATTCATGAGCACTCACAAGAAGAGCAAAGAACCTTTCTAAATGACATAAAGAATTTAATTGACCCTTCAAACTATTCAATGACTACCTCAGTCAGTATAAAGAGACCGATTCCTTCACCCAGCCATTATAAAAATGAAATAACGGTACACCTTCTCCACGCCCCCTCACACACCAGAGCTTATGGCTTTAAACACACTCATAAATTATCTCCCTAACCTGGGGCAATCCTTTATACATCCTAACTTCACTGAGATTTCGTTAAATTCAACTATGCCTAGCGTTGTAGGGGAGATGGGAGAAGGCGATGTAGGGGAGGAGGGCAACTACCTGGCACTGAAAGGAGAGGAGGAACTGGTGGTAGAAGCCACCCTAAAGAATGTTGAAGTATGCGACAATGACCAAGCCCCAGTGACTAGAACACTAACCGGAGATATTTAGCATTTCTTCACCACTGTCTTCAGACACACCTCCATCACCCAATTACATGGTGAGATCCACTCCTGTCCCATGCGAGGAGAAAAATTTGCCATCCCTCCTCCACTGCATACACTTGGAGCTGGTGTTCTGCTCCCACCATGTGAGACCCCTGAGACGGCTAGCAAGATTGTTGTTGTGCCTGCCAGAGAACGATTGGGGAAACTGGACCTGCCATTTATCCTAGCGACAGTAGGTGGAGTGCCCTTACACCTCTATGGGGATATCTACTGTCCTGTCTGGTATGGTAACGGTGTCATTGTCTGCATTCTTCTTGCCACCAAAGAATATGTCGTGTTCAATGCAGAGTTTGACAATGATGGCTATCATCATGCGCCATATTGAGTAACCTTTGTTGCCCATGCCAAGCTCTTTCATCTTCCCCTTTTTCATCGAGGACAGCGGCTCGTGGATCAGATTGTGCGCCGACTGTGGCCAGGACACAAACCTAGACTGGAAATGGTGCGGATGGACATTGAGGAGGCAATGCAGCCTGACCTTAACCGGTATATCCCATACTTTAAAGCTTTATTATAAGGACAACTTACTACCTTGGCTTGACATTTAGAATTGACATTACATGAGTTACTATGATTATTGTCTACATTCCAACCATGACTTAAAATCTTCTTAAAAATATATTCTCCTTGTAGTTTTTTTATAATTATCGAAGTGGAAGTGATCCATGCCTCCACCAGAGAGTAACTGAGGGCGGTTACATTTCTTTGTTCCCTGCGGATGTCAGGCGAGGAACCGGGCCAGTAGAAATAACCCGGAATATAGGCTGAAGAAGGTTGCTGAGTAATTATTTGATGTGAAGTAGTGGATGAGTAAGCATAGAGAATTAAGGGAAGGATATTCGTACTCACCATGAGTCAGAATGACTATCGCAAAGTCAGAATGACTACCATGATTCAGAATGACTAGCGAAGAGTCAGAATGACTAACAAGGATTCAGAATAACTATTGCATGGTCAGAGTAACTTGGCTGAGTAAGTAAAAGGTAGCTAAAAATAGATTAGAAATCTTGTATATAAAGGCCAAGAAATGAAGAATCAAGAAGGGAATTCCTACCCTCGATTTCAGAGTATCAACTTGAGAACCAGGGTGGTCAGAGCCCACCAACACATTTCAGCAGCTCACAAAATCACCGTAGATTTTGTGAAGTCAGACAAGCAGCAGTCAGTAGCCAACAACTGGATGGTTGGCACTCCAGTGAAGACAATCTTAAGAATCAGAGACTGAAGCACAGTGCATGCTCTGATTATCGTACAGGTCCATCTGTTGGACATCCTCGAAGACATTCTCAAGAATCAGAGACTGAAGCGCATTGTGCGCTCTGATTAATGTATAGGTCCATCTGTTGGACATCCCCAAAGACATTCTCAAGAATCAGAGATCAAAGCGCAGCACACTGAAGAGCTGTCTAAGTGCACAGAGCTAGAAATGCAACAGCGTCGAAGACACTGATCACACCCACACCCAACACTACACACACAAACACGCTCAAGTTTGTGGGGGGATTCTAATGCGATGAAAGTAGCGAACCAATACAATTGAATTCTCAATATCTCTAAGATACATGCGCAGCAATAGCGCTCGTATAATATCTAGACTTCTCTAAGTCCAAAGGCTTTTCTCAAGAACAAGAGGGTGCGACTTCCATCGCTGGGCCTCAAGGCAAGGGTGTATAACACAATACAACTTCGTCAAATGTCTCCACAACTTTCTAGCAGTCGCTCAGGACTCTAATAACCACTGCACACAATCAATAACACCCTAAACACCACTTAAACAACTGCGCTCAAAGCAGAAACCAATTCCTATTAAACTCAACACACTAATAAACCTCGCGCATCGCGCGCTAAACCAAAACCTTTACAAACACGTGGAGAAGTGTCTACACTGACACAAAACTCCGAAACTTCCACAAGAGCCACAGGGTTTGAACCTACGCACTCAAGCTTCCAACCGATCATAGATTCACAGGATTCAAACCTATGCAATCCACAGAAACCCTGTCCGACAAGCCAAAGGGTTTGAACCTTTGCCAACCTGCGGAAATAACACAGAAAAGTGAACACTAATCAAGCCAAAGGGTTTGAACCTCTGCCACCTGTAATGCCTCGCGTCACACAAATGCCCTCAAGAACTCGAAAGGGTGACCTTCAAGACACCATACTCTTATTCTCTCACAGAGCACAAGTCAAACCGAAACCAGACTCTCTGCACGGAGTGCCGCGCTATTTTCTTGTCTAAGCATGTGACTTAAATCACACAATAGATATCTGATATAGGTTGTATTCTCTCTCGAAGTTCCTAGCTACTCTAAGTGCTAGAGCATGTGGCTGAAAAGCTTTGCACTATTACACTGTGGGCTCGAAACTTGTACTCTACATCTACACTACAGTATTTATACAATTCTACATCATACATGTCGATACAACTTAATACAGTACTGTTAGAACCTTGGAACATTATTCCTCGCAACATGTGCGTGTTGTCATAGCATGCCCAGGGCTGGACACTTGGTTGTAGGCCTATCTTGAGACCAGATTCTGTTTCCTCATGGTTGATACTCCACTCGCACTGCATTCTATATGTTGGCATGTCACTCGTCATTTCTTCGGAGGATACTTGGAGTGGCAACCAATCCTATACACTGTATCTCATTCAAATGTTGAGTTTCTAGGTTTCTCTGGTTGGTGGGGGATACCCGTGGTAAGCCTAGGCACTGCGCTCTTTGGCCAAACTGGGTTCTCTCGGAGTTATCTATACTCAGGCATTATTTGGGACACGTGCACGCGTGCCGCGCGATCAGGCCCTGTGCGTCACAGATCATTGTGTCACGTAGTTCTCATGCATGTCTTTCAGTAATGCATTAGGGTGCATATGCAGTCTGCTTCTGGTGCATTCAGTATTGAGTGCTGAGCTCTTGTACTTAGTGTGACCTCAATGAAGTATCATACTAAGTTAGAGCATGCACTCTACCAATAGTCACTTCAGACTTGCGCACGCGTTGTTACACTGCGCGCTATCTTTGTTTGTTCACTGCACTCTATTGGTTTGACACTGCGCTCCATGTCTATTTCCATCTACACGCACAGCACGCGTCTTTTCATGCGCTCTACTTCTATGTTTCTATACGCGCGCGGCGCACGTCATAGATCAATGTAGTTCTCCTTGTATCATGCCTGTCTCTCATCAATTCCTTAGAGCGCATGGCTGATCTGCATCTTAGTGCATTCAGTATCAAGTGCTGAGCTCTCATACTTAGTATGACCTTGACTAGTATCATTCTAAGTTAGAGTATGCACTCTACTAATTGTCACCTAAGGCCGTACTGCACGCGACTCTATATTGTGCTCCATACATGTATCATTGCACTCTGTGTGTTTGACACTGCACTCTATCTGTATCTTTCATTATCTCAGTACCTAGCCATTATGCAATGCATGTATTGATACATTTCGCAAAATTACACGTGTAGACACCTTGCGAGCATGTCAACGTAGTTCTCTTGGGATCAGGCATGTCTTTTATTACATCTGCAGATCATGTATGCAATCTATTGATAGTGCATTCAGTATCGAGTGCTGAGCTCTTGTACTTAGTGTGACCTCAATGAAGTATCATACTAAGTTAGAGCATGCACTCTACCAATAGTCACTTCAGACTTGCGCACGCATGCATGCGTTGTTATACCGTGCGCTATGTTGATATCACTGTGCTCTATGCATATAGTATTGTGCTCTTTCTGTATTTTGTGTTACCTCAGTAACTAGCCCTTATACCATGTATGTATTCATACATATCGCAAAATTACACGGGTAGACACGTTGCGAGCATGTCAACGCACTCTGATTAAATTGCAGTAACGTATAGGGCCATCTGTTGGACATCCTGGGAATCAAATCAGATCATAGCATCCGTGCTGTTCCCCCCTGAACTCATATTATTGTACTGACATTATTTTGCAGTGCGATAAATTCTAGTCACCCCTAAATTAGTGTGACATTATATGACTCAGTCGCTTTGAAACCTCATTTAAAATGAGCCAGGTTCCAGCTAAACCAAAATGAATCGGACACAGTAAGAGTGTCCTTTGTCGCTCACCAATTTGTGAATGATGGCATGGGACTCAGAGATATTGAGTTGGAGTTGCGTTCATCATTCAAATCCAAAGGTAGGTGTCTGTCAAAGGCAAAAAGGAAAAGAAATGGAAGAAATCAAAACATTCAGAGGAGCTTTCACCTGACCGTACATGCAGTATTTACATGGCAGACTTGTTACTCATGCTTTTCAGGCACAGAAACAGCAGATACTTCATCAGCAGACAAAAAGGAAAAGAAGAAGAAATGGAAAGGAGACAAGGAGTAGTCGGCAATGGCAACGCAAGACATGGACAACCACCACTTTATGGTTTCCGGAATTCGCACAACACTGTATATATGGTGTTGAATGCAGTGTATATCTCTTCTTGGACCTATTTGTCAAACGAGCAGTGTCAGTGGGCTTATCCACTGAAGATATACAACAACAATGGCGCAATGGTCATGCACTTGTCACGACCATGGCCTATGCAGGCACTGAACAATATCGAACAGGTACCAGTGTGCAACAAAATAGAACATATTTACCTTAGCACCAGTCAACACTATTTTGCCTGAGACAAAGGTGAGAAGCATGACTTTGGGCTTAATCATGTGGTAGATGAAACCAGGGAACAACTACAGAAAGGTCAGTCATAAGGGCAGCAGACATCGACATGGATGTACCTCAGGCTCATAACTGCTGAACTGTCTGTGGCTGTATGCGAGACCTTCCAAGGGGGTTTCTCTGAATCTTGATATTATCCTTCTGAGAGGCTAAAGCAGACATTGTGTTTAGGTTCGCTGTATCTCCTTCAAGTTATAACAGGCGAACCACACTGTCAAGGTCATGACCTTGAATGTGTGTCCTAACATGGGTATAATTCCCTCTATGTTTGAAGCCTGCGGAAAGTCAGTGTGATCCCTCTAGCCAATTGTGGTAGCCTGCTCTGACCCACATTTCCACCAAATTCGCACTAGGGAATGGGTTACCTTGTAGAGTTCGATTCTCCACTGGTGCATTTTCTCAAGCCGCCTTTTTAGTGATAGATGTGTTTCATCCATGTCTCACAGCATTGGTTATGTGTTGGTACTCCATCCAAAAGGGTAAGCTGGTGGTCCTCCTAGGTGCATTTGGGGAGATGAATGGACGGTGTAACATTAAGGCTGATTAGACAGAGTTTAATCATGGATTGAAAGACGGCAAATAAAGAATGCAAACCCAGTGTCCATACTATGAAGATTTGTGTCGTTGGAATCGGTACTCTAATCCACTGATTAACTAGCCAGATGTGGATGGAAAGGACGAGTCACAAAATAGGTACCACCCATCATAGTAACTATCAATCGGGATCAGTACACGGCTCGGCTATAGTCATTGATGACTCTCAATGCTTTGACACAAGGTTGAGAGACTGAATTGCTTGATATCTATGGTGCCTGCAGCAGCCTGCTCCTTAGATATGGTATAACGCCTCGCAGAAGTACACAAAGTCACATCCAAGATGAGAAAGTTCAGGTCTTGACATGCAGTGCTGAGCTCGAACAGCAGCATATCTATAATTTCTACAGGATATGAGGACCAACAGAATGTCAGGAGATGATACGATTCACAGCCCATAGTCTACCTGTCATGGATGGTGGCATCGTCAGTTGCAGGAAACACAACTTACCCTGAATTAAGGTACATCAGAAGAGAAGGTATCATGAGAGTGTACTGTGACTCTGCCAGCTCGAAATACTGCTTGAGTGCTTGCTCGTACTTTGCTGGCTTCGTTAATCCATAAAATTTGGCTGTTGATGCATAAAACCTTCCAGGGACATCATACATAGATTCAGGAATTTGAGGGTGAATTGGATGTGCTCTAAAGTAAACAGTATAACATCCCATTGAATTATCCATTAGACTGAAGCATTCTAACCATTTTGTCAAGAGCAGCACCCACAATGCGAATGCGGTTGACATGATGTTAAAATTCCAGTACTTCTTATATTAGCATCTGCTGTTGTTAAATAAAGAAGCAGTACTTTCCTTCCACAAAATCGATGGTCTGCGGTCCTGTGGTGATAAATTCCTCGCAGCTCAACAAAGGCCATGTAAAACAAGGTGATAATCATATCAGACCCTGATTATACAGGAGGAGAATGAAGATGGGTAATTTTATTGATGGTATTGATAACGGTCCTTGATTATTTAACTCAAAAACCATTTTTCGACAGTATATGCACCGTTGTAGAGCCGTTGTGCAGGAATGAGTTTCCAAATGGCATTCCAAGGAGATAGAATCTGAAGGATAATGCATGCAGTATCAATGGTTAGTGTTAGGATCATGCCAATAGGAGTAAGTGAAAGGAATGCATGCCATGGAATCCACGGAGTGCGTGGGGCTTGGCAAAGCTATTAGCAATGTCACCCTTGGGTCGAAGCCCAAAGAAGGATTACGGATGGAGTCCTTGGGATTATGATCTCTAGGATCAAAGGTTAAGTCCAGTGGCTATTGGAGTCCGTGGACATAGAGAGATGGATTATGGCTTGAAGGCCAAAGAGAGTGAGGATGAGAGTTATTGGGCTAAACCAAGTTGATATTTGAACTGAGGTATGTACTACTAAATGTACAGCTTATATACTAAGACAGAGTCCGACGGGTTGGGGTCTGGAATAGTGTAGGTATGGCTAGAGTGATGTGATCTGGAATGTTCTGTATCTAGAGGAGTTGAGTATTCTGTGGACTCCGATATAACACCTACTTGCTACCGTGATGGGTTCTAGGTGTGATAAATGAAATAGAGATATGAAATATGAGATAGAAACCGGGATTTGGAATCCGACGGATTCTGATGATTGACTTGGGGCTGGTGGAGTGGATGATGGATGAGGTCCGTGGAGTCTGTGGCATGATCGTTACAGTATCCCCTCTTTAGCATTCTTGCCCTCAAGAGTGCAGATCCCGATGGCAGGGGGTGCCGTGTGGAATTTGTGAGTGTGATATCATGTGATTTTCACCTCTTGACTTGTTACCACCACCATCTCAGTGGTAGGGTATACTTGCTTCCGTCTAAAGTCTTTCCTTGCAAAACTCAACAATGACTGACTCATACCGACGGTTGACAATGCCAGAGCCATACAAGGCACTGACCACTCCAGAGGATATGGACGTTGATGAACTATCAGTGTTCTACGCTGATAGGGATGTCCAGGAGGATGAATATTGGAGTCCCATGGAGTCCCATCAGCTGTGGGTCATGGAGAAGATGAAGGCCAAAAAGGCCACAGCAGCCGCGGAGGCTGCTAAGAAGAAGGCCCAGGAAAGGGCAAAGAAACTTCAGGAACTGAAGTTGAAAAAAGAGGCAGAAGCTGCGGAGAAGCGAGCAGAGGAGGCGAGGATAGCAAGAGAGGCTGAGGAGTGGAGATTGGCTGAGGAGAAGAAGAGGGAGGAAGCAGTGGCTGCAGAGGCCAAACAAAAACAGTTGGCTGAGGCGAAGGAGGAGGCGACGCGAACAAGGCGTCTTTTGAAGGAGCAGACAGAATTGGCTGCAAGGCAGGCCATGGAAGTGGCAGCGAAGGCTGCAGAAGGGGATGAAGATGAGGGGACTGTGGAGAATGTGGTTATTGAGAAGGAGAAGGCATGTGAAGAGTTGCGTCGGAGAAGGGCAGAAAAAGGCAAGGTGAGGGCGATCAGGGCCACAGGTCCTTCAAACAAAAGGAAACAGTTGACGAGGTCAGTGGTAGAGGAGAGTGAAGATGAGAGGACCACAGGGCCATCGGAGGAGAGGCCTGCTAAGAAGATGAAGGGGAAGGCTGTGGAGTGTGAGGAGTTCCATGGATCTGGTGAGTGGACTTGGGATTTCTTATGTGTTTGCTCATTATTTGTTAGATAAATGTGGGCGGTGCCGGGCTGATGGAGCCCAGTGTGTTATGTCAGCAACAATGAGGTCCTGCAAACAGTGCAGGATTCGTAAGGCCAAGTGCCTTTGGACAGAGGAAATGGAGCCGACAGCGATGGAGGAGGTAGTGGCCTTGCTGCATAGTTTGCATGCAAGATTTGATGATATGAAGGAACAGTTGGAAAAGGTGGAGAAGGAGTTGGTGTCCATCAGAGGATGTGTTGATGACTTAGTTGACAATTTTGAGGAGGGGGATGCTATCAAGTATCCACAGGATTTTGTGCTGATGGCATCCGAGGAGGAATGGAAGGTGTCGAGGGAAGAGTTGTGGGAACTCAAAGGTGTCAACCCTGAGGCTCTCTGGTGGGCAATGCGATTGCGCCTGGATCAAGACGTTGCACAAGTGTGGTATGCCCACATGATGTCCACAGAGTTTAACGGTCAAGATCCATTCGAATTGGTGAACCTGGAGTTATGGTGCAGAAACTGCGGGAATGGGGACTTGGACCAGGCAATCGCAGCCAGCACGAGACTTAGGGATGCTCGTGCTAAATTCTACCAAGTCAGAAGCCACCGGAAGGAATGGGTGCTGTGGAAGGAGTACCTGAGGGGTAGTGAGGAGCTTTTAGTGGAGGATTCCAAAGGAGAATTAGACAAGGATGAGGAGATTAGAGTGGAGATGTTGCCCGAGTCCGGGGCCGATGGAGTGCCTGGTATAGCAGACTTGGTGCAACAGATAAAAGGGAAGGACAAGGAGGTAGAGATTGGAGAAGCCGGCGGGTCCACGGACGCTTAGTGCCTAGCTGCTTGTATATATTTTTTGGATTTTGTAGATAGAGATGGATAGTAGTGTGCACCCAGAGGGGCATAAAATGTAGATAAATTTTGTTGATGTTTTTGAAATTGGTGTGAACAAGTGTGAAGTCAAGAATGCGTCCGATGGAGTCCATTCCCGATTAGACAGTGAATTTGCAATAGTTTTCCAGAATTGAATTTGAAATTGGGGAGACGGATTCCGATAGGAACCAACGGGATGAATGATTAAGGAGAAATGGGTGAGGTCTTGACTGAGACCTTGCGGATGGTGACCTTGGATGGTGGTCCTGGTTTGACTGGGTAACAACAATGGAAGTCTTCAATGTAGTCTTCCACAGAGAACTCTGTAGCGGGGATCCAGGCAAATTCTTCATCAGTACCTTTGTAGCCCAACCATTGGACATGGTAGAGGAGTGGACAACAGAACCGACGGTCGAGCTTGGAATCAAGAATCTGTGCAATCTCAAATTGCTCTTCTCTGTCAACTTCCATGGGAGGTGGAGGTGGTTGGGTACAATTAGGAATGGTATTGATTTCCATGGGTTCCAACTGTGAGACATGAAATACAGGGTGTATGGAACGGAGGTCCACGGGGAGTTTGAGTGTGAAGGAATGGGATCCAGGCTGAGCAATGATATTGAATGGTCTGAGGAATTTCTTGGAGAATTTTGCAGTAGGGCGAGTAGTCCTGATGTGTTTGGAGTTAAGGAAAACCTTGTCACCTACTTTGAAATCTGGAGCTGGGGACCATCGTTTGTCCACTTGGAATTTGTAACGAGACTGAGTGTGAGTGATTTCGTCTCTAAGGAATTGGTGAAGATCGTCGAGGTTGACTATGAAATTGCGGGCCTGGGCAGAGGCGATGTCGCATTCAGGGTACACTGTGATGTTAGGATGGTAACCCTTATTAGTGAAGAATGGAGAGATTCTGGTGGAAGCGTTCGGAGCATTGTTGTACACAAATTTGGCAATGGGTAGTAAGGTATCCCAATTGTCTTGTTGGTAGGAACAATAGATACGGATGTATTGTTCAAGGGTTTGGTTAGCATGTTCAGTTTGTCCATTGGCTTCCAGATGATAACCAGAAGTGAAGTGAAGCTCCATATCAAGGGATTTGGCTAGGGCACGAGTGAATTGGGAGACAAATTCGGAGCTGTGGTCGGAAGTGATGTGATTTGGGACGCCATGCTTGGAGAAGACATGGGTGACAAAAATGGCTTGTTTACTTGCATGGTCAATAACGACAAGGATGGCGGTGAATCCATTGGATTCCAGGAGCTGTTCGATGAAGTCCATGGAGATGGAATCCCACAGCCATTCTGGTACTTGCAAGGGTTTGAGTAAGCCAAATGGACAGTGTCTAGATGTTTTGTTACGACCACAGGTAGTACAGGATTTAATGTAGTGGCAAACGAATTCATGCATCTGTGGCCAGGTGTAATTCCATCAGACTAATTCAAGAGTCCTGTTTTGACCGAAATGACCTGCCAAGATGTGGTTGTGATTGTTTTGGAGGACACAAAGACAGAGGTCCACAGAGTCTGGGATGTAGATGCGGTTGTCAAGGTGGAGTATTCCTGACTCATCTACAGACCACCAGGAAGGATTGGAAGGGGAAGAAGCAAGGTGGAAGCCTTCAGTCGCCATGGAATCCACGGGTTGTGCAAGCTTGATATCTGAATGCAATTGGTCTACATCCATGATTGCACTAGCATGGAGTATGGGACCTTCAAGAAATGTAGTGCAGAGAGAAGTGGAAAGTTGTTCTTGAGTAAATACAGGATGGAAATTGTGAGGGTTGACTTGAGCATATTGACTATCCCCCTCTTTAGGGTAGACATCCCATCGTCTAGTGAGTGCGTCCGGTTTCCCACCTAATTTTCCTCGACGGAATCAGATAACTAGGTTGAACTGGGAAAGGAATTAGGACGAGCAGACTTGTTGGCATGTAAGGACCTTGGTAGTAGAGAAGTACTCAAGGTTCTTGTGATCAGTAACAATGTCGATGGATTCCGTGGAGCCTTTGAGGTAATGACACCAGTATTTAAAGGCTTCGAAGATGGGGAGAAGCTCTTTATCATGGGTATTGTAGTTAAGCTCGGCTCCATGGAGACTGTGGGACAGGAAGGATATAGGGTGAATTTCCCCATCATCGAGGTAGATTGAGAGGATAGTGGCAATAGCATAGTCAGAGGTGTTGGTTTCCACAACAAGTTGATGGTTGGGAATCCAATGGGTAAGGATAGGAGCATGAGTGAAAGCCTGTTTCAGCTCATTGAATGCTGCTAAGCATTTGTCATCGAATTTCCACAGAATACCTTTGTGTGTAAGACATGTGAGGGGTAGAACGATCTCACTGTATTCGTAGATGAAACGGTGGTAGAAATAAGCGAAACCAAGAAATGATTGGATATCTTTGACCTTCAGCAGGATCGGCCAGTCAACAATAGCTTTGACTTTGTCTTCAGCCATTCATAAGCCTTCAGGAGAGAGGATGTAGCCTAGATATTCCACAGAATCCCAATTGAACTCGCATTTAGAACCCTTGGCTCAAAGTCTGCATAGGACTTCACATACATTCTGTCGGTGTTCCATGGGATCATCGGAGTAGATGAGGATATCATTGAGGTACACAACAACAGAGACATCGAGCATGTCTGCAAAAATGTTGTTGACAAAACATTGGAAAGCCATGGGAGCATTGGTAAGACCAAATGGCATGATGTGCCATTTGAAAGACCCATAGCAGGTATGGAATGCGGTTTTCCATTCATCTCCATTGGCAATACGGACTAGATGGTAGGCATGGTGGAGGTCGAGTTTGGTATATATGTGTGCGAAACACATGGAGTCAAGAAGATCAGATATGAGGGGAAGTGGATAGCAGTCATTTTTAGTGATTTTGTTAAGGCCGCAGAAGTCGACACAGAGCCTGAGTTCACCAGTTTTCTTCTTGATGAAGAGTACTGGAGCTCCATGGGGAGAGCGTGTGGGAGAAATGAAACCATTACAGACATTATCATCGATAAATTCACATAAGGCTTTGAGTTCGGATTCGGAGAGGGAATAGATGGGTCCAAGCGGAGGTGAGGAGCCTTCCTCAAGGTTGATCTTGAGATTGTAAGGACAATGCTCAGGGAGTTTCTCTGAGAGAGAGTCACTGAACACATTGGCAAAGTCATGATACTCCAATGGAACATCAGATAAATCTGGTGGAGCTGCGGAAGCAGCCTTGCCACTGACACTTGGCATAGAAGGTTGGAGTGTGAACTGTTGTGCACCCTCCTCTGCGCAAGCTTGTATGAAAGCAGCCACGGAAATGATAGATATTTTTGGGGCAACCAAAGTGGAAAATGATGGGATGGACAGGTATGAGTAGATAGGCTCATACACTGGCAGAGTCCATCAGGATCTTGGAGGTGGTTTGGATGGGATAGGACCTGAAGGGTCCTTGCGAGCTTGCGCTGTTGTGTCAGAGGCCACAGAAATGTCTGGAACAGATGCACCAAATAGCTTTGAACGGAAAGTGATACTGTGCTTTGCCCAGTCAATCAACAGATTGTAGCGGGAGAGCCAGTTGTATCCCAGGACGAGGTTACAAGATGAATCAAGACATGGGATGTAGAAGTTGATAGGAATGATATCTCCTGATGGGAATCGTATGGAGAGAGTTACTGATTGTGAGATGTGAGATCCGGCAGAGCTATTGAGAAGCCGAAGTTGAACAGGAGGAATGGAGTTGGTAGGAATATTGTGATCGTTAACGTACTTTGAGTCGATGAAGCAATGGCTAGAACCAGAGTTGACTAGAGCAAGAAAATGTAGGATTGTGGAGATGGGAGATCTGTCAGGCTCTGATCTGGAGCTGACTTCACTGGATAGGGATATGGTAAGTGAATGGTTGGAAAGAGCAGCTGCGTTGAGGGTTACGATCTCTGAAATGCAATGACAGTCAATGCAACCCTGTCCTTGCATGGAGGAATTAGGGTTGCTCTCTATTTTTCTGACTCCAAAGGAGCCAAATCAACAGAGGTGGGAGTAGGGTCAGAGACCTCAGCTGCACATCCACATGCGGAAGCCATGGCTTTTTGCTTGTTGCAGTCCTCGGTCTTGTGTTTGTTGCCACAGAACATGCAGAGGTTGTTCTTGCAGCGGCATTCCTTTTCCTCAGGTGTGAGCTTACCATCCTTGCCTAGCTTGTCAGTGTAGGGCTTCTTGGGGGTACCCATGGAGCCGGAGGGAGAAGAGGTGGATGATGAACCCACGGTGGAGCTGTAGGATTTCGGGGCCATGGAGTTGTAGGAAGAGTTCGAGTTAGAACCCGAGCCCTTAGGTTTGAAAGTGGAGGAGGTGGAGGGCCAGTCATGGTTTTCCCTGGAGACCTCAGCTTTCCTAGTCCAGTAGCGAGCATCAAGCTCCTGGGCGAGGGTCCACATGTTGTGGAGGTTGTTGGGTTTTCCATGGTGAGCCATGTCATCCTTGATCTGCGAGTAAAGTCCATGGTAAAAAGCATGACAGAGAGAGTTGTTGCTGTTGACATGCTCGCAATGTGTCTATGCGTGTAATTTTGCGAAATGTATCAATACATGCATTGCATAATGGCTAGGTACTGAGATAACGAAAGATACAGATAGAGCGCAGTGTCAAACACACAGAGTGCAATGATATATGTATGGAGCACAATATAGAGTCGCATGCAGTATGGCCTTGGGTGACAATTGTTAGAGTGCATGCTCTAATTTAGAATGATACTAGTCGAGGTCACACTAAGTATGAGAGCTCAGCACTTGATACTGAATGCACTAAGAGGCAGATCAGCCACGTGCCCTAAGGAATTGATGAGAGACAGGCATGATACAAGGAGAACTACATTGATCTATGATGCACGTCACATGTGTATAGGAACATAGAAGTAGAGTGCATGAAAAGACACGTGCTGCATGCGTAGATGGAAATAGACATGGAGCACAGTGATATATGAGTCAAGCGCAGTGTCAAACCAATAGAGTGCAGTGATCAAACCAAGATAGCATGAAGTGTAACAACACACACACGCACGCAAGCCTTGAGTGACAATTAGTAGAGTGCATGCTCTAACTTAGAATGATACTGGTTGAGGTCACACTATGTATGAGAGCTCAGCACTTGATATTGAATACACTAGAGGCAGATCAGATACGCGCTCCAATGAATTGATGAGAGACAGACATGATATGAGAAGGATTGATCTGCCACGTGTGTTGCACGCATATATAAAAATAGCCATAGAGCGCAGTGATATCAACATCATGCACGGTATAACAATGTGCGCATGCATGTGCAAGTCTGAAGTGACTATTGGTAGAGTGCATGCTCTAACTTAGTATGATACTTCATTGAGGTCACACTAAGTACAAGAGCTCAGCACTCAATACTGAATGCACCAGAAGCAGACTGCATACGCACCCTAATGCATTACTGAAAGACATGCATGAGAACTACGTGACACAATGATCTATGATGCACAGAGCCTGATCATGCAGCACACGCGCGCGTGTCCCAAATAATGCCTGAGTATAGATAACTCCGAGAGAACTCAGTTTGGCCAAAGAGCGCAGTGCCTAGGCTTACCATGGGTATCCCCTACCAACCAGAGAAACCTAGAAACTCAACATTAGAATGAGATACAGCCTATATGATTGGTTGTCACTCCAAGTATCCTCCAAGGAAATGACGAGTGACATGCCAAGGCATAGAGAGCAGTGCGAGTGGAGTATCAACCATGAGGAAACAGAGTCTGGTCTCGAGATAGGCCTCCAACCAAGTGTCCAGCCCTGGGCATGCTATAACAATGCATGCGCATTGCGAGGAATAATGTTCTGAGGTTCTAACAGTACTGTATTAAGTTGTATCGACATGTATGATGTAGAATTGTATAAATACTGTAGTGTAGATGTAGAGTACAAGTTTCGAGCCCACAGTGTAATAGTGCAAAGCTTTTCAGCCACATGCTCTAGCACTTAGAGTAGCTAGGAACTTCGAGAGAGAATACAACCCATATCAGATATCTATTGTGTGATTTAAGTCATGTGCTTAGACAAGAAAATAGCGCAGCACTCCGTGCAGAGAGTCTGGTTTCGGTTTGACTTGCGCTCTGTGAGAGAATAAGAGTACGGTGTCTTGAAGGTCACCCTTTCAAGTTCTTGAGTGCATTTGTGTGATGCGAGGCATTACAGGCACAGAGGTTCAAACCCTTTGGCTTGATTAGTGTTCGCTTTTCTGTGTTATTTCTGCAGGTTGGCAAAGGTTCAAACCCTTTGGCTTGTCGGACAGGGTTTCTGTGGATTGCATAGGTTTGAACCCTGTGAATCTACGATCGGTTGGAAGCTCGAGCATGTAGGTTCAAACCCTGTGGCTCTTGTGGAAGTTTCGGAGTTTTGTGTCAGTGTAGACACTTCTCCATGTGTTTGCAAAGGTTTTGGTTTAGCGTGTGACGTGCGAGGTTTATTAGTGTGTTGAATTTAATAGGAATTGGTTTCTGCTTTGAGCGAAGTTGTTTAAGTGGTGTTTAGGGTGTTATTGATTGTGTGCAGTGGTTATTAGAGTCCCGAGCGACCGCTAGAAAGTTGTGGAGACATTTGACGAAGTTGTATTGTGTTATACACCCTTGCCTTGAGGCCTGGCGACAGAAGTCGCACCCTCTTGTTCTTGAGAAAAGCCTTTGGACTTAGAGAAGTCTAGATATTATACGAGCGCTATTGCTGCGCGTGTATCTTAGAGATATTGAGAATTCAATTGTATTGGTTTGCTACTTTCATCGCATTAGAATCCCCCCACAAACTTGAGCATGTTTGTGTGTGTAGTGTTGGGTGTGGGTGTGATCAGTGTCTTCGACGCTGTTGCATTTCTAGCTCTGTGCACTTAGACAGCTCTTCACCATAACTGATAACGGTGGCATGTTGATTGAAGCTTACTATGTACTTCATGATCCTGTCTCCATCACGCATCCGAAGATTTTTGAGTTCATCTTCAGCGTCTCCAACGGCGTCGAATAGACCAAAATTAGTATGGAGCTCTGAAAGGAAGGTGGCATAGGAGTATGCCCAAGTGGGAGGATTGGCTTGATTGGGGTGGAGGATATCTGGTTCGAACCAGTCAAGGGTGACACTGGAGAGGAAGGAGATGGCATAGTTGACTTTGGCAGTGTCCACAGCAAATGTGTTGGGCCTGTCATTGAAGTTCAACTGCAGGGAGATGATGAATGCCTTGAGTTTCCATGGGTCCACTCCGTCAAAGGTGTCCGGTACCTTGACTTTGGTATGGACGGTCTGCTGAGGCAGGTTGTTGACTTGGCAGGTAAGGCCATGGAGGAGGTTCATGAATTCAATCATGAGGTGGTTCTCATCCTTAGGATCAGGATTGGGAGGGTTGGGAGGGTTACTGCCTGGTCCACCAGGACCCCCAGGGCCACCTGGATTTGGTGGACCAGCTGGTGGACCGGGGCGCCACGGATCGCGTGGGTTGCGATTGTGATTGCTAGGGGAGTCAGATTCACCATCACTGCCACTGGGATCCCCCTTGTCACCCTCTTCCTCGACTGGGAAGAGTGGCTGCATGGATTGATTGCACAGGGTTTCTGGGATGATGCTTTGATAACCTCCCCATCTGTTCATACTAGTGGAGTCCACAGAGAACAGATTGGGCATGGTGTTGACATCGGATTGGCAGGCAGTGAAGCCACTGTGAGTGTAGGTTTCCCTATGTGAACATTATGTGGAGGCTGACTCCTCACTGAAGAGGGTATGATCCTCTTTCGATGCAGAGGCAGGAATGTTGCACATGGAGAGATGGTTTATGGGCAGAGCCATGGAGGAGGATTGAGTTTGTGAATGTTCGATGGTTGTGTTAGACATTCCTAAAAATTTCAACTCAAGGGTTTGAGTTCGAATATACTGTTAGGATCGTGCCAATAGGAGCAAGTGAAAGGAATGCATGCTGTGGAATCTGCAGAGTGCATGGGCTTGGCAAAGCTATTAGCAATGTCACCCTTGGGTCGAAGCCCAAAGAAGGATTATGGATGGAGTCCGTGGGATTATGATCTCTAGGATCAAAGGTTAAGTCCAATGGCTATCGGAGTCCGTGGACATAGAGAGATGGATTATGGCTTGAAGGCCGAAGAGAGTGAGGATGAGAGTTATTGGGTTAAATCAAGTTGATATTCGAACTGAGGTTATGTACTACTAAATGTACAGCTTATATACTAGGACAGAGTCTGACGGGTCAGGGTCTGGAATAGTGTAGGTATGGCTAGAGTGACGTGATCTGGAATGTTCTGTATCTAGAGGAGTCGAGTATTCTGTGGACTCAGATATAACACCTACTCGCTACCATGACAGGTTCTAGGTGTGATAAATGAATATGTGAAATAAGTAATTGAAATCAAGATATGAAATACAAGATAGAAACCAGGATTTGGAATCCATCGGATTCCGATGATTGACTTGGAGCCGGTGGAGTGGATGATTGGATGAGGTCTGTGGAGTCTGCAGCATGATTGTTACAATCACACTGCATGGAGAATTCAATATTCTTGACTGAAATATTGAATTCCATAACTGTATATTTTTTCAAGAATCTTGGCCAAAATATCAAAACATTATTCTTAATAATATTTCAATAATCCTGTATATTGAAGAAATATTGAAAAATTCCCAAATATTGAAAGACTATGAAAAATATTATTTCAATATTTTTGTGTAATATATGAAATTAATATACAGTTATAAATTTTAATATTTCAGCCAAGAATATTGAATTCTCCATGCAGTGTCATCCCCATTGCACCATACACATATATGATATGCATTGTCACCTTCTCGGTAGTATACATTATGATCCTGATGCACCCTATTTGGTCAAAAATTTTAACAGATTTACTGGCACATCGTGCCACACAAGTCATCAACTTTGTGCTATATGGCAAACTTCCCAAAAGTCATGTCTTCTTCAACAAGAAACAACAACATTCCCTCAAAAGAATGTAAGTTCCTGACATTTACTCTACCATTTTCTTACTGAGCTTTGATCAGTTTTTTCTTCAAAATTGCTGTCATTTAATACCTGAATTGCATGATTTTCCTTGTGTATATATATACCAATTTTATTGAAAAAGATACAACTTCCCCCTACTATGATTACATTGATGAATTTATATCTTTGACAGCTCACCGAAGCCCCAGATAAGGTAGCAGACTGTGCCACTTGCTGGCCTTACTTCATTATTTAGTTAGGTGCCCTTGTCAGAGTATCCTGAAGCCCAACCAATAGGCCTCCTGAAGTCATGAGAGAGTCCCATTTATATTAAGATCAGGCAGTGAAAGTCAAAATATTTAGCCCAGCATGGATGGTTTCACTATATACTTGTTGAAGTTGTATGCATATGTATTAGCACTTTTGGCAGCAAGAATGAAAGTGCATGTAGAGCAGGAGCATGATCAATTCTATGACAATATTAAGCCTCAAAAGGCATGCAATGCCTGACATACCTGATATATCAATGTGATTATAATATGATAAAATGAGACATGCTTTCATCACCAGGAACATTGTGCCTTCAACAGAAACACTGCCAGTCTCCCCTCAAGAATTTGAACCTGATGATGGAAGCAGATGATACACAAGATCACAGAACATCTTTTTTTTGTGAATATGATCAGAGAAGAGGGTTCCGTCTCACTGTCAAGGCAAATCATGAAATATGGCAAACTTTAGATTGCCTTCTGGGGGATACACGACACTGGCTGTCATGGAGACATGAGGAATTAAGATTGTTATTCCCATATGACTGTGGCCACAACACTCCTGAGATTTTGACCTGAAGGAAGCTTGTCGAAAATTGTTCATGGAGCTGAAAATGTTTCCTTGGACATGTTTCCATCTTTTAGAAACCAGATTTAGCAGGGAGAATTCTGTTTCCGGTCAGATGGAAACTCCATAAGGAAATTCAGGTATGTTAGGAGTGCAAGATAGAAAGAGAAAATCTCAGTGGGACACAATTATTATTGGTGATTTCTTGCAAATCACAGCGGCATAAGATGGGCTCTCAAAGCAGCTGCCTGTTCTCCCAACAGAAGAGGAACTACATCTCCAATAGGGCGACATCAGCTTCCCTAGCCAAATAGCATACTTGTATTCTTTCCTCAAGAGAATTGTCTCAATGATCCACCAGTCATCCAGAAGCTCCTCAAGGCAAAGTGTTTTAAACAACTAGCATCATCTCTTACCATCTCTCATGGCTAGTGGCGTGTGAATCATAAATAAAACTACAAAATCGTAGTAGATGATATTTGCGGTAGACAGCCAGTGTCAAGATATCGAGCTTCTGCAGTCATAATAATACTTTTCACATAGTGCTTCCTTCACGATACTCTGGTGGTGGCCCCTCATGCTCACCATCCCATCTGTTCCGCAGTAGTCGTCGTTGAATAAGCATCCTCAGTAGTTCGTCGGTAGGCAACTCCTCCCTTCTCTGATTATCGATTGGATTTTGAGGACTTAGGGCTGCATTGAGTACCGTCAAAACCTGTCCATCCGCCCTCCTTGCATCTGCATCTGCTCCTGGAGGCGTAGAAGACTCTCCTCTACTTGCAAACGCAGGGTATCTAGCTATTTTACCCTGGTTAAAATCAGGCTCTCGTGATATATCTGCTTGAATTCTTGTAGCCATGAATGGTGTCAGAATTTGTGAGGAGCTCTCGTTAACAGGAGGCGCGTGGTTTCGTTGGCGATGTTGTCTATGATAGAGAAGAACGCATGCAGTTGCGACCCCAAGAACTGCCAATCCACCAAGAACACCACCAACTATCGCTCCCATCGGATTATGCTTTTGTGTCAATGGAGAGGATGTGGTCGCTCTTGCAGGAGGTCTACTACTCGTGGTTATTCCATTCAAAGACGTAGGTCCATCACTTATTTTTGAAGATGACTGGTTGTCTAAAAGTTGGATCCCACTAAGTAACGCACTCAAGGCTAGGGTCTGGTTTGAACTGGAGAACACGGTCCTTGGTGGACCCGTCCATGGGAGCCCGTATATGTTGCTTCCATCCAAAGTGGCCTTCTGAACGACGGCATTATACTATCAAGGGAAATGAGCAATGCATACATCCATGGGAAATTCTGCACAGGCTTACCTGTATGCCAATGTATTCTTTGATGTATTCTCGAAGACTGGAGGACGTCGTGTTGCGCTCATAAAATGCTCCCAGGGCCCGTAAAATGTAATGTCCTCCATCGGTAGTCCCTTCACCGTTCAAATTGACGATGAGCTTGTGAAATAAAGATACGGAAAACATATGCACCACGAACTATACCATCCAATTCTTGCCATGATGGGTTGGTTATCGCAGTAGTCATAATACTGTGCAATCTGGCAGAAATTTACATTCAGTTTATGGACAACAAGGATCTGTTACCACACACAAGGCCTCAGTTGATGTGTTGCGTGTGATATCAGCAAGGGTTGCCAATCCTTCGACAAAGGTCCCAGTATTATCGAGGCTCGCAGTTATATCCGTTGTGCAATGTTGGCTTATATTTGACGACAAAAACGCCATTACGGTATTGGAGGGATTGAGAAGGTGCGACTGTATAAACTCTACTGATTCGATGGCTGCATCTAGATAAGTCTGGTTGGATGTTGCTTCTGCCAACAGAGCCGAGACACTGGCATCCATTAGAAAAGCTCCCGCCAAGAAGATTACAGAGCTTACGCAAGGAAAAACCTGGTTGTACAGTGTTAATCGTGTTTCACCAAAAACAGCATAAGGAACAGAGAACACGAACCCAGAGGCCATACTGAAGAGGTATGCATCAGTGGGATCGGTGCTCTGACCCACTAATGAGTTGTTGAGACGTGAATGTAGCGTATGACTCACAAAATAGGTGCCACCTGTTAGAAGTGCTGTCGACCGGGATAAATACAAGGAAGAACCATAGTCATTGCTGGCACTTACTGCCTTGACACGAAGGTGCGATTTTAGATTTCTTACAATGTATGATTCCAGAGACAGCTTGCTCCTTGGATATTGTACATTGCCTTGCAGTAGTCCACGAAGTCACTGCCAGAGCGATGAAGTCTGGGTCTCGGTAAGCCGCATAAGCCCGAGCTGCAGCATATCCGTAATTGCTGGAGAAGGTGAAGAACAAAAAAATAACAATGGATAATCTCACTCACAGCCCGTCGGTTATCTGTATTCAAGATTGGTTCGTCAGTTATTTGGAAAGTACTTTCAGCAACCAAAACTAACACTGAATCAAGACTGGTCAGGTGCGGTTTGGGGCATGTGATAAGACATTACTCACTATGTGGTCGAAAATTCTGGACTGATCGACTCTGCTAGGACGAAGTACTGTTTCAATGTTTGCTTGTACGTGGTTTGGTTGGTTAACCTGTCAAATTCAGCCATTTGTGCATACAGCCTGCCAGGGATGTCGAATGTGGAATCTGAGGATACTTGAAATGGAACCCCAATGCTGTAAATAGAGTAAATGAGGCGCACCCTTGAATTGCCCATCAGGCTGAAGCATGCTGACCGCTTCATCGATCGCAGCACTTGCAATGGAAATACGGTCATCCCTAGACGATGTGATGTTAGGGTTCTAGTTCTTACATTAACAATTTCACTTGTGAGCTTGAAAGCCGTACTTACCTTCCACGATGTCGGCGTTGGGAGGTCTTGTGCCCCACCCGACCTTAGTAAAGGCACCAATAGCATCCATGCGAGAATGAACGGCCGCATTCCTCGAGTCTAAAATACAACACTCTTGCAACGTAGTGGGAACAAGGAGGTAAAGACAAGAAAGCTGGAGAGAAGATGGGAATAGAGGCAATAGATCCATTGTAGATGAGTAAGGGGATACTTAAAACAAAGTGACCATGATATCACACCCTGGTTACAGAGGAGATGTATTGTCGTCGATGTTCATGAGAAAAATTGGACTCAAAAAGAAATATCAGATAGCCTCATTGGTGATGCATGAGTATATTCACACTGTACAATAAGACTGAGCGACCCGCCGCCAGCAGCTTACTAGATAGCAGTTGGATAGCGGCCACCGCTCGGCGGAAGGTAGATATGCATCGCTCGTAACCTGGGTAGAGATAGAGGTAGGAGCCAAGCTCGAATAGTTCTAGGAAAGGATGGAAGAACATCAGAGAAACATTGGAACAGCTCTCAACGTAGTTGGTAGTGACGAAGAATCGCGTCAAATGAAAACAGGCTGAGGTGCGGTCTGACCTGCCCTCATGATGTCACCTGATGAGATCATCAGTTTTTTTAGAAGCAGCGCATCCTTAGGAACCGGCTCTCAAACTAAAGTTCAGTATTCTTCACATCTGGCAAGTAATCTTGAAGCTTTTGTGATAGCGAATCCCCCAGTGTTATCTCAGCCTCGTGTAAAATCTCTATTGACAAAAGTTCTCGCCCAAGGATGAATATAATGATTGGGTATTTTCATTCTGTCATCTGCTTTGCAGATTTTTCTCCTGGATGATCAATCTGACCATACCTCCTCCACAACGACTCTGACGAAAATGGAAGAGGGACCGTTGGCGGAAGCCGGTATTGTGTAAGTTTTCTATCTAGTCCGTCAGCCCTCTCGTTTTGATCAATTTCAGCCAAGAGGACTCCGCTGTGAATCGCGGCGATGCCTTCAAGTTTGAAGAGTTATCTCTTAATCCAGCAGGCAGCATGTCCTCCAGGGAAAATGAACGGACAGTTTTGTTAATGAGCGGGAGCGTTGTGGTGTACGTGCCTTCCTGTTCTCTGATTTACTGTCCTAATCACCCCTTCAGACACGCGAACGTACTGAATACCGCTCCAATATAAAATATATCGCGAATGCATTCCCTGGAAACGCATATTCAGTATGATATCTGGTCCGTAACCTGCCGGCATTCTACTTTCCGCCGTCGAGCTCTACGGTGACGGTGTCTACAGGGAACCAAACACTCCGCCTTTGGCTCAACAAGCCCGGGATCCACAACATACGCTCATAACTGTTGTCCTTCTATACTCGATCAAAGTAGGTACGAGTGTGCCGAACAGCCAGCCTGAAGAAAGACAAAGAAAATGACTATCTCTGGTGCCCCGCTCTACTGATTATCCTCTCCAACCGAAGATCTCGATTCTAGGTTGTATTCATAAGTTCGTTGCTGCCATTAACCGTGATGCTATCATTGTTTTGCTCACGATCCCTCTACCGAACGGTTTTTTGCTCCCTTCCAGCTGTGTGCGTCGTCGTTCCGTCATGTCTATTGTTAACACTTGGACGACACGACAACGACGCGTCTACCTCCTCACCTTCACCTCTGTTACTATCCAGGAAAGCCCCTAGATATCACGCTGATCGATACTGAGGCGAAAGGCTGAACTGTGCACTATACAACACTTGGCCAGATAGATCGGGATGTGAGTACGGCCGAGTTGAGCCCCGGGAGACGTGGCAGGACCCGATAATAGGTTCGCCTTGCTGAATATATCATGCTCTTGCACTTATCATCCTGTCATTAGTTCCGAACTAAGTACAATGGCTATCGTGTCCTTCACTGGTACGTTCTATGACCTCATATTTTAAGACGTACCGAGATCCTGCGATCCGCTTCCTTTTCGTGCTCGTCAAGTGCATAGATAACGACCCGCGCAAGCGTCAGTGACCACCCCGATATGTATTTCTTCAATGACAACCTGCTGTTTGAATGTGTCTCAGCAGATGCACCCAACTACTATGCTTCGACGTATGAGTACGATGCCCCTGCGGGGGTACATAAGTTTCGGTCATGGAACGACCCTAGGAAAGTATACGCTGACACTTTGAGAGTTGACTTGCCATTAGATCCCTCCCATTTGATCTTTCGGGAGATATTGGTTGACCATAGCAAGCATATGGCCGTTCGATCGGAGCTGTAGAGTTTATCTACCCCTGCTTGTGATCCTCGTATGTTGCATCTCAGGTCATAAGGGGTCCCACCCCTGCCGTACCGGTACTTCAGTTAATATGAGTGCGAGCCAAGAAATTGGGGCCAACGAAGTGACTACGTTGTACGTGCTCACTCGACTGGTATCGTCCTTTTGGTCTCGCCGATAACTAACACCTGTGTAAAATAGTCAGGCCGGGAGAAAAGGTAATCTCCAAGTCGAAACATCACGCTGACACTTTGAGAATTAATTCACCATGATCCCTCCCATGTGATCTTTCGAGAGATATTGGACGACCATAGCCAGGATATGGACGTTGTTTCTGCGTCGCATTTTTTCACGATCCGGACGAGGGGGAACTTCCGTTCCCAAAAAGGACTGCAAGGAGAAAAGAAATACAACCCCGGGGTATGCTTAGACTAGGACTCGAACCTGGTTTTTGAGAAGACTTGACGGTGGGCGTTAAGTGTCCGTGAACTTGAAGGACGAAACGAGTGTTGGCACCCGTCGAAATTCGGTGTTTGACAGCACATTCCGATTTTTATGGATACGTCCCTGAGGGCTTGCAACGAATTAGACCAGTTTGGAAGGGAGTGTGATTCAACAGTCACAGTGGGTAAAGAGTACCATAAGTAGGTGGCGAGGAAAGATCGTGCGATTCTTCATTATTTGAGGATGTTTAACCGGGAGTCGAATCCGGGGAGCAGGGAAATCTTCCAGTCATGCGGGATGAAGTGCTTGATGAATACTGCCATTCCTAGGTTTGATGCCTGCAGAATGAAGCAATCGTCTCTTTTATCAGGTTCCGGACCCGCATAGTAAAGTCATAGCGGGTACGTCGTAACTATGACTTGGCTGGCAGGAGAAAGGTATTTCTTTTAGAACTGGAGGCTTTTTTGGAGCGAACGGACGTCACAGTGCCCTCTTAATTTTCAAACATTTTTCATTTTATCACTAGGCAGAGATGGGGAGTTGACGCAGAGACTCGCTTCACGGTGGACTGGTGAAGAAACACGGTATACGGTGAGATAAGATGAAGACGAATCAAGAAATGACCGTGGCGGTGGGTCTGAAAAGACGGTAAGAAAGGACGAAAACAATATGTCCTGACAGGGATTATGAAGCTTCGACTGGGGTTCGAACCCAGTTAATGATCAGACTGTTGGGCCTGCATCACGAAGCTGCTACTTGCCAGATTTCGAATCGACTAAGGAAGGTGGCCGAAAAAGGAGAGAGTACCTCTGTATCTGCTGTGGAAGAATACACCCTGCTCCCCTACTTGCTTAATCCTTTCAAGCATAATCAATGAAAATTGGCAGATGTATCCCCGTTTACTCCGTAGTCCTTCAACAGGGAATCGAACCCTGTCAGTAGTAGATGCAGTCTATCTGGTGGGTCATAAAGGGTCATTTTTCTTAGCGATGTCTACCTGTCATCATCTCGAACGTATGGAATACAAGACTGGTATGCTCCGGTTATATCAATACCTGGTATTTGCATATAATGAAGTAAGGCCGGCAAGTGGCACAGCCTGCTACCTCATCTGGGGCACCGGCGAGCCGTCAAAGACATAAATTCATCAATTTAATCATAGTAAGGGGATCTTGTATCTTTTTCAATAAAATTGGTATATATATACACAAGGAAAACCATGCAATTCAGGTATTAAAGAATGGCAATTTAGAAGAAAAAACTGATCGAAGCTCAGTAAGAAAACAGTATAGTAAACATTGGGAACTTACATTCTTTTGAGGGAATGTTGTTGTTTCTCATCGAAGATGATGCAATTTTCGGGAATTTTGCCATATAGCATGAAATTGATGACTTGTGCGGTGCAATTTGCTGGTAAATCAGGTTGAAATTCCACCGAATAGGGTGCATCAGGATTGTAATGTATACTACCGATGTGGTAGTATGAGTTGCCATGCTCGTAGACTCAACGTCTCGGGCTGGCTGACTCATACTTCCTTTTTTGGTTTGCTACATGTTTCTCTTTCTTTCTACTATCATCTTTTGTTCTTTGCTTCATTCCATTGTTACATGCTTATATTCTCCTTCAACACGAACCCATCTAAAGCTACAACCAACAAGAGTACACCAGACAACTTCTCCCCTCAAGCTACAAGACTCAATATCAAGATACAGATGTTGAGGTACTACACCTTGCTTCTAGACAAGCCGTTTCGACGTGTGGCAGTAGGATAACAAGGGACAAGGGTCATATGAATGCACAAGTGATATATTGGCTCATTACTATCATCTAAATTCAGTTTCTTACTCTTTTCTTTTCATTTCACCATCATTCCCCTCCCTTGTCGGAGATTCTGTATTTGCCTTTTTTAACATTATAATACATAATAATGCCTAAAATGCCATAATGGGCTGAGGCACCTGATAAGGGATTTTAAGAAAAGAGTCAGCGATTTTAATGTCATTAAGACAGCATTATGACAGCATTACTATGCTATTATGACCATATGGTAACCATGTTATCAAGGGTATTCTAAGCAGGATTAGAAGGCAGATCATAATAGATAACAATGCAGATAGTAATGACCTTAGATTGTCGGTTAGCCAGATTATTTTCTATTTTTTAATCACCTTTTAAGGTATTATTTTCTGATTAAAATAGACACCTGATCGGAAACCAGCATGAGATTATAATCGGATGATAATGTTCGGGAAATGTCGGCAAAATATTACAAACCAAATACCAGCTACTGCGGTAACAATTAGATTAGATTGAGCACGAGAGTGAACTCGGCGGGAATCAAACCAGCGACCCCATATGTTTCCATACCAATATAGCCATTGCACTAATATGCCTCAGATTTGTAGCCGACATGAGTTAATATATACGGAAACAACCTAGAGTTGCGAGAACTCAACACATGCATATCTATGTTTTACTGGCTGCAAACTATCTTTGCAGCAATTTACTTGGAGGACATCAACACACCGCTTATTTTTCATTACGCATTTTACATTAAAATAATTAAAATAATAAGGATTAATTTTGTTTGTAATATCCAACCAGCGGAAGTATTAGGTAGAGCGAACATGTAAAGGATTGTTATTATTGCCCATTTAAATTTGTCTTTTGTTTGTCGAAGATGTGCAATTGCAGGTTTACTAAAAAAATACACAGATAGTGAACGTCCTCAGACAGAGAAGACACATACCAAAGCTGGGCAATCATATATCCCACAAATAAATCTTTGACCGGGACTTCCTGTTGATGCATCATCGAGGTAGTATTTCGTCAATCAATCGGAAGACTTACAATTGCAACACTCATCCATTGTGACCAAAGGGTCGGTATGTTGAGCTATGGCTACTTTTAGCATCCGAGGGCAACAAAGACGGTGAGGCCTACTCACAGCTGCCGATGGACAAGATGCTCGATCCCAAATTCCCCAAGCCTAGTGACTGTATTGTACATGAGTTTATATAACAAATTTGCAACCCTGAAGTCTAAATCACCTGGAAAAAATGTCAGTCATACTCGAAAGAGAAGGTAGCAATAACTTACCTCCACATGGTCCCTATCTCTGAAGAAGTGCTTGGATGCCAGGGGACACCCATTCCTTGCATTGCGCAACCACCGCCTCTGTTCACGAGGCCCATATTCAAACCACCTCCCCGCATTCCCCACCTTCATCTCCAGTGTGACGACCATCCACCCTGCACGATCATAGCCTCGTAATGTATAGTGTTCATCTTGATAATGTGGGGTGTGATGCCAACCACAGCTACAAACATTAATCATTCAAAAGATGGTATAGAAATAACTCACAAGATAGAGAGTTTTTCGACCCCGTTTCGCACGAGGACATTCGTGTATCTCGTCTCTGCCTCGAGAAGCACACTCGCTGGAAAAACATCCTGCAAAGATGACGAACAACTGGAAATATGTTGAGGATCGTCGAAAAAGGAATCCTGTCGTCGAAGACTCTGCATGAAGTAATACTGCATCACGATATAGAAGAGGAGGGTGCATAAGGACATAGTAGTCGAGTGACAAGAGCAGTCGGCATAGTTTCCCATGATGTACACCTATTTATACCATGGATTGGGCAAATCCCACCTGCCCAACGACATATGCATCAAGATAACTTCATGCGCTCATCTTGATGCCTGGCAGAGCACATGAAAGAGGGAGGGACATAAAAACTCATTCATATTGACACTGTAATAATAAAGATCAAAAACAACGCGACATAAAATTTTGATTTCAGATCCAACCATCTGCAAGGCTTTGAATCGTCAAGACATCCCTCCTGATGGTCGTAGATGAGGAAGCACAGGTGGCCGTCCAAAGACATCAAAAAATGTTTGCGCATAATGCGCTGCCAAGGCTGCCTCTGTCTTCAAAGATGCTTCAGATCCCAACGGACCCAGATGGCCTTTGGCCGCAAAGGAGAGAGGGATATTCCAGGCTCGCATCAGGTCTGAATGATTTTAATGCTTTGAATCGTTCCAGCCAAGTACGCAGTACGAGACGGTTTGTTGATGTTGATGTTGACGGAACCAATGACCCATCGGAGAAAAGACCCATGATTTGTTCTTGGCATCCAAGTCGAAAGTTAATGATATCCTCTTCTTTTGCCGGCAAATCTGGATGCGTGAGGTGCATATCAAGCAAAAGTAGTTCCTGACAAAAGTTGAGCTCGCAAAGCTCCCATACAAGATACGTTCCTTTCTCAACGTCAACTGGTTGATCGCAGACAGGTGCAGGAGCTTGTAGAATAGTGGTCCTTGAACCGGGGGCTTCAAGGGTGGAGCCCATTGCCTGAGTCATGAGATCATGAGCCTTGGTACCCTGTGCATTTCCTGACTTGAACGCCATTGCAAGTAGCTCATGCCAGAGTTGCGGTCAAAGTGGCTTGGCATTTGAAGACGACGAGGTAATGCAGTAAATGAGAGCATCTCGACAATGCTCCCACTGATGAAAGAACGAACTCTGCCCAGCAGCAGAAGCATACACAAGCAAGGCAGGATCTGGAAAGACGTAGCCTTTATCCTGGCTTGGTGCAATTGTGCCTTCTTTATTGCTTTGGCTTTGGGCGAGCCTACTATGTTCCTCGCGTTCTTGAGAGCGTTCAGAGAATTTGTCGATATTGGCAATTGCACCTGCCCATGCAGGTATTAGAGGAGGAGCATATGTTCCAACAAGGTTCGTAAACTTGTCTCGTTGTTGATTGTCTGTTTCTAAACAAATGGCTTATGATTAGGAAATGAGAGCTATTGCATATTGATATCTTACTTTTTTTCTTTCGGGATGCCTGAGCACTAGCAAGAGGCCCAAGTGCTCTCCCCTTTCCTCTCTGATTGCGCGTCGGATGACAAGATGTGGTAGAGATAGACGAAGAACTGGAAGCCGCAGCTTGGGTGTGCTCAGCGTGTACAACAGGAGACTGGGAGACAGTGACAAAGTTGAATGGATTTTGATAAGTATTGAAGATTTGTGTGAAACGGTGCATTGCGTAGAATTTCTGAGGATGGGATGGGTCCCCCTTGAAAACAACAGGGAATGGAGGGGCAGGAAGAGAGGTATTAAGAGGGAAAATCACAGGTTTCTCTGCCTTGAGAATGACCTGATTGCTAAATTGATCCACGGGTCGATCAAGGTACACAGGAATTCCAGCTCTGATATGCTGCTCAGCTACGTCGAGATTGATGGTGAAAGTGCCCATCAAATGGCTGGAATTGGAGGCGTCATCTCGTCGAGCTTTGCCATTCATCACGGGTTGATAGCATTCCATGTAATCCAGTCCGGCGACCAACTCGAGCCAATAGCTTTGCATTGCTGCCACCTGCACACGAATGCTCATAGAGTCTGTCATTACAGACCTTGTTTGATTGACTAACGCCTCGAGACGTGCACACCAAATGCCCAAAAAAACATCAAACCCTTCTGAATACCGTTTCGAGCTACGAGCAGCAGAAGAGCGCTCATTGATATAGTCGAAGGCACACTGGAACCGAGAATGTACGTCCCGACTGAGTAGGCCGATATGGGTAAGATATCCAGTTGAATGAACAATATCAGCATCAACGATGTCATACCAAATTGTGTCCAGCCAATTGTGATAAGGATGTGTGTCGTTGTTGGGACCTGGGCGACATGGAATGACAGGGAAATGACAAAATTTTGAGTCGAAAAACTGGGGAGCATGAGTTGGGTCATGGTGACCGAAGCAACCGTCCTCATGTAATAGGATTTCTGTGGTACTTGGAGGGTTAGGGATGAAAGAACCATTTGGCGTAGTGATAAAAATCTTGTGTTCTTCAATATAGGTGCCAACACGTCCATCGTTGACAGATAATGTTTCTACAGGCAAGTTCAAGGGTTAGCTATCAGAAGAAATATATGCCCTTACTGCCATCCTTGCAGTCGCCAGCATTACTCAACAGATCCTGCAGCTGAAAGGCATGAGATGATTGCATTGCCATAGTTGTCAAAGGACCAAAATTTGCCGAAAGGAAGACAGAAATCCAGCGGGAGGTCGGTGTTGTTAACAAGATAATAGTACGTCGCATACAATTATCGTCTGCGCCAACCAACGCACGTCTCGTGCGTCAGCTAACCAAAAGCAAAATACTCTCGTAGTTTGTTTAGGTCGCAGTTGGGTGTAAATAGAGTTTTTCTGTTCTGAAACTAAGTTAATTCTGGCTAGTAGAAACACTAAGTGAGGGACTTACCATTATGGAAGGGAGTCGTTGAATAGAGAGTATTGAATCGCGGTCTATGATCCCAATTTGGTGAAACTTAGTAAGCCACCTTCCATCTTGAACGCCCATTGATCACTCACTCAGTCACTTCTACGCTCTCTCTCTCTCTCTCTCTACATCTTTAATCTCTCTCTTCCTCCATCATCAAAACACATTGATGAGATGTTAATGCGACGATGGTGTCTCGCGCAATGCGAGATACCTTCTACTCTCTGACGTGACGTCAGAGGGATATCTTCAGGAGATTCCTTCACACCATGCTCGCAGCCATGGTGAGGCAATGCACTCGGTTAATGGATAATGGTAGGTTCACCTCGCTCTGCAGGAGCCTTCAGGTGCTGGTTTGTTACATTTCCACCTGCCCAACACATTCTAATGCTGTACATTGTAGGTAAAAGCATATTTCTTTCCTTGATTCTCACAGGGTTCACAAATCTTAGTCAAGCCATCATGAATTCTAGCGAATCCCGCACAAATCTAATTGTAACGCAATGTATGCAATTTGTCTCTCAATTGACACAATCAATGACAGTTACTCCCCAGATCCAGAGCCTTCGCTAAGCTTCAATTGTTTCCTCCACACCACAACTGCTACATCTTCTCATTTCTTCATGATCCCTGTAGTCTTCTTCTCTTTCTCCCTAGGCCCTACCTTGTGTCAGTACTATGAAAGCAACAGAAAGCAACAGAGAGAATGCGTTCCGAAGAACCAGCATTTCGGGGATTCTGCCTGTATAGATGTCTGGAGCGCCAAATTCAGAAAAGAATTCCTGCAAAGTAGGGAAGATATGAGTTCTGAGCTGAGCCGAGATTTAAGACACGGAATCTTCGGGTAGGTACTTCATCTGGATTTGTTGCTGCTTGTGGTGCTGATGCTCGATCTCGAAGGTATTTCAGAAACTGGCTTACAAATGTCACATAATATCTCTCTTTGTATCTATATCATTGGCAGCATTGTCATGGTGCTCGTTAACCCAACGCTTGTTCGAGCCACTCTCATGGTATCATTTCTTCATTCTCAGATGTACCAAGGCTTCATTCAACCTATCTGGATGCGGCCTTCTTTATACGTTCCGCAAGTTAAATCCTACAACCGCGAAATGACGAATGTATAGTTGGCTGCCCACGTGAATGCCGCGGTTCTGGACAAAGGATTGTACTTTGTAGATGTACCATCGTAGTATCCCTCATGGTCTCAATGGATTCTGTGATTCGACGGAACAAGCCAAGGTGAGAGAACAACCCTAATTCAGAGGTGCGTCCGCTAAATAACTCAGTCATCGTTCATTGACACTTGCCCAGACCCCGATACAGACTCGTTGTCAATGCTGACATTAAAGGCGACTGGTACGACATTCTCTGCAGAAAAGTCTGTCCTCGCTGCGTTAATTCTACAGACTTAGTGGCACTGGCACATGCCAATTGCAGTTTGGCAGTTTGTTCTTTCTGTCAAATTTTTTCGCCTCATCCACAAACAAATCAGCTTTCAACATGTCTGCACCTCCAGTACTATCTGCCACCGAGAACCTGAACAACATCAATTTCTCCAGTGAAGAACTTGTCGAAGTAGGGCTCTTTCACAGAAACTCGTCTTCTACTGATTTAACACTGCCCCATAGGCTATGAAGAACCTTCAGCTGCAGAACCAGGCCCTCCTGCAAGAAAACCAAACCCTGAAGGCGACACACATGCCCCAGGGTAAAGCCAAGGCAGTGGCTCCAGAACAAGTAGCGGACGATGACAATGAAAGTATCCTCGACACCAAGGACATCAAGAGGCTTCAGAGGGATGGGCGGAGCCTTGTCATCTTTTCCTACCTCTGGTGGGACAAGCTCCCCATCTTTGGTTTTGATAGAAGCCAATGCCAGGAGGAATTGGACCTTCTTCGTGCTAAACTTGCCGAGTGGTATGCTCTACCGAAGGAAGCTCAGGCCGCAATTGACAACTTCACTGTGAAGAAAAGACAAGCGGAAAGTAGGTTAGACCTTCTACGTGTTGTCGAAGCTCTTTACCAGGAGGTCCCCGAAAAGTACCATGACCTCATTAAGTCTGATTATACTCACTTGACCACGGCGGTGTGTTCCGTTTCCTTCCTATCGTGGCGCCAGAGGCTAATCTTTTTTACAGATGAAAGATGCCGCTTCTTCTCTTTGATCCACCAGTGTCTTCAACATGAAGAAATCTGCCAACATTATCTTTGAGGGCATCATCCCCATCACAGCCTTTGCCAATGGACACGATCAGAGTACCGACCAGCTCTGCTTGACCTTGCTTGGATACGACAGCATTAGACAATGATATGCTCAGTGCCCTGAGCTTCTCTTTCCTCCTGGACAAGGCCACAAGCATGGGCCAGCTCTCTTTTGGTCTCCCGCTCTGGTGAAGGTAAGAAAATATCTATCATTGGTATGCATAATATTATGTTAACACTGTTTCAGGTCCTGAGCCACGTCCTCTTGGGGCCATCCTCTCTTACTACAGGCAAAAAAACCCGATCGACGAACGCTGTCCTTTGGGAGAAAACTGCGATCACCCCTAGGGCAATTGCATATGCCGCTGTTGTTGTAAGTATGAAACCTAAATCAAAAATTGCTCTCTGCTGACAACAGTTGTTTGACAGGCCCAATATCTTTTGAGCAGGGACAACACGTTCACTGAAATAGGAGAATCCACCAAAATTCCTTATGCTGCTGATTGTCGGTTCTACATCCGAACCATAGAGGCAACGTTGAGCCTCTCCTCGATGAAGAGAACCCTCAAATTCTTTGATAAAAACCTATTTTTGCCCAAGAGGAGCATGAAGGGGTTAGCCGTCGCATCCCTTCAGGAGGCATCAGATGAAGAGGAGGAGGCCATTGTCAGAGGGTTGTATGAAACTGAGGGTTGATAGGGAGACGGACATTGCCTCTTCGGAGGAAGGCACAGCTGCCAACGCCACATTTCTGGCCCCTCAGCTGACTTTGAGGGCCCCTACTGTAACTGTGGGCACTTTCCTCACCTCAAATTATGTAGAAGTTGGTTCTGATGACAACAACAACGACAACAATGACATCAGTGACATCAGTGACATTGTCGAGGACGAAGACAAGGACGAGATTATGGCTAACGGCACTCCTCCTAACACACCTATTGAATCCATCACAGTCACAGTGGAAACAGCTCGGCTTCAAGATCCTGTGAAGCGCACCAAAACTGTGACATTCATGCTTCCAGGCATTGACACTCAGGCTGCCAAACCAGTAGAAAACGAAGCCGCAGGCAGCATGGCTGTACAAGAAGCCCTGAATGGTGGTCGCATGGTCATTCACAATGGAACCCAGGGTAGCATGGGAACTCGTGGAGGAACTCGGGGCAGAGGGGGTAAATGGGATAGTAAATGTCAGGGAGGGAAGAAGAAGGCTACTGAGAGTGTGCAGAATGCACCGAGAGGCCGGAATCTTCGTTCTCATGCCCTGCCTATGTAGTATTGTGTAGAACATGCCTGTTTAGCATAGTGTAGAAATTGCATGCCACTTTCATTCAATTGTGTGAATTTCAATATTATAATAATACTTTAAGTTTTTTGGTGGTATTTCTTTGCTGGATTTCGAAAATTTTCTCCAATTAAAAGATGTATCATTGTATACATTACATACAACATGTTTTGTTTTTTTAGACAAAGCACACAATGAGAAAGGACAGTAGCATGGGGACTGATATAATAATAATAGTTGGTCAATTCAAAGTCACATGATTGACAGTTGGTCAGAATTTGGAGTTTTTTTCTACTTGTCCTTGTCGTCTGTCTTCGCCTTTCATTCAAACAAAAGTTCGACAGCTTCAGCAACACCAAGGATCAAGCTCAACCTCGGACTAGCTAGAACAGACCACATAACACGAGATGTGTTATGTGTAGTGACTGATACACAAGACGTGTATTGGCGGGGGTCTGGGAAAGGTTACATGCTGAAGAGGCATCTGAGTGCACAGTGCTAGAAATGCAACAGCGTCGAAGACACTGATCACACCCACACCCAACACTACACACACAAACACACTCAAGTTCTTGGGGGGATTCTAATGCGATGAAAGTAGTGAACCCAAACAACTGAATTCTCAATATCTCTAAGACACGCGGAGCAAGAGCTCTCGTATAATATCCAGACTTCTCTAAGTCCAAAGGCTTTTCTCAGAACAAGAGGTGCGACTTCCGTCGCTGGGCCTCAAGGCAAGGGTGTATAACACAACACAACTTCGTTAAACATCTCTACAACTTTCTAGGAATCGCGCGGGACTCTAATAACCACTGCACCCTATCATTAACACCATAAACACCACTTAAACAACTGCGCTCGAAGCAGAAACTCTTGGAGTTATCGAGGTAGGCGCTCGGACATGGTAACGGAAAGGGAAGCTCGAGAGAAAACTGAGAGCGACGTTGTCTGTTTAGAACAACATATTGTTAATCTCAGCTTGTTGGTAAAAGCTTGTATTATATACCTGTTTAGAACAACGTATTGTTACTGTAGTATGATAAGTAATACGCTAGGATGAATATACGTAGAGGTACTCACATCTCAGCTTGTTGGTAAAAGCTGAGATGTGCGGCTGTGCGTTGTGTATGAAAAAGGAAAGAAATTATCAAATACATCATCCGTCTACGTCTTGTGCCGCTACTACATCCAACACTCCCCCTCGAGACGTATGCGACTCGTTTACACAACGCCCAGCGCCTCCGTAAACTTCTTGAACTTTTGACGAGCTAATGGCTTTGTCAGAACATCAGCAATCATGTCATCTGTGGGACAGTACTGCAATCTGATATGGCCTTGCTCAATGGTTTGCCGGATGAAATGGTAACGAATTCCGATGTGCTTTGTACGTTCATGGAATACTGAATCCTTGGCTATAGAGAGGGCATTCTGGCTGTCAGAGTAGAGGATGGTGGGTTTGCTTGGATAGATGGAGGGGTTCATGATGAATGTGGAGAGTTCAGAAAGGAGCTTGTGCAACCAGATCATGTTCTTCGATGCTGGAGTCAATCCGACGTATTCTGATTCACCTGTTGAGACAGTAACAATTGGCTGTTTCCTCGATGTCCACATAACGGCGCCCTGACCCATGAACATCACGAATCCAGACATGGATTTCCTTCCAGGCTGGTTGGCATATGCTGCATCATGATAGCCCTTCGGATTGATATTGGGACCACCAATTATGAGCCGTTGGTTGCGTGTACCCTTGAGGTAGCGAAGGACTCGAAATCCGGCCTTTAGGTGAGTTGAGCATGGTTCCTCAACGAATTGTGAGAGTGCTGAGACCGAATAGCTAATTTCAGGACGAGATCCAACTGCAACATACATGAGGGAGCCCAGGAGCTCACGATAGAGTGCTTTCTCGCATGGTGTGACCGGTTCCTTGGATATAGAAGGTGAGTCCAGGTTCAAATCGAGATTTGCCTCCATTGGTGTCGCAAATGGCACCATATCCTCAACGCCGAACCGTTTCGCAATTTGATCAATGTAGGCTGGCTGTCCAATGCTGATGGTGTGCTTCTCCCAGTCCCGAGTGATGTGCATCCCCAGTAGCCAGTGAATAGGTCCAAGATCAATGAGCTTGAAATGAGAGCCGATTTCTCGTTTGAACCGGTTTGACTCTTCTTGGGAGTTCGCTATGATGGTAAAGTCATCTGTCGCAACTGCAACAATTGTGTATTTGTTTGCTGACTTGATCCGGTAGAAAACGGCTTCGTCTGCGTTGCTGACTGTGAACCCGAGAGAGATCATTGCTGACTTCAGGGTTTGGTACCAGCCTCGGCCTGCTTGCTTCGTGCCGTACAGGCATTTGAGTAGCTTGGCACAGATGTTCTGGCCTTTGAGGTGTTCTGGGATCTCGAAGAATTCTTCGTATCTGTTCGGGAACTTGATGTAGATTTCTTCGGTGATATTGGCATGCAGGTATGCATTTTTGATATCAGCTTGGTCAATTATTGCATCACGAGAGGCAGCCATAGATAGTAGGATGCGGAGAGTGGGGAGACGGACAACCAGGGCATATGTGTCAAAGTAGTCGACACCTTGGACTTGAGTAAATCCTTTAGCTACGAAACGCGACTTTGCCTTTTCAGGTTCGCCATTTTTGTTCCGTTTGACCCGATACACAAATCTCGTGTCCACGATATTTGCATTCGTGGGAACGTCGTCTCGTTTCATCACCTTCCATGCTTTTTTCTTCTCACACTGCTTGACTTCTGCGAGCATCGACTTGTGCCATTCTCCCTCGTCAGGACCATTCAGTGCCTCCTTCATGGTTACTGGTTCAATGTCCGCTATCATGGCATAGTCTACTGGTGAGGAGTTCAACAGCTCGTTGTCTTCGTCATCATCTGACTCATCATCAGGCATGGTTACTGCTATTCCAGCAGCAGTGGGACGTTTGCGAAGGTCTGGGAGTGCGAGTTGGCCTGGTTTTGGAGCTGCAGAGCGCTTGGGTCGGCTTGGTTGAGGAGCAAGGTCAGACTCTATGTCTGTGAGTGGGGATTCTGGACGCTCTGGGTGAGTTTCTGCAGGATTCTGTGGTTCGTCTGGCATGTTTTCGGAGGGCTGAGAAACGGTAGATGACCTTTGAACTGGAGGAGGGTTGATATCTTCATCCTCCCCCTCAACAACGAATGGTTCTGGAGTCAGGTCATTTTTGTTGAAGTAGACATCGCGTTCAATGCTAACTTTTCGCTTTTTAGGCCAGTAAATCCTCCAGCCCTTGGCTTCTGTATCGATACCCACAAAGTGAGCCTCAATAGCATGCTCCCCAAGCTTTTCTGGTGCCTTCACTCGAATCCAGCATCGGCATCCCCATGGACGAAGGCCTGAGATGTTAGGCTTTCTGCCGGTTGCCATCTCAAATGGGGTTTTCCCTGATGGTATTGCTTTTGTTGGGGTGCGGTTGTAGACCCATTCGGCATGCCGGTGAGCTTCAGCCCATAGATATTTTGGTAACCCCGAGCTGATCAAGAATGCCCTTGTTGTGTCCATCAGGTACCCATTAGAGCGTTCGGCAATTCCATTTGATTGAGGAGAATCATGTACAGTAAGGTGCTGAACCGTTCCCTTTGATTTGAGATGCTGAGTGAATTCATCGCTTAAGAATTCTCCCCCTCAATCCGTACCAAGGATTTTGATGACCTCCACACCTTGTTGGACCTTGATCCATGTTTTGTAGTGCTTGTATGATGCAAAGGTACCCGATTTCTTTGATAGATACTCGGACTTTGATTCATGAGTGTGTAGGTCACGATATGTGCAGGCATAACGTGCTCCCCCAAGTGATACAACAGACATCGGACCCATCAAGTCTCTAACAACTTTGTCGCCAGCATTCTCAACGTACTCGTATTGACCTTGTTTGGGGAATGGTTTGCGTTTTGCTTTAGCCTTTACACAAGTCTTGCAAAATTCTGGCTTTGAGTCCAGATCAAGCTCAATTCCCTCAATATGGCCATCAACATACATGCGACGGAGGGTGGCATGGCTTCGGTGAGCACAGATATTGTGTAGCTCTGTGATGTTCACTTTGAGCTTACTAGCTGCCATAGCGACATCTGGCTTTGCTCCCGTGGTGGGCTGGCGCGGGCCTGGAGTTGATATTATGTATAAGCCTCCGGCTTCGGGGATCTTGGCTATGATCCTGGTGTTGGGTCGTGGTGTATGGATGTACATGGTTCGATCAGAGGGTTCAATATGGATGGGAAATCCGGCACGGCTGACTTGTGATAGGGATATAAGAGTGTATGCCATTTTCGGTGCATAGTATGCATTTCGAAATCTTGCAATGGTGGGTTTTTTGTCTTTACCCATAGGTAATGGTAATTGAAGATCCCCTTTGCCGATTGCATGGAAAACTTCACCGTTCGCAGCCTTGATGGGCTTCGGTTCAATGTTGGTGTAATTTTTGAATCTCCAGCATTCGGGTGAGTATGTTTTCGAAGCTCCGCAGTCAGCAATTGCTGTAACTTCTTCTCCCATTGCTACGTGAGCATTACCCTCGGTCTTGTAGCCCGACGTGCACACTAAGGCCACATTTGAGTTGTCATTGTCATCAGCTACGACTGCAATGACGTGCTCGTTGTCGCTTTCATCAATGGCTGCTGATGCCGATTCCTTTGCTTTCCCCTTTCCCTTAGCCTTGTTCTTTTTCGAAGCTGGACCTTGACCCGCTTTTCCACCACCTTCGCACCAGCAGTCCCCAATGAGGTGGCCAGTTTTGCCGCATGCCGGGTTCGTGCATTTAAGGTGGGACCTGTCTTGTTTTTTTGTTTTCCCCCTTGAACCCTGGCTGCTTTGACCTTTTCCTTTGTTTTGTCGTTGCGCAGACATGGCGACATTTTCTGCTGTTGCTTTTCATGCCACTTCTTCATCCCATTCCTCCTGCAGTGCTGCAACAAGGATATCAGATGTGAGGGGTATTTTGGTGAATTTGCTGGTAGCAGAGAGGGTGCGGCGGATATGGTCATAGGAAGGTGGGAGTGATTTTTGGATCATCGAGGTGTACTGATTATCTTCGATTTTCAGGCCCATGCCCTCAATACGTTCACGGAGGATCCTCATCTGGCCAAGATGCTCCCGCATGTTGCCTTCATCAGGGCAGGACATGTTGCTGAGCCGGGTTAGGAGGTGCTCACGTACAAGATCACCCTTGCCAGTCATGACGTCGACGAGCTTTTTCCAGACGAGTGCAGCTGTTGCTTCACCCTTGATCTCATTGGAGGTAGAGTCAGAGATGGATTCATAAATGATGCAGCACATCTTTGCCTCCTTCTGCTCATACTCCTCAAGCTTGTCCTCTAGCTTCTCCAGGTCATCATCCGAGAGCGGGTGTGAAAATCCAGTGTCAGTAGACCGGTAAAATTTTCCTTTGTGCTCAACTGGGTGAGGGGGTATTCGGGCGGTTCCTCGTAGGTGCCGGCCAAGACCCTTGTCAAGAAACTTGTTGGTGATTTTCTCTTCAAATGCAACCCAGTTCGTTCCATCGTCTTCAAGCTTTGTTGTGCTGACCAACTTTATGGCAGTTGTTGACATTATGGTAGCGGGGCCCATAACCTCTTGGAGTTATCGAGGTAGGTGCTCTGACGTGGTAATGGAAAGGGAAGCTCGAGAGAAAACTGAGGGCGACGTTGTCTGTTTAGAACAACGTATTGTTAATCTCAGCTTGTTGGTAAAAGCTTGTATTATATACCTGTTTAGAACAATGTATTGTTACTGTAGTATGATAAGTAATACGCTAGGATGAATATACGTAGAGGTACTCACATCTCAGCTTGTTGGTAAAAGCTGAGATGTGCGGCTGTGCATTGTGTATGAAAAAGGAAAGAAATTATCAAATACGTCGTCCGTGTACGTCTTGTGCCGCTACTACATCCAACAGAAACCAATTCCTATTAACCAATCCACAAGAACCACAGGATTCTAACCTACGCGCTCGAGTTTCCTAACCGATCGTAGACCCACAGGATTTGAACCAATGTGATCCAGAGAATACACACAAACACAGAGAACCCCGTCCGACAAGCCAAAGGGTTTGAACCTTTGCGAACTTGCGGAAATAAACCAGAGCGAGCACTAACCAAGCCAAAGGGTTTGAACCTCTGCCGCTTGTAATGCCTCGCGTCACACGAAACCCTCAATCAATAGAGTAGTGCCTACACTGACACGAACCTCGCAATCTCAACACAGAGCTCAAGTCAAACAATCAATGCAACTTAAGTATGGAGTGCCCTGCAAGCCTTATCGGCCACGCTCATGACTCAAATCACTCAAATTAATATCAAAAACATTTATATTCTCTCGCTCGAAGTTACGAACCACTCCCAGTGCTAGGGTGAGTAGCTATTGTCTCTTGCACCGTCACAATTGGGGTTCAACACCTCTGACTCGTCACTAATGGACAAAGTACAAGGCTCAAACAGCTCCAACGGAATCGTGCGCGTATCAAATAAGCTTGTCACTATTACACGGGGGGTTGAAAACCTATGTTACTCTATCTACAATATTGTATTTATACATTTCTGCGTCCTACAAGTCGGTACAACTTAATACACTACTGTTGCAATACTGGAACATCATCAATCGCAACGCGCACGTGTTGTTATAGCATGCCCGAGGCTGGACACTCGGTCAGAGGTCTATCTTGAGACCAGACTCTATTTCCTCATGGTTGAGACTCCACTCGCACTGCGCTCTATTGGTTGGCATGTCACTCGTTATTTCTTCGGAGGATACCAGGAGTAACAGCCGGTCATATAGGCTGTATCCTCATTTATTCCTGAGTTTCTAGTTTTCTCTGGTAGGTGGGGGATACCCGCGGTAAGCCTAGGCACTGCGCTCTATTGCCAAATCGGGTTCCCTCGGAGTTCTCTATTCTTAGCCATCATTTCCTACATGCGTGCAACTCTTTGATCAATCTCTGCCCTGTGCGTCATAGATCAGTGTGTCACGTAGTTTTCCCAGTATCAGGTATGCTTTTCATTAATGCATTAGAGTGCATATGCAGTCTGTTTCTAGTGCATTCAGTATCAAATGCTGGACTCTTGTACTTAGTGTGACCGTATCCCATATCATTCTAAGTTAGAGCATGCATTCTACCAATCGTCACTCAAGACTGATACGCGCACGTATTGTATCGCGCACAATATGGATATTACTGCGTTCTGTGTGCATTACACTGCGCTCTATTCATATTATACTGCACTCTATTCATATTCCTTGTTATCTCAATGCCAGGATGTTGTAAAATGTATATATTGATACATTTCGCGAAATTACACTGGTAAACACTTTGAGAGTGTGTCAACGCGACGTGTATACTATTCCAACTAGCTACGTCCTGGGTTGTTGGATAGATTTAATCTATATTTCCTGTTTGTGATTTCCTTTGTGCCAGAGCTTTACTGACTAGTAATAGCTATCTTCCAGTTTTAACAGAGCTATGCACAAGGCAAAGGAGAGCGAACAGAAAATCTGTCCCCACTGCCAAGGCACTTCCCACGCTCGAGGATTTACACCACATGAAAGGTCTTGCTCTCGGAAGATACAGGAATGTCAACGAAGCGCCCAGTGCAGAGCTCAGTATGGAGAACAATTCAGATGTATGTTGTACAGGTCTTCCGACAAACTTGGGCATTGATCCTTCTCCAGCATTACCTCCTCGTCTCAATTCCCCTTCAGCATCGCCTTCCTCTCCTGGCGCTACTACCTCGCAGTGGTGTTGGGAACAGGCTCAATCACTAGCAACTGGTACATTTACTTCAGGTTTTCTGATTCTTACTATCAGTCTGACTAGGCCTCTGAGAAGATTTCGATGACATGGGAGATGCCCTGCCTTTTCCGCCTGAAATGGCACCCTCTAGTGAACCAGAACCTCCTGCCGACTATATCCGTACAGAGTATCATCCCCACAGCAGTCGACAACCTAGACTCGATAAAGTTGAAGAATTTCAAGCACAAACAGGATCAAGGTCAACAATCGCATCAGAAGATAAACCCTGGAGCCCGTTCAGCTCACGAGACGATTTCGAACTCGCAGAATGGATCTTAGAGTCAGGTATCAACCAAGGCGACATTGATGCTCTTCTAACGATGATGATCAAACGAGGGGGCCAAGTACCTTCATTTCAAAACCATCGAGAACTAATTGCTATGTGGAAAAAAGCCGTGCACCTTCGTACATCTGTTCGTATTGCTATTCATTCTGGTTCAAATTTTAATGCCTGACCTTTGACATAGTTTGAGTCTTCAATGTTCACTGTGCCATTGCAAGACCAATCCTACGAATTCACTGTATACCATAGGGATTTATGGTCCTGGACGTTGGATATCCTTCAAGACCCTCTCCTTGCTCCTTATCTCAACTGGGATGCTCAACAACTGTTCAAAGTCAACGGCAGTACGTCTCAGCGATTCTACACGGAGCCTCACACCGGCAATATGTTTTGGGAAATCCAGGTTAGTCTTTCATGCTCATAATCATTTACATAACACCATACAACTAATTCACAAACAGACCACTCTTCCTAATGGCGGAAAACCGATTTGCTATATCATATATGCCGACAAGACGCGGCTTTCCTCGTTTGGTACGGTTCAAGGCTATCCCATCATTGTTAGATTGGGAAATCTTCCTTCCCATATTCGCAATGGTCAAGGTGTCGGAGGGGGGCGTGTCATTGGTTGGCTACCAATTGTAAGTCTAATTCTGTATCGTCCTGTAAATTTACTCATGCCGTGTTCATCAGGTCAAGGAGGAACCCCAGCATACAGGAAAGTCTTACTACACTAATTTCAAGAGGGCCATCTGGCACAAGGCATTCGAATTTATCCTTTTGACAATCAAGGACAAGTCAAAATTTGGTGCTTGGGTACAAGTTGCCGGAGCAGCAGAGTTATACTTGTTTCTGACTATCATGATCTTGTCTGCAGATTACGAAGAGCAGTACGTCTGTCAATATACATGTTTACACTGTACCAACGTCCTATTAGATGCATGATGGCCTTGACTCGTGGATGCAGCGCATATTTTCCCTGCAATATATGCATGGTTCCACTTGCAACACAGTATCGCGCCAATGAAATGTATGAACTATGAACTTCGGCTGGGGCGCAAGAGATTTATGAAGAGGCGAAGAAAATAAGAGGCGCTACTGCTCGTAACATGTTTCTTCAGAAGTTCAGCCTGCATTTCATCAAAGTACGTCTTTTTTCATCGCTATAGTATCTATATTCTTAATAGAAATTTGTCAGAACACTTTTTGGGATATCATGCATTGCAACATCTATCAGGCACTCTCATTTGATCGATTGCACGCATTCAATAATGGGCTTTTTGTGGATCATCTCCTCGAGGAGATCAAGAAGAGAACAATCAAACTAGGGTCCTCCTACGCCCAACTGGCAGATGAACTGTACATTGAACAATGCCCTATGACACTATAAATTCATGACTTGCACAGATTGCAAGCCTTTCCTTCTTGGAAAGATTTGTATCATTTCAAGCAAGGATTTATGAATGTGACGTTCACCGATGGACGAAAATATGAAGCTCTTTCAAAAGTATAATCCCATCCAGATATCCAGTCGTTCTTTTTTGGCTGACCCTCTCTTAGCAGCTGATCTTTATTATACATGCCATTTTCACGGTAGCAAATGATCCTATTGGGTATATTCTTCTTCGAGCATTGCGTGTCTACATGGAGTTGGATGTTTACGCTAGTCTTACTCTCCACACATCTGATACTCTTCGAGATGGACGGGCAAGGATACCAATATTTGCAGGTGTAATTGAGGTATGTCTTTGCAATGTTAAGCTCTAATGAATAGCTGTTCATTGTACATTAGGAGTATGAGAAAGCTGCACAAAACGAGTATAAGGCAATGCGGCGGACTCTTACCCACACCGACAAAATCCTGAAAGAAAAGAAACTCAAGTGCTGGAATTTTCCGAAGGCTCATTCCCACCAACATCTCTTCGATGACATCAAAGCAAAAGGCGTCACGTTGAACTACAATACAAAACCCAATGAAAGCATGCATGGTTCCTTCAAGGAGTCGTACCAGCACTGTACAAACTTCAAGAATGTTGATGAACAGGTCTGTAAGTGATCTACTTTCTTCTAGGGAGATGAAGATGACGAAGGTGAGACTGGAGACTCAAACGAAGACGAGTTGGTTCCTGCATCGTCTACCAGCAGCGAGGCAGATTATGCTGCTACCGCTTCATTGCATGGGGGCCACAGAAAAGGGGGTGGTAAATTATCAATGGCAGAAGTCGAGGCCAAGGGGGTGGATAATTCCAATTTCCATGATTTTCGAAACCATCTATCTACGCATATGAAGAAGTATTTCGAGTCTCACCCTGAAAAGCTCCCTTTGGACAATGGTGTCCCTGCAGAATTTGATGGCTTTAAGTGTCAAGATCAGGTTTGCGCTGTTTTTAGTTTGTTACATCACACTTTCTCTAATACTTCCATTTCAGATATCGTTATATGGAATGATCAAAGTCAACTACTCCAGCATCATTGATTGGAGTTACACAACCGACATACTACAATGTTCGCTCAACTTCAACCATCATCCTCATTATGACTTTGTACTTCTGGAGACCAACCAAGGACCAATGTTTGTGCAGCTTGTTCTCGTTTTCGAATGCGTCGTTCACGAAAAGGTGTATCCTCTTATGCTGGTTTGGCCATTCAAGGAAGCCATAGGACCGATTACAAAGAAAGATCGTGACCTAGGATTTTATTGGGTCAGAACCAGAATGATGGGCAATCCTCTCATTGTATCCATCTACTCAGTCACATGAGGTGCTTTATTGATTGAGGACGTGGCGATGAACAGAATGAACAATCGAGGAGAGCGTACGACAAAGGACTATCTAGTTGTTGACATGATTGATGCCGATATGTTTCTGCGGATGCAAAATCTATCATATGTAGGAAAGGCAACTCGCACAACTCGTAGATAGGCTGTTGCTGCCTTTCCTTCGCCTAATCTTGCTTTTTTTCGCCTCGAGGACCATGGACCTTCATTTTACCTATTTTATTTTATTTTGCATTTTTCGCCTTCACACAGCTTGTTTTCATATTTTTTCTTGGCAAACATACTTCCTAGGCCTCTCGCAAGTCATTCATGTACTGTTCTGCCATCGGCGCCTAACATTGTAATACCTTATAAGTGTGATGGGAAATTAAAATATTGAACATCACATTATAAATGACAAAGCAAGAATATTATCTTATCACTGATGACATTAAAATGTTAAAAAAATGACAAAGCAAGCTTATAATCTTATCAAGGATCTTTATCTACAAAAATCATCTTATCAAACACTTACGATTACTTTATGACCTCTGATAATGTCAATTAAAATCTTATCAAGGAGCCTAATGATCGATTTGCCTTTTTTAGTCTTTACCAAATCTCCAACACTACCCCATCTGAAGTGAAGACTACCGAATACAAGACTGACCTGCTCAACTTTTTGTGATTGGTGCCTTAGAACCCCTGGTACCCCTCTATGACTTTATATGTCAGTGTCTGATTAGCTAATATTTTCATTTGATTAACATGGTTATATATTAATATTTTCTCTTTTGAAATAAATTTATCAAACACTTTAAAACACATATTCATAAACTTAGGCATTGCAAAATATATATATTAAAGACTTAATTAGCCATATTTGCTGATGAACGGGTGAGTAGCAACCCTTATCATTCAACACTCATCATTGTGCAGACATGGCAGTGGCTGTGGGTTCTGTTGCTCACTTGTGGTCCTCTACTGCTTTTACAGCTCGTAGCTGTTGATGAACCTTGACTTCCATGGCAACAGCAAACCAAAACTCAAAGAGTAATGATTAATGACGGTGTAGGCCGGAGATAAAGGTACTGTGTTGTGCGAGTTGTTTGGGGCACCTCCATGTGACCTAATCACTTCCTCTAGATGCGAGTTTATACTGTGACTTTTCAGTCAAGCAAGTAGCACTCAAGCGATCGAGTACTAAAAGGTATTGGCTGTAGGCCAGTGATAATCTCAATGACGAGATTGAACAGTTTTGGGTATGACGTGAATACCGCAAATCCAGTGTAATGAGGAGAAACGACTAGACAAGGTTTCTAGACATAGGTCCTATGAAAATAATGGTGAAAATGGAGCTATGTGTGTGGCAGTTAGTTTATAACCAGTGGAGTGTCGATGTACTGGGTGGCGATCCTAATAATGCCAGTTAATGTGGGCAAAAGTGTGAAAATACATTTATATCTGGCGGGGCATGGAGATAACAAGTGTTGCTGAAATATACTGAAGTTGATGTCGAAAGCTGAGTCTACTTCGGAGACTTTCCTATCCTATGTCAATGTCAAACCTGTGAGTCCTCTCAAGGGACTATCCTATCCTATCCTATAACAGTCCTAAATGGTGTTGAGTCCAAAGTGATCCTATGTTGACAATGTTGATTCCTATAAGTCTGCCAGAGACTACCCAAGGGGGCTGCGATAAATGATGTTGAAAATAAAGCCAAATAAAACTCCTATGGTATGAAGGTGAAGATGATCCAATCCTATAAAACAAAAGAGGTGGTGTACAACATGAACGCCGGTGTTACGTGCTAGACGTGAATATCAACCACGAATGACGGGGTGCAAGCTAATGTGCAATGTGCGATGCCAGAGATAATTCCTAAAACCGGTCAATCATGGTTTAGAGTGTTTCTCAAGGAGAGCACAAAGGAGTACAAAGGTCAGATGGTGTAAAACCGGTCTCTGGCTTATAGTGAGCATATGGGGTGCAAACAATTACTATTGTTCGTATACTGCGCTATGTGTGGAGTATGGTTCGTTTTAAAACCAGTGCTAATGACTGTAGCAAGTGTGTAGAGATAAGATTATATCCGGTGACAAGCGTGTAGCGAGGCTAATGGCAGAGTAACAGGTGGTAGTTTATTTTTCTCCTGTACTACAATTTTCTATCCACTCTTATACTACCGGAGATAATTATTATTAGTGGTACTTAGTAAAGCTATAATGCTGCGGCTTTGTAAAGATTCTAGCGACCATATGTATCTCCGTAGTCGCTTGTAACAGCCAATCCTCTGCGTTACCAAAGGAAGGTAAATTTCCTAGATCATGGGTCTTCTCCAGCATGGTTTTTGAGGTGCTGTTTAACTGCGGACTGGGAGGGTACAGTCAATAACCTGAGGTGTATGAAAGGAGTATTGAGCGCTAGCGACCTTGGCATGGTGTTATTGGTAAAACCGGGCATCTAGCTGACCAAAACCCAGTGATTATTGAAGCAGAATAATGGTCAACGAGTATGACCTCATATAATTAAAGGATCAATGCCGGGGTTTTACACCGTGATGTGCTCTGATGCATCATATGATTTATCTCTGGTGGTTGCCTAATTGGTCGATATTGGTGCCTAGCTGTGATGGCATGCGATTTGATCCATGAAACAAGTTGGGATGGATATTCTCCATTATATCCGGTCGTTGAAGTGTCAAGAAGGTCCTATAGTAGCGTGTGCACACTGGAGATAATATTATATCCAGTGCTCAGTCGGTTGTCACTTAGAAATGACAAAGTTTGCGAATTCTGAGCGTACAGAGCCCTGAGGCTCATCACCATCCCCAAAGAATCAACCAGCAGTCAAGGCCAGTGTGACACTTTCCAATTCCCAATCTGAGAACATTCCTGCTAACATCTGTTTTGTGGGAGGTCATTAACAGCAAGGTCATACTTACTAATTCCTACCATCAGACCCAAGAGTTTCCTCAATGAACCATCCTGGTCTTGACATCAACATCTTTGATGAATGGCAATGACGTCCATATATATCAATTTAAGGGAGTGTAAATTCAATATCTCATGTGCCAGTTGTAGTTGGCCTTTCAGGCCAAGATTAGTCGAATGATGTCGACTACTCTTTGGGCCTGCAAGGCTACCTACAACTTTTGTATGGGGTAAATCTATACTCCCCAAAGGAGCTATTTAGAGGTCATGGATTATATGAACTAGTGCAATCGTGGAAGGTCTGAATTCCCTTGGAATTATTTATGACATGAAACACCGACTAATACTACCTCCAGATCACTGAGCAGGACCAACATGATATCATCATCCCGGGGGAAGCCCTGTTATGCAAGAGCAGGAGCAAAGATGAAAAAGTTGTCATTGTGTGGAAGTGTGTTATACAAAAAGTGTTTATAGTATGTATATTAAGGCGATCAAGATGGGGAAGGGTGCGATGTGGGAAAAGGGAGTTTGGGGGGAAATGTAAATATAGTGGACTGAGATTTCATGAAGAAATTTTGGACGTCAAGCATAGAATGAATTGATACATTCCCCATGAACAGGTTACTTAATTTTAGCGTTGCAGATCAAAATCGATTGAGGTTGATCATTTACCACCTCTGACCCTGCCAATCACTTACATCTTCCATTTATTGAACTTTTTCTGCTATAAAACTTGCTGCAACAAATGCCAGGATGGCTGACCAGTGGTATAAAATGATGATCATGAATCAGCATGATAACCTTTTTTTCTTTTCTTTTGGGGGTCCTTCCCGAGTTCCTTCTGGGAATGTTTCTAGAACTAATGAAAGCACCAATGAGTATGATTTTATTTTTGTACCAAAGTGGAACCTTGTCATGTGAATATAAACCCTCATTCCCAGGGCAGGGTGGCATTGCCTTACTGTTCCACATTCATCATCATGCAGACATGGCAGTAGTTATGGGTTCCAGTGGTCACTTGTTGTCCTACCATGCCATTTACCCCTCACAACCATCCACAAGGCCTGCAGTCAAGGCCAGCCCCAGCATTCTTGGGTCACCCAAGACCGTCAAGAAGAAAGACATCGCCCCCCAAGCACTGCAGGATTTCCTAGGCCGAATCCAAAATGCCAAAGCTGGAGATAGCTTAGAAACACAGCTCGACCCAGATTCATTGTCCTGGTTCAGGATCCACTTCATTGAGGTGACCGAGATGTATGGGGGAAAGTGAGTAATATTTCCTGATCTGAGAAAAGTCTTTGACAAGATCCGTTAGATGGGATGTTATCGACAGCAAAGTCATTGTCACTATTCCTACCATTATTCATGAAAGTGTATTACAAGAACTCAACCGCCATGTCCATACATACAAATGGGCTCACAACCTTCAGGTTGGGGGCAGTGACCTTCCAGTCTACAATGGAGTCAAAATCCCAGATCTGAACATTTTTGACATGTCAGACGCAAACAAAGATGGCTATGGTGTGCCTCGTGTCTCGTTTGAGGTAGCGTACTCTGAGAGCTGGATGAAGCTGCTCTGGGATTTGGTACACCTAGTCCTTGGCCTGCAAGGCCTCTTACAGCTGGCATACGGCTTGAATCTTCACTCTTGCAAGTCACTCCAATACGTGGAGTTTATCGCCTTCACATCCAGTGGCACGGGGACTTTACGCAGTGCAGAGATAAAGCAATTCCAACATGGGAAGGTTTACGGGCATAACAGTAACCATCCTTGGAAGGTGGTTCCAGAGTCAGGACCACCAGAATATGAGTGTCTCCAGATGTTGACTTCTGATGATGAAAACGACCACACTTATGTCGACTGCAGACTTATCAGAACGTGGAAGGTACATGTATTCAAATCTTCTCTAATATGAACAACCAACTGACTAATAATACCCCCACATGTCAGATAAAGAACAAGGCGACATCATCATTCCTGGAAGATCCCTGTTCGTCGATGATGAGGAAGATGATATTGTTCTCTCTGGTGTTAAGATGTGGCAAGATTTGAAAATGTGCCATGGTCTCCAACATGGGCTCAATGTGTGGAAGACCGAGTCATGCAGAAAGGGAGGTAAAAAGTGAAAGGTGAATGCATTCAAGGCGGATGCCAAAACTTTATTTCTTGCCAAGTGTCACGAGCTTTAAATATAAAAATGTAACCATGTATAGTACATTTTTTCTGAAGAATTTGACTTGATTTGTACCATCAATGTCAGGCAGTTTAACTGAGAGCAAAGATCATGTCAAATGAATAGGAATAGTCATAAATGGTGTTTAAAGACTAGTATTAATTACAGTCGAATTCATAAGTCTCCAACACAGGGTCACATCCTCGCTCCTCACACCTCCTGCAGGTGTTGCTATATCCATGATATGCAGTCTCAGCCTCCCATTGGGAGGCCTCCCCAGGGAGTCTGAGCCGTGTCATCCATGACTACGCGCTGCCTTCTACTGAGTCACAGAACTAACTGGCATTTCAAGTTCCTCCCCATGTCTTCAGTTCTAATAGACTATATCTACCTGGCGGTGTTGGCCAGAGCTTTCGTAACTCTCGCTGATCCCTCTCGCTGAACCTCCAGGTAAGTTCACCTTGTAAAACTCAAATGTCTTTTGGCTTATTCCTTACTCCAGAGCTACTTATTTGTTCGCCCACCCTTACATTATGGAGATGACTTTCTATATGGGCAGTGTTATCTGTTTCAACCATACTTATTTGCACAGAATGTCGAATATTTCTGGTTTATTACTTGATATACCATAATGTATCCCTCCCACTCCTCATACACCCGGTGCCTGGGGATCAATGAATTGCAAATGCCTTAGAGGCATTTTTTCTGGTAAATTCGCCCTGATTCATCAGACAGTGTCGGCCAATTAGATGTACTTTCATATACCTATTTTGGAAATACTTAGGTAAGCCATCGAGCTCGATGAACAAGGAACGCACTTCAGAAACATCCGTAAATATGGTGAGAGTCATTGAGCTCGATGACGAAGAATGTACTACCACAAACACTGGCAATATTGTTGGAGTCATTGAGCTCGATGAACAAGAAAGGCACTTCAGAAACATCGGCAATATTGTGCTTCCACTTTGACCGTCTTTGAGGGGATGGTCATTCTCCTTGGTTGAGTCTTAAAATGTTCTGGTAGGTGATCACTAGTTGTTGTCAGTTCATCTTCCGATACAAAGCCAAATGCCAGAGGGACAAGAGCAGATTTGTACCAGAGGAAACGGGCGGGACCGAGGATGCCTGAACCCGAACAAATCGGAAAGCTTTTTCATTCAAGCTTGCTGAACACTGTTTGTAGACAGAATATCGTAGAATATTTTAAGCATTAGGTGATAATCATTTCTTCTCCTCTTTCACTTCCCAGAAACTTCCTCGACTCAAAGTGTACACCTGTCTTTTGACCTGCATCCATACTGCAACGCTCAACAAGCTCACTGCAAAGGCTCATGTTCAAATGGCAGGGAATCTGTACTGAATAGATATGTATCAAAATATACTCTTGTACACTTTTCATTGCCTTGAGATATAAAGAACAATAATACTGTCTACTTCTTGCTTGCAAGTAGGCTGCCTGTCAATCCGAAAGCAACACAGTACACTACTGTCCCGCTTGTAGACCTCCCGTTTGTACTTGATATTTATATGTCTGGATAGGTTAGTCATTTTTATTACTTCTCTCACTGGCCCGTTTTTTCCACCAAAACTTCAACATCAACAAATCAAGTGCATTTTTTGTACATAAATCATGTTGTATAAATTTTACAGGTTGTACTCCAACCCAGATGCATCTTCACTGTTCTCCTCATCCTGATCACCTGATTGACTCTGCTCTTCCTCATCGAATGACCCTTCATTGTCTGTTTCTTTTCCATTGAAATCCTTCATTTCCATATGTTTGATGCTTGCTTGACTGCTTTCAAACATATCACATTCATTGTAAATCCCAAGGTCTAAGTTCGTTAATGAGTATAGGGGACAAAATTCAAAACTCGCACTTACCCAAAATGTCTTCCTTGTGCCGAATATCAAAAACAGGATGGAGATGCAGGCACTTCTTCTGTTCGTTCTTATAAGTGTACAAAAATTCGTCCGTAAGGTCGATGTGCAGGAACGTATTCAGTGATGGGTTAACCTCGTTCTTCATGGATTTCAAAGCATGCAGCACATTTGAGTCATCATGGAGACGCATCTGCAGCTTGTAGGCCATGTGAGAGTAGTAGATTAAGGATCGGCTGAAATGAGCTGTGGAGCTGACAGCGAAATCTCCTATATCCATAGATCGAACGCATGGCAATTTTGCTGCTGCCTCATTCTCTGGGGAGGAAAGAAAAATCAAATGGTATCGCACCTTCAAGTACCTGATGAGAGATAGATAGGCACCAGTTGCCATGGCAATCACTATTTTGACCTGCTCGGGACTCTCCTCAATGCAAGGAAGCAGCGCCAATGAAAATATGCACAAGTTTCCCAAAGTGATTATGTCGAGCAGGCCATTCCTTGACATTTCAGGAATCTCCAAATAGTGGACTGAAATAATGAAAAGTGAGACAGGAAAGTCATCATCAGAAATTAAAGTAACTTACATCCTTTGTCATTGTCGTTAGTCATAACCCTGTAGAAATGACACATGATGTGGAGAAGGAGTTCATGAAGCTCAGGGTGTAGAACATTGGCAATTCTGTATTCCAGCATGCAGGTGTGAATCCATCCCATGACAGATTTGGCCAGTGTAGTCATTGCATAGATATGGTGTCCCTTAACGATCGAGTTTTTGAGTGTAAGCACAGTGTTATGTGTATCAGGACGCATATAACTGCACTGCCATTAGTATATTCGACACAGTAATTGTTGCACACTTACAAGGCTGACCCAGGTTCCAGCAGTACCACCTCGGCCTCCCATTCATCTGGACTTGGAATGAAACCAGGTGCCCAGTCTCCCATGTACTCTTCTATCATGCTATCATCGGCTGAACTACCATGACGCCGGAAGATGTACCACAATTTCCTCCCACAAAGGACCTCCACAACCATACCAACACCATGGCAATCACAATGCATGTAGCTGATGGTGCCCTTGGTAGCCACCAACCAGAAGCTTGTTGTGGATACTGGATACGTTGTATCAAATATATCTGCCGGCATATCAGATGTGTGTTCAAATGCTTGACAGTGGCTTGATAGGATACTGGAACAATCATAAGGATAGAACGATGACAAATCTGGGGCATGCTTACAATTGTAAGGGGTCAGAATCATACAAAGTCATACATGGCAGGGCAAGAGCATTCAAAACATGACCTTCCTGCTCGAGTCCTTCTTCAAACAATTCCCTTAATGACATATTGACATTAATGTTGTCCTTCGTCTCCTTGGAAGCTCATCGTTGATGATCTGGTGTATGGTTGAAAAGTATCTTTGTGCTGATGAGATAAATCACAAACCTTGAACCTCTCGAAGACTGTCAACATTTCCAACTAGAGATAAGTTTGGTAGTGACCAACTCAAAGGATGACGGGCCTGCATGTAGTGGTATATATTGTAGTTCCGGAAGGTTTCCAACGTTGTGGAAGGATTGTCCATCGCGACACTATGTGCCATTGTGGTTATCATGGAATCATCCATGCCCTTTCCCATTTCCAGAAGCCTGTACCTAGGATTGTCTAGCACGATGCAATCATTCCAAGCAGTAATCATTTCATGATCATCCACCTCCTAGAGTATTCAAATGTCCATAAACTGTAAGAAATGAGAAGGACGACCGAGACCCACATTTAACTGCAGGGGAAAATAATCAAAGCTTGCATGAGTGTCTGTGGATTGAACCCAAACAAGTGGAGAACGAATTCCGATCTCAGACCGGGAGAGGTTGCAATCAACCTTGGTTTTTTTGGCCTTTGCGTCGGAGGCTTCGGGACTTCTACTTTGTCTACGTTTCCTTGAGAGAGCAGAAACAGGCACTGCATTCCTGGTAATTCACAAATGTGGGGCCATCAGCATCAAAGTTCGCCAACTCCGATTATCGTCTTCAGTCAGTTTTTTCGTATGATATTCAACTTCTTTTGCATTCAAAAGGGAGTTGTCATGTTCCTGACTTTGAGGCAAATTCCCGACGATGATTTCTTCAACCGACATTGGATCAACGTCTTCCACGGTCAGAGGTGCTGTAGCTGCAGGAAGGCACCAAGGTTCCTTTCCTGTCTTTTCATCCAGAAAGTCACAAAAGTTTTCATGGCCCCATCTCTGTACCCTGAACATCAAGCATTGATGAACCTTGTGAACATTGTCACGAGGGAACCCTGGAAATGAGGGTCTAGTGCGATAAGAAATGATGCTCCTCAACCTGCATGGCAAAGTGATTCGTGGTGCTGGAGACCGAGAGCAAGACCTTCCTCTCCTCCTCGTGACTGTGTATCCTTGCTTGGCTTCTATAGTAGATACACCTTTAGTCCTGACCAACAACGCCATCCATTTGTCTTTGGTGCTCTGGAGCCATTGACAAGTATGGATGCCAGCTTTGGATTCCAAACCCGGTATTGGGTTCTGTAGTGCGAAAGAAAGGGCCTCCGAAAACCAGACACAGTCATTCCATTCTCGCCCAAGTCGCTCCTTCTCCATTTCATTCTCCATATGTGGTATTTTTGCAAGTAGCGGTTGCACTTGTTCAAGGAATCATTTTATCCAGACATCCCTAGTCCAAGAACCCCAAGCTACACCAATGATGCATCGCCAAAGCAATTCTTCAATGCAGAGAAGTAAGTCTGGCTTCCCCAGGGAGGATAGTCGTCCTCCGATCTTATAGAACAACTTCAACGACAAATTAACAAACACAAGCTAAAGGTTTCTTACTTATAATGCTTGGGAAGTGTTTAACATCTGACCGATTCCTTTTCCCAAAATCAGCACTAATGGCGAAATTGCCACTGCATTGGCAAACACTTGCTTCCATCTCGGTAAAATTTCTTTGAACTTCTTGAGCATTGAAGAGCTGTCTAAGTGCACAGAGCTAGAAATGCAACAGTGTCAAAGACACTGATCACACCCACACCCAACACTACACACACAAACACGCTCAAGTTTTTGGGGGGATTCTAATGCGATGAAAGTAGTGAACCAATACAATTGAATTCTCAATATCTCTAAGATACATGCACAGCAATAGTGCTCGTATAATATCTAGACTTCTCTAAGTCCAAAGGCTTTTTTCAAGAACAAGAGGGTGTGACTTCCGTCACCAGGCCTCAAGGCAAGGGTGTATAACACAATACAACTTCGTCAAACATCTCCACAACTTTCTAGCAGTTGCTCGGGACTCTAATAACCACTGCACACAATCAATAACACCCTAAACACCACTTAAACAACTGCACTCGAAGCAGAAACCAATTCCTATTAAACTCAACACACTAATAAACCTTGCGTGTCATGCGCTAAACCAAAACCTTCACAAATACGTGAAGAAGTGTCTACACTGACACAAAACTCCGAAACTTCCACAAGAGCCACAGGGTTTGAACCTATGCGCTCAAGCTTCCAACCGATCGTAGATTCACAGGATTCGAACCTATGCAATCCAGAGAAACCCTGTCCGACAAGCCAAAGGGTTTGAACCTTTGCCAACCTGCGGAAATAACACAGAAAAGCGAACACTAATCAAGCCAAAGGGTTTGAACCTCTGCGCCTGTAATGCCTCGCATCACACAAATGCCCTCAAGAACTTGAAAGGGTGACCTTCAAGACACCGTACTCTTATTCTCTCACAGAGCACAAGTCAAACCGAAACCAGACTCTCTGCATGGAGTGCCACACTATTTTCTTATCTACAGTCATGTACCGGTCAATGAGACACCGAAATTGGTACAGCCTCGGAATTGCTATAGATGCCCTAAATAAATTTATCAGACTTGACTAAAATTATATTTTGTGCATGAAATAGCACATACATCATAAATATATGCACATTGGGCACGGGAAAGGTCATATCCACTCTTATCAGTGAAAAAATGAAAGATCAGTGCAATATGAGTCAATGAGACATGTCACATCACATTAGATATACCAAATACAGAACAAGATCAGATTTTATCATCACCATCAGATGCTACATCAGACACGTCGTAATCACTCCGAGAGCCTCCTGACTCATTCTCACTGCACTCTGGACTCCCTCCATCATTGATATGCTTCGCAGTCCTTTCTGCTTCTCTCCTGGCTCTTTTTTCTTCTCTTCTTCATATGCTATGACAGCTCTTTTCATCCATTTCTCCTTTGTCTGCACATAGATCTGTCGCTTTTTTGGTTTCTGATAAAGCCCTTCCAACCATTTTACGACTGACTCCAGCAATAATAGGAGCTACGCGTGAGCAGGCGTTGCTAATTGGTGAGACATGTCGAAGTGGAAAATGTGTTTCCTAATATGGTAACTTGTGATGTGACAAGATAAGCATGCCAATTTTGCTTCACAATTTCTTCTACCGTTTCCTGCTATCTTCACTCTCCACAGAATACCAGAGAAGGTGAATATGATGTGTTCCTACCTGTGTTATAAATTTTGAGATCTCAGAATAACTTGTGCTCGTAAAAATCATGTATTAAGGCTCTTTTTGGCCAAATTAGCAGCAGATTGCTGTCTCATTATTTTGTCGCAGAAGAGTATGGCTTTGGAGGAGGTATAAAATGCATAAATATACTAATGAAAGGTATTTACATCAATTCCGAGGCAGCTGGGTGCATAGAAAGCTATTCCGAGCCACCTGTCTCATTGACTGATCCTGTCTCATTGACCGGTACATGACTGTAAGTGCATGACTTAATTCACGCAATAGATATCTGATATGGGTTGTATTCTCTCTCGAAGTTCCTAGCTACTCTAAGTGCTAGAGCGCATGGCTGAAAAGCTTTGCACGATTACACCATGGGCTCGAAACTTGTATTCTACATCTACACTACAGTATTTATACAATTCTACATCATACACGTCGATACAACTTAATACAGTACTGTTACAACCTCGGAACATTATTCCTCGCAACGCGCATGCGTTGTTATAGCATGCCCGGGGCTGGACACTTGGTTGGAGGCCTATCTCGAGACCAGATCCTGTTTCCTCATGGTTGATACTCCACTCGCACTGCTCTCTATGCCTTGGCATGTCACTTGTCATTTCCTCGGAGGATACTTGGAGTGACAACCAATCATATAGGCTGTATCTTATTCTAAAGTTGAGTTTCTAGGTTTCTCTGGTTGGTGGGGGATACCCATGGTAAGTCTAGGCACTGCGCTCTTTGGCCAAACCGGGTTGTCTTGGAGTTATCTATACTCAGGCATTTATTTGGGACACACGTGCGCGTGCCGCTGATGAGACTAAACTTCCATGGCAATGGCAATACCAAACTCAAAGAGTATCGGTAACATGCGAAACTGCTAGCAATAAAGGCAATGTGTGTGCAAGTATGTTCGGGGCACCTCCATGCACTCCAATCAATTCCTCTAAACGCAGGTGTATACTGCGACGTGAAAGTCTAGCAAGTAGTACCTTTAGCAGTTGAGTACTTAGATGTAGGCTATCTGCCGGTATTTATCTCGAATAAACGAGAGCTGACAGAAACCGGTATGACATGAATACCAGTAATCTATGGGAAAATGAAGTGGATCTGGTGATATTAAGTCGCTAGGCAACAATCTTCTGGAAAGAGGATCTAAAGAAAAATAGTGAATAAACGAAGATAAAACCACAGCCGGTTATTTGTTGTTGAGAATATGGGGCGAAAACGAGGTCCTATGTTGATGGCGGTGAAGAGCTGTCTTAGTGCACAGAGCTAGAAATGCAACAGCGTCGAAGACACTGATCACACCCACACCCAACACTACACACACAAACACGCTCAAGTTTGTGGGGGGATTCTAATGCGATGAAAGTAGTGAACCAATACAATTCAATTCTCAATATCTCTAAGATACACGCGCAGCAGTAGCGCTCGTATAATATCTAGATTTCTCTAAGTCCAAAGGCTTTTCTCAAGAACAAGAGGGTGCGACTTCCGTCGCCGGGCCTCAAGGCAAGGGTGTATAACACAACACAACTTCGTCAAACGTCTCCACAAATTTCTAACAGTCGCTCGGGACTCTAATAACCACTGCACACACTCAATAACACCCTAAACACCACTTAAACAACTGCGCTCAAAGCAGAAACCAATTCCTATTAAATTCAACACACTAATAAACCTCATGCGTCGCGCGCTAAACCAAAACCTTCGCAAACATGTGGAGAAGTGTCTACACTGACACAAAACTCCGAAACTTCCACAAGAGCCACAGGGTTTGAACCTACGCACTCAAGCTTCCAACCGATCGTAGACTCACAGGATTCGAACCTATGCAATCCAGAGAAACCCCGTCCGACAAGCCAAAGGGTTTGAACCTCTGTGCCTGTAATGCCTCGCGTCACACAAATGCCCTCAAGAACTCGAAAGGGTGACCTTCAAGACACCGTACTCTTATTCTCTCACTGAGCGCAAGTCAAACCGAAACCAGACTCTCTGCACGGAGTGCCGCGCTATTTTCTTGTCTAAGCGCACGACTTAAATCACACAATAGATTTCTGATATGGGTTGTATTCTCTCTCGAAGTTCCTAGCTACTCTAAGTGCTAGAGCGCGTGGCTGAAAAGCTTTGCACTATTACACCGGGGGCTCGAAACTTGTACTCTACATCTACACTACAGTATTTATACAATTCTACATCATACACGTCGATACAACTTAATACAGTACTGTTAGAACCTCGGAACATTATTCCTCGCAATGCGCGCGCGTTGTTATAGCATGCCCGGGGCTGGACACTTGGTTGGAGGTCTATCTCGAGACCAGACTCTGTTTCCTCATGGTTGAGACTCCACTCGCACTGCGCTCTTTGCGTTGGCATGTCACTCGTCATTTCCTCGGAGTATACCTGGACTGACAACCAATCATATAGGCTGTATCCTATTCTAAAGTTGAGTTTCTAGGTTTCTCTGGTTGGTGGGGGATACCCATGGTAAGCCTAGGCACTGCGCTCTTTGGCCAAACTGGGTTCTCTCAGAGTTATCTATACTCAGGCATTATTTGGGACACGCGCACGCGTGCCGCACGATCAGGGCCCTGTGCGTCATCAATCAATGTGTCACGTAGTTCTCTTGGGATCAGGCATGTCTTTTATTACATCTGCAGATCATGTATGCAATCTGTTGATAGTGCATTCAGTATCGAGTGCTGAGCTCTTGTACTTAGTGTGACCTCAATGAAGTATCATACTAAGTTAGAGCATGCACTCTACCAATAGTCACTTCAGACTTGCGTGGGCATGCACGCATTGTTATACCGCGCGCTATGTCGTTATCACTGCGCTCTATGGCTATTTTTATACATGCGCGCAACGTGCGTGGCAGATCAATCCTTCTCATATCATGTCTGTCTCTCATCAATTCATTGGAGCGCGTATCTGATCTGCCTCTAGTGTATTCAATGTCAAGTGCTGAGCTCTCATACTTAGTGTGACCTCAACCAGTATCATTCTAAGTTAGAGCATGCACTCTACCAATCATCACTGAAGACTTGCACGCACGCGCGTTGTTACACTGTGCGCTATCTTGGTTTGTTCACTGCACTCTATTGGTTTGACACTGTGCTTCATGTCTATTTCCATCTACGCACGCGGCGCACGTCTTTTCATGCGCTCTACTTCTATGTTTCTATACGTGCATGGCGCGCGTCATAGATCAATGTAGTTCTCCTTGTATCATGCCTGTCTCTCATCAATTCCTTAGAGCGCATGGCTGATCTTCATCTTAGTGCCTTCAGTATCAAGTGCTGAGCTCGAATACCTAGTGTGACCTCGACTAGCATCATTCTAAGTGAGAGCATGCACTCTACCAATTGTCACCCAAGGCCGTACTGCGCGCGACTCGGTATCATGCTCCATACGTATATTACTGCACTCTGTGTGTTTGACACTGCGCTCTATCTGTATCTTTTGTTATCTCAGTACCCAGCCATTATGCAATGCATGTATTGATACATTTCGCAAAATTACATGCGTAGACACATTGCGAGCGTGTCAGCGTTTACTCGTTTTTAATTGATCCTAAAGCTAGAATCTTTTACAAGAAGGTATACTTCGAGGCGCAACCTTCTAGGCGAATGGTAATATTCAATTTACACTAGGACACATGTCCTACAACACAATAGAACACGACACTCCTCACTATGATACCGAGCTCGCTCTTTAGACCACTCAACCAAGTACTGACTTAGTGAGCTCGCTACTCCCCTAGGGGTAGGGTTGTCAAGACTAACTTCGACGACGATAACAGACTCTGACTCTTCAACAGTTCGCAGATTCAGAACAGAAACAACTCAGAAACCAGAACAGAAGCGGATTCAGAAACAGACTGACAGAACAGAACAGAACAGACAGACAGACAGACAGACAGACAGGTTTCAGAACTTCTACTTCAATTCATACTCTTTCCAAAACAGACCTCGGCAGTACTCAGATGGAACAGAACAGCAACACTGATTCTTATTCACTCGGAACTTAAGCACACTTGTCAGATCCTGAAGTTATCTCTATTCCTCGAGGTGAGCTCGTTCTTTATATACGACGCTCAAAGCTACAAACTTATTCCTTTATTACAGTACTCGCCTTCTACGCGTGCACCACAAATCAGGGGTTCGAAACTTGTATACTACACCGAACTTCTAACTACTTATACTAAAACAACTATTAATTAAAAATATCACCACAGTCCCCAGGTAATCTAGACTCCTATGCATACAGCCCACCACTGCCGCAGTCCTGCTTGGCATCCAACTTGGTGTTGCCATATGTGGTTTAGTTTCCATGTCGAGCTCGCTAAAGTTTTACAAGCGCTCGCTAATCTCAAGTCCAAGGACATATCTCCTGACCGGTAGCGGTCGTGCCGTGTCTAGCCCCAGCTCTTATTCAATCATTCTTCCAGAAGTAACCCTTGCTGGCAACGGTTCCTCGACAGTGTGACAACCGCAAAGGCACTTGTCATACCATGGCTGGCACATTGGATTATCTTCTTATCTTATCTCTTGCATGGTTTCCGGACCAGGGTCCTCAGGTACAGTGCATCACTTTAATTTAGTACGCGCTGATCATTTTAAATTGCAATCCTTTTTGTCTTGGTTTAAAGGAGCGAGCTCTCTTGGTAATGGACAACTACCGACGGCCGAACAGGGTTTATGAACTTTCTGTCAAGCTAGCCTGTCAAGTACCAGCTGTAACTAAGTCCCGGTTTGGGTCTGTCATGTCGTGTCATTTAGACAGGTAGTCTTATTGTTTAGAGGTACTTATTATGTACACTCGCTTAGTCCTTAGGCCCGTTTCTCTCCTTGTACTGTAGTACCAAGTATATTCACTAGATTGCAAAATTACATGTCTGGAATGTATGCAGTCGTAACAACAGTCATCGCCATGAGCCACGATCATATCACCGCCGGACATCCTGGAGTAGCAAAAACCCTGGAACTGGTCCAAAGAACCTACTGGTGGCTGAAGATGCGAAAGGACGTCGAAGCATACGTCAAAGGATGCGAGATGTGCCAACAGACAAAGACAGACATGCAACCAAAGGCTGCCCCACTCAACCCAAACACTATCCCGACTGACCCCTGGTCCCACATCTCAGTCGATATGGTCACCGGACTTCCTGAATCAAACGGCCACAATACCCTCCTAGTCATCGTCGACCGCTTTTCTAAAGAGATCATACCAATTGCCTGCAACGTCGAGCTCTCATCAGAAGGATGGGCGAGAATACTCAGAGACCAAGTCTACGCATGACATGGCATGCCAACGCACATCATCTCTGACAGAGGACCTCAATTCATCTCAAAATTCATGAAGGACTTATACAAAATGTTGGACATCACCCTGAATGCCTCCACAGCATTTCATCCGCAGACTGACGGTCAGACAGAACGGGCCAACCAAGAAATAATCAAATACCTCTGGATCTTTGTAGACTACTGACAAGAAGACTGGGCAGAATGGCTAGCACTCGCCGCCTTCTCCCACAACAACCGAGTTCACTCGGCAACCGGCAAATCCCCATTCTTTGTGAACCATGGAATGCACCCCCGACTCCTATCGGAGTCAATCCGGGAAACACCCTTCGACAACCCTAGTGCTCAAGATTTCTCCGCCACCATGATGAAGATCCATCAAGACATGCAGAAGGCACTAACAGAGGCAGCTGCCATGATGAAAAAACAGTACGACAAGAAGACTAAAGCAGCACGCAGATACTTCATTGGGGATTGAGTCTGGTTAGACACCTGAAATCTCCATCTGCCAAGGCCCAAAAAGAAGTTAGACGACAAACGAGTCGGGCCCTTCCTAATCCTGAAAAAGGTCGGGCCAGCAGCATACAAGCTGAAGCTTCCACCCCACCTTCAACGAAAAATTACTTTCCCCCTTTACACCCCCCGCATTCCCAAACCAAGAAGTACCACCACCTCCTCCTCCGGACCTAATCAAAGATGAAGAAGGGTACAAAATTGACGAGGTGTTAGACTCCCATACAAGAAGAATACGAGGAAAGAAAGGACAAAAGTCCAGAACAACAACGGACTACTTAGTCAAATGGAAAGGATGGACACGAGAACACAACTTGTGGGTACGAGAAACAGAAATGGAACATGTGCAGGAAGCGATCGAGGAATATGAACAGCGCATTCAGCATGCCGGGCGCATAGACATAGCCCAAATTGTAACCAATGCCAGCAAAGTCATCACCATGATTGTCGATGAAGAATACTTGGATAATGGCGATGTCAGATACAAAGCGCAAGCCATAGACGGAACCCAATATTGGGTCAAACCCAAGGCAAAATGGCAACCACTTATCAACGAATATTGGAGAAATATACGCAAACACCAAGATGACACCCCTGAAGGCAGTCGGGACGACTGCCTTAACGAGGGGGTAATGTTATGATTTATTCACATTTTCTCCGATTTTCCTCAGATAAGTGCCCAAGTGCTTATCCTCATTACCTAATCACCACTATCTAATCCATCTCGCCGCACCAACTCCATGACTATAACCGTCAACTACCATTCTCTCACTGCGACTCGCTTCCATCACAAGGCTACCATTTGACTTATTGTCATACACTTGTTGTTCCCTCGTTGCCGCTTACCGATGGACTTATTATTAGCACACAGACTTTAGTATATAAGTAGTACGACTCTCGCTGTAATACCTCAGCTTCGAGCTATAGTTTATCAATACCACTCTTACTCTCTCAACGACTAGCACCCAGTGCCACACCTTAACAAGTCCATCGCTACAGCTTCACTCAGGTCATCGGTGTCCACCGGTATATGACTCAGAGTTTATGCTTGTTTGGATCACGTAACACTCGGGTCTAACATGAAGCACATAGCCGAACTTCTGCAATTGAATCATAAGCAGTGTTAGGATTGTGCCAATAGGAGGAAGTGAAGGGAATGCACGCCGTGGATTCTGCGGAGTGTGTGGGGCTTGGCAAAGCTATTAGCAACGTCACCCTTGGGTCGAAGCCCAAAGAAGAATTACGGACGGAGTCCATGGGATTATGATCTCTAGGATCAAAGGTTGAGTCCAACGGCTATCGGAGTCCGCGGACGTAGAGAGATGGATTATGGCTTGAAGGCCGAAGAGAGTGAGGATGAGAGTTATTGGGCTAAACCAAGTTGATATTCAAACTGAGGTATATACTACTAAATGTACAGCTTATATACTAAGACGGAGTCCGATGGGTCGGGGTCTGGAATAGTGTAGGTATGGCTAGAGTGACGTGATCTGGAATGTTCTGTATCTAGAGGAGTTGAGTATTCCGTGGACTCCGATATAACACCTACTCGCTACCATGATGGGATCTAGGTGTGATAAATGAAATATGTGAAATAAGTAAATGAAATAGAGATATGAAATATGAGGTAGAAACCGGGATTCGGAATCCGATGGATTCTGATGATTGACATGGAGCCGGTGGAGTGGATGATGGGTGTTGTCCGTGGAGTCTGTGGCATGATCGTTACAGTATCCCCCCTTTAGCGTTCTTGCCCTCAAGAGCGCAGATCCCGATGGCTGGGGGTACCGCGTGGAATTTGTGAGTGTGATATCACGTGATTTTCACCTCTTAACTTGTTACCACCACCATCTCGGTGGTAGGAATTACTTGCTTTGTTCTTTCTTCGCAAACACCAATGATGACCGAGACATACCGACGGTCGAAGACGCCGGAGGCGTATATCGTGCCTGCCACCCCAGAGGACTTGGAGGTCGAGGAGCTGTCGGCAGTCTACACTGGCAGGGATGATGAAGAGGAAGCCCATCAGAGCGCCGTGGAAGCCCGCAAATTGTGGGTGGCCAAGAAGATGAAGGTGGAGAAGGCTGTGGTGGCCACGGAGGCCGCGCAAAAGAAGGCCCATGAAAGGGCAAAAAAAACTTCAAGAGCTGAAGTTAAAGAAGGAGAGGGAGGCTGCAGAGAAGCGGGTGGAGGAAGAACAGTTGGCAAGGGAGGCGGAGGAACGGAGAATAGCAGAGGAGATGAGGTTTGCTGCGGAGAAAAGGGCAGCAGAAAAGAAGAGGAAGGAAGAGGCAGCGGCTGCGGAGCCTTCAAACAAACGGAAAAGGTTGATGCGGTTGGTGGTAGACAGTGAGGATGAGCAGACCGCGGGGCCGTTGGAGAGGCCCGCTAAGAAGATGAAGGGGAGGTCTTTGGAACGGGAGGAGTTCCATGGTTCCGGTGAGTGGACTTTGGATATTTCTTTTTGGTTTGCTGACTGTTTGGTTAGATAAATGTGGGCGGTGTCGGGCCAACGGAGCCCATTGTATTATGTCATCCACGATGAGGTCCTGCGAATGGTGCAGGATTCGTAAGGCCAAGTGCCTGTGGACCGAGGAGACGGAACCGACGGCGATGGAGGAGGTGATGGCCTTGATGCATAGCTTGCATGCAAGGTTTGATGATATGGAGGAAAGGATGGAGAAGATGGAGAAGGAGTTGGCGTCCATTGGAGAACGTGTTGACGACTTAGTCGACAATTTCAAGGAAGGGGATGCCCTTGAATATCCTGAAGACTTCATATTGGCGGCATCCGCAGAGGAGTGGGCAGCTTCACTGGAGGAGCTTCAAGAACTGAAGGGGGCAACTCCTGAGGCCCTCCGTCAGGCAATGCGACTTCGTTTGGATGAAGATGTCACCCAGGTGTTTCATGCACACCTGTCTTCGGCGGAGTTCGATGGGCAAGATCCATTTGAACTTGCAAATGTTTCATTCTGGCACGGAAGCCACGGAGAGGGGGCACTGGAGAAGTTGATTGCTGCCAGCAAGAGGTTTCGTGAGACCCACGCGCAGTTTTACCGCCTTGGAGGGTTGCGTATTGAGTGGGTACTCTGGAAGGAGTACCTGAAGGGGGGCGATGATTTTTTGGTGGAGGATTCCGACGGGGAGTTGGATGCGAATGAGGTGGCAAGGCCTGAGATGGCGCCGGAGTCCTTGGCAGAAGGGGTACCTGGGATGGCGGAGTGGATGAGGAAGGTGAAGGGAAAAGGGAAGGTAGTGGACAGTGGAGAGGCCGGCAGGGCCACGGACATCTAGCCTCCTTGTATATATATATATATATATTTTGATATTTGTAGATAGCAGAGAGACAGTAGACTGTGCCCAGGGAGGCTTAAAATGTACATTTTGTTGATGATCTGACAAATGGTGTGAAGAAAGGATGAAGTCAAGAAATATGTCCGGCGGAGTCCATTCCTGATTAGGCAATGAATTTGCAATAGTTCTCCAGAATTGAATTTGAAATTGGGGAGACGGATTCCGACGGGAACCGATGGAATGGATGATCAAGAAGAAATAGGTGAGGTCTTGACTGAGACCTTGTGGATGGTGACCTTGGATAACGGTCCTGGTTTGTCTGGGTAATGACGATGGAAGTCTTCAATGTAGTCTTCCGCAGAGAATTCTGTAGCAGGGATCCAGGCAAATTCTTCATCAGTACCTTCGTAGCCCAACCATTGGACACGGTAGAGGAGTGGACAGCGGAACCGAGGGTCGAGCTTGGAATCAAGAATCTGTGCGATCTCGAATTGCCCTTCTCTGTCGACTTCCACAGGAGGTGGAGGTGGTTGGGTGCGATTAGGAATGGTATTGATTTCCACGGGTTCCAACTGTGAGACATGAAATACAGGGTGAATGGAATGGAGGTCCACAGGAAGTTTGAGTGTGAAGGAATGGGATCCAGGCTGAGCAATGATGTCAAATGGTCTGAGGAATTTCTCGGAGAATTTTGCAGTAGGGTGAGTAGTCCTGATGTGTTTGGAGTTAAGGAGAACCTTGTCACCTACTTTGAAATCTGGGGCTGGGGACCGTCATTTGTCTGCTTGGAATTTGTAGCGAGACTGAGCATGAGTGATTTCGTCTCTAAGGAATTGGTGAAGATCGTCGAGGTTGACTATGAAGTCACAGGCCCGGGCGGAGGCGATGTCACGTTCAGGGTACACTGTGATGTTAGGATGGTAACCCTTATTAGCGAAGAATGGAGAGATTCCGGTGGAAGTGTTCGGAGCATTGTTGTATGCGAATTTGGCAATGGGTAGTAAGGTATCCCAATTGTCTTGTTGGTAAGAACAATAGGTACAGATGTATTGTTCAAGGGTTTGGTTAGCGCATTCAGTTTGTCCGTCGGCTCCCAGGTGATAACCAGAAGTGAAGTGAAGCTCCATATCAAGGGATTTGGCTAGGGCACAAGTGAATTGGGAGACAAATTCGGAGCCGCAGTCAGAAGTGATGTGATTTGGGACGCCATGCTTGGAGAAGACATGGGTGACGAAGAGCTGAGCTAGCTCCAAGGAATTGACGGTGTCATGAGTGGGAATGAAAATGGCTTGTTTACTTGCGCAGTCAATAACGACAAGGATGGCAGTGAATCTGTTGGATTCTGGGAGCTGTTCAATGAAGTCCATGGAGATGGAATCCCACGGTCGTTCTGGTACAGGCAAGGGTTTGAGTAAGCCGAATGGATGGTGTCTAGGTGTTTTGTTATGACCACAGGTAGTACAGGATTTGACATAGTGGCGAACGAATTCACGCATCTGTGGCCAGGTGTAATTCCATCGGACTAATTCGAGAGTCCTGTTTTGACCGAAATGACCTGCCAAGATGTGGTCGTGATTCTTTTGGAAGACACGAAGATGGAGGTCCATGGAGTCTGGGACGTAGATGCGATTGTCAAGGCAGAGTATTCCTGACTCATCTACAGACCACCGGGAAGGATTGGAAGGGGAAGAAGCAAGGTGGAAGCCTTCAGTCGCCGTGGAATCCGTGGGTTGTGCGAGCTTGATATCAGAATGCAATTGGTCTACATCCATGATTGCACTAGCACGGAGTATGGGACCTTCAAGAAAAGTAGCGCAGAGGGAAGCGGAGAGTTGCTCTTGAGTAAATACAGGGTGGAAATTGTGAGGATTGACTTGAGCATATTGACTATCCCCCTCTTTAGGGTAGACGTCCCATCGTCTAGTGAGTGCATCCAGTTTCCCACCTAATTTTCCTGGACGGAATCAGATAACTAGGTTGAACTGGGAAAGGAATTCGGACCAGCAGACTTGTCGGCATGTCAGGACCTTGGTAGTAGAGAAGTACTCAAGGTTTTTGTGATCAGTAACGATGTCGATGGATTCCGCGGAGCCTTTGAGGTAATGATGCCAGTATTTAAAGGCTTCAAAGATGGCGAGAAGCTCTTTATCATGGGTATCATAGTTGAGTTTGGCTCCGTGGAGACTGCGGGACAAGAAGGATATAGGGTGAATTTCCCCATCATCAAGGTAGATTGAGAGGATAGTGGCAATAGCATAGTCGGAGGCATCGGTTTCCATGACAAGTTGACGGTCAGGAATCCAATGGGTAAGGATAGGAGCATGAGTGAAAGCCTGTTTCAGCTCGTTGAATGCAGCTAAGCATTTGTCGTCAAATTTCCACGGAATACCTTTGCGTGTAAGACGTGTTAGAGGAAGCACGATGTCACTGTATTCGTAGATGAAATGGCGGTAGAAATTAGCAAAACCAAGAAATGATTGGATATCTTTGACCTTCCATGGGATCAGCCAGTCAACAATAGCTTTGACTTTGTCTTCAGCCATTTGTAAGCCTTCAGGAGAGAGGATGTAGCCTAGATATTCCACGGAATCCCGATTGAACTCGTATTTAGACCCTTTGCAGTAGAGCCTGTTGGCTCACAGTCTGCGTAGGACTTCACGTACATTCTTTCGGTGTTCCATGGGATCGTCGGAGTAGATGAGGATATTGTTGAGGTACACGACAACAGAGACATCGAGCATGTCTGCGAAAATGTCATTGACGAAACATTGGAAAGCCGCTGGAGCATTGGTAAGACCAAATGGCATGATGTGCCATTTGAAGGACCCATAGCAGGTACGGAATGCGGTTTTCCATTCATCTCCATCGGCAATACGGACTAGATGGTAGGCGTGGCAGAGGTTGAGTTTGGTATATCGGATATGAGGGGAAGTGGATAGCGGTCCTTTTTCGTGATTTTGTTAAGGCCGCGGAAGTCGACACAGAGTCTGAGTTCACCAGTTTTCTTCTTGACGAAGAGCACTGGAGCTCCATGGGGAGAGCATGTGGGAGAGATGAAACCGTTACAGATGTTATTGTCGATAAACTCGTGTAAGGCTTTGAGTTCGGATTCAGAGAGGGAATAGATAGGTCCGAGCGGAGGTGAGGAGCCTTCCTCAAGGTTGATCTTGAGATCGTAGGGATGATGCTCGGGGAGTTTCTCTGAGAGAGAGTCACTGAACACATCGGCGAAGTCATGATACTCCGGTGGAACATCAGATAAATCCAGCGGAGCCGCGGAAGCAGCCTGGCCACTGACACTTGACATAGAAGGTTGGAGTGTGAACTGTTGTGCACCCTCCTCTGTGCAAGCTCGTATGAAAGCAGCCGCGGAAATGATAGATATTTTGGGGGCAACCAAAGCGGAAAATGATGGGATGGATGGGTATGAGTAGATGGGTTCATACGCTGGCAGAGTCCGTCAGGATCTCAGAGGTGGTTTGGATGGGATGGGACCTGAAGGGTCCTTGCGAGCTTGTGCTGTTGCGTCGGAGGCCGCGGAAACGTCTGGAACAGATGCACCAAATAGCTTTGAACGGAAAGTGATACTGTGCTTTGCCCAGTCAATCAACAGATTGTAGTGGGAGAGCCAGTTGTATCCCAGGACAAGGTTACATGATGAATCAAGACATGTGACGTAGAAGTCAATGGGAATGATATCTCCTGATGGGAATCATACGGAGAGAGTAACAGATTGTGAGATGTGAGATCCAGCGGAGCCGTCGAGAAGCCAAAGTTGTACAGGAGGAATGGAGTTGGTAGGAATATTGTGATTGTTAATGTACTTCGAGTTGATGAAGCAGTGGCTGGAACCAGAATCGACTAGAGCAAGAAAACGTAGGATTGTGGAGATAGGAGATCCGTCGGACTCCGATCCGGAGCTGATTTCACTGGATAGGGATATGGTAAGGGAATGGTTGGAACGAGCGGTGGCGTTGAGGGTTACGATCTCCGAAATGCAATGACAGTCAACGCAACCCTGTCCTTGCATGGAGGAAGCAGGGTTGCTCTCTATTTTTCCGACTCCGAAGGAGCCAAATTGACAGAGGCGGGAGTAGGGTCAGAGACCTCAGCTGCACATCCATGCATGGAAGCCGCGGATTTGCGCTTGTTGCAGTCCTCGGTCTTGTGTTTGTTGCCACAGAACATGCAGAGGTCATTCTTGTGGTGGTGTTCCTTTTCCTTGGGTGTGAGCTTACCATCCTTGCCTAGCTTGTCAGCGTAGGGCTTCTTGGAGGCACCCATGGAGCCAGAGGAAGAAGAGGTGGATGATGAACCCGCGGTGGAACCGTAGGATTTCGGGGCCACGGAGTTGTTGGAAGAGCTCGAGTTAGAACCCGAACCCTTAGGTTTGAAGGTGGAGGAGGTGGAGGGCTGGTCACGGTTTTCCTGGTGACATGCTCTCAAAGTGTTTACCAGTGTAATTTCGCAAAATGTATCAATATATACATTTTACAACATCCTGGCATTGAGATAACAAGGAATATGAATAGAGCGCAGTATAATATGAATAGAGTGCAGTGTAATACACATAGGACGCAGTGATATCCATATTGCAAGCGATACAATACACACGTGTATCAGTCTTAAGTGACAATTGGTAGAATGCATGCTCTAACTTAGAATGATATGGGATACGGTCACACTAAGTACAAGAGTTCAGCATTTGATACTGAATGCACTAGAAACAGACTGCATATGCACTCTAATGCATTAATGAAAAACATACCTGATACTGGGAAAACTACGTGACACACTGATCTATGACGCACAGGGCAGAGATCGATCAAAGAGTCACACGCGTGTATGAAATGTTGGCTAAGAATAGAGAACTCCGAGGGAACCCGATTTGGCAATAGAGCGCAGTGCCTAGGCTTACCACAGGTATCCCCCACCTACTGGAGAAAACTAGAAACTCAGGAATAAATGAGGATACAGCCTATATGACTGGCTGTTACTCCTGGTATCCTCCGAAGAAATAACAA